>OZ038492.1:88139780-88417280 GCA_964036315.1 Acanthosepion esculentum
CCACAAGAGAGCTGCCAGTTTCTGAAGGCCGCCTTACAACCGATGTGCCTACAAAAGAGCTCCCAGTTTCATAAGGCGGCTTTACTGGTTATCCGCTCGGAATGAGAAATCGGACAGCCAAACCTTTGGGAAATGTATGGATCCATCTCATCTCCATAGCTAAGTGTTGGATAACAGTAAAGGCTTTATTTTTAGCCTTGTCCGGCAATCAGTCTACTGCAGAAAGAAATGGCAAAATTACTGCGGGAAATATCTTCTGCCTAGTCAGTCATGAATCGAAAGAGATATGATCGCCTAATCGTGTATCATGTATGGCACTTAACTGTCTGACTGTTGACAAAAAAAAACAGGATATTTAAACAATATTTAAGAGGTTCTAAAAAGGATAAGAAAAATAATTTTTACATCAAAAACTCCTTTGATCTTTTCTCTTAATAATAATTTTGACGATAAAATTTTGTTTTTGTTGTGTTTTTGGAATTTGTTTTTCATATCAACAATTTGGCCATTAAAGAAGGATTATGGATTAAAAAGATTAAAGGGTTATGGATTATTAAAGAGAGATTATGGATTAAAAGGATGAAAAGGGTTATGAATTATTAAAGGATTATAAATTAAAAGGATTAAAAGGGTTATGGCTTATTAAAGAAGGATTATGGATTAAGAAGATTAAATTGGTTATGGATTATTAAAGAGAGATTATGTATTAAAGGCTTAAAGGAGTTATGGATTATTAAAGAAGGGTTATGGATTAAAAATGGATTAAGAAGATTAAATGAGTTATGGATTATTAAAGAAAGATTATGGATTAAAAGGCTTAAAGGAGTTATGGATTATTAAAGAAGGATTATGGATTAAAAATATTAAATGGGTTATGGATTATTAAAGAACGATTATGGATTAAAAGGATGAAAAGGGTTATGGATTATTAAGGAAGAATTATGGATTAAAAGGATTAAAAGGGTTATAGATTATTAAAGAAGGATTATGGATTAAAACGATTAAGAGAGTTATGGATTATTAAAGAAAGTTTATGGATTGTTAAAATGTCGCCTTTTTCGTCTTCTTATTTTCATTTACTGATCCTTTCTTTTTAAGTTTTGCTATAGTTTACTTAATTTTGGTAGTGATAAGGGCATTATGTGATATGAAGTATTACAGAGGTATATGTCTTTTATTTTAGCGAATATCCTAATGCTTATGAGATTCTGTGGAATCCATACGGATCACAACAGTAGAAGATGATGCTATCTTCCTGCTGCCTCGTGGTGAGGATCCTGTATTCGAATTGTTCTACAGGATGGCACGATTAACCCTACGCCCAACTGCTGTAATCTGAGGAAGGGTTGTTTTTCTGTCGGTTTTCCTTCTTTTAGGCTACCAAGTTTAGTGAATTCCTGGGTTTAGGAATTTTGAGTTTTTCGTCTCCTAGACTGGTTGCCAACTGATCCTGAAGAGCCCAATCTGCTGTGCTAGATGGATCCATACAGTTCCCCAAAGGTATCTGCGCGAAAATGAAACTAACGAACTCGTTCCCAACCGCACATTCCCATCGATTAACAATTCAACGTTTTTGAAACTATGTTGTCATATAATAAAGTTATTACAGTATTACGAGACGATGTTTATGTCGCTCTCATGACATACTGTGCTCTTTCGAGGTGACACAAAAAGCAAAATAATCAGTCAGGGAAATATTTTTTCGTTAGTCATCTCCAGACGAATAAATCCAGCTGATTTACAGCAAGTTATGACTCGGTATGACATATCCTATTTCGATAAAATATGTATTGATCACGCGATCTGAACACATTTCATAAGTGGCTCACCTAAACTAAAGATATTACTAATCTCAGCCGCAAACTAGTTTGCTACTAATAGGTTGATTCATAAGTAATCTCCATTTTGGCAACCAATTGTAATAATGAATGTATATTCTTAACCAGGGACAGTCCGTACTACCCGTGAACCCCTCAACCACGAGTGGGTATCTGATTGGGGGCCCCTGGCAGTGCTTTGTACCCTCGCTATCTTATCAACATTTGCTTTTTTTTCTACCTACATTTATATACGTTACAAATTAAACTAAGCACAACTATTAAAGCATAAAAAAATCTTCGGATTTTGACGTCATTCTGGGGTCTTTTTTCTTTCGTCCAAATCTGTGAATTTGTTTTGCTCATAAGTATCGAAAAAAGACACTATATAAAAAATCACTATTTTTTTATCCATAATGTTGAATGTATTGAAATTATTCAACTTTTTAACAAGAAAAATCTCAAGTTGTTAAAAACTGCCACAAAGCATTATTGATTTATTTAAGACGAAATGATCTATTATGATGTCTCTAATTTGTATTTGGATACATTGTATTTGTTTTCAGTTTTTAAAGTTGAATTGTTCACCTTTATTGCATACTTACAGCCATACCCAGCTGGTCGATCAGAAAAAAGCGTTCAATTAGAATGGAGCAAAAACAGCATCGAGTTTAAATGAAACAGAGTCTATCTTCTTCAATTACTTTAAAGTATTTTCATTAAAAAAAAAAATATTTTGAATTAATGCAGTTACTGATATAACAGAAGTCTGTATTTATTCAATCAAAGTTAACCGAGGACATGACGGGGTAAAACAGGCAACATGAAGACCCACTTCAGACCTAAATTATTTTTGAGTTTTTGAAATTCAATTTGTCAGTATGCTACCAGGGATGTAAAAGAGGATACATTTATAAAGAAATTGTTAAGTTTGATGGAAATTGGTTGAAAGATCAACGAAAAATAAAAAAAAAAGAAACCAGTAAAAATCGCCATTTTTCGCTCTTTGCACTATATGGGTGGACACAATTATCAAAAGTTAAATGACTGTTAAACAATCAACTTATCGTTGGCTACAATTGAGTGAAGTTTTTTTTTGTTATCTCTCCTAAACCCTGTACTGCTATCCATTTACTCAAGCTCACTTGGTAGGTTATGTGGTAGGTTATATGTGGTTTTCCTCTGTCCCTCTTCTCTTCAATATGTCCTGTGAGTATCATATTTTCCAAGCCCTCTTTTCTCATTATATACCCTAGAAATTTCAACTGTCTCTTTCTAATGTTGAGTGTTCTTTTTGTTACCATTTTCGCTGAAAACTTCGTCGTTGCACATATTTTCGGTCCGTGATATTCTCAGTATCCTTCTGTAGAACCACATTTCTGTTGCCACAACTATATTCTCCATATGTGATAAGATAGGCCAAAATTCACTCCCATATAGGAGAACCGATATTACATAAGTTTTCTTTGTTTTTCTACGGCGTACATAGCTGTAATAATTACTTGACGAATATAATGTGATCGACTTTTTTTATATAATTTTTAACTACCACATAATTTTAAAAATTTAGAAAAATATTCTAAGTAATCTAATATTTTATTGAATTTTATGAAATTTGACTTTATAGTCTTATTTACGAGGACTCTTGTTGAGGAAATGTTAGAAAATTACCAGTAAATTTTAACTTTACTATAGTTACTATCCTTATTTTCTTATACTATCGTGCCCTTATTTTTTTTTTTAATCCCACGTTTATACGCACACCAAAAAAGTAAAAATTATTTTTAAAATATTGGGGGTCGCTAAATTGTAGTAAACTTTTCCATTCATGATCAGTAAATATAGTTTTTACTTAATAACCATATTATCTAACCGCTATACATTAATAAAGCATTTTAAAAGATTTAAGAATTTATAAATTATTATAATCACAATTTGCTTCTAAGGGAATTTTTCTTGTTTCTTAATACTTTGTTTACCTTTACCAAATAGTAAAATAATGGCACTCGTATTTGGTACATGAGAGTAAAAATCTTGAATGTTCCGCGTGAGAGAATTATTCACGGATGAGGCCAAGCTGCTTTAGTAGCTGTTTTAGAGCATTGGTTCTCAACGTGGACCGAAGAGCCCTCTTGCGATCTCTAAGAATACTCGAGTCAGCAGTAAGTGACTCAGGGGTGTTATCGAGGCCGCTATAATTTCAACGGAGCAGTAAGATAAGTTTACACTACGGATGCTAATTAGGACTAGTCACAATATTTTATCTACACATTTGTTTATTTTCTGCCTATTTATTTACATTTTAGACATTTTACAAGTCAATGGTGCCGTTTCCCTTTGAGAATCTTTCCCAGATATAGAATAAAACTCCAGCTCGCGGCCCTCAATTTGGGAAAACCCAAGACTCGCTGTTTCACATTCGTGGAATATGTCCTCGCCTGAGACATAGTAGAAGAAATCGGTTCGTTTGAATCTGAAGTCCTAAACATAGCTTCTCCAGATACAGGAATATCTCCATATTATATTTAAGACTCTTCTTTTTTGTTTCTCCTTAAATTCTACTTTTCCGTGTAGATATATGTGATATATTATACTCCGCGTGGGGTACTTGTACATTTGTATATATAGTTTTGTGTATGTCTTAGTAGTATAAAAGTCTCACTGAGAAAAAAAGCATATGTTTGTCATTTCTTTTTCAGCCATTCCAATCCGTCCGCAAACTATGGTGTTATAATATCACGGATATAATAATGCCCATAACGGGGGAAATTCAAATGGGAAACTAAATCTTTCTTCTATAGCAACCTCTCGCTACAACGCCAAAAATATTCCAAATGTGCCTGTGGGAGTGTTTGGGGAAGTGCTGTATTTTTTACTTCTAAAATTCTCGCATTTTTATTTTTTCATCTAATTAACTGAGATTTCTGACACAGTTAAGATGGTTAGAGGAGCTGCTAATACCAACACGCCTTTTTCCTTGGTTTTTAAATAGCTGTAGCTTAATTGTAAATACACACTGGCGTTAGATATATTTTAAGTGGCTATTTTTATTCCCCTAGCCCCACAGACAATTGTATATTTGAGGACTGGTTATGATTTCCTGGAGAAACTTTGGTATGACGTCGCCTGTAGTAAAAATGTGTTGTTCTGGTGAAAGGACCGATATACGTGCGAATGGGTCAATGATTGTGGTTAGCTGGGTTAAAGATATGGCAAGTGAAGATCAGCTTTCCTCATCCCTATTTTCGCCAAGTGCCATATTTTTTTACATTTTAACAGAAATAAATATATTCTAAAAATCTTCCATGTAAGAGGGGGACAGGTTTACATATGGAACATTTAACTATTTACTATCGTTATAAAAAGAATGCGTAGTTATCGGCTTGAAAAGCAAAATCGGTAAAATTAATTCAAATCTCGACTGAAATTGTTTATATTCACTTGAAGCTAAAGCTTATTCGAATGGCATGAATCCACTTATCCCTGCGCCCATTGCTTGATGATGTCGGCGATTGAGTGAGAACATGGGAAAACGACTCTCCTAAATTAGGGGCTCTACTCAGGGATTAGCAAGAAAAGTTGTTACTAACAATCAGCCCGTTATCGCCCAAACATGTATCACGTATGCCACTTAACTGATTGATAGGGGAGCTACGTCACTTCGGTGGGAAAGTGACTGAAGTCGAGATGCCAACTCAGGACCGATAAAATTACAGAGCCTTCTTTGGATTTTGTGAAGAATCTCTAAATATATAGCAGGTGCACCAGATGAGATATGGCAGCAATACTCAATGCACTGATGAGTGACTCATTTATAAACGTGCAAGATGAATACTAGCGATAAAATTATCTACACACACACACATATAATTATTAATATTAGTATTATATTTTTATTATATTTTACATCGATACACAAAAATCTCCATGTTTCGGAACTTTAAAATTGCCCCTCATCAGGCGATGTTAGATAACTTATGAAAATGATTTACCTGGTAGCTTATTTGAGAGTTAAAAAGTAGTGGGAGACCAAAATTCCAAAATTAAAAAAACACATGCCTACAAATGTGTTTTTTTTATTTTGGAATTTGGGATTTCCCCAAATATATACTATATTTATGGGTTAAATTGCTCAATATCAGAGATAGAACGTATGTAAATATAAAAGTAGACATTGAGGTCAACACCCTGCGGCGACACAGTCTGTTACATGCTTAAACGCAATCTTCAGGTCAGGAAGGTTGCGTTTAATTTGATTATGGCTGTGAAAGTTTGTGCTGAACCAACCACACGTTTTGGAAGAACCGAATACAGTATGTTTGTCGGAAAAAATTTTTTCTCAAAAACAAAACAATCTTTGTTATATATGAATTACATAAAAATGAAACTCAATTGTACTGCATTTTTATAACCATTTCGCTCCCCGGGATAAATTCCCTGAAGCTTGCCAATACTAAAACGATTGATAAAAATGAATCATAACGTTTTTTTTTTAAATAAATATATTGAGCTCTCTTTTGTAGATCAGTTTTAATATTTTATATTAATAGGATTCACTTGGATTACTTACCCATGGAATTTTACACACACACACACATATATATATAGATATATATATATAGAGATATATATATATATAGTACAAGTAATCGATACGTTGGTCCGGGTGGATCCTAGTTATATTAATTATTATGTTGAGGTAATTTTTTTTTTGCTGTAATATATATATATATATATATATATATATATATATAAGTTATAAATTATTGGAAACCTTTCACTAAATTATCAAAAGTATCATTTTGTTTCCAGGAATCGCCCAAAAGTCCGCGTAGACAATAGAATCGTTTTTATGAAGTCAGTATTAAAATCTAATCAAATAACAAAAATCAAATGAAAAACCACTTTTCTATTAATATTTAGCCTCCATATTATATATGAATCAGGTATCATCATGATAGTTGTTTCGATTTGAAGTCACCCTACAAATCAGTGGGATTTCTTATCTTCAGCAACTTTGTAAACGTCTCTTATGAGTCCTCTCCAAACCTCATTATATGTATGTATGTATGTTGCGGCATTCACCCTGGATCGGTTAAGCCGGCTCCTTCCAAGGAATTCACCGCGTCCGGAACGAAGGCCGACCAAGCACGGCGATCCGTCGCCAATGCTGAAACGAGCGACAGCCATTCCCGATTCCAACGGCGGCGAATTCTTGAAACGGAGTAACAAGGGAGTTTGAACTTCACACGCGGTCCCCACACCTCGCGTGCTATCCCAGTGGAAGGAGGAATATGCTCTTACTTGCCGCAGAATTTCCACAGACGCAGAGGCAGGAGTAACCGGATGCCGGTGCAGACGCCGAATGGTTTTGAATTCAGAGTTGACCTTCTCCTAGACCAGTTGCCATCCAAGGCTATAGAACCCAGTCTGTCCTGCTATTTACCCATAGTTGGAGGGAGAAGAAGAGGATTCACACCTTTCCCAAGGGTGTTAGCACGTAAGTGAATGTAACGGATTCGACTGGAATTCGAACTCGGCTCTTTGATAACTCACGAAATTGTTGCAAGTGTACCAAACTCTTCAACTTTTTATTGGAAATGATGGAATTCTTCTAATAGTTCTTTTTAATGTCGTTGTTCAATATGTATACTATGGTTGTTCGTTTAATGTCTATGGATTTTACTCTTCCGTTTGGTATTAATGACAAAACCATTTTCATATTTAATCTGTTTCCAAGGTTATTAACTTGTCCTGTCTAACTCCGATATTAATATCAGTTCCTTCTTTGATTTTGATTTCTTGGAGACAACATATTATCAATGTTATAACTATCAATGTCCTGAGCCAATAATTCCTGCTTCTCATTTATCAAGAACCACCTTGCCAGGTACACAAGGGTGAATAATGCCCACTCCTTTCGTATTCCTATAGTAAGTTCCTTTCGTATAGCTCTTCACAAGAAATGCTGCTTTTTGCAACAAACTCCCGATTTGATGTTTTCCCAATCACCATAATCTTGACCTTTTCAAGTTTAGAGTTAACGGTTATCTTACGTAGCCCCCCCCCCCATGAATTTCACTGCTTGTCTTTTCTTACGCTCATGCACCAAGTAATAATGTTCCTGAGGCCGTGTATTGGGCCGTGTATTGGGTGAATATTAGTGTAAAAAAATCTGTAGTTTTCAAAAACGTATATCCCGACTGTAATAAAATTTATATATATAATACAACTAATGCCCATCGAATGATGAATTAACTTGCATGTGTGTGAAATGAAGTGCAATAATAAATTCATGATGATGGGCTATTACACAATTTATAAAGGCAATTATGAAAACAGATGCATCGGCAGCTAATGTGGAAAAGAAAAACGCCTATGATGGAAAACAAACAGAATAATCGTAATTTGCCACAGAGATAAAAAAAAGGATCCATATATTTACCCTTTGACAGTGACCGCATATTACAGTGTTATTAATAATGATGTATTCGTTGAGGTCATCTCTTCGTTAGTGTCAGCTCTTATGGAGTATTAAATGTCCAATAGTAATATCTTTCTATGCAATTGAAGACATTTCTAAAGTTTTTGTTATATAACGTACCTATGAACATTATAGCGTATATTTTGGCAGCATGTTTTCGTCAAGACATGTCTCATTAAATAATAGACAAGTTTTGTTTACTTATTTTTAATAGGATCCTCTCATAATTATGGAAATTTTTCTTAGTATCCTTATTAAAGGAAGAAAGAAAATTACCATGTTGATGCATATTCAATTTATTCCCAGTACTTTCGGCATTAGCACAATCTCGTCATCCGGATCTTGTTTTTTTCTGTGACAAAAAATTGTTGTGTTCATCATTTTTCTAAGACAAAATTGTGTGCATCTGAAAATTAAATTTTTACGTGTGATGTGAAAAACGCTAAGGTTATCTACTGAACAATTTAATTATGCATAATTATAACAATTTTGCCTCAGAAAAATGATGTACAGAACATTTTTTTGCCGGATTTTAATCAAACTTTCGGGATTTATTTACAAATGAATATTTTAAAAGCTTTTCTGTTTTAGAAAATCTTGTATAAAATATTAATTTTTAAAAATTTTGTGAAATTGTGAGAATTTCCAAATCAATGTGTTTTGCATCGCAAAAAAGACGGTAAAAATCTCCAATACTAATTTATGATCACCCATTGACGCAAGAAAAACAATAAATATATATATATATATATATATTGTTTTTTTTAATTGAGAGAACGCTAATCTATAGCAAAAGTTGCTTTTATAAAAATCGACAATAAAGTCTTCTAGAATGAAAGAAGAATTAATCATCACAAGTGCGATTCCTCTCCAAAATCAATAAATCAATGTTTCTAGATAATAAATTTAATATTTCTGGTACCTACATTAAAATGAAAATTATTTTAATAACCGTTCTCTGCTTTAAAAAAATATATCTACAGTTTTGTCCATAAGGTTTTCTTCGCTGAAAAAAAAAACAACCTTAGCGAAAATCGTCTTATTCCCAAGATGCAATATACCAAAGCGTTAAATTCTCGTTGACCGAAATCTGTACGACTGTACTGGTCATTGTGTATATGTATATATATAAAAAAAAGAATTGAAAAGGTTAACGCCTGACACTTCCCCATAAAACATACAGTTAAAAAGGCAATATTATACTCAACAACTCGGTGTCAAAACATCTGTTTGTTTTGTTTTTGTTTTTTTTTTTGTTTTTTTTGTTTTTGTTTTTTTTGTTTTTTTTGTTTTTGTTTTTTGTTTTTGTTTTTTTTTTCAATAATCATTTTTCATTCAACGGAACAAAAATTATAATGACATTCATTTTTCAGTAGTAGCATTCAAAGTGAAATGCTGCCAAATATCGTTTGCTTACTCAGCGAAATTATCAGTCCTTGGTAGTAAAAAGTTAAACCTTCCAGACGTCTTTGTGTAACTACTTATCAAAGCACAGAAACCAGTTTAAAACAAAACAAAGCAATAAAGTTATTTACATTATTTGCATTCGGACTATTGTCCTCATCTTTGTTGTTGTACATCCTGGGTAAGACGATAAACTACATCCGCGTCCTGGGTAAGACGATAAACTACATCCGACAGCAAGGCCTCTGATCAGGAGGTTTTGAGGAGCGTGGAATCACCTCTTAATTGCTGGTGTTCCCAGGTCCGTCCGTCCGTCCTGACTCGGGTTGTAGCTCATGTTAGGATCCCCGCTATGGGCAAATAGTTAACCCCCACACTGGCGTCAAAATACTATGAAAATGTAAAAATAGGTTTTTATACTAGCAATACATTTTTGTAAAAAAGATTATTACCAACAATACATTATTACCAGCAATACATTTTTGAAAAAAAATATTACCAGCAATAAAAAATCTTATCGACATTAAAATAACCCATTGAGGCTGATATGCCGTAAAACAAACCAAACCAAAACTTTGTTGTTGTTATAACAATGTTTCAGCCGTTATACCGTTCCGGTCATCGTCAGGAGTTTATCAATCCGGGTAACCTATAGGGAATTCCGAACTGAATCCTTTCTTTAATCTACAGAGGTAGGATGTTCTCGTTCCACTTCTCTAGGGATACCTCGTTTAGATCATCTTTGTTTTTGTTTTTGCGTGTGTGTTTTGTTTTTTGTTTTGTTTTTAGCACTACTCAGTTATTGCTCGCCCTGTTTCCACTGACTCAAAGTACACACTGCTCCACCCAGACATTGAACTCACAACTACTATGTTACCAAAATCACGAACCAACGATTTTATCCACGAGGTTATTGTCCTGTTTAAGAACTAGACGAAATATCCCTAGACATGGGCAGTGGAACGAGAACAGTCTCCCCTGTAGATTAAATAAACGGTTCATTTCGGAATCCCCTGTAGATTAGCTGGATCGACATACACCTGATGATGGTCGGAGTGCAAACCGTCGAAACATTGATAACAACAACAAAGATGAGGACAATAATCGGAATATAAATAGTGATAATAATGGTAATTCCTTATCTCAGAAATTAAGAAAGAAAATAATGAAGTTCTTTATTTTAAAGACCAGCTTTTCGGGGTCCTAATGCGTTTTATATTAGCAACAGTGATCTAATCGGAGTCACGGATAGCGGCTCGAATTGAAGAATCGAAGAGCCGAGTTCAAATTCCAGTCCCGTTCAATACATTCACTTACGTGCTAATACCCTTGGAAAAGGTATGAATCCATTTTTTTACTCCCAGCTGTCGGTAAATAGCAGGAACGACTGGGTCCTATAGCCTTGGGTGGCAACCGGTCTGGGAGAAGGAAAACCTCTGAAAACAAATATCATCCTGGAGAGGGTTGGACTCCGTCAGGTTATCTTGCATCAGGAAACACCACTGCTACTATGGCTGCAGTACATGAGTTGCCTATACGGCCCTAATGTGTTATGGGTTTTTAAAAAAATCTAATTTGTAGTATGGCTGGAATGCTATGAAATATCAGTACTAACAAAGGTATCACGGTCATCGAATAATAAATGGGTCACCATTAGCATAAACTCAAATGGGAAGAGAAAAAAAAATAAACATTTTAAATTTATTCGAAAAGATCAGATAACATACACAAAGAGATATTGTATCGTTGTATTATGTGACATGGAATTAGAATTGCCTATGTTTTGAATTTCATTAGCAGTGACGGGTCAATAAGGCTGCTCGCTAAACATTAATTCTTAAATAAAAACAAAAGAAATGGCATGTCGAGAAAACAATTAGTTTAATACTCTGTCTGGCAATCGATTGTGAGTAAAGTTGATTTCTAAAACGGGCTTTCTCTCAAGCGTTTAATATTGTTTCTCTTAAGCTGGTGGAATGAAATGCAAACAATTTCTGGATACATCAGGGAAATGACATATTTTTCATCTTCAAAATAAGGCGTATCCGGTTCTATCTTAAGAGCAATTTCTGTTGTTTCAAATCGTGTTATAATTCTCTTTGTCCCTTCAGTAAGTTATGTGCCATACGTGATACACGCTTAGGCGATGATGTATCTTTCGAAACATGACTGAAGATGCAGATTTTTCCCGCAGGTGGTTGCCATTTTTTTCTACGGTAGACCAGTTGCCATCCAAGGCTATAGAACCCGGTTTGTCCTGCTATTTACCCAAAGCTGGGGGGGAGGAGAAGAAGATTCATACCTTTCCCAAGGGTATTAGCACGTAAGTGAATGTAATGGAATACATTACTGGAATTCGAACTCGGCTCTCCGTTTCCTCAATCCGAGCCGCTATCCATTATTCCACTTTGCCTTAGTTAGCGCATACATTACGCCCTACCGATCCCTCATAAATAATAGACTATTCCGTGTTGATCGCAAAGAAAAAAGGAAAATACTCATCAGAGACTGTTTGGTTTCAAAGAAAGAAAGAAAGAAAGATCGATCAAATCAAATCAAATCATAGTTTTAACGTCTGCTTCAATGAAATGCATAAATTTGTCAAGTATAAATGTTTTCATTTGTACCGTCTTATTTATTTAAACAATGACCTGCATTCATACTTATGACTTATTGTAATATTTTGTTAAAACTGTTGAGTTCAAATATTTAACGATGTAATAGAGGAAATTCCACGGGTATTTTATGGTCGCCATGAACCTATTCAGTCATTAACTTAACGATTATGATTCATCAGAAAATTCAACTCGGAAAACCGTGAAATTTTCACGCGTGATTATCTCGAACCTTGCAAAAAAGAATACTTTCCCAAAATGCGGAAATCATTTCATGCGATACCCCCCACCCACCCACACACGCGGCGTTAATATTTATAAACGTTGACAATTGTGTGCCACTTACCTCAACTTTCATGTTTTATGCCATTATCAACCAAAATGTGAACTGCAATATTTGTCTTGTTCCTCTCAGATGCCTTGGTACCAAATGCAGCAACGCATTTGAACGTTTTGCGAACTTTCTTCCTTTCAAATTACTCAAATTCAAACAATAAAATTTTTTAAAAAAACAAAAAACGTCGTTATAATGTGCAGTGTTTTGCTCGCTACTGCATTCTCTGCGTCAACGCTGTGTCCAGTTGTTTGCTAGTTTTGTGTAATTTGCTGGTCGACCTTGTAGGCTTTTGTCACCGATAGTGCATCGTCTCCGCAGAAAGAAAACACAGGTAACATGTCTCATTTTAAGACGTGGATGTTAGTAATGGGCGGGTCAGTTAACCGGTCCGCCCATTGGCTAATCCACCTCCCTTCTTTGATTTTGAAATTTTTCTTCTTTTTTTTTTTTAAGTACAAACGCGAAAAATTTAATCCGTGTTAATATCGTTCCGGTGTCGCCTTGAAATTCGAAGGTAAAGCGATTTTTTTCCCCGATTGACACTTGTCATTACGTTGTGGTCAGGTGGATTGGGTGGTGAAGAAGGCGTGGGACAAAAACAGTCTAATGATTTATAGCGTCCTGTCACCCAGGTTAATATGGTTGACGCACAAGGAAAAATATGCACATTAGATATTTTGAATGAGATTAAATGTGGGTATCTTTTCTTTCGAAATGTATTCGAGTCATTTTTCTTTCCTGCTATAAATACAATACAAGTTTGTTAATTAAATTCTGCTAGAATGGAATTTCTTTGATCGACACTGTTTCGCAAAATCTCACAGAGTAAATATAATACAACAGGCTACACCAAAAGTTCGGAGACCTCAAGATCCGAAACGAATTTCGTAAAGAAAGAAAGAATTTCTAGAAAACAAAGTCCGTTATTTCCTGGGAGATTGATTTTGAAAGATGTGTGAGTATATATATATATATATATATATATATATATATATATATATATATATGTCTGTGTGTGTATACGCACACACATATATATGAAATGGATTAAATCCAACAAATATTTTAATATATTTTCTGTTTATACGTTTTTTATGAAAAGAAAAGTATGAACAGTAAATATTTTAAAATATTTCTCGGTTTTAATCAATTTCAAATAATATGTTGTCATTCTTTACGTGAGGTGACAATTTCAAAGAAGGTACGATAGATCGAAAACTTCGGCAAAGGTGTGTGTTCAAAAGCAGTATTTCGAACTTTGCTAAACCGGAAGTACCACGTCCGTCTTAATGACGGTTCTGTATAGGGTATGGGTTCGATTCCTGTCGCATATTTCCTACGAAATTTCTCGAACATTCAGGCCGGTAAATGTAATTAATACTGTTTAATTAAAACAAAACCAGACCATTTGCTCAAGTAAGTGTATCTATAAAAACGTATAAATACAAACATACACATACATATATATATATATATATATATAAATACAAATTGGTAATTGCTAGGAATAATTCCAAGGAGGACATTAATCCAAAGAGAGCTCAATGTAAGTAACAGAGCAATATAATAAGTAAATATATATACACACACAAACGTATATATATATATATATATATACAAACACAGATATACAGTCAACGACGAAATTATTCGTACACCCATCAATTTTGAATATTTTTATCCATTTCTCAGAATCTAATACCCGCATGATGCCAGGTTTTTATGTTAATAAGCACAAAAAAGGAATATAAAGCTCAATTTTCGGAACAATAGGTTAAATAGAACAAATTTGACAGGCAAATTATGCAAAAAAATTCAAAATTTATCGAGCCGCTTCCGTATTTTAATGTTGCCACTATGATCTTTAGGGGGGAGGAAAGCCACACCTTTCTTGCCCAAAATCTTCTGTACATCATTATGTCCAAAAAGCTCATTTTTTGTCTCATCACTCCACAGTACTTGTTCCCCAAAACAATTTTCTTTGTCCAAGAACGTTTTGGCAAAATTAAACTGACCAACAATGTGACATGGTTTGTGAAGTGGCGTTCGTCGTGGTCGATTTCCATACGTAGCCATTTCTATTTAAACAACGTTTTATTGTGCGTGTACTTACACTGATACCCATCGTATCCAAACTTTTCGCGATGTCTTTCAAAACAACCCCTAGGTTTATATTAACCTCGTGACACTGGTGTCGTGCAGTTCTCGGCGACAATTTGGGTTTTCTTCCACGCCAGGTAAACTCCGTCTTGCCAAACTCTTTAAACTTCTTTATAACGGACTGTACAGCAGTTCTTGGGATAGCTAACCGGTTTGAAATAGAGCTGTAACTATTTCGCGACTTGTGGAAGTTACTAATTCTTTGTCTCAAGTCAAAGCTAAGCATCTTTTCTTCCCTATCATGTTGTTAACGTAAGAATAACAATGGTGACACTCTATGAACTATGTGATGTTCTTTGCTGGAATTATCGCAAATATTCTACTGAATAAATAGTCTACACGGCTTCACCGATAAACATAATTATGTAAATTACTTATACTTACACGATTCAATCAATTTAAAACGAGATTTTCTACTGAACGAATAATTTTGTCTTTTCCTATTTTGCATAATTCTCCTGTCAAATTTGTTGTATTTAACCCATTGTACTGAAAAATGAGTTTTATATTCTTTTGGGGGTGAGCTTATTAACATGTAAAAAACATGGCATCATACGTGTATTAAATTCTAAGAAATGGATAAAAATATTCAACATTGATGGATGGAAGAATAATTTCATTGACACACATAAATATATAATTATATGTATGTCTATATATAAATATATGTATATATATATATATACACACACGTATACATGTATGTATATATATATATACACACACACGTATACATGTATGTATATATATATATACACACACACACATATATATATATAGGTATAGATATATATGTATGTATATATATATATATACATATATTTATGTCTACAAATATAATTACACATATATGTATACATATATATATATATATACACACACATATATATACACACACGCACACACACACACATCTATACATACATATAAGTACACACACACACATATGTGTGTATTTAATGCATTGGGCAGCAGATTATGATTTAAACATATTCATTAAATATGACAGACAATGAATTTCTATTATGTTTGGTCAGGAGCCGTTCTAAACTTCGTATTTTTCGAGAGAAAATAACGCTAAAAATTGTTCAACATTTGGATATTTTTATTATGCTGTTCCTTGATCTAAGCCATCTTCATAGTGGTTATATGGACATTTAAACAAAGATAATCACCATAAAAAATGATATCCTGTCATGGCGACATAGACGATTGCTATGCAATGATAATGGTCGCAGAATAGCAGGCGCAGGTCGTAAAATCATGATACAGTTCTATGACGTCGTAAAATCATGATACAGTTCTATGACGTCGTACAACGTGAGAGACCGAGATATTAACAACAGAAACATGTGTCTAGATGCAATGAAATGTGCTCTGACTATATAGGTTTATATGTATACATATATATATATATATATGTGTGTGTGTATACATATATACATATATGTGCGTATATATTTATATGTATATATAAAAATTATATATATATATATATATATATATATATATATATATATATATATACATCTATATATATACATCTATATGTGTATATAGTTATATGTATATTTTGTGGGGCAGACCCTTTTACACAAGATGAACTCGTCCAAAGTATACTTATCCTGACAGAGAAAATACCTGCGGGTGGAGATACGTTGAGTCAGGGTGAGAGATACGGAGACAGTACACAGGGTGTTCACAGAGAGTTATACGAGAGTCCAGCGAGAGAGATAATTACGGCTTCACTTACAGAGACTTGTACATATACTATCTACTAACCCGCATTCCTGGACTACTAATCTTCACTTCAAGTCTGTATTCTTACGTTTAATACACTTATTTTTCTATCTCAATTACTGGTGTTGTTTATTTATCTGTGCAGGATTCCATTCCCGGAATCCCCAACAGTATACATATATATATACATATATATATGCACAAATATATATATATGTATACATAAATATTCGTACATATATCTATGTATTGTCAGTTATTTTATCTTTTCTCTATATGTACTCTCTCTGTGAATATGCATATATATATATATATATATATATATATATATATATATATATATCAAACGAAGCCCGAATAGTGCTTTTGAATACATCCGATTCTCAAAATATACATATCTGCTCTGCTTTCCTAACAAAGTCAATTTTTTAGAAAATTTATTTGCTTAAACGTTATTTTATAAATGGTTGCTCGTCCATAAGTAGATTCTGTATATTTATTTATTTATTAAACAATATATTCACTTGCGTACATCCACCATCTTGAATATTTCGAGAAATCTTTTTAGAAAAATATACAGTCGGTGGACGCATATTTTTCTAACAAGTTTTCTCGAATATTTAGGCCGGTAGATGTAAATAAATATCCATGTTTATTTCGAGAATCACGTCAGATCTATAATATATATATATATATATATATATATATATATATATATATATATGGACATTTCAAACTTAGTTACCTCCCCTGACGTTCACAAAGTGAAATTTAAACCGTTTTTCGCTTCACAGTTAAAAATAAATTCATTTTCAGAAAAAAAAACTACGCTCTGATGATGACATTGCGCTAATGTCGAAGGTACTCGGAATAAATGAAAATGTGTCAACAAAGTAATTTTCTCTCTTCCTTAAATAAGGATACTAAGAAGCTTATCCCTGAATATGAGAGAATCCTACTGAAAATATGTAGACAGAACTTATCTAAATTATTCAATGAGTCATGATTTAGTAAAAGCACACTGCCAAAATATACTCTCTCTCTCTCTCCATATATATATATATATATATATATATACTCGGATTAGTTCCACCACGGAATATGTGATCGAGCGGCACTACATCGAGTCTAATTCGTTACCTCTTCGCCATCGAGGCCCGTTGGTACAGTTGATAGGGCGTTTGTCTCCTATGGTAACTGTTCGGGTTTCAGTTCTCGGTAATGGATGAATCCCAAATATAGGACGAAACGGCCGTCCAGTGCATTCTGTTGAGGCTTCTTCTAGACTCGATGAATTACCTAATTATATATATATATATATATATATATATATATTTGGCCATCAATCTTCTTTGAAAACGACTGACAAGTTGATGTGGTTGAGTTTTTTTATATAATTTTTCATGTGTTCGTACAATTTTCCTCTTTTCAGGACATAAATGATATAAAATTGTCCGAATGTTTTCCAAGCGCTTTCGGCTATACTTTTAGCCATTATCAAGGATGAATTTCATTTTACTTTTTAACTGAATATATGGAATGTTTTATGTATGTATCTAAAGTTATAGAAATGTTTTATTTTCCAAATACGGTCAGCACATTGTGGCCGTGTTCATAGTTGATATTATTGAGTGTTGGCTTTTTCTTTTTTATTAATAATGCTTCCATTATTTTTCGCTTTTTTGTACATGTGGATGATGTTATTATATTTGTATTATCAATGAGTATGTTGCAGATAGAGTTAGGTAGGTCTCCATGTTTATTTAAATGCGACCTGATTGAACTATGGCCAGAGAGATGTAACGCGAGTCTTCTTGTTAAACGTGTTGTAGTATATCCAATATAATTATTTACAAATTTGGTTTGATCAGGACACAGCTCCTTAAGGGACATGTAAATTCGTAAATAATATTGTTTTCTGTAATGTAGATCTTGCAGATGAATTGTTATTTTTGACGATGTGGTTTGAGGTTTTACATTTTTTATAATAAATAATTTAATTTTTTTTTTTGTCGATGGGTGTTGTGTATTTATTTACAATGTTTCTAAGTGAAGATTCCTTTTGCTTACTATGCATTTGATTTTTGTAGGAAATATTTTTATTTTGAAATATTACATTTCATGTGGGACAAGACCAAACGGGGGTGGAAAAGGTTGGTCGTTACTGACTATCGTACACCTAGTTAATCTAATTCACGACTCATTCATCCATTACATTTTACTCATATAACACAAGAACTCATTCATCGTCATTCAATCCAACACATACCATAATACCATCAAATACCATAATACCGCATATTTACAAGGATCCTACTATAATGCCCATGATATGAAAATATATGCAATTGTTTTTTTTCCTTTTTTTTAATATAAAATATTCCAGATTATGTCATAAAATGCGGAGAGTATGTGATGTTGTCAGCTATGATTGTGATACACGCTTAAGCGTTCATGTATCTTTCGATACATGACTGACAATCAGATTTTTCCCGTAGTAGGTTGCCATTTCTTTCTGCGGTAAACGAGTTGCTATCCAAGGCTAGAGAACACGATCTGTCCTGCTATTTACCCATAGCTGAGGAGAGAAGAAGAAGATTCACACTTTTCCCAAAGGTAAGTGAATGTGATGAATTCCACTGGAATTCGAACTCGGCTCTCCGATTCCTCAATCCGAGCCGCTATCCATTACTCTACCATGCCTTTAAAATATGTTAGTAGGACCATCCACCCCACAGAAAAATAAGAGAGTACACTGTATTCTGCCGCTAAACAGAATCAAACAGATCACTCTCTGGGGACAAGTAAGAGACAAACTAAATTAGCGAGTGGGGAATTATCAAAGGATAATCCAATCAAGATAAAATGAATGTGGAAACAAAAGCAAACTGGGGAGGTCAAGAATCTTGAGAACAGGAAACCGCCTCGTTGTGTCAAAAGGCGACTAAAAAAGAAATCAAGACTGACCCCGTTCATACAAACTAAGCTTGCCGCTTTTACACATCTTTCTTTGAAATCTGCTAATAACAAACGCTCTCTGACAATTATCGCATGCTGTTACCCGATTTGGACAATTTTGCTGTTACATCCGGTAGTATTGATTCAAAACTGTGCTAGAGAAATATGGCTGTGATTCCATGTTAGTTTATCTTTTAAAAGACTTCCAACACGTTACTACCGTTGTTTATTAAAATAACGTTTAGCACTGCTCTATTGCTACTACCATGGAAAGTGCTCAGACGAACTACATTCGTTGGTTCCACCAGGTCTAAACTTCCCGGTTTGGATCCACCATGTCACTTACATTGTAGCAAACCACCGACATTCCCTCAGTATACCATCGATGAGAAGTAAGTTCCACTCGAAAAAATTCTTCTCGCGAACCACTGCTCTGTGGAACCGACTTCCAAAAGGTTGTTTCCCCGATTAATAAATTCTTAACCTGTTCAAGTTTAGGATTAACTTTTAGTAACCCTCATTTCAATTTTCAAACATTTTCTTGAATTTCATTGGTGGTTAAATAAAAATAAGCTTCGAGAAATTTCCATAACAAAACAATCAAATTTTTCCGCAAAAATAGATAGGCTCAACTGACTTTAAAAAAATCTTTCTCAAATTCATCCCTAATTTAAATGTTTCAAGAAATCCCATTGGATAAAAATTTTTTAAAAATACAATTTCGCCCACGCATTTTTGAAAATTATTGGCAACATCTGGCGAACCTTTCTTGAGCCGATTTAGTCGTTAAGAAAACTATAAATAGAAACGACGAACGAGTTTTCGGCTCATTGAGATTCTCTCGGCTGGGTCAGCTTTTATATTTCCCATGTCCGTATATTTTTCTCCCCCCCCCTCTCCCTTAGCGAGAGAGCCTCTTGATTTTGTCCAATGGGCAGAATACAGCAACCTCTCTCTTTTTGAGGGTTGGACGGGTCCTACTAACATCAGTTATGTTTACTTTGATTTGCGTTAATATTTAGTTTGTTTTGGGGTTTTATTCCCTCCCCTCTCATTCTTCATCCGTAAATTTTTATATATATTGTATATATTTTATTATCACCCAAATTTTAAGCCATGGGGCGCGTTTTCTGTAGATCCCACTAAGAGGATGTAGTATCAGTGTGGATGGAGGATTGATTGGTGACGGATGAGTTCTTGTGATGAATGCGCAAATTGTAACGAGTGAATGGGTCATGAATCGGATTAGCTAGGTATAGGATAGTCAGTGTGGACAAGCCTCAACCCCTTCCTCCTTTTCGGCCTTGTGCCTTAATTGTATTTTATACAATAAATAAATTGAGATTCTCACACACAAGAGCTACGCATAGAGATTTACTCGCGTGCAGAAAGATATTTATACACGCAAAGGAGATGCAACTCAGAGAGACGCTAAGAAAACTTAATTCTTATACTGCATTTTGAAACAAACTTCCTTTATGAGAGATTATGAAAATTTACACTACAAACTTTTCCATTTAATATCTTTCATAGAAAAACCTTTTGTCTAATTTGAATTTAACCTTTATAGTAAAGGGCAGACAACTTTTACTTACTTTTGGCATTGAACATTTCTGAAGGAGTAACGAACTTTTTCTTTTAAATATACTCTCGCACTCATCATTACAAAACAAAAAAAAATTGTAAAATTGTGTATATAAAATGTGTTGTTCCAAACTTGTCCCTTTTGTTGTAATTGAATATCGTTACCATTTGGCCATTTTTTATAATTTATGTTTGTGGATATTGCATGTTTTATTTGCAGCACAACTTTAAATATTCACGCAGCCTTCCTAGATCCACAACAAACTGTTATCTTCCCCTCTTAACCGTACAAACTCCCTTTTAATGTTACACCCTCTACTATAGAAATATGACTCAGCTGTTGTTTTTTTAATTGAAAAATAGCGTGACCTGTCGTAAAACATTTACTTTCGACCAATGGTTATCAGTAAGTGAAGTCAACTTCAAAGTACTGAACAAGAGGCTCAGACTGAGAGAAAGTCACGGAAGGGGGATAAAATACTTTTTGGGACGAAGATAACAAGACAAAGAAAAATGTTTTTTTATAAAACTGGCCACCCCGCGAAAAGGTACACAAGGAACGAAGCGGGCCTCGCGGAACGGACAGGGAAGATGGCCGCTGAACTGTGCACCTCCCCGTCACGTACGCCTCATGTCTACTTCACTCGCTTAGAGCAGTAAGTTACAATCCAAGAATAAAATCTGGTTTACTGCTGGAAATTGTTTTGTTCTACACTCGTGTGTAACGACCTAGCCGGGGGTAATTATTAAACCACAAGCGTTTGACTGGAATAAAATGCACCCTGTCAACGAACCTGGTGTCTGGTCTTTAGCTGCAACGCAAAACTACCTCGAGTGAACTCCAAACTTTTAATCTTACTGTAAAAAGAAAAGTTTGGGCTTAAATTGTTTAAAATCTTAAGACGTTGTCGACAATTATATTACAATACTAGCAGCATGGCCCGGCGTTGCCCGTGCTTGATTCAAAAATCGTACGATTCATACAGCAATCGCTCTCACTTGACTTAAAATATTTTTGCTCTTCCTTGCCTTTAAAGGAGTGCCCTTTGCCGTGCTGATGATGCTACACGCCTTACTTCTTGCCTATCTCACACGCAAACAACATTATTATTATTATTTGTGTATGTTATGTTTCCTGCTTTGTATCCTGTACAACCGGGTCCAAATTATGGTCCTTAGGCCTGTCCACGTCTGCCCGAGTGTGCATGCTCTTCTATATTTTTCCGTTTTCATGTTGCTTTTTATCTCAAAGCTCTGTGTTGATACACTCTGAGATCTTTAAAGTAACCAACACGAAATCGGTAAGAAAGACGCAACTTCCAGCGATGTGATTTGGAAGGAGACTTCCGGTTTCGACGGAAACCACTCCGTGTTGTGTCGACCCAGTATTTTGATTAAAGCAACAATAAGCTGAGAAAACGTAATAGAAAAATATCATAACAATCCTATTTCTGTCTGTTTTTATGTGGTTGTGTTTGTTACCGTAACTCAGCAAAAAGGGCACATAGTAGCGAGATTTTTTAGGACATTTGTCATTGCATTACCTTAACTTGACGAATAAAACAATATCTAATGTGATTTATAATTTTAATATTAAAGTTCATAATCAGTAATCGCGCTTGCTTCCTTAATAATGATCCGATTTTTTGCATGTATGTGTAGAGGACCGAGGGGCGAATGTGAATGTGTGAAGATGTGAGGAGATATCTCTGGGTTAAACTTTCCTGCTGGCCGGTCCAGCTACATAGGAATGTTGGACTTTAATGGAGTCCAAAGAAGATAAAGAAACAAACAAGACCGACATACATGTATGCAAACAAATATATATTAATAACAAATTACAATGACATGAAAAGTTACATAGTGTGTGTGTTGAGTGTCCGTACGTACGCTTATTATCCTTAGCGTGTTCCCAGAATATGGGAAACGCTGTATCTGTGAGATGTCACATATTGACCTAAGTGAAAAAGAGAAAGTTTTTCCTCGCCTCAGCGCGAGGTTGCGGCCCAAGGCCTGGGTCGAAAAGAGAGAGCGAGAGAGAAGGGTCAGCCAGTATTTATAGTCAGGGGATAGAGACCCCTGTTGAAGGATTAAGGAAATGAGGAGGAGCTAACTGCGACATATGTTTGTTATAAAGGCTGAAAAGAAAATCTTCCCGACATTGAAAGAAAGGAAAACTGAAACCGTAACTAATTGCTGTGAGAAATAATAATACATTTATTTTGTAAAATAAAATACATATTTATATATTATTAAAAAAATTATCTCGCTTGTTGGCTATTGTGGCATTTTGGGGCTTCCTTACTTTGCTCGATTCAACAGTAGCAGCAACGGAAGTAAGCAGCAACCGGAAGTCCCGAAACTCATAAAGTCACTGACCGAGCCCTATTCTCTCTCTTTTTCCACTTTTCCCTTTCGGTGGCCACTACCTTCAAGACCAGCTCGAAGAACTACCCACAACCCTTGCTGCAGAAGACACATAGCCTGTCCTGGCAGCTTGATCTGAGATTTCTCGTTCCGCGGAGAAATCTCCCTTCGAGATACTTACCGAAAGGAAAACTACCCAGAATCTTTGCTATAGAAGCTACGTACCAGTCCTATGAGTCTGGCACTCAGATTTCTCGTTCCCCATGGGAACAAGCGAAGAAATCTTTAAAAAACATCTACTCAAGGGAAGAACTTTGTTAACTGGGAGACCCAACTTTTTTCCTGTAAAATACCACTATTTTGCACTCTCTTTTCGACAACGAATAAAAGCTGTTAAACAGTTAATTCAAACCTTGGCTTTGTTCATTCCTCTCTATACACTGTCGAGCACAGACACACATGCAACCGGCAAAAATCCCAACAATATAGAAATAAAATTTAACTATTAATTACATAGTAGTGTTCCTTATTTATTTACTATTTGCAAATCTCTAGCAGGGTGGGGACTGGATGATCACATTCAATGCCTCAAAAACTAAACTAGTGATTTTTCCATTCATCGCGATAGGTGAAATTTCATGGTCCACTCGATGACGATAGATCATCACTCGTTTTGTCTTCGATACATTGTACTATGACCAACCAGTTTTTTCCCCCACCAAGATCTTAGAGCTAGGCCAGAAGATAGATCAGCTATGAGAAATGTTGTTAAATATTAATTTAGCAGACTATTATTTTTAGGGGAAGTGTATCTCTGTTCCGACTTCTGGGGGTTGACATTCGGAGTCAGATGTGAGCCATAATAGGGAAGTCGATTTTGATTGGCTGAGCTAGCGTGGGAAAGATAGATAGGAGAAAGGTTTCAGCCAATTGGCTTCTTACACGTCAAGCGATGTAGACGTGTTCTCTTTCGTGTCCGAAATGGCTCCCCAGTGAGGCGGGGGGGGACTCCCACTGGATAGTTAGATAATGTACATGTCGATATGAGTAATAAAAATAGTTGTTAAAATTCTGTGTTTGAAGTCTTTCATTGCTGAACCAAAATAATTAGCGATCGCCGGCCAAAAGAAGATGGGATGGGACCAGCCCAACTAGGGGGCTATGCATCTATGTAAAAAAAACTCCCGTCAGAACAATGTTCATTTTACTTGAGTTTGTTTTGCAGAGTTCATGTGCCCTTTCATTGTCATGCTGTAGAATGACATCTTTCCTGTTTAACAAAGCAGCGTACTATCGACTTAATGCATCGTTTATCCGATTAAGTTCCTAGCAATAAACAACTACTGTGATAGTCTTTCCGTGTTCCATAATAGACGACACCTATCATATTCCACGAAATATAAAGCAAGGACTTGAACCGATGAAAAAAAAAAGGACAAGCCACGTGACCAATGTCCACGGAGAGGAAGAAAATGTCTTGCTACTCCTTTTTATACGCTCCCGCGAGCGATTCCCATTGGTTCCGCTGTAGCCTAACGTAATGTTTGTTTTTGGTCTCGAAAATAAGCGTGACAAGCAGATTTTAATGCGGGCAAACATTTTTTTTTTCTTGACACGCAAAACCCATTTTTCATCACTTGTAACAATGCGATGCTAAAATAAAAGGTTGGCATGCCGGGTTAAAGACTGCTACAAATGAAACGTTATCATCGGTTCTTAAGCAAAAGTTTGCAGTTTTCCGAAATTAACTCTTTGAGTCCTGAGCTCATGAACAATTTTAACCCTTCTGCCTGAGCTCTTGAGTCAAAATTCGCAAATAATTTGTGTGTAATGTTTCACAGTAGATATAAAAAATAGTTACAAAAAATACAAGCATTATACTTAGCAGAGAGAGAGTATGATTGCATGCCTTCACTTTATCGCCAGAATTCTTACTTTGTGTCCCAGTCTATCCAAGTAAGATAAACAATAGCAAAAGACGACGCAAGTGTTTACCCACCGTTCAACCGGTGGCTGGATATTAATTCATTTTTCTCTACCACCGGTAAAGCGGTGGTCAGGGCTCAAAGGGTTAAACTCTGAAATTCACTCTGAACGACACGCTATCAATCGAGTACAAGCGATGATAATCTAATTCTAAACGCATTTTTTTAATCTTTTAAGCGTGGTTGGTTCATTCATAATTGATTGCGATGAAATATGTAATTCATTTCCGAACACCATAATATTTGGGTAGAATAGGTCGTAACGTTTCAAACCATTTTTACATAAACACTGATTTATCACACTGTTGGAGTATGTGTGAAGATGTGAAGAGATATCAGAAGGTTTGAATGAGCAGAAGGCTTAAAATTGCGCGTGTTCAATAATCTTCCATCCACAACAATTAATAAAAGACAAAAATAATGATTCAAAATATAACAATTGAATTTATTAAGTATTTGATGTACATTCATGTAAACTGAAAGGTTAGACAGAGTTGTGTCTCTTAGACTAGGTAATATTTGTACCGAAGCTCATAACGAATAAATTGATTATTAAACTGTAGAAGAATGAGTTGTTGCATGATTAGAATTGTGTATTGGACAAGTTGGTAAGAGTTCAGAAAGTTAAGAGTTGTACTTGCGTGATTGTTGTAAAGTTCTTTTACGTCTGACTGCATTAGTCAAGACGGGAGTTCTTTAAGGGTCACATTTTGGCAGCGGAGTTGAGACGCACGAGTGAGTAAAGAGAGCGAGAATCACACGTGTTTGGTTTTTATAATTTTGTTGTATCACGTGGGAAGCTCCAACTGAGTTGGCGCTAAAATAGATCTGTCGCGTGGGAGCGATCTGATTGGTCGAAACTGACCCATCAGCAAGCTAGATTGAAGGTGATTAACCAATGAATGCTTGTTAATTATTTGTAAGTATGATGGTGGTGAAAATTACAACAGGAAGAGTGCATTTCCCAGCGGAGGGTAAATTGGCTGTCGTGGAAGAATCCACAACACTTATCTGACGTAAATGCAACATAATTCATTTTCACTATTTTTTCTGTGGGGAAAAATAAAATTTTCATTCAACATTTGTGATTAGTAAGAGTCAGGATTTGAAAAACAGAAATAAGCAAAATAACAAAGACCCCGCTAAAAGAAACTGCGAGCGAAATCGTTCATGCAAAATGTTTGAGATTCTAAAAACCTGACTATACCCCCAAAAATACTTCGATCAGAACGCTTGCGGACAATGTGAATGCCATCTCGTCTTGGCACTAGTTAGACTGAAAGTAAATAAACAAGGAAATGTGCAATAAAAATGTAATTATTGTTACATGACTTGGTGTAGTCACTTCCACTAATTTTCAATACCTAAGATTTTTAAAATGAATTTTTAAAAATAAAAAAAACTTATTGAAGCTTTCTTTTTAACTTTAATTGAAAGATAAATTAAATAAGAATGGAATCTATTTGTTCTGTAAACGTTCATTGTCTACTGACAATGAACAAGACCTGAAAGAGGTAGAAACACAATAGTAAGAATTACATCAAACATAGTAATCCTCTAGTAAGAGAGAGATATACAGTGTAACCCGGATATAAGAGACTCGGATATAAGAGAGATTTTCTCTGGTCCCAAATTAGAGCCTATGTTAATGTATATATAATAGACCAAACCAGGATATAAGAGAAGCCCGGATATAAGAGACTTCTTCTTCGGTCCCGACAACTGTCTTAAATCCGGGTTACACTGAAGAATTACATGAAACATGGTAATCCTATATAAATAATTAAATTTACTATTTCCAGTAAGCAAAATACTCATATTGATTGGAATCGAATTTTTTGGTTGCTTTTAATAAAATCATTAAAATCGACCATTTTGAGTTGACACATTTGTAAACAGAAGTTAATTCTCGGTTTTAAAAATCTTCCAAAAATAAAATATAATTTTCTGAAATTTTATCTGAGGAATATTAGCTGATTTAAAGTATAATTGATCTAATTCGAACAAAATATTATTTACTTTAAGTTTAAAATAACAGAGAAATGGATTTTTAAAACAAATAGTACAAGTGAGTACGTACTTCTTATTGCTCGTCAATCACAACAAGTGCTGATAAAGGTGTTGACAGATTAATAAGATTAATTATTGTTCTACGGAGACCTTATCTGTTAAAACTAGGTATGTCCAATATTTCGCTAAAAAGTGGTATACCTTGACGACAAAAGGTTCCCAAATTGATAAAACAATTTTTAACGTTTAAATATTTATGTTGTTATTAAAGAGGAAAGACCAAAGTATTTTCTGAATATTTTTTCAGATTTTTTAATCCTTCCTATAAATGTTAAAAATTTAATAAAAAATCTTGTTTTTTTTTTCGGGTCAAAAAATTTCGTAAAATCGAACTTATCGACATTTCTGTCGGAAAGATCATAGTTTGTTACCTTAGGAAATTTAGAATGATTAAAGTATACTTAATGTAATTTGAAAGAAACATTACTTACATTTTTAGCAGAACATTTTTTAAGAGAGATATTTCCAACCAGGGTGGTCTATTTTGAGTCATTTTTGACAGGCGTTAATTGATGTACGTCAATATATTCACAACTTACGGCACGGAAATTTATTGGACGGTAGCGCCAAAGTGATATAACTCGTTCTAATTTTAAGTGAATCTGGTTAGTAGATTTTTTTTTAAAAAAATTCACTTTCAAATTTTTTTTTTTTTTACCTTACGTTTGAGGAAGAATTCTGCACTGAAAATAACATTTAAATTATGAAAGAAAATCAAATTTTACAAGTAAAAATAAAACAGTAAAAAAAATACATTTTTTTAAATTGAGGTTTATTATTTCAGTCATGAAATATTTTTCTGAGAATATAAAAATTACATGAAACACCATTAATTGAAACGGGTTAACTTAATGAAATGAGATTTTATTTCTTTTTTATTAAGGCAGATTTTTTTCTATTTATTAATAATTATATGGCAGTAATATGAGTTTTATTTTATTTATTAATAAAATTAACATGCTATGTTGGTTTTGTTTTGACTCAACAAGTATTTTTTAGTTTGAGTAGTAGCGAGCTAACTCCAGAAAATTTAAACTCCAAAAATCGTTTTAATTGATAATTTGTCTTGTGGATAATAATTCCAAAGTAATGTACAATGAATTTATGCATTCGATTTCAAACTTGAAAATTTGGGTGGACTTCCAAGGGCGTTTTTTTCTTTTTTTTGTAATTGTAAATAGTCGATATTTTCTTTTATCCCACTCTATTCGATTATATTTGAATAGAAAAAGAAAAAAATTGAAAATAATACGACGATATTCAGAAAACTTGACAAGCGTTGTTTTGTTGTTACTGAACGAATCAAAGCCATTTCTGAAGTAAAAAAAAAACTTGCTTCTATCAAAGGAAACTACTCATGTGACATTATTTCAACAATGTGCATCCGTACTTTCGTTGTAGACGATTTTAAATACAATTTTGGAATATTAAAAATTATTTTAAAAATAATTATGGTTGTCAGATTTTAATAAGCTTTCAAATTTATGATCTTTAAAAAGTAGAGAACATAATATATCATTTCCATAAGGTTTCAGAAAGAACTTAATGTATAAATATATAACAACCTTTTGTCATATTGTGTATTTAAAATTGAAAAAAAAAAGAAAATTAATGTAAAAATTCATTGTTCATCAAAAAATTTTTTTTCTTTCAGATAATAATTACCTTCGTATATATTATTCAGAAAAGCCATTAAAAACTTTCTTAATTAAATATTGTCTTAGTTTTATTGGGTTTTGTATTTTTACAATTGAGGTAAAAGTTTAGACAATTTCGGACATTTTTTTAACAAAAAAATCGATGATTTAGATTTTTCAGAGTTTTGTGCATTTAATTAAAAAAAAAATTCAGATTGCAAATAAATCTTTCTTTTGTGTTTTCATAAAATTAAGTTCGAGGGGAGTAACAGATATAAAAAAAAAATATCTATACCATGACTTTCAAAGAGACAAACATTTCTAAAATAAGTTCATTCATTTCTGAATAAGTTCTGAAGTTTTCATTAAAATCCAACAAGTAGTTAATTTTTACAAGAATTTCGAAATTAATGTGTCTTTCAACTGACAAAAAACAACAAAAAAAACGCTAAAATGGCCAAAATTGAACATACCTAGTTAAAACATAATTTAAGAGAGTGACGAGTGAGCCCTTTTTATATATAATTTTTAAGTACTCAGTAATCTTAAAAATGTTGGAAATATTCTCCGTAATCTAATTTTAGGAATGTTGACTTTAAATTTACTATAGTCATCGTTCTTATTTTCTGATAATGTCGTGCATGGTCATCCATACTTTCAAAAATGGGCATATTTATATAATACATAAAAAATTTTTTAAATATTTTAAAAATCTTGCTAAAAAGTATTTGTTTTAAGGAAGTTTTCAATTTTTGATTAGTAAATATAAATTTCACTTAAATAACATCATCGCCTAACTGGATAAAAGTAATGTAAAATTTTAAAAGATGTATAATTTAAAAAAAAAATGAAAACAATTCTTGTAAAATTTCATTATTCATCAAATTTTGTTTGTTTGTTTTTTCTTAAGACAATAATGTTCTTAATAAATCATATTTATAAAAAACAAAAGCTTTTGTAATTAAATAATGTCATAGTTTTATTGCATTTTTTATTTTACAATTCGAAGCAGATCTTTAGGAAATTAGTAGTAGTCTGAAAAAAAATGTTGATTTCTATTTTCCAAGGAGTCCTGCTTCTAGTTAAAAAAAAATTTTGGATGAAAATGTACTTTCTCGAAATGTCAAGAAATTAAGTAAGTGAGGGCTAAACATGTAAAAAAAAAATATTTTTTTTACCAAGATTTAAAAAAAAAAAAAATCAAAAATAATTTAATTCATTTGTGAAAGTTTCATTAAAATCCGACAGTTTGATTTTTGCAAGAATTTCCAAATCAATGTTTTTCACCGGAAAAATGCAAAAACACTACGAATCGTAAATATTTACGTCGACCGCTGAGGAAAAAAAAAAAATTTCCGAACGTGCTTTCTAGCACGTACGAAATTTTGGTTAAAAGTTTTGTTTTTAAAAAATTTAATAAGATAATGAAAAAAATTAATAAGATAATGAAAAAGTACTTTAGTTTTTCCTCTTAATAATAAAATAAACATTTGGGCGATAAAACTATGTTTTTATTAAGTTTGGGGCCTTTTTTCATAATGCTATGCTTTTTTTTCCAGCGAAAAAGTAGAGGTAATGAGTAATGAGTTCGATCCTCACTGGCTGCTCTATACTTTCGGACACGTGATACATTTTTAAGCTACGTTTAGTAAATGATTTATACAGACTTTGTATAACACTATATGTCATATTTTAATTAAAAAATTAATACCCGAAAAATGAATTAGGAAATTTTTCTTTTTTCTTTTCAAAGGACTCTGAAATGAAAACAAAATCCCTTATTTGACTGCGTGGCTTGTGTTGTGATTGACTGACAAGATTCACTTCCGGTCAAAAGCAACATGGCTTCAATCGGGAGGATTCATAATTTCATGTCTGGTCGAAAGCATTTATTAACACGCATTCCTTTTGCATGTAGAAGTTTAGGTATGGTTTATTTTCTTAAAAGTCGAAATATTAATTAATCCATTTATTTATTTCCATATATGACATCACAATATTTCTTGTTCCTTTTAAACCGGTGCGTGCTTTAACATGTTTTTTTAATTATGGTTGTTTTGTTTAAAAAAAAGTTTGTGTTGTAGTTGTATGAAAAACTTTGTTTTTTTTTTTTTTTTTTTGTTGTTTTTTTTCAGTTTATGAATTTTAGCAAGTATTTTATTTATGGTAAAAATATCTTAATCTTAAAATTGACTTACATATCTGTACAAGTGGGTAGAAGTTGGCATGTCTGTATTTTCCCCCAAGAAAAGGAATTTTTTGTTTATTACACACTGTTACTTTACTGCTGTTTGTTCAAAACATTCAAAGATTTATTATTACTAAAAGCAAACACTTTATTTTTTAAAGTTCGAAAGCGTATTTGTGTGAAAATAATTTTGTTGCTGTTCTGCGCTTCATAAATCTGACAGGATCGACACGGAAAATAACAGGTGTTTTTTACCTTACTACTCCGTTTAATTTTCCCCGTCTTAAACAAACTTTGTAAAATATAAATTTAAGAAACAAAAGTCATTATCCACAATTTTTTTTTCTTTCCTCTCTCCAAATCAGTCGGTCAAATGGACGTTACGTTAGGTTTTCTCTGTCCCGCTCTTAAACTAGAACACTGAATCGATATTCTAAGTTTCTTGCAATTGAATCTGCTGAGTGGATAGAATTTATTTCTCATGATTTATTAAGCAAAATTAAATCGGGCGAAACTTTTTGAGGGGGGGGACGCTTGTTTAATAAAAATATGAACTTAATTACAAAATTAGAATGGCAACGGAGGTAACCCCCCATACGATTTAAAAAAAAAAAAAAAAAAAATTCCTGACACCCCAGTAATTAAGGAATTGGAGCGGCTATGTTTGTGATCTTTTAATAAATCGCCTTTTTTTTCACCGCTAATTAACCGTAACGCATTTGCTGGTTTTGTGTTGGGGGGGGATCTTATTTCTTTTCGTTTTTTTAAGTCAGCAGACAATGCTAATTACGTTGTTATGGTCGCGTTTTCCACTTCTAGGATAACGTGCTGAAATATGATTTTTAAATTAGTTTCTGTTTACCTTTTTACAGTACTAAATGACATTCATTCGTATTGATTTACTCTGGGGTTGTAACTTGTTAATGAACAAACAGTATTGTGTATTTGAATCTTTTTTTTTTTTTTTCTGCAACATTAACGAAAATAAAGAAATTTGCAAGTATAGAAACTTAACTTTTGAAACTATAACTTGCTCAAGTGTCTTTCTTTCTTTATCATTGTGAAACACTAGAGACTGAAGTTGAACACCAAAAATGTTAATTACAAACTCTTAACAACGTTCTCCTCCTGTCATTAAAAAGATATTTGATTTTAAAGTTGGCTTTCCCTTCTGGACTGTAAAGTAAAATAAAAATAGTCTGTTTGAAACACGATTTCTATCATTATCTTTCTGGTTAAAAATGCAAGACAAGCTAAAACCGAAACTACAATGAGAAAATTTTTTAAAAAAAGTGTTCAATAAAAATGTTTCTCTAAATTATTTTTAAATATTTTTTCAACTTTGAGCAGTTTTAACTCAGTTTCTTTAAATTCTTTTGATTCTTTTAAATTAAGCTTAAATTTTTGTCCAGTAGACAAGGTTTGTTTTTTTTTTAACAAACGATTATTCTAGAAATTATACTAGAGAACATGACCCCCCTCACCACCATCACAAAAATGACTTGCCCGTAAACTAGTTTACAGTACAGTACACTGTCTCCACAAAAGCAGTGACAAAAAAAGTTCATACTTTCATTCAGTTCACACGTGGCTGTCCATAAAATAAGCAACGCATCGTATCGGCCATATTGACATTGTCATTAAGGTTATTTTGAACGAACTTTTATTTTAATTAAACTCCCCCCTCCCCACTGAAATATCAACATTTATATATTTAAACTTTAAGTTAAGCTAATCCTCTCTCTAATCTCTGGCATCTGGCTGGGTAAATATTGTACCTCAATTTCAAATTAAGACACAAAACAAGGCATTTGTTTTTAAATTATGTGCACCCTCATATAAATTCGCTCGCACACATTATTTCTTGCACAATGCTAAAAAAACAAAAAAACAATGCCTAAAAAATTCACAGAAGGAAAATACGAAAGACACCTGACAGCCATGACAAAATCAACAAACTCATACATTTTTTTTTTTTTTTTTTTTTTTTTTTTTTGACGCACAAAATTTTTTTAATTATGGTAAAGTTTTGGTAGCATTTAATTTTATTTGTATTAAGCTTTTTTTAAGTTTTAATTTTCGCTTAATAAATATAGTCTTCACTTAAAAACTTATTAATCGATTCCACACTGCATGAAAGAATTTAAAAACATTTTTTTTTTTAAATTCAAAATCAAACAATTCTTGTAAAAAAAAAATTCTTTATTCATCGAAAAACTTTTTTTTTTTTTTTTTTTTTTTTTTTTTTCTTCAGATAATAATGTCCTTAACTTATTTATTGATAATAATTAGTTTATTGCAGTTTTTATTTTACGATTTGGAGCAGATTTGTAAAAAGTTGGCAGTAGTTGTGGAAAAAAAAATTGATTACTTAATTTCTCCAAGTAGTCCTGCTTATAAGTACAGTGTAACCCGGATATAAGATTTTCTCTGGTCCCAAATTAGAGCCTGTGAATGTATATATAATAGACCAAACTCGGATATAAGAGACTTCTTCTCCGGTCCCGACAACTCTCTTATATCCGGATTACACTGAATATAAAACAATTTGCGAACACTTTGAAATTCTAGAAAATTTCATAAAATTAATTATGGGGTGGGGGGTAACAGATGTAAAAATATATATATATATATATATATATATATATATATATTTCTCAAGATTTTCTAAAAATGAAAATTTCAAAAATAAATTTATTCATTTTTGAATAAGTCCTGAAAGTTTCATTTTTTAAAATTAGACAATTTTTTTTTTTTTTTTTTTTTTTTCTTTTCTTTTGCAGGAATTTCCAAATTAATGGGTTTTCCCCCGAAACTGCTACACAAAAAAATGGCGATGACCACAAGTCTTACCAAGTTAAAAAAAAAAAAAAAAAGTTTGACCCAAATTTCGAACGTGTTAGAAGGAAAAAAAAATTTTTTTAAATACTTACTTTCCTCTTTAACATAAACATTTTAATGATGAAACTTTGTTTTTATTAAGTTTCGGACCTTTTATCATTATGCTATATAGCAGCTATAGCTACTGATTTTTTAGCGAATTGTTGGAGGTACCTACATCCTATCTAGTACCAACTCCATAACACTAAGAAAAATAAACAGCTACCATTAAAAAGTGTCCAACCTTGACAAAAAAAAACTTAATCATCACCACCTCCAAAACAATAAGAAAATATCAAATCAAATGAGATAGCAACTACATTACAACAGAAGTAGGGATACAAAATAATGCTCATTGATGTACATCGGCAAAACATCCAGAAACAAAAAAAAAAAATTATGAACATCACAGATCTTTTTTTTGTATACCAACAATAAACGCACTGGTGGTTCACCATACATTTGACCCCAGTTTTGATTTAAAAGATGCCAGCCCGATCAAGATAGAAAAGAATACACTGAGAGTGCGCTAATCTTGCAGTTCTCAACAGTGAATCTAAGATCAGGGTCAGACGTTATTTCACTATCGCAAAAAACAATAAAAGCACTTTGCGAAATACAAGTCCTTCGGAAGAAGGTCAGGGACCTACTTGGGGTCGGGTGAGTGAAATATCTACAGGCACCAACGGCTCTATGCATATATACGTGTATATGTAGGATTATGTATTATGGTTATGTGCATATGTTGTGCATATTAAATTAACATTAACGAACCAAGCGACCCATAATATCAGAAAAACACACCCACGGCAATTTTTGCCTTCAACTTTTAATTTTTTTTTTTTTTTTTTTTTTTTTTTAAATTAAGAATGAAAAACTTACGTTTTTCTTAATAAGCAGGTCGTAGGGACTTTCCAAGAAAAAAATTGTCTAGAGAGCCATATGCAGATATATTTTCAAAGAAAAGATGTAGATGAAACGAATTTCAACAAATGTTTTCACTACAAAAGTGTATTTTTGTCTTGTAATATTTATCTCTACCGGAAATGAAATGAACATCACACAGTAGAGTAATACATTTCATTTTAAAATAGCAATACTTGATCTCCTCAAAGTCAGGGAGCAGTTTGACGTATTTATATTGTAAACAGGACCACCCCCCACCCCCCCCCCCACCCCCAATCGAAAATAATGTAAAATTAATGTTTTTCGATTCTGAAAAATTTCGTGGGTAGAGGAAGTTCTGAATGCTAAACAACAAAAATTAGTCGTGAAAATATTTTTATCTCTAAGAAATTACTGATATTCATGTCAGAAAGTAAAAAGGATCGTTTTTTGATTATTTTTTTTTTCCAATAGTTATTTTGATTTTATGCTGAAAAAGTTTTATTTTTATACATTAAATACAATCTCATTCTTTCCTCAATACAAGCTAATAATGTTGTAAAGTTTTTCTTTTTTTGAAAATGTTCCACTGCAATGTATCGTTGCTAATAATTTTATTTTATTAGTGTTATTTGTCAAAAATATTTTATTTTAAAGTTTTCTGTTTATTTTTATCAAATTTTTTTTAAAGATTTCATGTTAATATTACTTTTTACAAATAAAACAAATTTTGCAAATTAAAAAAAAAAAAAATTACTATGGTACCTTTAGTCATTGCCTTGGTGCCCTCATTTTTAAGGAGACCATATCAAGGCAATTCTTGCCTGCTCCTATCTGTGTAATGTATATATGTATTTATAATATATATATATATATATATATATATATATATATATATATAATAAAAGAACAGATAGGAAACGTATATCAATAACCTAATTCACTTTTATTTTATCCTTTCAAATTACAATCCATATTTTATTTACATTTGATCTTTAACTCATAAACATAATTTAGCTCTTGAAAATATATTTTCAATTGAGCACTGTTGAATGACAAGCTAATTCTAAAAACAACAGCCACCTGCATTAATGCAAAGCTCTTCAGTAAAATGAATGGAGCACTTCGGTTGTTGGGCGCTTGTTTACATTTGTAAAAAAAAAAAAACAATACACTAGATTTGGTTGACTCTATCTGTTGAGTGAAGATAGCTCAGTGGTAGAGGCTCTGATTGACACCAAATCGGTTGGGTTTCAATCCGGGCTTGAGGCATTCAGTTGCCTAGTTGCACTGAAGAGCTGTCATACAGCAAAACAGTACTGTCTGCGAATGACACACGCACAAAAGTTCAAGAACTCAATGGTATCAATATGCCAAGCCATATCCACCATTGATGAGAAGATACATTAGCACACATGGTTAGAAAATAAGCACCATCTGCATGCAACCCATGGACCCCATAACGCAGTGTTCTGTTGTGTTTAAAGATGAATTTATTTGATTACCTACATGTTGCAATAAACTGTATAGTTATCTTAATTTTTCCATTTTTATGGATTTTTAAAATTGTACAGATAATTTCTGGGCACACACACGAATGTGTGTTTTATATATATATATATATATATAATCAGGTGGTTGGAATGTCAAACTGAACCCTTTATTTCGCTCATTAGGGTAGACTGTTCTAGTTCCACATGCCATGTCTAATGGATGACAGTTATCTCTGTTAATTCCTCTCTCCTTGACACATGGCACAGTGGATAAAGGCGTTGGTTAGATCCAGTGACAGTACCCACAAGAGTGTGAGTTCAATCCCCGGTTAAGGCAGTGGAGAACTTGGAGAGGGGAATTAGCAGAATTGACATCCATTAAACATGGCACGTGAAACTAAAACAGTTTACCCCAGTGAGTGAAATAAAGGGTTCAGTTTGACATTCCAACCACCAGAAGAAGGCCGGAGCGTATAACGGCCGAAATGTTGTAATAAATATTCCACGTGCCATGTTTTAATGGATGTCAGTTATAAGTTATCGCCTGTTAATTCCCCTATCCAAGTTCTCCACTGCCTTAACTGGGTATTGAAACAGTCTACTCCAGTGATCGAAATAAAAGGTTCAGTTTGTCATTCCAACCCCCTGAAGAAGGCCAGAGTGTACAACGGCCGAAACATTGTAATAAATATGGCAACAAAGATGAGGACAATAGTTAGCACTTCAAAACAGTGGATGAAAAAAAAGAAGAGTAGGTAATTAATACCATAATATTATAATAGACTTCCCTTTTTCTTTTCATCTTTTTCTTTCAAGCTTATTGTAATTGGGGGGGGGGGTGATTTATGTCTTTATATGACACACGTGGTTATCTGGCTAGAACCATCTATAACACTACATTTTTGTCAATTTAATATTTATTTTTAATTACACACAGAGATAGAATGTTGTTTTAAACAAATCTTAACTATTAGATAGTTGTTGCTGTAGGTCCAGAAATTCAGAGTCCCTAGTGACGAATGGACTGTCTAATTTTAGAGATATATGAAACACAAATTATCAGGTGTTAAACTTACTGATCAATCTTATTGATTTAATAATTTACTTGAGAAAAAAAATGCTTAACTTTATACTTTACTTTTCAGGAATTCCAACCACACTTCATGGCCACCAGCTAAAAGCAGGGACAGCCACTCTAAGTGCTGCCAAAGAAATTTTAGATTCTGGTTTGGAAGATATCAAAAAAGCTGGAACATGGAAGTCCGAGAGGGTGATTACGTCCAAACAAGGATCAGCAATCCTGGTTCAGGGTCAAAGTAATACTCTGCTCAACTTCTGTGCTAACAATTATTTGGGTTTATCAGTAAGTATTGTTTTTTATTTGTTTTTTGTTTTGTTTTTTTAGCAATCATTCTGAAATACATGAGATATATATACAGTCTACCAAAAAATGTATGCACACTTTGGGAACAGAAAAACTTGTTTTTTGTAGTTTTATTAAATTGCAATAACTCTGTTTACTATAGTACAATATTTTCTTGGCAGATGGCATTATCCTCATGGATATAGCATCAACAAGTCCCATCTACAACATACCAGACATATGTTTGTTGTTTGAGAATGTTTTTGAAGTCCAAAAAATCAATGAAGCGATGAGTTTGGAACACAACCTCCAACACGTTTGACAATCTTAGTGTTGTCTGAATAACTTTAGTCTTACAATATCTATACAAGTTTGTCCTTTTCTGAAGTGTGTATTCATTTTTTGGCAGATTCTTTGTGTATATATAAATTATTTTTTGTGCCTATAATGGTATGTATATAAGAACTACTCCAGAAGTTTTGAGCCTGACATTCTTTATAAAATGACAAGGAAAGAATGCTTTTTTTTATATATATCTCTTAATAAAGTTTTGGCAAACATCAACCTTCATGCCCACAAAAAAAAAACAGTGTAAAGAAGGAAGTTTTCCCATGATACCACGTTTATTTTAACTACCTTCACTCTGGCAATGTTTATTGTTTTAAAAAGTGGTGATTAGAATTGTAATAAAACCTAAACACATGAAAGTGAATTTATAAAATGTTCTTGAAAATTGACAAAAATAGACACTATTTATTTATTAGGTTGTTTATTTACACTATTTATTAGATTGTTTATTGGAATGGTTGGCAAAACATCAGCTAATTGCCAATTGATTCAAACTTTATAAAATGGTAAATAATAAACACATATGATAATTATTTATAATAATAAACACATTTATTTATTACATTGTTTATTGAAATGGTTGGCAAAACATCGGCTAATTGCCAATTGATTCAAAGTTTATAAAATGGTAAATAATAAGGAATTCTTTATAGTTGGTTTACATATTTTAATAATTTAGTAAATGTTTATAAATTTATGAATAAAAAAGTTTCAGATTTATTTTTTTATAAACTGTTAAATGATAAATATTGCAGTGCATTAGTCTTAATACAATTGTATTAGTTTTTAGAAAGTAGTAACTATAATACTATTCTTGTAAATAAACAATCTCATAGTGTTTAATGGGCACATGGCTGAGTGGTTAGAATGTTCGCTTTCTGACCATGAGACCCAGGTTCGAATCTCACCCTGGTTGATTTATCAGAAAGTTGACTTGATATCAGTCTGGAGGGCTAATGTCATCAAGAAGCCACCTTTTGGAAATATTTCTGTTTAGTTGTGTAAGCTGGGGCAAAAGGAATGAACATGAAATTTGGTTTCTGAGCTATCCCCAACAAAAAATAAGGGTTATCCCCCTAACAAGAATTGTTTTAAACATCATAACCTTAGAGCTGTGTGCAGTTTTTAGAGGGAAACGGAAAACATTAAGCAAGCTACATGTATTTGAAACAATAAAGCCACTGTTTACTTCATGGTTGTAAAATGGAGAGAGAAAAAAAATCTTAAACATTTCAAGTAAAAAAAAAAAAAAAAAAAAAAAAAAAACAGTAACTAAGGTGAAAAAAAAATTATTTATAGTAGAAAAAATTAATACGGTCAGAGTTTATCAGGAACTGTCTCTAACATATATTTATTTTGATTTTTCAAATCAGGGACACCCTGCTGTCATAGAAGCCGCTAAAAAAGCATTAGACACTCATGGGGCAGGACTCAGTTCCGTAAGGTTTATCTGTGGAACGCAGGTAAGTAAAAAAAAAAGAAAAAAATTCAGTTTCTTTTTCTTTTCCTTTTTTCTTTCTCTTCTCTTCTTTTCTTTAACCTTTTTCTTTCTTTCTTATTTTTCTTTTCTTTTTCATATTTTTTTTTTCACTCTTTCTTTTGATCTTTTTTCTTTTACCTTTATTTCTTTTGTTTTAATAAGAGAAAATTGTATATCTTCTCTGTTGACCTCACACCATATGATCAGATTTCCTCTTCTCATCCTTTAGAAACCCCGTTCTAAATCTACTGAATATTTCGATCTAATACAGGAACTTTCTCAGTTCACAAAATCTTATATGCCTGGCAAAGACTCTACTATGGAAAAATTTCAGACCTTATCAGAAGTACTACAAGGAGGAAATGAAAGCCTCAAGTCTTTAATCTTTTCCTAGTCTAGTCTTTGGACATTTACAAGTGTAACTGTGAAGAACTGGACACTGACCATTTAAACATTCCATACCACATCCTTTCACTATTGAGGTCAATGTACTGACGATGAACATGGCTATGTCAATGGAATAAGTATTTATAGTTAACAAAAGAATGATCTTGAACAAAAGAATCTGCATCCTCTACCAAGTGTTCCAAGAAATAGAACTCGAGATTAACCTTTCCAAAACAGAACTATGGAATTGGAATGAAAGCAATGATGGCACCTACCCTGAATCCATCATAAAATTTCAGGATGTGGAATTAATAAATACCAAATACCTTGGTGTATGGATCTGTTATAACAAATGGAGGAGATAAGGAAATTGAACATGCTATAGGCTGTACTAGAGGTAGTTTCGCCCAATACCACAAATTGCTACAAAACCAAAATATTAATCTGAAAGCTCAAGTCATGTCCTTAAATAGCTTTGTCAGATTAATCCATTCGTGTGGATTTCATGCGTGGCACCAAACCTGTTAGGAAATATCTTTTCCTAGACTAAGCCCTGCACATTTACAAGCATTGATGCGAAGAGACGGGCACTGACCATTTAAGCACACCGCATCCTTCTTTTCAGTATACAACTGCTTTCTAAGATCAGTGGTTAAAAATGCCTTTGAGCAACTGAAGCCTGTGGATCTCGGTGAAGACCATTCTTATTTGAATCTTGTATACTGGCGCTAAAGAATTACAAAGAACTGTATCAGATAACCGAAACCACCACTTGATGACTTTCAACAGCAGCAACAACTAAAATGGATAGCACGTGTAATTTGAAAAAAACTATATAATCAAGATGTTGACATTCCGCATGACTTCCAACAAAAAATTAACCTAATCTATACTGGAAAGAAACAATAACAGTTACTAGAGTTGACAAACCTATTTTCCTAAAAAAATTGTTTTAGAAAGATTTTCAAAATTTCAGCTGACAGCAGCACCGGGCTGCTTGGTCAATGAATGCCAAACGTTTCCTTATAAGGAAATGGCTAATACCACATGGAGTTATTGGTGATTTATAATGTAGAAATTATACCAGATTTATAGGACTGAACATGAAATCTGCTTTGTTCAAATTTCAACATGTATTTGCCAAGAAGAAAATTTTGGGAAAGACACTCTTTTCATCAGTGGTTAATCAGATATTAACATCTATCCTACCTACCTACCTACACACACACAAATAAATGAAGACAAAAGGAAAACTGATTTTAGCTGATGTTTCATCCTCTGAGGGACTTTATCAAGGTAAATGCAAGGATTTTATTCTGTAACAAGTATTTATAAAAAAGGACAGATGTTCATTATTTTTCAAAATTTTTAAATTTAAGAAACACTCATAAATATTCATCAGGTTAGCTGAAAAGTCTGGGTAAATTATGGGGGACACTAAGTGACATAATTTAGTGTCTAATAAACAAAAGTGAGCAAAAGATTTTCTTGAATTTTTTTTATGTTAATATTTAATTATTTTAGCTTGAGCTTAATTTTTGTGTTATCTATTTTAAATAATATGATGTTATGAATTTAACTGTTTTCTTTCAATTTTTTAACATCTTTATAGTCATATGTTGACTTGGAAGTAATTCTTTCAGGAAAGGAGATATTTGAAAACATTCGGGACACAGATTTACATTTGAGATTATATAATATATATATATATATATATATATATATATATATGTCTGTTTTGTTCCACTAAAAGTGTAGATTGTAGACAAAATATATCTTTAGCTCATTTCTATGTACCTTATAGCAAAAAATCACAAATTGCAGCAATAATCTTTCACTTCGACATTCCAACCACCTGAAGAAGGCTGGAGCGTACAACAGCCGAAACGTTGTGATAAATATGGTGACAAAGATGAGGAACAATAGTCCAAATAATGTAAATAGTGTACATAATACCTCATCCCAGAAATATAGACAGATAATAATCTTTCTTGTAAAAATTATAAGAACAATTTATTAATCTTTGACGTTTTATTTGCAAGATAATAACAAAGTTGTTAATAATAATAGATACATACACTTTTGCTTATTTAAAACAGCTTCTAGACTGTTTTTATTGTAAATTTTTGTCATTCACAATTCATTTTATGCTATAATTTGTCTACTGACAGAAGAATTTAAATTCTGTTATTAATAAAGTCATCCAAAAATGAAGTAACCTATGGAGTGGAAATTTTTCTCAATCTACTATAAACAGGATGTGTGTGATAAAATCGGTTAATGGGTCAAAAGTTATAAAATAAACTGAATGGTTTTAATAAGCAGGAGATTCATAAAATTTCCTAGAGTCAGAAGTCTCTTCCCCTCCCCCCACAAGATTTTTCATGAATAAGTTTGATTTTTTTTTCTCTCTTTATTTTTCTTTTTTTCTCTTTTCTCTCTTTATTTTTCTCTCTTTATTTTTCTCTCTTTATTTTTCTCTCTTTATTTTTCTCTCTTTATTTTTCTCTCTTTATTTTTCTCTCTTTATTTTTCTCTCTTTATTTTTCTCTCTTTATTTTTCTCTCTTTATTTTTCTCTCTTTATTTTTCTCTCTTTATTTTTCTCTCTTTATTTTTCTCTCTTTATTTTTCTCTCTTTATTTTTCTCTCTTTATTTTTCTCTCTTTATTTTTCTCTCTTTATTTTTCTCTCTTTATTTTTCTCTCTTTATTTTTCTCTCTTTATTTTTCTCTTTATTTTTCTCTCTTTATTTTTCTCTCTTTATTTTTCTCTCTTTATTTTTCTCTCTTTATTTTTCTCTCTTTATTTTTCTCTCTTTATTTTTCTCTCTTTATTTTTCTCTCTTTATTTTTCTCTCTTTATTTTTCTCTCTTTATTTTTCTCTCTTTATTTTTCTCTCTTTATTTTTCTCTCTTTATTTTTCTCTCTTTATTTTTCTCTCTTTATTTTTCTCTCTTTATTTTTCTCTCTTTATTTTTCTCTCTTTATTTTTCTCTCTTTATTTTTCTCTCTTTATTTTTCTCTCTTTATTTTTCTCTCTTTATTTTTCTCTCTTTATTTTTCTCTCTTTATTTTTCTCTCTTTATTTTTCTCTCTTTATTTTTCTCTCTTTATTTTTCTCTCTTTATTTTTCTCTCTTTATTTTTCTCTCTTTATTTTTCTCTCTTTATTTTTCTCTCTTTATTTTTCTCTCTTTATTTTTCTCTCTTTATTTTTCTCTCTTTATTTTTCTCTCTTTATTTTTCTCTCTTTATTTTTCTCTCTTTATTTTTCTCTCTTTATTTTTCTCTCTTTATTTTTCTCTCTTTATTTTTCTCTCTTTATTTTTCTCTCTTTATTTTTCTCTCTTTATTTTTCTCTCTTTATTTTTCTCTCTTTATTTTTCTCTCTTTATTTTTCTCTCTTTATTTTTCTCTCTTTATTTTTCTCTCTTTATTTTTCTCTCTTTATTTTTCTCTCTTTATTTTTCTCTCTTTATTTTTCTCTCTTTATTTTTCTCTCTTTATTTTTCTCTCTTTATTTTTCTCTCTTTATTTTTCTCTCTTTATTTTTCTCTCTTTATTTTTCTCTCTTTATTTTTCTCTCTTTATTTTTCTCTCTTTATTTTTCTCTCTTTATTTTTCTCTCTTTATTTTTCTCTCTTTATTTTTCTCTCTTTATTTTTCTCTCTTTATTTTTCTCTCTTTATTTTTCTCTCTTTATTTTTCTCTCTTTATTTTTCTCTCTTTATTTTTCTCTCTTTATTTTTCTCTCTTTATTTTTCTCTCTTTATTTTTCTCTCTTTATTTTTCTCTCTTTATTTTTCTCTCTTTATTTTTCTCTCTTTATTTTTCTCTCTTTATTTTTCTCTCTTTATTTTTCTCTCTTTATTTTTCTCTCTTTATTTTTCTCTCTTTATTTTTCTCTCTTTATTTTTCTCTCTTTATTTTTCTCTCTTTATTTTTCTCTCTTTATTTTTCTCTCTTTATTTTTCTCTCTTTATTTTTCTCTCTTTATTTTTCTCTCTTTATTTTTCTCTCTTTATTTTTCTCTCTTTATTTTTCTCTCTTTATTTTTCTCTCTTTATTTTTCTCTCTTTATTTTTCTCTCTTTATTTTTCTCTCTTTATTTTTCTCTCTTTATTTTTCTCTCTTTATTTTTCTCTCTTTATTTTTCTCTCTTTATTTTTCTCTCTTTATTTTTCTCTCTTTATTTTTCTCTCTTTATTTTTCTCTCTTTATTTTTCTCTCTTTATTTTTCTCTCTTTATTTTTCTCTCTTTATTTTTCTCTCTTTATTTTTCTCTCTTTATTTTTCTCTCTTTATTTTTCTCTCTTTATTTTTCTCTCTTTATTTTTCTCTCTTTATTTTTCTCTCTTTATTTTTCTCTCTTTATTTTTCTCTCTTTATTTTTCTCTCTTTATTTTTCTCTCTTTATTTTTCTCTCTTTATTTTTCTCTCTTTATTTTTCTCTCTTTATTTTTCTCTCTTTATTTTTCTCTCTTTATTTTTCTCTCTTTATTTTTCTCTCTTTATTTTTCTCTCTTTATTTTTCTCTCTTTATTTTTCTCTCTTTATTTTTCTCTCTTTATTTTTCTCTCTTTATTTTTCTCTCTTTATTTTTCTCTCTTTATTTTTCTCTCTTTATTTTTCTCTCTTTATTTTTCTCTCTTTATTTTTCTCTCTTTATTTTTCTCTCTTTATTTTTCTCTCTTTATTTTTCTCTCTTTATTTTTCTCTCTTTATTTTTCTCTCTTTATTTTTCTCTCTTTATTTTTCTCTCTTTATTTTTCTCTCTTTATTTTTCTCTCTTTATTTTTCTCTCTTTATTTTTCTCTCTTTATTTTTCTCTCTTTATTTTTCTCTCTTTATTTTTCTCTCTTTATTTTTCTCTCTTTATTTTTCTCTCTTTATTTTTCTCTCTTTATTTTTCTCTCTTTATTTTTCTCTCTTTATTTTTCTCTCTTTATTTTTCTCTCTTTATTTTTCTCTCTTTATTTTTCTCTCTTTATTTTTCTCTCTTTATTTTTCTCTCTTTATTTTTCTCTCTTTATTTTTCTCTCTTTATTTTTCTCTCTTTATTTTTCTCTCTTTATTTTTCTCTCTTTATTTTTCTCTCTTTATTTTTCTCTCTTTATTTTTCTCTCTTTATTTTTCTCTCTTTATTTTTCTCTCTTTATTTTTCTCTCTTTATTTTTCTCTCTTTATTTTTCTCTCTTTATTTTTCTCTCTTTATTTTTCTCTCTTTATTTTTCTCTCTTTATTTTTCTCTCTTTATTTTTCTCTCTTTATTTTTCTCTCTTTATTTTTCTCTCTTTATTTTTCTCTCTTTATTTTTCTCTCTTTATTTTTCTCTCTTTATTTTTCTCTCTTTATTTTTCTCTCTTTATTTTTCTCTCTTTATTTTTCTCTCTTTATTTTTCTCTCTTTATTTTTCTCTCTTTATTTTTCTCTCTTTATTTTTCTCTCTTTATTTTTCTCTCTTTATTTTTCTCTCTTTATTTTTCTCTCTTTATTTTTCTCTCTTTATTTTTCTCTCTTTATTTTTCTCTCTTTATTTTTCTCTCTTTATTTTTCTCTCTTTATTTTTCTCTCTTTATTTTTATTTTTTTTAAATTTTTTAATTTATTTTTAAATTTTCAGGATATTCATCGGGAACTTGAAGAGAAGCTGTCAAAGTTTCATGGCCGAGAAGATACCATTTTATATGCCAGCTGCTTTGATGCAAATGCTGGCATTTTTGAGGTTCTGCTTTCTGATCAAGATGCCGTGCTGTCTGATGAACTAAACCATGCTTCTATCATTGACGGTGTACGCCTCTGCAAGGCCAAAAGGCACCGGTATCAACATAAAAACATGGCAGGTCAGAATCTTTTTCTTTTTTTTTTTCTTTTTTTTTTTTTTCTTTCCTCATCTCCTATAGTATTCATCTTGAATAATTGTCTTTTCACTGAGTTTCATATTCCAAATTAGAAACCATTCTTTGCCTCCTTTTATAGATCTTCACTAACATTTAGTCAACAAAATGTATTACTTAAATGGTTAGAAAGGATCATAAGTTACTAAGTTTGAAAAATAACCTTTTTTTTTTTTCTTGTTTTTATCTTCATCATTTACTTGTGTTCATTTGTCATTGTAAAAGCCACTGTATGCACAGGTTTATTTTTGTTCTTTAAATTCCTGTGTGTGGTCTTTGTTTTTAACAAAATATTTATTCAGCTTTAGCTCTAAGAGATAAAGGATGGATTTTTGTAGAGATATTTTCTGTAATTTCAAATGGTATCCACATAACTGGTGACAAAATCCAGTTGGGTTTTGTAGCAAAGAAAACAAGAGGGGTTTACCTCACTGTGTATAGTATCTTCTGAAACCCAAGACTAGCAAACCTAAACTTTCTAGCTCTCTTTCATAGAGAGCCTGGGAGCTTGTGTAAATTTCATTTGACCAATAATTGGCAACTTTAGTCTACATACCCTCTTGCTTTTTGAAAGACATATTTCTTTTGTAGCTACCACTTGGTAGCCGAGAACCAAGATTGTCTGCTGCTTACTAATTTTGAACTTTAGCTATTTTTCTGAGATAGTTTTTATAACTAGCATTGTCATATTAAAAATTTATTATGTCTTTAATATTAGCCTATAATAAATCATGGCAACCAATCTTTCTCTCAAAACATCCTGGGTAAAATAAAACTACATATCCAACAGCAAGGCCTCTGATCAGGAGGTTTTGAGGAGCGTGGAACCACTTCTTAATTGCTGGTGTTCACAGGTTCACCCTGACCCGGGGTGCTAGTACCTGTTAGGGTCCCAGCTATGGAAAAATACTTAACACCCAAACTGGGGTTAAAACACTATGAAAGTGTAAAAATAGGTTTTAATAGTAATAAATTTTTGAAGGAAAAATTATTACCAGCAATAAATTTTTGAAGAAAAAATTTTAAGAGCAGCAAAAATCTTGTCAGCATTAAATAACCCATTGAGGTTGATATACCATGAACCAAACCAAACCAAACTTTCTCTCAAAAAGATAAGCATATTGAATTGGCATTTGTAAATATATTATATAATTTTGAAAAGTCATTATCATTCCAAGAGCTATTTTTGGACTCTGCCTTTTCATTTGTTGTTAAAGATTCAGGCAATTCATTCTATATCCTTATTCTATTGTACATTCTGTAAATTAACATACGGGTCTCTTTTCTATAGAAATAGATTGCAAACACACACACATAATTGTGGTTAATGCAGCACCTGGCTTGGCTCATTCCCAGCCAATACTATTCTCGGTAACGCTATGTAACATTTATACACAGGGATGCCTACCAATTCTCTCGCTGCTAAGCAAAAAAAAAAAAATAACACACTAGCCTATCTTATACTGCCACAACCTTACATTTCCTCACTCTCCAGCAGTGCTCCCTATTAACCTCATTGTAGAGAAGGTAATCTAAACCCTTCTCTCTAGATATATACAGGAGGATGGATTGGTTAAAATATAACAAAGAATGAAATCAATAGTTGGAATGATAACTCATTGCAGAAGGGATCTTTTTATATGGATTGTACCTTTGAGGAGGCCACAGAATGGATCAACCAAAATGTAACAAAAACATCACCAAAAATAAGTTCAGTCGTCCAAACAAGTTTTAAACTGACATAAGTTTAAATTAACTAGCTTAGAAAAAAAATTGATTTTCTTCATAAGCTACTTTAAAAACTTTGTATGTTGCATTGGTTTTAGTTTCAACTAAATTTTCTAACTCTAGTAAAAAAAAAAAAAAAAATAATATCCAGTTTCTTGTATTGTGTGTGCATACACACATACTAGTTTACTAATACAGATAAAATAAAATGACAGCAATATTTAAATAATTTTGAAGTTTGCTCATTCTTATAAGATATCAATTATTTTCCTTACATATTATTCTTAGTATTTCGGAAATATTAAACAAATAATGTGGTGGTCATTACTGGAAAAATGTTACACGATTTGTATATTTTACAATCTAAAGTTCCATTTAATGCCTAAAATTTAATTTGTCAGTTGAAATTTGAATCTCAATTAAAACTGTCAAGAAGTAATCTTAAGGAAATAGTTCTGCATTATAAGTGCCATTAAAAGTAAAAATAACTAAAGCTAACACAAAACAATAAGTAAAAAGCAATGTATTGGCAACCTGACCTAACTATTTAATAATGAAATATTTCATTGATATGTTAACAAAAAGCATGATCCTATTAGAATGGGATCAAGTAATGCTTCATATTGCCATAATAATGGATTATCCCATTATCTAGTAGTGAGACCAGTTTGTATGACCAATAAATATAGTCACGTGTTTATAATGGATCTGCTTATTGAACTGTTCTAGTTAGTAACAGATTGTTCAATAGTTATTTATGTAACAGATTGTTCAATAGTTATTTATGTAACAGATTGTTCAATAGTTATTTATGTAACAGATTGTTCAATAGTTATTTATGTAACAGATTGTTCAATAGTTATTTATGTAACAGATTGTTCAATAGTTATTTATGTAACAGATTGTTCAATAGTTATTTATGTAACAGATTGTTCAATAGTTATTTATGTAACAGATTGTTCAATAGTTATTTATGTAACAGATTGTTCAATAGTTATTTAGGTAACAATTTTAATTATGCTTGCACATGAAGAAAACCCTTTAAAGCCTTTTTGTACTCTTTATTTGGATAGATCTGGAGAAACAGCTTCAGGAAACTTCTGGACTTCGTCAACGTCTAATAGCAACTGATGGAGTTTTCAGTATGGATGGAAACGTTGCTCCATTACCGTAAGTTAATTATGAAGAAATTATTTTGATAATCTATTCTTAAAGTCAGGCACATGTACGAAATGAATTGGTGAAATGTTAGCTTAAATGATTGTCAATGAATGGTGTTGAGGAAAATCACAGAATGTTTAATAAAATTAATGCAGAAAAATATCACTTTGATTTACATAATATGCAATCTTGTGTATCGATCTCTCTAACGATTTCTTAATGCCATGATTTTTTTTTTTCTTTGGGGTTCCAAGATTGCAATTTTTTTTTTTTTTTTTTTTTTAATTTAGGAAGAAAAGACTAAAGTTATTCTGATAATGTTTATATATATATATATATATATATATATATATATATATCATGTCAATTAGTTTTTGATGTGATCCTTTCAAGTTCATGGTCTTTGATGAGATTGAAAGTACTTGGAGAAAATAAAAAAACTATTTGAAAGAAAATTTTGGTATTTTTCTTAATCAGTTTCCTAAGGCTACCAAGAAATTAATCTGCCAAACTTAACGAGTTAACAAAGTTTTTTTTTTTTTTTTTTTTTTTCTCTCCAAGAATTATTAGTTCTAGATATATACATACAAAACATTGTTTTTTAAAGTAATTGAAATATTCCTGATGGTAATTTATATAAAAAAAAAATATTTAAATAAGACTTGTATATTTAGTTCTGAATTAACATAAAATAGAATATTCAATATTGAATAGCCTTGCATGACATGCAATGTTGTTAAACTTACTCATCTAACAAAAAAAAAAAAGAAAGTTCTTAGAGATTTTTTTTTTTTTTTTTTTTTTTTTTTTTTTTTTTTCAACTACCTTGTTGGCATATATAAACTTTCCTGGCATTTAATGACTAAGTAAGACTAAAACTTAAAAACTAACATTAACTGAAATTACAACAGTTGACTTTAAAAAAAATTATATAAATTATACAGCTATTCAGCTATAAAATATTTTTAAATTTTCTAATTAAAAATAAAATTAATGTTAAAACAACCACGCAAAAAAAAGAAAATCATTCAGTCGGTTAATATTGTGTACTTGTAAAACACTCCAGTTGACATTTAAATATCATCCCAAACTGTTTTTGGAGACTTCCAAGTACATTAAATTCAATGGGATAGTTTTGCATCTTTTTGTCCAATTTAAATAAAAATAGATTTCATTCAAATTTTCTCTTCTCTTATTGCAGAGAGATCTGCGATCTGGCTGACAAATACAAGGCTTTGGTGTTTATTGATGAATGCCATGCAACCGGTTTCTTTGGAAAAACTGGCAGGTAAAGAAAGACAAAAAGCTTCTCTTTATTTTTCTTCATATTTTTTTTTAGTAATATAATGCTTTGCCAATGCTTTACTTTCTTTATGGTTCTTCTCTTGTAATATTATAATTTATATATAAATAATAATCTTGAAAAGTGCAAAATGTTACATTGTCAAGTTATGCAAAATCATTTTAGAGTATTTTGAACAATTATAGATTTGTACATGCCAGCCATTTTATTAATCAGTTCTATTGTCAAAATATGAGTTAACTGTTTTGAATTTTTAAAATTTATGATTTTTTGTAAAGAGTTGCAATTTGTTTTATCAGTGCAAATTCATGGTTATGTAAATTCTGTTGACATTCAAATAAAATGGATTTGTGATAAATTAAGTTTCTGAAACTTTTAAAAAATTCCAAGTGAGGTACTGTAATTGAGGAGGATATATATATATATATATATATATATATATATATATATATATATATATATATATATTCCCTTTTAAATCTATATCTTTGTTAATTCTGTTTGTTTTATTTTTTTTATGACAGAGGTACTGAAGAATATTTTGGTATAGAGGGTCGTGTTGATGTAATCAATTCTACCTTAGGAAAAGCTCTTGGAGGAGCAGCTGGTAAGTTGGACACAGCCTATTTTGTATTCACTTCTGTTCTTGAATCTTTTTTTTTAATTACATATAGTCTTAATATTTGGGGGTGCTGAAAAATTCTCTGCTCCATTTCACAAAATAATTTAACCAAACATCAGTGTTTTATTTGTTTATTTTTCTCAATCTTTTCAGCACCTCCTTGTATATTGGTTATTTTATTTACATGGGCTCTGATTAACCTTTAACACTGCATTATTCACACCTTTCCTTTTCACAGCATTGTTTTTCAAGACTCCTCCACTGCACTATTTAATTTACATCATGGTCATTTTCTGTTGCCATAGCAGGATATGACAACACAACTTCAAAATTCAAACATGCTATCATTCATTCATCTGAGTCGCTTGCAGTGGCAGGATAAAATTAGTTGCTTTGCAAACAAAATCACCTCCAGAATGTTAAAGGTTAAAAGGGAACAAGTAGGAAAATCTTTATAAATTCAACATTTCACTATTTAGTTTCATCAGAGTAATGTAGATTCATGTTTTAATTTTTAAATTCTGTTTTGTTTTCCTTCGTTACATAAAAGTCAATTGGTTACCTTGTGGGTAATTCTTAAAATTATCAACTCTACATTTCAATGGTAGATTTTTGTGTGTAAGTAAGAACAATTTAGTCTTGTTTTTAAGTGCTTTATAATCTTGTATTTCTTCTTACAGGTGGTTATACAGCTGGACCGAAGTCATTAATTAACATGTTGCGGCAACGATCTCGTCCATACCTTTTCTCTAATACTTTGCCACCACCTGTGGTTGCTAGTGCTAGTAAGGTAGGTCATCTGTATTGTGAACATTTCATTAGCGTGCTTTTTTTAAGCTGGTCTTCTCATCTTGAGTTTTATGAATTTAACAGAGTATAACATCAGAAAATAAGGCAATTGAAAAAAATCAGTTCACATACTAGGCTTTAATACCCCCCCCCCCCCGGATTGAATACAAAAGGAAATTAAACACGGGATGTATTTGGGGTATTTTTCTCTAACAGTGTAAGATGTCACGAAACCAAAGTAATGGCCTGAAAACTTATGTTCTCAAATGTCCTTGTCAGATCTATACTTTTATATTGATGCCACGCCATGGCGCATGTCAAGCTCATGCTGAAATGTCTCGTACTATCATCAGTATACAACTGTTTTCTCAGATCAGTGGTTAAAAAAAAAAAAAAAGACAATGCCTCATCAGACATTGTAGATACTGGCAATACAAAATCACAAACAATGAACTATAACAAAAACCACATCACTTGAACACAAAAAAGAAAAAAAAAGTCTGACACACTTGTAAGTAGAAAACAAAAATGTTGTTGTTAGTCCTTTTATCACCAGACCCCACTGAGTCTGAACTACTGTGAGCAATACTAAAAAGAGGAGATCAAATATTATTAGACCTGGACAGCAGAAGAACAATCTAGCCTCATAGATTAAATTTGAAATTCCCTGAAGGCCATCCATATTGACAGGCCAGAGAGCTCAACGGACAAAAAATTGTGATAATGATGATAACAAAGATGAGGACATTAGTCCAACTGAAAAAATTTGTTTAATATCCTCCTCCATCTCATCTTCTTTAGTGACATCTCCCCTGTAGAGAATAATGCCACAGCCTCACTGCACAAGGTCTTGCTGTCGTAGGTTTTGTAGCATGTAAGTTCTTACAAGGTTGAGTTGCTTGTCCCACACTAACCTGGCTTTGAATTCAGTTGTCTTTCTCCTAGACTAGTTGCCAACCAAAACAAGAAAAAACAGTTTAACTTTCTATTTAACCCATATCTGGAGGGAGAAAAATATATTCATACCTTTCCCAAGGGTATCTTTGCAAAAGTGAACACAACAAATCATTTAATATAATTTATAATAAATTGTTAATAATCTATAGATTCATTGAGTTTTGTCTTTTTTTTTTTTTTTTTTTTTTTTAACTCTCTTAGTTTTAGGTGGGGAACTAAATATGTAAAAGTGAGAAAAGATTTCAATTCTTGGGATGATAATATTAGTCATGTTAATTTTGTTGTTATAAAAAATATCTTGGTGGCAAAATAGGTGGAAGTCCTTTGTTTAAAAATGGAAAAAATTATTGGTCAAATATTCAGCTCAAGATTTTATTGTGGAATACAAAAATAAGCAGAATCTCATTTTTATAAAAAAACAAATGTGTGATCATATACTTGATATCATTATCTGGCCCACATATATGTCCCTGTGCCAGATAAAGCTATGCTTAATAAATAATCATAAAATTGTTTATATCTTAAATACTGTTGTAACTTTATTAATAAAATGCTTAAAGTTTATTGTATTAAAAAAAAAAAAAAAAAATGAAAATTTAAAACAATTTAACAGACATTTAAAATTTATATAAGGAACACAATTAAACCTAAACATTTTGTCTTTCAGGCTTTGGACCTAATCATGCAAGATGACAGTCTGACCGGTCGGGTATTGTCTAATACACAACGCTTCCGCACCCAAATGATTGATGCTGGTTTCAATGTTGCTGTAAGTTGTCAAAGTACTTTTGGAAACGTTTTTAAATAAATACTCTCATCTTTGCAAAGTTTCTAAAAGTTGATTTAACAATTCTAGCTTTTAACATTTTCCAAGAAATTTTGCAACTCATATGTTCTCAGCTCATACCAGAAGCCCTTCAAGGAAAAAAAAAAGGTTGTGATATTTGGTCATGTAAAATTTGGAGCAGTGAGTCAAGCCTAGAGCTTTTCACTATACATTTGTATGTGCATGTAATTTGGCAAGCAATATTTAAGAAAAAAACATTGTTTATAAGAGCTGAGAGTTGTTTTTTTTTTTTTTTTTTTTTAAATCATTTATAATCATGTTTTATTTTGGGATTATCAGAAAACAAGTGTGACAGTATTCTAACCACTCGATCTTTGAGAGTTGGATTTTTTTTTTTTTTTGTACCTGCTTATATGTCGGGAGAAGCAGTAAGCTAACTTGTTTTCATTTATTATAGAATAATCAGTTTATCAAATTTTTAATATCCTGTGCTGAAGATTTGATGTATTTATGCTTTTACTAACCATGTGATAACTTTGAAAAGATACCTTACATATATTGTATATTTGTTACTTTCATTGCATATATATTCATTACTTTCTGATATTTGCAGACAAATTCTCTGTATTCCAAGAATTATTTGGACTGATTATTTTTGGTTGCTAGCCTATCATTTTGATCAATCCAGTCTACAGCCTTCTTTGGGTTTATACCTGAAGATACAAGACGGCTCCAGAGGTTTGATCAGTTCTTGGAATAATAACGATTATTCAAAATTATAAGAAAAAAATTCTGCCTATTTGCAAATTTGGCAACACTCTTCTCAATTTGATATTTTTATTTAAAGAAAAAAAATTTCTTTTCTATTGCTATAATTAAATACACACATGCTACAAATGAAAATCAATTTAACAAACTTTTATTGCGTCCTGGGTATGACGATAAACTACATCCATATCCTGGGTAAGACTACGTCCAACAGCAAGGCTTCTGATCAGGACGTTTTGAGGAACGTGGAACCACCTCTTAATTGCTGGTGTTCGCAGGTCCACCCTGACCCGGGGTGGTAGCACCTGTTAGGGTCCTAGTTATGGGCAAATAGTTGACCCCACAACCTGACTCAAAACACTATGAAAGTGTAAAAATAGATTTTAATACCAGAAATACTTTTTTTTTTTTTTTTAAATTAGTATCAGCAATAAATATTTGAAAAAAGAAAATATTTCCAGAAATAAAAAATCTTGTCAGCATTAAATAACCCATTGAGGTTAATATGCCACAAAACAAAACAAACCAAAATTATAGATTTTAAAAAAAAAAAAAAAAAAAAAAATATATATTACCAGCTATACATTTTTGAAAACAAAAGGAAATTTTGTCGGCATTAAATAATCCATTGTGGTTGATATGCCATAAAACAAAACAAACTTTTTTCTCCCTCTCATTAATTTCCCAGGGTGATCCTGATCATCCAATATGCCCAGTGATGCTTGGAGATGCTCGTTTGGCATCAGTCTTTGCTGACAAAATGTTAGGTAAGTTTGATTTTTTTTTTTTTTTTTTTTTTTTTCTCTCTCTCCAGAGTTCTCACTTTGAGCTGATATCCATTAAACCACAAAACACATACATATTTACATTGGTTCATTGGTACTTTAGATATTGGAACCCTAACCAAATGCCATCTGTGCTTTGCATTAGTTACTATTAGAGATTGCTTTAGAAAGCTATGCTTTATTTTAATAAATAAAAAAAATTTGAATTTACTAGAGTGATGCTAGTGTGCATCCTCCTTGGCATTGACTCTCTCTCTCTCTCTCTTTTTCTCTCTCCCCACTTCCATCATGCCATATGAAGAATTTGTGTTGTTATTCTTGTTTTTAACGAAAGATAGCTGTACAAATAAAGATAAAAGTCAAATTAACACTGAAAAAAATTTATAATTCCTAGAAACAAAAACCAAGAATTGTGAAGGTAGATATGCACCACCCATTGCGTAATTTGGCACAAAATGCACATGCACATATTTTAGCAGTAAACATCTTTTATTTTACTGCTGGTTTGGCTTAAACCAACTTGGAGGAAATAGTTTAATTAAAACTACATCATTTCCATGTTTTCACAAAAGCTTGACTGAAACTATAGGATGGAGCAGATGAATATATTTAGGAAAAGTTTTTTTTTTTGTTTTTTCCATTCATAAATATATTAAATATAGTAAAGGTTATTTAAATTGATCAGCTTTGAAGGGTTCCCCATTTCATGCCTTTTCATTCATTTTTAGATTTCAAACATTACAGCACAAAATTCTATGCTCCCACACTTTTTTCAGCAAGCTGCTTTTTAGGGATTCAAGTTTAGCTGAAAGTGGGGAGAAACGCTGATGATTTATAGAAACCATGTTGAAAAACAAGGTCAACAGTTGTGTAGAAATATATAGCATTTGTTTATTTGATAGTAAGATAAATCCCTTATTCAAAACACTAGCAAACAGGCCCTGGGTGTTTGTGTTTTGTTTTTTTCATACTGTTGGGTTAAGTAAAACTGTTTTGCTAATTGGCTGACAACCACTTTGCTGTTCTACCCAAATAGATAGCTTTTTCATTTTCTTATAAAATCTAATTTGTTTATTCTCTAGAGACTGGCTCTTTCACACCTGGACAATCAGAATTTTCCTTGCTGGACTCTGGTTACCTTACTTGCATTCTGCCATGTTCTTTTTTTTTTCTCAGACCATATTAGAAGTATCCAAACATTATCCTGTTGTATTTTGTTCTATGTGTTAGAATCATATGAAAAAATATACAATGATACCTCAACTTGAGTAGTTTCAAGTTAAGTCGTTTTCAAAGATACGTCAGTTTTTCTTAAATATTATATGGAAAAATAAAACTCACCTTAGGTCGTTTTACTCTAGTTTACATCAGCTGTTAGAAATATTAGAAACATCAAAATACTAAAATAACAATAAATATATACTATCCTATTTAAATAAATTTTAAAATGATATATCATAAAATCATCAAAAACAAAATGTTAGTATAATAAAGTATGTTCAACAGATGTTATTTCAAATTCCTGCCAACCAGTGGCACTCATGTTGTTTTCCGCTCCAACACCAATTTTGTTGTTTACATCTGTGCTCTGCCATTGACATTCTTTCAATTGTGGTTTAGAATACATTTTTGCCTATGGCTCCGAAGAAGTGTTAATGCTAAGAGTAAAGCTATATAGCTGGAAGATTAATTATTTTAGTCAGAATACTGTACATACATACCATAAAAGGCAATGAGGAGTTCTTATTTGCGGTTTATAGTGCAGTTATTTTATTTTGAGTCCTTTTTTTTGACCAAAATAGTGACCTCTGGAACCAATCAACATATAGTTAAAAAATTAAGTTTCTGTTCAATTTCTTACTTTTGGAAGTAAGTATTTTTTTTTTTTTTTTCATTAGTTTTTGATTGTGTTCTTACTTTTTGTCTTTTAGTCAATTCTTTTTAAGCAACACTGAAAACCAACTTTGTGTAAAGTCACATTCCTTGCATATTTTTTTTTTTTCATTTACTTACAGATCGCGGCATCTATGTTATTGGTTTCAGTTATCCAGTTGTGCCTAAAGGTTTGAAGCTTTATTCACATTTGTTTCTCTTGATAAATATGGATTTCTGTTTTTGAAAGAATATTATCAGATCTTAATCATTTGTATTGTTTCTCTTCTCTTGCTTTTTTTTTTTTTTTTTTTTTTTTTTTTTTTTTCTAATAAGCAAATTGGTAAAATGAAAAGCTTTAGAGGAAAGTGCCATATATTTGACATTTCTCTGTTTTATACATTTAGGATAAACTTTTGACAAGCAGCTGAACATAACACTTTTTATTGTCAAAGATGCTTCTTCCAATTTAATTTTGTTTCATGTTTTTTTTTTATAGGCAAGGCCAGGATTCGTGTGCAGATCTCAGCTGCTCACACTAATGACGAGATTGATCATGCAGTTGGTGCATTCAAGCAGATAGGAAAAGAATTAAATATTATTGGATAAAGAAAATGCATGAACATTGATAACAGGGATATGAATGTTGTATTTTTATGCAGAAATGTGTACTAAATCTTCTTACTTTAAAAAAGTTATTTAGCTAAATTTTTTTTTTTTTACGAAGAATCTCAAATTATTGAAGCTTTTTAAATTACAGACAATGGAGGCTGAATCTCAAATTTTAAAAGAAAATTTCCTTTCAAGTTACTCATCACCAAACAAACAATGGAGGATGAATCTCAAATTTTATATATTTCTTTTTTGTTTAATTTTTAAAGGACCAAAAAGATATATGGACTTTTTTTTTTATCTAATTTTTGTAAGAACCTTTAAGTTGCTCCTTTTTGAAGCCTTTTTTATTGAAAATAAAAATGCAATTTTTAAAGGTTTGTTTTCAAGGCCTTTTTTTTTTTTTTTTTTTTTTTTTTTCTTCTCTCCATTCATTTCTTTTACAACTTTTTCTGAAAAAGTACAAGACTCTCTAATTTTCTGCTTTGTGAGACCATGAGTGTTTTCATTAAAATAAGTCGGCTTTTCTTTTTCTACTGTGTTTCTCCTCCACATACTCTTGTGTATCAAATACAAGTACTGGCACTTTTTAAATTACCTTTTTTTTTTTTTTTTTTTTTTTTTTTTTTTTTTCAATTCCTCTGCCCAGCACCTCCTTGCAATGCTAGTAGCAAAAATTACTGACTATGCTTTGAAACAAAAATTAAAAAAATCAAAATTGTTAAATAAAAAAAAAAAAAATTCTAGGCAAATTCAGACATAAATGCCTCTTTTGTGTAAAACCAAATTTTAAAAAATAATTCGTCCATTTATTTACATATCTATGCAACTTCAATAATGTATTAAGGAAAAGGACTGGGAAAAACTAGTTTTAGCCGATGCGTTTCGTCCCATGTGGACTTTTTCAAGGCAAAAAATGAAATGAATTTATTGAAACAAAGTATCTATAAACAAAAAACAAAATGTCATTAGCAACTACAAAGACTTTATAAACGCTATTGTATATTCATATGGTCATCTTGAAAATTAAGTCAATTACTTTTTATGTTTGAAGAGAATATTTTCACATGTAGAAATAGTGTTTGAATTGTGCTGATGGATTCGGCCATTTTCTTTTGATTCCTTGAGATCACTATTCTCCCAAGCCAACATACACAAATAATATATCAAGAAATCAAAGAAAACAGTTGAATCTGTTAGCACAATACAAACAATATTTCTACACATGAAAATATCCTCTTCAAACATAAAAAGTAATTGATGTAATTTTTCAGTTGACCATATGAATATACAATAGCGTTTATAAACTCTTTGTCGTTGCTAACATTTTGTTTGTTGTTTATAGATACTTTGTTTCAATAAATTTTCCTTTTTTTTTTCTTTTTTTTTTTTTTTTTTTTTTGCCTTGAAAGTCCACGTTGGATAAAACTACAGTTTTCCTATATTTTTTTTTTTCCTTAATATATATTGTCTTTTTCTATAGGTTAATTCTGAGAAATTTTTACAACTTCAATAATATAAACTGTAATTATAATTACATCAAGTCGATCACGATTTTAAATATTTCAATCAGTTTGATTTTATTAATTAAATATGAAGAGGGAAGAGAGATTTATTCCTTATCTCGGGGCATTTGTGCAGTGATGAACTCTATTCACCAGCTTCATTTTCCCCGTTAATATCCGTTACGTTATTCACACATCCACATTTCTACTGTTGTTTGTAGAATATGTAACAGTTTATTATACCAAGAAAATATGTGTAATTTTTCCCTCTAAGTAGGTTTTTTAAAAAAGCACAGGCTTCAGCATTGACGATAGAGGTTTATCTGCGAGGCATTTACTGCTTATTTTCTTCTATGATATTACTGCACATCCTGTTATATTCACGTGTTTGGATTCATCTGTACAGATGGGTGTGCATCTGGGATAGTTTTCTTTAATTTTTTCGAATTCTTCCTGAAAGTTAAGAGGATACATATTTGTTTTTGTTTTTTTGTTTTTTGGGGGGAATTTATAAGGCTGCAAGCGGGAAACATCTAGTTTCCAACAAAGTGCCACTTGATCCCCTTTTTCATTTATTTGTCTATTTTATTCCTCTTCTCTAAAGTGGTTTGCTGCTTTGAACACTAGACTTTATCTTCGAGCCATAAAAAAACATGTGACACTTGATTCCACAGTCTGGAAGTTGTGGAGTATCCTCAAGTATTATGCGTGTTGCAATTATTTTTCTTTTCAAAAATGCCTTTTGGTCAACACAGCAGATATCTTTTCCATGTTTTATTTCTTCTTCTCTTCAGCAATTTCACTTCCTCTAGACTCTCCACATGAGTTTCTGTATCTTTTTTAATGTTGATACATTAGGAGATGACTGCAGAGATGGAAACAGGAATGGAATTTTTAAGATTTGAAGAATCAGCAAGAATTTGAAGTGAGACGAGCATCTCATGGTGGACAGAAAATTATTTTTTTTTTTTTTTTTTTTTTTTTGGTGAAGTGGACCTGTTGTGGTAGTTGTAGATGTTTGGCAAGGGCAGAGAGAACAGTTTATGGATTGATTTGTTTTCTACAGCTTATCAACCCTTTGCATGGTAATGATTTAGTAATACAAGTCTTACTAATTAACCCATAGCTTGGGGGGGCAGAAAGATTCATATCTTTCCCAAGGCTGTTTGTACATAAGTGAATATAACGAACCCAATCGGAATTGAAACTTGGCTCTCCAATTAACAATTCCAAGCCATTATTCATTACACCACCAGTATTCCCAAGCGGTCACCCATCTACGTACTTACCAGTCTCAAAATTGTTTAACTTCAGTGATCATACAGTAACTGTTGTTTCAATGCGATATGACCATAGGTCCATAGCTTGTGGGGGAAGCAATTACACCTACCCTCCTATCCTTCTGTGCATCCACCTTTTTCTTAAGATTTTTTTTTTTTTTTTTTTTAGCATCCTCCATACTGGTGGAGTAATGGATAGCAGCTTGAATTGAGGAATCCGAGCGCCAAGTTCGAATTCCAGTCGAATCCATTATATTCACTTATGTGTTAATACCCTTGGGAAAGGCATGAATCCTCTTCTCCCACCAGCTATGCATAAATAGCAGGACAGGTTGGGTTCTATAACCTTGGATGGCAACTGGTCTACCGCAGAAAGAAATGACAACCTACTGCTGGGAAAAAAATCTGCCTCATCAGTCATGTATTGAAAGATACATAATCACCTAAGCGTGTATCGCACATGACACACAACTGACTGCAATTCACTTCCGTGCTAATACCCTTGGGAAAGCTATGAATTCTCTTCTTCTCCCCCTCCCCAGCTATGGGTAAATAGCAGGACAGACTGGGTTCTATAGCCTTGGATAGCAACTGGTCTACTGCAGAAAGAAATGGCTACTGTGGGGCGGGGGGGGGATCTGCCTTGTCAGTCATGTATCGAATGATACATGATTCCCTACACATGTATCACACATGGCACATAACTGACTGATATATGATTGAATCGTTACTCCTCTGGGATTGTGCTGTCTGTCAAATTGAGCACAAAAGGAAATGAGGACTTGTTGGTAAGACCTTCTTTCCTACCAACTACCTTTCACTCTCTCTAGTGATGCCACTGGGAGGGGGACAAGCACAAGTTGTAACTCCACGTCTTTTCTGTCCTGTCGTCATAGGCGAGACTATCACAGCCTCCGTCTCCACAGAAGTGGGCAGAAGGGGATCTCACAAGTTTCTCTGGAGCTGCCTTTCTCAACGTGGGGCTGCAGAGATGATCAGTTTCCCTACAGTACCAGAATACTGGCCCCCTTCAGAGACAATTACCAATGTTTAAGAGAGGTTGGGAATGAGGTCAACTTTGAGTTTCAACAATTTAAATGCATTGTCAGGTGATAGCTTCTGTCTTCTTAATTCCTGTTCTTTTATTGTTCTTAATGTTTTATTTCCTCACACTCGGTAACCTACTTGCATCTTAGTGGCTTTATTACCCTGCTTAGGGTGAAATGACATATATATCATTAAATAATTTAGACAAATTTTGTCTACTTACTCTTAATAGGATCTTCTCATATTTACAGACAATTTTCTTAGTATCCTTATCAAGGTAAGAAAAACATTACCATGTTGATGTATATCCATTTTATTCCTAACTGCTTTCGACATTAACACAATGTCTTCTTCAGAGTCTTGTTTGTGCTGTGTTCATCTGAAAATTAAATTTTTTTACTTGTGAAATGAAAAACGTTAAACTTATGCACTTTACAATTTTAAAACTTTGATGTAAACGTACTCGTGCACTAACATCAAGGGATGTAACTAAGTTATTAAAATGTCTATTTTGTTTTAAAAACTAGTTATTAGTCAGAACCTAGATATCTTAAACTATCTACAGTAAACATCTTAAAATATTTATGCAGCATTCATAATTAATGTTAAAGATTGGTTTGATTGATTGTTTTTTTCAATATTGATAGCTTCAAGAATTTTTAGTTTATTATTTTCATGACAAAGTGTAGATATTTTCAACAAGAATTTTTTCCTAGTTGTGAATGTGGACAGGCATGCTGTTGTAAATGTTTAGAAATATTAGATGCATTATTCAAATGAAAACTCAACCTTCAAGACAACATAGTTGTAGTGTGACTAACATAAATATTTTTTCTGTTGGAGATACAATCTCCCAACGGACATTTAAATTTATATATAATGTTGGTTTTGTTTTAATTGGTGGGGAGGAGTCATTATGAATGATTAAATTGGATATATTGAATTTAGTATAACATAATTAATTTAATTTTTTACTAGGATCTGGGGTGGATGTATTAGTATTTATTAGTGTGTGTTTTTTTTTTTTTTTTTTTTTTTTTTTAAAGGATATTTTTGTCATGTTTATAATTAGAATGTATTTGATTGCAATATAAAAGATTGTTTAGGATTATTTGAGGAAGTATATTCTATTTGCTTTATATTAAAATTTCTAATAGAATGTCTTAATTGTTGACAATAAGGAAAGTTATTAATAAGAGTTTGTTTTATATTTGCATGATTTATTGTTGTTTTTTTTGGGGGGGGGTTGTAATTGCAATTTTACAATTTGGACATTCACTCTTATAGTTTAAGGAGTGCATGAATTTATGCTAGTTTTTTTTTATATAGGGAGAAACTGAATTTGTTAGTGTTTATCAATATATCTATTTTTAAGTTTGTATGCAAATTTAAGGACAGAGTTGATATATTTCATTCATATTTTTGACTAAGATAAAGATATCAACATATAGGTACGAAGGTTTTTTTTTTTTTTTTTTTTTTTTATTAAATATATTATTTTCAAAACTAGACATAGAAATTATTAAAAGTTGGGCCCAGAACTGAATAAATATATTTATGGGTGGCTGGCCCACTTGTATCCAAGGATGCCCATCTCCTAGGGTGACTACCTAATCCCAGTTGCAGACGCCTGTTTAGGAACATTTGTGTTTGTTCAACACCCACAGAGCACACCTGTAGAGGCTGCAGAGATGACCAGTTTCCATACAGTACCAGAATGCCAGCCTACTTCAGAGACAGTGACCAATGTCTATGCAGTTGGGAATGAGGTTGAAAATTCAATTGCCTGCTCTGCATGTGGTTAGGATTCACAGCCAAAATTTCCATGGCTCTAAATAAACACCTCATCAAATGAATACCCAAGAAAGGGCCTCATATGCCATTATCCTTACTTGTCCTCTGAAATTCCATTCAAAATATATGAAAGATTTGGAGATCTTTTTGGGTAGAGCCATGCAGTCTTCAACTGTAGACAGCAGTTATGTCTTACATAGGAAAGATTATGCATTGCACGGCCTTACTCCAAACTTGAGTGATTTTGTCATGTCTTTTGTAGATAATCTTGTTGGATTTTCTGTCAACCACAAAAACTGACAATACTTTTCTCGATTTACGTCCTTAATTTGGTCACAACCAGCAACCTACTTTTTACTATCATTGTTTATCCTGATGCACAAATTTTGTGACATCAGTTAAACAAAGTCAAAGTAGTCCAAGAGAGCCTCCACTTAGGGTTCTTTGATCTTATCCATTTTATTTCATTCTTTTTTATCTTTTCCCTTTAACTCCAGTTTTGCATGTGTAGGTTTTTTGTGGGCTGGGGGTTTCTGGTTTAGAACTTTCTTTCTGGGACATGTTTTCGTGTGATGGATAAATTTTATCTTTAGGGTCTGTAAAATAAATGCTGACAATTTTGCTTTTCTTCATCTAATGCTGTGTCTTTTTCTTGTGTTTCTTTATGTGAAGGCTTCTGGGGACTACTGTCCAATTTCATTGTGCATTGCACAGTGACAAAAATAATAAATAAAAATAAAATTCTTCTAGCTAATTTGTGATGAATAAATTGAACCATTTTGTTGTTTTTAAATGTATGGAAGTTGGTTTCATTTTGAATACCTTATCAAAATTACATCATGTTTCAAAAATTTAGATTTTATCCAAGGGAGATAATTCTCGTTAGCTCAATTTTTTCTCATGCAGGCACTGTTTCTGCTGAAAATTGCTTTCAACTGGTACAAGGAATGTCTTGTTAATTTAAACACCTCCAAAACGGAAATTACTCTTTTAATTGTCTAAGAGAACCTTTTTTAACTTCCATCAATGTGGCTGATGCTAACCTCCAGGAAAGTGACTCTCTGCACCTTCTCAGGCTAATTTTTTTCTGTTGGAAAGATTATATTGAATCAATTGCTAGGACAGTTGGCTCACTGTCACACTTGACTATTTTTCTTACCAAAATCTATATTATATATTTATAAATCTACCATTTGTTCATGCATCAAATATTGCTGCCACATCTGGTATGGTGCTTCTGCTATATATTTAGAAATTCATGATAAAATACAAAGAATCTGCAATGATATTAGTCCTGACCTGGCATCTCAGCTTCAGTCACTTTTCCACCACTGTAATGTAGCTACCCTGTGCCTTTTCTATAAAAACTTTCATGGTAATTGTTCTGATGAACTTTCCTTTGTGCCCACTAGCCTTTATGAATTTAAGCGCAGTACTAGATTGGCAGCAAGGTCTCATCATTTTACAGTTGAAATGGCTAGATGTAACCGTAAGTTCTATGCTAACAATTTCTTCTATCACACTTCTCACTTGTGGAACTCTCTTCTGGCTTCTTGCTTTCCAATCAAATTTGATCTTCAAAAATTTAAAGAATTTACTGTAGAAGTAAATGCTTTCAGCTGCTGTTATCTAGATATTTGAAGTAGTTATGGGGAAGTGGTTTGCCTAGGTACTCCCTTTCAACCATTACAAGATATTTTAAGATATCTCGTGATGAAGCAGAACACAGAAGTGGATTCATGCCTTTGCCCCAAAGTGATTAGTGTAAAATTAATGAATCTGCAATGTTATTAGTCTTGACATGGCATCTCAGCTTCAGTCACTTTCCCACCCCTGTAATGTTACTTTCCTGTTAAATATTTACATGGTAATTGTTCTGATAAGCTTTCCTTTTGGTACCTAGACTTCATGAATTTAAGCTCAATACTAGATTGGTAGTTCAGTCTCATTTTATATTTGAAATGGTTAGATGTAACCGTAAGTTCTATGCTAACATTTTCTTATCACACTTCTCTCTTCGGGTTTCTATCACAGGTAATCAAAGTTGACTTTTCAGTCAACTTTGATCTTCAAAAATTTAAATGTAATGCCAATCGGTATCACTGTCTTCTTAATTGCTCTTCTTTTATTGTTCTCTCTCCTTAATAATGCCCCCCCATATACCCTCATAATCAGTAACCCCCCCCCCGCATCTTAGTGACTTTATTGCCTTGCTTGGGGTGAAGTATATATTAAATTACATAACAAATCAAAATTACCTCATGAGTATAGACTATTCCCACTGACATCATATATGCCAATGGATTCTTTATTATATATATATATATATATATATATATAATTTATGGATGGCCACTCGTATATGAGGATGACTGTCTACTAGTGCACATTTGAGTTTGTTCAATACTCACAGAGCCTACCTATGGTTTATACTGCAGCTATGCTGAGCGGACTTTAGTTGTAATTTCTGGGGAAAGAGCATGTTATCTAACATGATCAACAGTCTGAACAAGGCCAGCATTGCACAAACCCTCGGTCACGATGACTTCTGACTTTGTGCTTAGCACAACCATCAAAGGATTCCGCCTACCCAGTCTCACTGACAAGGCTTGAGCCAATCCGTAGTATGGTTTTCAGCCACTTTCCAAAGGTACTACATGCTGAGATTGGTTCCTTCAGACTGATAACATCAAGAAGTTACCTTCCAGATAAATTGGGCATTGTGAGATTCAAACGCCAGTTTCATGGACAGAAAGCAAACATTCTAACCACTCGCCCATGTGCCCCTCTCTCTCTTTTTATATATATATATATATTTTAGAATTGGACATAGCCCGACAATTTATTTAAAGACATTTATATTATGTTTAACGTTCTTTTTATAGATACATGTATTTAAGCAAATGCTCTGTTTTATAATAAACAGTATTAAATAACATTTACCGGCCTGAATGTCCGAGAAATTTTCATAGAAAATTTTCGCTCTCCGACAGGAATCGAACCTGTATCCTATACGGAACCATCATTTCGCGTGATGTGCCTTAACCTTTCGGCCACAGAGCAGCGTCTGGTTAGCAAGGTCGATTTTACTCTCTTTAAACTTAAATCTTCCATGAATCTCTTCTATTCATATCTGCTCTAGCGTATCAAATGTAAACAAATGACGTCATATATTTTAGAAAATTTCTCGGACATTCAGGCCGGTAAATGTTATTTAATACTGTTTATTATAAAACAGAGCATTTGCTTAAATACATGTATCTATAAAAAGAACGTTAAACATAATATAAATAACTTTAAATAAATTGTCGGGCTATGTCCAATTCTAAAATATATGACGTCATTTGTTTACATTTGATACGCTAGAGCAGATATGAATAGAAGAGATTCATGGAAGATTTAAGTTTAAAGATAGTAAAATCGACCTTGCTAACCAGACGCTGCTCTGTGGCCGAAAGGTTAAGGCACATCACGCGAAATGATGGTTCCGTATAGGATACAGGTTCGATTCCTGTCGGAGAGCGAAAATTTTCTATGAAAATTTCTCGGACATTCAGGCCGGTAAATGTTATTTAATACTGTTTATTATAAAACAGAGCATTTGCTTAAATACATGTATCTATAAAAAGAACATTAAACATGATATAAATGTCTTTAAATATATATATATATATATATAATATATATAGTTGTTTTAATATGTGCTATATTTATGGGATAAAGTGCTCAATATTGGAGATATCAGGCTTGATGATTGCATCTAGCATGAAACACTGTCACCTCTGAGTGTTGACTTCAATGTTTACTTTTTATATTTATATATAACAAAAATTTTATTTTATTTTTTTTGCATATATTAATTCTTTGTTGATTTCCTTCCAGCCTTCACACAAGGCTTCTTTGATTTATGCTGAAATACAATATTGTCATAAGCTCACACATTTCACAATAGTGGAAGCCCATTTGTACGTGGACTTAGAAGTTTACCCTTTGGGGATTCATCAGGTGTCCGGTAATGACCCTAACTCCCTCACAACGAACAGGTATAGCCTCTAAGTGTAGGAATGGTGAAAACTTACTGGTATTTTTAAAGATCATACTGATATGCATTTGTTTTTTAATCATTTTATAATAGAATAGATCCCAGAAGAAGGTAGGTTAAGTGACAAGTTTGAAAACAGGGTAATGTTTAACCTTTGTGCCCACTAAAAAACAATGTGTCAAAAGGACAGTTATTCCATACAGGGTGCAATGGATAAATTGTCATCTAAATTAATGAAAATAACACTGACATCTCATTTTAACAGATATATTTACCAAAATTGCATAAAAATATCTGAAAATATTAAAGAGTAAATTTATTTAATACGATTGCCATTGGCTTCAACCATATCCTAGAGACAACTTCAGAATCTCCTGCAACTCTTCTGGATGGTCTCCTTGTTTAAGTTGGTGAATGCTGCCATAATCCTTGCCTTCAGTTCATCTTCGGTGTTACAATTAAATGAAGCAAGAAATGCACTGTAACAGTAAGGATCACTTTTGTTTCCCCAAGTATTTTTCATCTTTCTGAGATCATCAGAGGTGCAGTTGGTAAGGCAAAACTATATGTAGCTATACATTACTGAATTTTTCTTTTGCATTTAAATGCTATGGCTGACAGTTATGCTTTGGCATTCACTAAAACATGAATAGTTATCCATTATGGAATTTGTCTTTTATATTTGAATCTCATGGTCGAGCAAGCATTAAAGCATGAAAACTTGTTTTTATAGGCATTTTAGAACATTATTACAGTATTTGTAGCTGATTCTATTCAGTGTCAATAAAAATGGCAGCTATAAAACAATGTCATCCAAATTAGTTACTGTAGGGTTCTAGTGACTGAAAAAATGCAGAGTTGGTAGACTGGGCTACTTTTGAAAGTCTATCAGTAATAAATTAAGAATTTTGCTACTTGTGACATTTTGTGTGACAATGTTTCAAATAAGGTTTGTTGTGTTATTGACGTGAAAGTCAACAATTGATTATTTATGAATATACCATATTTTCTGGCTTACAAGATGCTGCAGCTTGGAAGGCGCACTCTAATATTGGAAGGAAATTTCTAAGAAAAAAAATGTCATTCTCATACAACAACACATTCACTTTGCATCCCTCACATATTGATGCCATGTATTGTTTACATTAATCACTCATCTAATTTTGTTTGTATGGCAATGACATACTAGTCAAGAGCAGAAAGGCTCCCACCACTGCTAGTAAACAGAGCATGTTTAAGCTTGTGGCTCAGCTCCAGGAAGGTTTATAGTCTTGAAAATACTTGTAACAGCTAAGTACTGAGGTTACATCATATAAAAGGCTGGATTAGATAGATAGCTAATATTATAGTGTAATGACTCAGCATACAAATCCACATCTCTATCAGTCAAGCCAATTAGGTGATCGTCCTAGCTTACTTGAGCCTGGGCATTGCCTTACATTCGTCTTGGAAGATGTGCACACATTTTTCAGGGTATTTTTTTAGGAAAAAAGTGCATCTTGTAAGCCAGTTAATACAGTAATTCTATTTGGAAGGCATAAAAATATATATTGTCAAGATTTCTAACACCAGCTTTTTTAGATTTAATAATGCAAGATGATATTTAAAAAAAAAAAAAACGTAACAATCTTAAGACACTTGTGTATGAAAAAAAGAAATTTAACTAATAATGGCACTGGTAAAAATGGCACAAGTAAGAAAAAGAAAAAAATAGGAAAAAATAAGTTTATTGAAATATTGGCAATAAAAGTTGGTTTTGAATTAAATCTAATTTCCTTTTAAAATATATATATAACCTTTTATTTATTTTTTAATATTAGCAAAAAAGTAGAATTGTTTTACCTCCATTTATTAATATAAATTCATATCTTTAAATTAAAATTTATGAAAAACAATTATAATAAAATCAAATATGTTTAGAGTAGACATGTCAGTCAGTTATGCGCCATGTGTGATATACGCTTACGCGATCATGTCTCTTCCCAATTCATGATTGACATTCATATGATTCTATTAGACATAAAGTGGGGGATCGGTTTCCTATTGTCATTTAATACTAAACTGATCCCCCTAAAATTCAATTGGTTATGTGCCATGCGTGATACATGCTTAGGCGATCATGTCTCTTCCCGATTCATTATTGACATAGGATTCTGATGGACGTAAAGTGGGGGATCGGTTTCTTATTGTCATTTAGTACTAAACTGATCCCCCTAAAATCCAGTCAGCTATGTGCCATGCGTGATACACGCTTAGGCGATCATGTCTCTTCTCGATTCATGATTGACATTCATATGATTCTACTAGACATAAAGTGAGGGATCAGTTTCCTATTGTCATTTAATACTAAACTGATCCCCCTAAAATTCAGTTAGTTATGTGCCATGCGTAATACACGCTTAGGCGATCATGTATCTTTTGATACATGACTGACGAGCTAGATTTTTTCCTGCAATAGGTTGCCATTTCTTTCTGCGGTAGACCAGTTGCCATCTGTCTTGCTATTTACCTATAGCTGGGTGAAGAAGAAGAGGACTCATACCTTTCCCAAGGGTATTAGCATGTAAGGGAATGCAATAGATTTGTCTGGAATTTGAACCTGGCTCTCCAATTCCTAAATCTGAGTCGCTATCCATTACTCCACCGTGTCTCCGAGTAGACACGAGTACACCATTTATATCAACCTTTAAAAACAGAGTTTAATAATTAGAATCTTATGTTGTGACCAAGTCATTTTTACAGGTGCCATTTTACTGTCCCATTATTACCATTCACCAAAAAAAGGGATCAGTAAAAAAAAAAATATACTGGGTTATTTTCATTACAAATATCCACTATTTCCTCTGATTCAAATCTATCAATCCTAAACATAGTCTTTCACAGAAAGAGAAAATGTATTTATTGCTGGAGTCACAAAAACAACTTGCTACAGGTCTGACATTGCATGTCCTCGTCGTCATACCCGATTACCAGTCATATTGTATTTTACAGGGTGGATCGAAAGGTTTGTCACCCCTAAATTATATAATTTTCTGTTTCAGATGACTGACATGAGCTCCTACAGTTTGGAAGAGAGGCTGCTTGCAAATGTCTGGACACCAGATCGTGTGCATTCTGGCAAGAGCATGGGGGATGTGAGACATGACTTCACTGCAAGGTTCGGCAAACCAGCTCCTCCGAAGAGGATACTACTAGTAGTGGGTGTCAAGACTTTCGGACCATCTCTTATATGGGTATTTTTCAGTGCACCCCCATTGCAACTGAATGTGACACAAGGTCAGTTTTAAAGTGGGTCTAACGGCAATACCATGGAAAAATTGCCCGGGATGCCTCAGGCATCAGCAATAAACCCAGCCCCCTCCAGAAGAAGAGGCAATGCCTGGGAAGAAGGGCCCCTGGGGCTTTGGCATTGTAGAGGACCGTTTGGGGGTGAAGATGAGGAGATATCTCTGGGCTAAGATTTCCTGCTAGTCGGTCCAGCTACATAGGAATGTTGGATTATAATTAAGTCCAAAGAAGACAAAGAAAACAAACAAGACCGATATACATAGGTAAACAAATATATATTATGGGTAAACAAATATATTAATACACGAAGACATGAAAGGTTACAGTGTGTTTGTATGGAGAAATTATGTGTGTGCTTGTGTTGAGTGTCCGTACGTATGTATATTGTTTTTAGCGTGTTCCTAGAATTTGGGAAACGTTGTCTCTGTGTGGGGTCACATATTGGTGTAAGTGGAAAAAGAGCAAGTTTTATACCTCGCCTCTGCGCGAGGTTGCGGCTCAAGGCCTGAGTCGAAAAAGAGATTTTTTTTTTTTTTTACCTCATCTCCGCACGAGATGGCCGCCCAAGGCCTAAGTAGGAAAAGAGAGAAAGAGGCGAAAGGTCAACCAGTATTTATTCTCGTGGGAGAGAGACCCCTGTTGAAGGATTAAGGAAATGAGGAGGAGCTAACTCCGACAGCATAATATTTTTTTAAACTTCCCTACCATGTGCCAGTGTTCGCCATGTCAAATACATTCAACAGTTTTCATTTTTGTTAACGTTTTCTTAAAAACATTGTTAAATGATTTTTTATTCAAATTAATTGATAAATATAGCAATACTCTCCAACAAAATAATATTGACTTGAGATCATCACTTTGACGTGGTGTAATGGTTTTAGCAAACTTGACTTGCCAGATTATGAACGAGTAATAGATTTTTACCTAAAAGCAACTTTCTGATTGTAACCAGGTTTATTTTATAATCTGTAAATGATATTATCTACTTAATAATACATTGACTAACTGCAACACCATTTTGATCAATTTTAAAATATTTAACAACTTTAAGCAATAAACATAAATTTAACAATAAGAAATAACAAATAATTGTTGTAAAAACTTATTTTTCATCGAAAATGTTTTTTGCTTTCAGGAAATGTTATCCATAGTCATACAAATAAGTAAAAGCAACTAAAAGTTTTTGAAATTAAATAATATCTTTGTTTTATTGAGTTTTGAATGTTACAATTCAGAGCTGATTTTAAGGTAGACGGGTCCGAAATAAAAAAAAAAAGTAAAATGGATTTGCTTTGGTCAAAGCCTTGTGCTTTTAACTAATTAGTCGCTAAATCGGAACACCTTAGAATTTCATGAGTTTTCATGAAATTACTTATGGGGGGTGTAATAAATAAAATAAAAAAATTACCATGATTTAAAAAAAAAAAAATTTATCATTTATAATTTCCATCATTTGTGAATAGTTACTGAAAGTTTCATGAAAATCCGACAATTATTTTTATTTTTACAAGATTTTCAAATTTAACGGCTCCCATTAAAAAGAAAATTAAAAAAAAAAAATACACGCGCTCATGAAGGTACCTAGAGTAATGAATTCAATCCTCACTGGGTGCTCCAAACTTTCGACTTCGTGCTACATCTAAGCTACACTTAGAAAATCATTTTTCCTTCGAGCGGGGGTCGGGGAGGAGATATTGCCCAGCGACTGAGGAGTCCCCAAAAGCGCAACCGTCAAGGGAACTTGGCAATTTTTGTTCAATAATGTAACTAACAATTCATTTTCGCTGTGTCTCAATTTTTATCAAGATTAATCAATGATTTGAAGTTAATGATTACTTTGTGGGAAATTTTGGTTATTAAAAAAGTATTGGATTGTCTGAATAAAAACTGATTTATTTGAAGAGAAGCGCTTCCTATTTGGATTCGTGTGTGAAAAAAAAGGATTGTACGTGCTTAAAAATGTGGTAATTGTCGGTAAACAAACATTGCTTCCCTCCTCCCTTATGATTTTTTGTTTCTGAAACAAAGCAAAAAAAACAAAAAAACGTTAGGAATAAAATTTCCAATGAATTAAGTTATTGTTTATCCAAAAGGAATTCTATAAAAATTGCCCTCCTATTGGGGGAGTAGATTTTTTTAAAATTTGTATTTATTTATTTATAATTTATGCAATAAACAAACTCTTGTAAGATTGTAGAAAGTTTTGTTTTTAGTTCAAAAGCAGTAAAATAATAATAGTTACAGTAGTTACTCCTGTAAATAAAATTAATTTCGTCTTAAAACTAATTTTCAATAATTTGTTAGATTTAATTTTTTTTATAACGTTTTTCAATCAATGACGAATTTCATATTGCAATGAATACTTCCAACATTAAACTAAAAATCATTTCTAACGGGATAATAGATTTTATTTATAATCCGAAATTATTCCAGAAACTTAAAAATGTTAGTAGCTGAATAGATACACGTATTTGAGGCGAAATCTGTTTTTAACAGTGTCAATTACGTCTACCGGCCTGTGCATTCAAACTTCAAACGAAAGTTTCTAAAACTCTCGAATGCACATAATTTTTACACTAACAGAGTTTAAGAAACGATGATGTCTACTCAAATACGTGTATATAACGTTTATTTAAAATAATATGAAATTAAATCTTAAGATAAACTGATCTTATATATTCATCTCTATGCTGAGATGCTGAATAGTTATAGTTTCCGACATTTCCAATTAAGATAAAAAAAATTAAAAAGTAACCTTTTTGATTAAAGTAAGAAGCAGAAAAAAATGTAATTGGTGAGGGTACTGTATATAAAATTTTATTTTTACTTTTTTTTAAATATCTGGTTTCATCTATTTTTGAAACAATAATTTTTAATAAGGATTCGCAAATTAAAGAAAAAATGTCCTGCCACAATTAATTTGGTAAATGTTTATTTTAACACCCGAGCGTCATTCACTGCTGAACTATTTTCTTTCAGAAATTAGTACACATTTCCGTTCCGTAAAGAAAGCGACTTTTTTTTCTTTTGTACTTAATTTAAGAAGAAAGTTAACTTTTATGTAAACATCGACAAATAAAAGAATAACAAAAGAAAAAAAACACCTAACCCTAATTTGAAAGTTAACTTTCTTCTCAAAAAAATAAAAAAGAATAACAAAAAACACCTAACCCTAATTTGACATTTAACTTTATTCTTAAAAAAAATAAATAAAAGAATAACAAAAAACACCTAACCCTAATTTGAAAGTTAACTTTCTTCTTAAAAAAAATTACTTTGTTATTCTTTTATTTCTCGATGTTTACATATATTTGAAAGTTAACTTTCTTCTTAAATTAAGTACAAAAAAAAAAATTTCTACAAGTACTTTCCTGTAAAGGTAGTAATTAGGCTCAAATTGTATACGTCCACCAACAAAATTCAGCAGTGAATTAAGTATCAATAAGCCGGTAATGGCTGACAAAAGACGAGGAAAGAGTCCGATTTTTTTCGGGTCATTAACATCCCAAAAAGTAAGTTTCTTCAATATCTAATTGTTGATTTGAGTTCAGCATATATTTGCACGGAAATAAGCCAATTTTTGAAAAATTTGAAGGGATATTAGTGCTCGGGTGTTAAAATAAACATTTACCATTCATTAATTTCTCACTGTATCAGGATTTTTGTCCTGCAACAAACTAAAAAAAATTTTTTTAAAGAAATACATTTTTTTTTTTCTTAGAAATGTGCCCTACTCCCCATTTTTGCACATTCAATATTGAAGTTTGATTTGGATTTTCTATTATACCCCCACCTTCTCAATATGTTTTTGCGACATTTACGTTTTTTGGGTGTAACAAAGAAAAAGAATCATGAAAAAAATGTTAATTTTCTTTACTGAAATAGAAATAAAATCTCGCGTATAAAAGCGATGCCTACCCCACCCCCAAACGCTTTTTTAATTTATTTAACCGTAAAAAAAAAAAAAAAATGTTGAAATCATTGAATGGAAACAAAACCATACGAACAAGTACTAAAAATAGAATATAGTTTTTAATTGTGATTAAAGCATTTAACTTTCTTTTTTTTTTTTTTTAGCAGTTCATTTCAAGCAAGTCGATAATAAACGCAAAGGGGCTCTACTTGGACAGGGTTCGATGGAAACGTCTACTACCAACACAAGGTGTCGGCGCTTACAAACGATTTCGACCTCAAAAGTAAGGGAATATTCAAATTTTAATGATGTCGGGGTGGAGGAGGCCGTGTTTGGTTAATAGGTTTGAAATAAATTTTACAGATACATTACTTTACTTTATTTATTTATATGGAAAATCTGTGGTCTGCAATAAATGGCTCAAACTATTGTGGACAACAGATTTTCTTTGACCAATGAGCAGCTGAGAATTTGTCTTGGACCCTGAAGAAAAGGGCGTGTATTTTCCGCTCGTCGTCCATTCAAGATGACTCCTCGAAATGAATCCATCCACCATAACCGAAAATCACGGCAAATCCGTTTCCATAGAAGTAACTTACGGCGCTCGAAAAGAAAAGAAAATTACTTTCTTAGTAATATCTATCCAATGTTACATCGACTGTATCGAAATTTTAACATCACCCAGAATGCAATTGTCGCCATAAACAAGACGATTAGACTTCGCTTGCAAAAGGTCTTACGTGAGGCGAAACATCTACGCAGAGACATAGCAATTAATGAGTTAGAGGCAATAGGTGGCCTCATGTTACATGCTGTAATTGCAAAGGTCTTTGATAGGATCATTAAAGCTGCAGTCGACCTTTGTAAATCTAGGCACTCGAAATGGATTAGCCTATCAGATATCTTGTTTGCTCGTCTGGCTGAAGAAATTTCACCAGAATGAATAAAAAAAAATTTTTTTTTAAAAACAAACTAAGCAAGACGTAGGCATCGAGAAATGTTGGATATGCTACCATAGTCCCCAAAATTGTAAGGGCCGGTCCTGAGCTACTTTTCAGCATCGAGAACACTGCTCCAGACAAGAAGAGTCTGAACGGATTTGAAGATAATGAGAATGAGTCTCGGCATTTTTGCTCAATATTCCGAAAATCTCATAAAGCAAAATGCTGGACCAGACATCCGGCACAATACGCCCACGAATGCAGATATCCCGATAGAGAAAAGAAATTCTATTGGCAGAACGAAACTAACTGCATTGGCATTCTGTATTTCTCATAGTGTGTTTTTGTTTTTAACCTGTTATTATTCTACCTAACAACTGCTATATCCCGTTATTATTTTGTTGTGTAAAGTTTTCTTTCATGAAACCTGTACGTAATTAATTAGAAATGTTTCTAACAAATTAACATTGTCCAAATAATTTGCGTTAAAAAAATGCATATGAAAAAAGAAAAAAGCATTTATGATACTCCGAGCAAATGCCTGCATATAAAAACTGAATTGTTTTCTTTCAATGTCTGACAAAGGTTACTTTACTAGTCTTACTCTTAAACTTTAAAGTCTTAACATTTTTAACAGTAACACTCTTCTTATAATAATCAATATTTGTTTTCTTTCTTTGCAACAAATGTTTCAATTGTAGCATTGTGAGAAATATAAATTTTTTTTTTAAATCTTCAGTTTTGTTTGCTCATTGGAAATTCAATATCTTTTTTTTTTTTAGGTACAATAGTACCTTAATTTTCTTATTTAAAAATAAGTAAATTAATGCAGTAACATTTTTTTTTTTTTTTTTTTGTAAATCGATTTCACCGTAAAACTAATTTTCAATACTTTGCACCACTCAGAAAAAAAAAAGAAAAACACACTCAGATTGTGTGTAAGATTGTGGCAAAGATGCAAACAAAAACAACAAAAAAGGCAATGCCTGGACCTCTTTACTACATCAAGTTGCTATGGATTTATTTATGTTATGTTTCTTTACTAGTTCTTGAATTTATATTGAAAATATATTTCAGACATCCAATTTAAATGCTATAATGAAAACTAGAAGTAAATTTGTTTTTTTCTTTTAGGTGGGTGCAAAACTATAATAATGGGGTGGGGGAAGCAATAATAAAATGAAGTTAATTATCTTAGAAAAAGAAAGTAAAATTACCTCAATTGTTAAAATTTAATTTAAAATCCAAAGAATCTGCAATGTTATTGGTCCTGGCATCTTGGCTTCTGGCCCTGTCTCACAACCCTAACATAGCTTCCCTGTGCCTTTTATATAAATATTTTCATGAGATTTCTTCTTTGGTACCTAGACTTTATGAATGTAAGTGCAGTACTAGATTGGTGGCAAGGTCTCATCATTTTACAGGTGAAATGGCTTGATGTAACTGAAAATTCTATGCTAACAGTTTCGTCTCCCACTTGTGGAACTCTCTTCCGGCTTCTTGCTTTCCATACAAATTTCATCTTCAAAAATTTACATGCAATATCAATCACTATCTTCTGTCTTCTTAATTCTTGTTCTTTTATTGTCCTCTCTCCTTAATAGTAGTTTTTCTTATATTCTCTCACACTCAGTAACCTCTTGCATCTTAGTGACTTTATTGCCCTGCTTAGGACGAAATGATGAAAAAAAAATTAGAAAATTTAAAAAATGTTTCAATGTTAAACCAATTTTGTTTTGTGATTATTTTAGTTTTAAAATTTTTTTCCTTAAATTTGGAAAAGCTTTTTTGAAAAAAATGAAGTGTTATATCTGTTGATAATTTCTAATCTAACAGTGATTGCATATTTATTTTTTTGTTTTATTGGCATGTTTTAGTTTTAATATATATGTAAGACAATGAAAAAAAATTTTTTTTAAGTAGTTAATAATTGTTTTTAAATGGATTTCCTTTTTAAATTATACTTTTTTTTTCTTTTTTTTTTTTTTTTTTTTTTAAAACTTAGAAAGATATTTATCATATTTTTATCTGAATTTTTGTGATGAGGTGTTATCATCTTTGATGGATCCAATGGCTAAAATATTGAGATAACAGACTAGTAGATTAAAGCATTGGTTAGCGAATTTGGTGACATAGCAATTGTGAGTTCAATCCGAGAGCGTGGTTGTCCAGACTTAGACTCGGTGAAAATGGTATAAGCAGTAACAGTTATACTAAATGAGATATCCATGGGCAGTGAAATGAGAACAAGTGGATTAAATGAAAGGTACAGCTTGAAATTCCCTGAAAGTCACCTGGATCGACAGCAGAACGACTGAAACATGATACAGTGTAACCCGGATATAAAAGAGTTGTCGGGACTGGAGAAGAAGTCTCTTATATCCGGGTTTCTCTTATATCCGGGTTTGGTCTATTATATATACATTAACACAGGCTCTAATTTGGGACCAGAGAAAATCGCTCTTATATCCGGGTTACACTGTAATAACAAAATTGTAAAGAAATGCATATTTTAAACATTATAAAATGCCATAACAAAAAAAATGGAGGCATAGAGAATCCTGATATCCTGGTTTAAAATGACATTTCCTTTAACATAAAAATGTAATATTCTACAGAAATGCAAAATCAAATGACGTTTATGTAAAGATGTTCCTCAATTTGGTTGTCTATTAACTAACGGGGATGTGCTGGTAGCATAACGGACATAAGTGCGGAAAGTGGATTTGGCGAGCTAAGTTAAAATTCTGGTTTAGTCTGTTGCGTTCACTTTTGCACAAATGTTCTTTAGTTAAGCATGAATCTCTTTCCTCCCCTTAAATGGGTTAAGTAGCAAGGTAGACTGTATTTCTAACCTTGCATGGAAACCTATCAGAAGAAAAACTCTGAATTTGAAACTGTGGAGAAGGCATTGGGAAATCACTTCACTATCTTTCCCAAGAATGTATCAATTCACAGCTAATATCAAAAAGCAGATGAATGTCTACATCCTGAAGGGACATTATATATATATATATATATATATATATATATATATATATATATTTATTTTTTATTTTTTTTTTTTTTTGAAATTTTAACACCATGGTATAGTGCATGAAATTTCATATATTTTAGTTAAGTATTTCTTTATAAAAGTTATTTTCATCCTGGGAAATCAACCTTTTAAACAAGAATCAACAAGAATGGTGACTATGACATATGGTATGAAGCAGCAACAAATAAAGAAGTTTTAAAGAAAAAAAAAATGATTTGAGTTTTGATTATGTACAGTTCTTGTCAAGGTCAGGGCTGTGGAGTTGGAATCATGGAATCAGAAGCAATGAAGGGGTCACTGGAGTCGGAGTCTGTAAAACTATACAAACTCCAACTCCAGTTGAATTTGCACCTTATGTAAATGTCTTACATTATAGAATTTTTATTTTTATTGTTATTTCTTCTACTGTACATTTATTATTTCCTTTAAAGAAATTCATCTCAACTTCTTTTTTAAAGTCATTTTATTTTTTTGTAGTTATTTTGTATTTGAAAAACTATATATATGAAAAAATCTTACATTATAGAATTTTTATTTTTGTTAAGTTTTTACATCATGTAAAAGATTATATTTCAATTTCTGTTATAATGTTTTATTTTTGTTCTGTGCTCATTTGCAAAGATATATATGTAAAAAGTCTTGCATTATAATAGCATTTTTATTTTTTCTATATCCTTTCAAAAATGTTGTTTCTAATTCTGTTAGAAAATATTGAAGAATGAATAGGTATGATATAAAAACCACAATATCTTTATTCTTTGATATAAACCAGACATAATGATATAGGCCTACTCAAGTTAACAGCATATGCATAGGCTTTATGAGATTTGTAGGCCATAATCATTTAATTACATGAAGAGGAGTTGGAGGTGTCAAAAATAGAGGAGTCTGAGTTGAAGGTTTTGTGTTCTGACTCCACAGCCTTGAACATTATGTACAGTATGGAAATACAGTATGCCTTTGGAAATGTTCTTATGTAGACTTGTCAGATCTTGACTCATGTTGATATCATCCATGTCATTCAACTTATTCAGAGATATCTAAACTGTTAGATGTATACAAATATTCATCATCCATTACAATTCCAGAATTCCCACTCCCAGCACTGGAAAAAAAAAATAAGTAGCACTTCCTCCGCCCATTTCAATTCCTAAACCGCCCCCATTGATATCTTCAGCATCACAAAGTACCAGCAAGAAGCTCCTTAGTTGAAAGTTAAGAGGAGGAGCACTCACACAAAAAAACATCCCAAACCAAAAAAAAAAAATATATATATAATTCCAGAAATAACATCTGTTATCATGTTGATCTGAACATTCTGGAAAAGAAGAATTTGCAGCCACAGTGCATGAAGAAATTAAGGCTTCTCCAAAACCTTAAGAAAGTAGAAAACAAAAGCATGGAGGACCCAAGGAATTTCCCTCATGCTACGAGAAGAGTATCACCCATAGTATGCATAGATCCGGGAAACATGGAAGATTTGGTTGTTGCTGGAGGAGGCGAATAGTTCACTCAATTTTTTTCTCCATTGGCCTCATCCGAGGAAAAACAATGCAAAAATTTGAAGCAATTTTGTTTTGAGAGGGTTGCTGCTTTTATGCATCCCTCTGTTTTCTAGAGCAGTAAAGCTAACATTTCCTAAAGACATTGGTGCACTGTCAAAACTAAAATGGGCGAAGGATCTATGGAACAGGCTAACAGCGTCCTGACTCCAGGCATGTTCATTCCAGAAGTGCAATGCCAGTAAGTTTTCATCATGGTTAGCAAGTTTGAATAGTCAAGGTTTGAGCTCAGTCTAAAAGGACTTCTCTCTCACACTCTCCAACACCTCAGCATGAGTATCTGTTGCATACAAGAAATCTACCCTATTACAAGTGACTATGAGGGCATTCTGTCGAGGAGGTTCTGCTTCTTCTCAGTATATTTTGGTAGCCTTTCAAGGGGTGTTTCCTGGCTAGTAAGCTATTCTTTGGATTACAAGCATCTACTTGTTCACTTGTCTTTGCAGATCTTGCAAGCTAGCTGTGTGTGCTGGATGTTTCTATAAAGGGGAAAGCATTCTAACTCATTGGGACTTATGCACCCAATGGCCATAGGGAGTAGGAAGTCTCCTTTCAGTGGATCGATCAGTTTATAGTATCATTGAAATGGTTAGTTTTAGCAGGTGACTGGAATGCCAGCTTTGATCCTGAATTAGATCACAGGGGTGCTAGTATGGTACTAACATTCCTTCTGATGTAAAAAAACTTTTGTGGATTTATCACCATTCTTGATCTGATTGATAAATTCCAAAATGAACATCCAAAGCCGGTAGAATGGACTTGGACAGATAGGGGCATCTCAGACACAGTGCAGTGTTCTAGTTACATTGACTGGGTTCTAGTTAAGAGAGTTGACTTAGATCTCCAAGGTTGTCCAAGTTTCCATAGTGTAGTTTATTTGGACCATAGGCTTATCTGTGTCCGCATAAACTTACATAAGGCTAACCTTAGTTTGGCTGGCTACTGGCAGGTGAAGGATTTCCAGGACTAATTGCTACTAAAAATACAGTGAGAACTGGTAGGTTCTGTGTTTGGGAATAAGTGGTGGAGACACCTTAAAGATACTATTAGGTCTTTTGCCGCTTATTATACCAATAATTATTGTATGTCAAGCAGTTTGAACAATAAAAAAGTGACCCAGATTTAGGGAGCAATATTGATTGACACACAGCTGCAAATGCAAGCTGTAAAGCGAAAATTTCATTTTTTCATAAACAACGAGTTGATTCCCCTGGATGAAAGTTGAGCTGAAATACCAGGAGGGGGTGGATGTCACCCATGCTCACTGAGGAGATTTAGTGAGAGGTAATAATATGAGAGAGTTGAAGAAGGGAATTCCCCAGAATTATCAAATTCTCTTACTTCGCCAGTTTGGGTGAATGTCCATAAATACAAATGTGTGAAGTGAAGTGAAGTCAATAGAAGAGAGAAGAGGAGCAGAAGAGACGAAGACGAGACCAGAGACAGGAAAGAGGCCCATGTGATTATATGCCGATGAAAGCCTTGTGCCAAACTTTACCAAAGCAGCAAACTAAACTTTGCCAAGGCAAAAACAATAATATCACTTCTGATTTAGATGCAGGTTGGGCTGATAATTCATTGCATGCAAACCCTGATATAACTAATTATTGTACGAAGGACTGATATAAAAACAGTATTTACTTCTGTTCAATTTATTCAAGTGTTATTTTTTTTCCTGTATGTCATTGCCCTGCTTGGACCAGCTCAACATGAAGATACCTGCGATGATTTGATCTTGGCTGTCTTATGATCAACCTTAAATCTCAATATGGGATAAGGTTAGCTTGGGATTGAAGCGGTCACTTCAGCGACCAATCGCAGTGTTGGAAGTCTTGGATGACCAGGTGGGTGTTGTAAGATTACAACAGTACCTCTAATCAGTACATTGCACATGTCACATCACCAGATGGGAGAACCTGGACAACAAACAATAGCATATACAGGTAGTTTTGTGACCACTTTCAGAAGCTGTTGACCAGGAAGCCCAGTCTGAGTGTGTCTCAGTTTGACAAATATTTGACTGATTTTCCTCAACTTGAGTCAAGTGAAGAGGCTAGTTGCGAGGGTTTACATAACAGAGGAGGAAATCTGAGAAGGATAAGACTGGAGATGATGGTTTGCTCTATGAAGTGTACTTGAGACTGTTGCTCATGTTTGTCCCCTTCCTGGAAATTGTCTTCAACCACTGAATGGAACAGGGGACTATTCCCCTGACATTTCACCAGGAGCATGGTGAAGATTCTGAGTCAGAACAAACAGAGGCGACAGAATTGATAATTTTGGGCCCTTAACAATGCTTAATGCAGGGTTAAAGATTTTGACCAAGGTCTTGACAAACCATTTTCAGGTTGTGCTTGATCGTCTCATATTCCCTGAACAGATTTGTTCTATAAAGGGTTGGATGATTCAAGATAACTTCATTTGCTTCACATGATCATAGAGAAAGTTGATAGAGAAGCCATGCTGATCAATTTAGTTCAGTTATAGGCCTTTGATGGAGTAGATCATCACTTCCTGGAGGTTGTCTTGTCTGCAGCCAAATGTGAGCCATGCTTTCACCCTGCATTTGCCTTTTGTATATGAGCCCCCCAGTGTTATGGTGGAGGTGAATGGGGTAAGATTGAAAATTTTCATCTTGTCCAAATCCATTCATCAGAGCCACCCTCTTTTGACCTTGCTCTATGTGCTTACGCTGGAGCCTTTCCTGTGCAAATTGAGGGTGAATCTGGTCTTTGGTGGGATCACATTACCCGGTGCCACCACCTATGTCAACAACATTTTCACACTCGTAATGAGCATTGCCAAGATCGACAAAGTCAGAAGAGAAATCTGAATATATGAGAGAGTGACAGGGATAAAGATTAACTGCGATAAGTCAGTTGGCTTGAAGTTGTCTTCATGGAATCTTTTGCAGTTATGGAAGGATATTATTAAAATTTAGAACTAATATGGTAAACTTTCTTTTTGAAAGCCCAGTCAGTTATGTGCCATGCGTGATACACACTTAAGCAATCATGTATCTTTCGTTACATGTCTGATGAGGGAGACTATTTCCCGCAGTAGGTTGACATTTCTTTCTGCGGTAGACCAGTTCCTGTCCAAGGCTATAGAACCCAGTCTGTCCTGCTATTTACCCATAGCTGGAGGGAGAAGAAGAAGATTCATACCTTTCCTAAGGGTATTAGCACGTAATGGATTCAACTGGAATTCAAAGTCGGCTCTCCGATTCCTCAATCTGAGCCGTTAACCATTACTCCACTGTGCCTCCTTCGAAAGCCCAGTGTTACTAAATTTTAAATTTACTTACTCTTGACATTTTCAGCTATTTTTTAAACTATACTAATTTAAGCTACAGATGAGAAGAGAGTTGATTGAAGATTTAGTGGCACTGGGGGCTTTCAAATGATGTCCTATTCATTATTCCCATCCTGGGTATGATGATAAACTACATCCGTGTCCTGGGTATGATGATAAACTACGTCCAGCAGCAAGGCCTCTGATCAGGAGGCTTTGAGGAGCGTGGAACCACCTCTTAATTGCTGGTGTTCCCAGGTCCACCCTGACCCAGGGTGGTAACACCTGTTAGGGTCCCAGCTATGGGCAAATAGTTGACCCCCACAACCTGACTCAAAACACTATGAAAGTGTAAAAATAGATTTTAATACCAGAAATACTTTTTAAAAAAATTAGTATCAGGAATAGATATTTGAAAAAAGAAACTATTACCAGAAATAAAAATCTTGTCAACATTAAATGACCCATTGAGGTTGTAGTGAACCATGCCGATTGTGAGAAGGTGTGAAGAAGAGAAGATGAGTTATCTCTAGATTATGGCTTCCGCTGGCCGGTCCAGCTACATAAGAATGTTGGACTTTAATGGAGTCCAAAGAAACAAACAAGACCGATATACATGTATGTGAACAAATATATATTAATAACAAATAGATTAAATACAAATTATAAATAAGACATGAATAAAATGTTACAGTGTCTGTATGGAAAGTTGTGTGTGTTGAATTGAATGTCCATACAGGTGTGTATTTTGTTTTAGCGTGTTCCCAGAATATGGGAAACGCTGGTTGTGTATAAGAGTTCACATATTGGAAATTTTAAGAGAAAGTTTTATACCTCACCTCACGCATGAGGTTGCGGGCCGAAGTCGAGATAGTTGCTCGCATGTGCACGTAAGCAGAGAAAAGAGAGAAAGAGGTGAAAGGTCAGCCAGTATTTATACTCCTGGGAGAGAGAGACCCCTGTTGACGGGTTAAGGAAATGAGGAGGAGCTAACTGCAACAAGGTTAATATGCCACAAAACAAAATAAACCAAACTATACATTTTTTTTTTTAATATTACCTGCTATACATTTCTAAAAAAATTACCAGCTATACATCTTTGAAAAAAAAGGAAATTTTGTCGGCATTAAATAACCCATTGTAGTTGATATGCTGTAAAACAAACCAAACCAAACCAATTCAATTCAATATTCAGTCTTCCTTTTCTAGTTTTAGTTTGCTTTTCTTTTTCAATCATTTATAAAAAATATATGCATTTTTAACTTATTCTTTGGAAAAAAAATACATTTGTACTTACTTTTTAAGAATAAATGTGTTAAATTTTTTTTTTATTTGTACTTTCTAAAGTACTTTGTCAGGTCAGGCTTAGACCAGCTACTGGAACAGCCTGCCAGACAGGTGGTTGGCAGCTAAGCCAGCGTAATGATAAATAAGTAACTAAATAACATCTTCTCTATAATAAATGCAAATGTCAGTGTGTCACTGTGTCACACTTTTTCAACTTTACTCCTAGAGGTCATAGCCCAACATATCGTACCATTTGGGATTCAGGCAGATTCCATGAGCAAATTGAAAACCTTCCATACCAGATCTGGACCTGCAATCCTGAAATTTTGGATTCCCAAGTTTTCATTACTGCAATTCTTTTTGGCAATTTTTTTAAAACAACTATTTTTGTACAATAACAATTTTTAGAAGTTGGAAATAGATTTGGGAATAATTGAAAGTGATTATAAAATCAAGCAAAATCAGCCATGAAATAAAAATAATTGCTTGTATAGAAAGTAAGGACCTACATAAATCAAATTGTCTTTAAATTAAGTGGCGGCAGAAGAATTATCGTTCAACATTTAAAAGGTAAGCTTAAATATTAATCGTCCTGGGTACGATGTTAAACTGCATCCAACAGCAAGGCCTCTGATCAGGAGGTTTTGAGGAAGCATGGAACCACCTCTTAATTGCTGGTGTTCCCAGGTCCACCCTGACCCGGGGTGGTAGCACCTGTTGGGGTCCCAGCTATGGGCAAATAGTGAACTTCCATCTCTCTCGTCCTGGGTATGACGGTAAACTGCATCCGCGTCCATGGGTATAACAGTAAACTGCATCCGCATCCATGGGTATGACGGTAAACTGCATCCGCGTCCATGGGTATGACGGTAAACTGCATATGCATGCTGGGTATGGTGATAAACTGTGTCCAACAGAAAGTCTGTTTTTGAAAAAATAAGGTTGTCAGCTATATGTTTTTGGAAAAATAGTATTACCAGCTATATTTTTTCCAACAATACATTTTTGAAAACCAAATGTTTCCAGCAATACATTTTTTGAAAACCAAATGCTTCCAGCAATACATTTTTTGAAAACCAAATGCTTCCAGCAATACATTTTTTGAAAACCAAATGTTTCCAGCAATACATTTGTGAAAGCCAAATGTTTCCAGCAATACATTTGTGAAAGCCAAATGTTTCCAGCAATACATTTGTGAAAGCCAAATGTTTCCAGCAATACATTTGTGAAAACCAAATGCTTCCAGCAATACATTTTTTGATAACCAAATGTTTCCACAGCAATACATTTTTGAAAACCAAATGTTTCCAGCAATACATTTGTGAAAACCAAATGTTTCCAGCAATACATTTTTGAAAACTAAATGTTTCCAGCAATACATTTTTGAAAACCAAATGTTTCCAGCAATACATTTTTGAAAGCCAAATGTTTCCAGCAATACATTTGTGAAAACCAAATGTTTCCAGCAATACATTTTTTGAAAACCAAATGTTTCCAGCAATACATTTTTGAAAGCCAAATGTTTCCAGCAATACATTTTTGAAAGCCAAATGTTTCCAGCAATACATTTTTGAAAACCAAATGTTTGCAGCAATACATTTTTGAAAACCAAATGTTTCCAGCAATACCTTTTTTGAAAACCAAATGCTTCCAGCAATACATTTTTTGAAAGCCAAATGTTTCCAGCAATACATTTGTGAAAGCCAAATGTTTCCAGCAATACATTTGTGAAAGCCAAATGTTTCCAGCAATACATTTGTGAAAACCAAATGTTTCCAGCAATACATTTGTGAAAACCAAATGCTTCCAGCAATACATTTTTTGATAACCAAATGTTTCCACAGCAATACATTTTTGAAAACCAAATGTTTCCAGCAATACATTTTTTGAAAACCAAATGTTTCCAGCAATACATTTGTGAAAGCCAAATGTTTCCAGCAATACATTTGTGAAAGCCAAATGTTTCCAGCAATACATTTTTTGAAAACCAAATGTTTGCAGCAATACATTTGTGAAAGCCAAATGTTTCCAGCAATACATTTTTTGAAAACCAAATGTTTCCAGCAATACATTTGTGAAAGCCAAATGTTTCCAGCAATACATTTGTGAAAGCCAAATGTTTCCAGCAATACATTTGTGAAAACCAAATGTTTCCAGCAATACATTTGTGAAAACCAAATGCTTCCAGCAATACATTTTTTGATAACCAAATGTTTCCACAGCAATACATTTTTGAAAACCAAATGTTTGCAGCAATACCTTTTTTGAAAACCAAATGTTTCCAGCAATACATTTGTGAAAGCCAAATGTTTCCAGCAATACATTTGTGAAAGCCAAATGTTTCCAGCAATACATTTTTTGAAAACCAAATGTTTGCAGCAATACATTTGTGAAAGCCAAATGTTTCCAGCAATACATTTTTTGAAAACCAAATGTTTCCAGCAATACATTTGTGAAAGCCAAATGTTTCCAGCAATACATTTTTTGAAAACCAAATGTTTCCAGCAATACATTTGTGAAAACCAAATGTTTCCAGCAATACATTTGTGAAAACCAAATGCTTCCAGCAATACATTTGTGAAAACCAAATGTTTCCAGCAATACATTTGTGAAAACCAAATGTTTCCAGCAATACATTTGTGAAAACCAAATGCTTCCAGCAATACATTTTTTGATAACCAAATGTTTCCACAGCAATACATTTTTGAAAACCAAATGTTTCCAGCAATACATTTTTTGAAAACCAAATGTTTCCAGCAATACATTTTTTGAAAACCAAATGTTTCCAGCAATACATTTGTGAAAGCCAAATGTTTCCAGCAATACATTTGTGAAAGCCAAATGTTTCCAGCAATACATTTGTGAAAGCCAAATGTTTCCAGCAATACATTTGTGAAAGCCAAATGTTTCCAGCAATACATTTGTGAAAGCCAAATGTTTCCAGCAATACATTTGTGAAAACCAAATGCTTCCAGCAATACATTTTTTGATAACCAAATGTTTCCACAGCAATACATTTTTGAAAACCAAATGTTTCCAGCAATACATTTTTTGAAAACCAAATGTTTCCAGCAATACATTTTTTGAAAACCAAATGTTTCCAGCAATACATTTGTGAAAGCCAAATGTTTCCAGCAATACATTTGTGAAAGCCAAATGTTTCCAGCAATACATTTGTGAAAGCCAAATGTTTCCAGCAATACATTTGTGAAAGCCAAATGTTTCCAGCAATACATTTGTGAAAACCAAATGCTTCCAGCAATACATTTTTTGATAACCAAATGTTTCCACAGCAATACATTTTTGAAAACCAAATGTTTCCAGCAATACATTTTTTGAAAACCAAATGTTTCCAGCAATACATTTTTTGAAAACCAAATGTTTCCAGCAATACATTTGTGAAAGCCAAATGTTTCCAGCAATACATTTGTGAAAGCCAAATGTTTCCAGCAATACATTTGTGAAAGCCAAATGTTTCCAGCAATACATTTGTGAAAGCCAAATGTTTCCAGCAATACATTTGTGAAAGCCAAATGTTTCCAGCAATACATTTGTGAAAGCCAAATGTTTCCAGCAATACATTTTTTGAAAACCAAATGTTTGCAGCAATACATTTGTGAAAGCCAAATGTTTCCAGCAATACATTTGTGAAAGCCAAATGTTTCCAGCAATACATTTGTGAAAGCCAAATGTTTCCAGCAATACATTTGTGAAAACCAAATGCTTCCAGCAATACATTTTTTGATAACCAAATGTTTCCACAGCAATACATTTTTGAAAACCAAATGTTTCCAGCAATACATTTTTTGAAAACCAAATGTTTCCAGCAATACATTTTTTGAAAACCAAATGTTTCCAGCAATACATTTGTGAAAGCCAAATGTTTCCAGCAATACATTTGTGAAAGCCAAATGTTTCCAGCAATACATTTGTGAAAACCAAATGTTTCCAGCAATACATTTGTGAAAACCAAATGCTTCCAGCAATACATTTTTTGATAACCAAATGTTTCCACAGCAATACATTTTTGAAAACCAAATGTTTCCAGCAATACATTTGTGAAAACCAAATGTTTCCAGCAATACATTTGTGAAAACCAAATGTTTCCAGCAATACATTTGTGAAAACTAAATGTTTCCAGCAATACATTTGTGAAAACCAAATGCTTCCAGCAATACATTTTTTGATAACCAAATGTTTCCACAGCAATACATTTTTGAAAACCAAATGTTTCCAGCAATACATTTGTGAAAACCAAATGTTTGCAGCAATACCTTTTTTGAAAACCAAATGTTTCCACAGCAATACATTTGTGAAAACCAAATGTTTCCAGCAATACATTTTTGAAAACCAAATGTTTGCAGCAATACCTTTTTTGAAAACCAAATGTTTCCAGCAATACATTTGTGAAAGCCAAATGTTTCCAGCAATACATTTGTGAAAGCCAAATGTTTCCAGCAATACATTTTTTGAAAACCAAATGTTTGCAGCAATACATTTGTGAAAGCCAAATGTTTCCAGCAATACATTTTTTGAAAACCAAATGTTTCCAGCAATACATTTGTGAAAACCAAATGTTTCCAGCAATACATTTGTGAAAACCAAATGCTTCCAGCAATACATTTTTTGATAACCAAATGTTTCCACAGCAATACATTTTTGAAAACCAAATGTTTCCAGCAATACATTTTTTGAAAACCAAATGTTTCCAGCAATACATTTTTTGAAAACCAAATGTTTCCAGCAATACATTTGTGAAAGCCAAATGTTTCCAGCAATACATTTGTGAAAGCCAAATGTTTCCAGCAATACATTTGTGAAAGCCAAATGTTTCCAGCAATACATTTGTGAAAGCCAAATGTTTCCAGCAATACATTTGTGAAAGCCAAATGTTTCCAGCAATACATTTGTGAAAACCAAATGCTTCCAGCAATACATTTTTTGATAACCAAATGTTTCCACAGCAATACATTTTTGAAAACCAAATGTTTCCAGCAATACATTTTTTGAAAACCAAATGTTTCCAGCAATACATTTTTTGAAAACCAAATGTTTCCAGCAATACATTTGTGAAAGCCAAATGTTTCCAGCAATACATTTGTGAAAGCCAAATGTTTCCAGCAATACATTTGTGAAAACCAAATGTTTCCAGCAATACATTTGTGAAAACCAAATGCTTCCAGCAATACATTTTTTGATAACCAAATGTTTCCACAGCAATACATTTTTGAAAACCAAGTGTTTCCAGCAATACATTTGTGAAAACCAAATGTTTCCAGCAATACATTTGTGAAAACCAAATGTTTCCAGCAATACATTTGTGAAAACCAAATGTTTCCAGCAATACATTTGTGAAAACCAAATGCTTCCAGCAATACATTTTTTGATAACCAAATGTTTCCACAGCAATACATTTTTGAAAACCAAATGTTTCCAGCAATACATTTGTGAAAACCAAATGTTTGCAGCAATACCTTTTTTGAAAACCAAATGTTTCCACAGCAATACATTTGTGAAAACCAAATGTTTCCAGCAATACATTTTTGAAAACCAAATGTTTGCAGCAATACCTTTTTTGAAAACCAAATGTTTCCAGCAATACATTTGTGAAAGCCAAATGTTTGCAGCAATACCTTTTTTGAAAACCAAATGTTTCCACAGCAATACATTTGTGAAAACCAAATGTTTCCAGCAATACATTTTTGAAAACCAAATGTTTGCAGCAATACCTTTTTTGAAAACCAAATGTTTCCACAGCAATACATTTGTGAAAACCAAATGTTTCCAGCAATACATTTTTGAAAACCAAATGTTTGCAGCAATACCTTTTTTGAAAACCAAATGTTTCCAGCAATACATTTGTGAAAGCCAAATGTTTCCAGCAATACATTTTTTGAAAACCAAATGTTTGCAGCAATACATTTGTGAAAGCCAAATGTTTCCAGCAATACATTTTTTGAAAACCAAATGTTTCCAGCAGTACATTTGTGAAAACCAAATGTTTCCAGCAATACATTTGTGAAAACCAAATGCTTCCAGCAATACATTTTTTGATAACCAAATGTTTCCACAGCAATACATTTTTGAAAACCAAATGTTTCCAGCAATACATTTTTTGAAAACCAAATGTTTCCAGCAATACATTTTTTGAAAACCAAATGTTTCCAGCAATACATTTGTGAAAGCCAAATGTTTCCAGCAATACATTTGTGAAAGCCAAATGTTTCCAGCAATACATTTGTGAAAGCCAAATGTTTCCAGCAATACATTTGTGAAAACCAAATGCTTCCAGCAATACATTTTTTGATAACCAAATGTTTCCACAGCAATACATTTTTGAAAACCAAATGTTTCCAGCAATACATTTTTTGAAAACCAAATGTTTCCAGCAATACATTTTTTGAAAACCAAATGTTTCCAGCAATACATTTGTGAAAGCCAAATGTTTCCAGCAATACATTTGTGAAAGCCAAATGTTTCCAGCAATACATTTCTGAAAGCCAAATGTTTCCAGCAATACATTTGTGAAAACCAAATGCTTCCAGCAATACATTTTTTGATAACCAAATGTTTCCACAGCAATACATTTTTGAAAACCAAATGTTTCCAGCAATACATTTTTTGAAAACCAAATGTTTCCAGCAATACATTTGTGAAAGCCAAATGTTTCCAGCAATACATTTGTGAAAGCCAAATGTTTCCAGCAATACATTTGTGAAAACCAAATGTTTCCAGCAATACATTTGTGAAAACCAAATGCTTCCAGCAATACATTTTTTGATAACCAAATGTTTCCACAGCAATACATTTTTGAAAACCAAATGTTTGCAGCAATACCTTTTTTGAAAACCAAATGTTTCCAGCAATACATTTGTGAAAGCCAAATGTTTCCAGCAATACATTTGTGAAAGCCAAATGTTTCCAGCAATACATTTTTTGAAAACCAAATGTTTGCAGCAATACATTTGTGAAAGCCAAATGTTTCCAGCAATACATTTTTTGAAAACCAAATGTTTCCAGCAATACATTTGTGAAAACCAAATGTTTCCAGCAATACATTTGTGAAAGCCAAATGTTTCCAGCAATACATTTGTGAAAACCAAATGTTTCCAGCAATACATTTGTGAAAACCAAATGCTTCCAGCAATACATTTTTTGATAACCAAATGTTTCCACAGCAATACATTTTTGAAAACCAAATGTTTCCAGCAATACATTTTTTGAAAACCAAATGCTTCCAGCAATACATTTTTTGAAAACCAAATGTTTCCAGCAATACATTTGTGAAAGCCAAATGTTTCCAGCAATACATTTGTGAAAGCCAAATGTTTCCAGCAATACATTTGTGAAAACCAAATGTTTCCAGCAATACATTTGTGAAAACCAAATGCTTCCAGCAATACATTTTTTGATAACCAAATGTTTCCACAGCAATACATTTTTGAAAACCAAATGTTTCCAGCAATACATTTTTTGAAAACCAAATGTTTCCAGCAATACATTTTTTGAAAACCAAATGTTTCCAGCAATACATTTGTGAAAGCCAAATGTTTCCAGCAATACATTTGTGAAAGCCAAATGTTTCCAGCAATACATTTGTGAAAGCCAAATGTTTCCAGCAATACATTTGTGAAAACCAAATGCTTCCAGCAATACATTTTTTGATAACCAAATGTTTCCACAGCAATACATTTTTGAAAACCAAATGTTTGCAGCAATACCTTTTTTGAAAACCAAATGTTTCCAGCAATACATTTTTTGAAAACCAAATGCTTCCAGCAATACATTTTTTGAAAACCAAATGTTTCCAGCAATACATTTGTGAAAGCCAAATGTTTCCAGCAATACATTTGTGAAAGCCAAATGTTTCCAGCAATACATTTGTGAAAACCAAATGTTTCCAGCAATACATTTGTGAAAACCAAATGCTTCCAGCAATACATTTTTTGATAACCAAATGTTTCCACAGCAATACATTTTTGAAAACCAAATGTTTCCAGCAATACATTTTTTGAAAACCAAATGTTTCCAGCAATACATTTTTGAAAGCCAAATGTTTCCAGCAATACATTTTTGAAAGCCAAATGTTTCCAGCAATACATTTGTGAAAACCAAATGTTTCCAGCAATACATTTTTTGAAAACCAAATGTTTCCAGCAATACATTTTTGAAAACCAAATGTTTCCAGCAATACATTTTTGAAAGCCAAATGTTTCCAGCAATACATTTGTGAAAACCAAATGTTTCCAGCAATACATTTGTGAAAACCAAATAAAAGTTGCTCAAAATCATTTTCGGCATAAAATGACCGCTAAGGTTGGAATGCCATTAAACCAAACAACCAAACTAAATATTAATGCTATACTTAAATGCAGCAGACAATTTTGAGTTCTTCTGTAGTTTATTGTTGCCTATCACATTTACTTCTCCCTACCTATTGCGATGAAGGCCCCACCCAAAGCCCTCTTCAGGGGCTAGCAAATGCTGCCCAATATGGTGGCTTTTAAGCTAATTTTTATTAATTTTTCATTTTCATCCTCTGATGAAAGCTTTGTATCTTTAATTATTGTAAGAATGTTACCCAATTTAACTATTGGATTGCTTTTAGTGTGAGATCACTAAAATTAATATAACAATTTATTAAATATTGTTTATTATTATATTATTATTAAATATTAATATTATTATGATAATTTATTAAATATTATTTAGTATTTTTATTAAATATTTATTATTATTATTAAATATTAATATAACAATTTATTAAATATTATTTATTATTATTATTAAATATTAATATCAGTATGACAATCTATTAAATATTATTTATTATTATTAAATATCAATTTGTTTAAATATTATTAAATATCAATATATTATTGTCATATCAATATGACAATTTATTAAATATTATTATATTATTATTAAATATTAATATTAATATGACAATTTATTGGATATTATTATTATATATTAATATGACAATTTATTAAATATTATTATGACAATTTATTATTTATTATTATTATTATTATTATTAAATATTAATATCAATATGACAATTCCAAAGAGATTTGAGTTTTTCTTATTCAGTTGAAAACCATTTTTATTTCTATTGCTGTTGTAAGTAAAAAAGAGATGAAGAGGCTAATTTATTTTTCCATTTTAAGAGGGCTTATGGCCATACCATGTTGAAACACTGGTTCTTGTACAATACTAAAGTTAAGCGACACAATACCTAGTCATTACCTAGAAGGGTGACCACTTAGGGATACCAAATGCTGTAAGCTTGGATGTAGGAGGGTGTAATGAATATTGCTCAGAATATGAAATCAAAAATCTGAGTTCCAATTCAAGTTGGGTTCATTGTATTTCACATATGTTAAAATGTCCTTGAGAAAGGTGGTGATCAACCTCTTCTCCTTCCATCACCAACTGTCGGTTAATTTGTAGGACATATCATTAAATCATTATTATCTCCCCTGCCCCAAATTCTTACAATCTAAAAATATTTTTCTGGCTTTAAATAACCTGCAAAAGGTTGATAAGTCATAAAAAACAAATCAAATCAGTCTGTTTCAAATGCATCAAACATTCTGTACAAAACTGTCTTTGCTCGATTTGTTTCTTATAATATTCTACTTTGATAGCAAATTTTGATTTTTTTAATAAGATTTAAGCCCTTTACACCTATTGTCAATGATGACTTGTTTACTATTCTGCTTTTTTTTTAGTAGAACATTTGTAATTCTCTTTTTTAATAATCACCTGTCATTTTCACCTTCACCTATTTAAGGAAGCATCCTGAATTTGAGGTGCCATTTTGATTCAGAATATGAAATCTGAGAGCCGAGTTTCAATTACAGTCAGGTTCATTGTATTTCACATTTGCAATAAATGCACATAAAGAAATTTTATTTTAAATTGGGCCAATGTGTATAAATTCCAGTCAGATTTAATGCACCTTAGTAGAGGTTGGCACAGAATGTTGGCTTCTACATTCAAAATGAATGAACGTGCCTACTATTACACCTTCCAACAATTTCTTTATATTCCCTGCTGATATGTGATGAGGGAGAGATCTTGCATGTCATCAAATATTATAAATGAACTTTATTATCATTTAGCAACTATAGAAAGAGAAAAGGTGGTTAAAAAAAAGAAAAATTAGTTCCTGAAATTAAAAACAGCTACAATCCGATATTGCCAAAAGCAGTGATCATTTCAATATATTCTGTTACTGAATGATCACCAAAGTTAAGCAACATTGAGCCTGGTGACTACTTGGGAATACTAGGTGCAATAAGCTTGGATGTGCAGGTGGTGTAATGGGTAATAGCTTGGAATTGTTAATGAGAAAGCCGAGTTCCAATTTCTGTTGGGTTGATTATATTCACTTACGAGCAAATATCTTTGGTAAGGGTATGAATCCACCTTATCTACCCCTCTACACAGATAATTTTAATGTTTTTATCCCTAAAATGCTATTATCTCCCCTCACAGAAAATTCTTACACTCTAAAAATATTTCTTGGCTTTAAATAACCTGCAAAGTGTTGATAAACCATAAAAAATGAATCAATCAATCCACCAATTTGATGGCATATAAGGCCTATTATGTTTTTTCTTTGAGTGTAAACTACTCCTCCAATTTATTGTATATAAAGTATCCTCTTTCTTTTTGTAATACAAGCCTCCCCATCCCAGCAATTTGATGACATATAAGAGCTCATGTTTCCAAAATTAATTGAAATTGATTGTCATATTTCCTGTCAGTTAATCATAATAATAATAATCTAGTTACTTGTGCCATTGATCTTTTTTTTTTGTGTTTATATAAACAAAAAATATTCAGTCTTACTTTTCTAATTATTTTGAGATCTGTACAGAAGAGAATGGAACTTCATAGGATAAATTTTTTTCTGATCTGCATTGAAGAGAATTTTATAGAATAGAATATTTTTGTGATTTGTATAGAAGAGAACTTATAGAATATTTTTGTGATCTGTATTTGATGACATAAAATGCAAATTTTCCCAAATATTAGAATTTCATAACTTTGCAAATAGTGTACAAAAAATGAATTTATTTTGTATTGACTCAAATTGGAAACATGAATGAAATTCCCTTATGTGATGTCAGAAGAATCTTATATGAATGACATCAAATGTTGTAAATGAACTTTATTATTTGGTAACTTCAGAAAAAAGTCATGCATAAAAAAATAAAAAAAATTAATTCCAAAGTTAAACAGTTGTTGTAAGTAAAACAACTACAATCTAATACTTCCAAAATCAATGATTATTTCAACATATTCTGCTACTAAATGTAGTCATTTTGTGATATTTTATGACAGAGAAAGCCTTTTTTTCTATCTCTTGGAATATGAGCTTCTGCCTACCATTTTGATGCCATATAAACCCCTTCTATCTCTCTCTTGTTTTTGATATAAGCCAACCTCAGTTTAATAGTAAATAAGAACCCATGTTTTTTCCAATAACAAATACCCTTCATGACTTATCTTCTATGTTGAGTTAGGTTAATGTTTAGCTAGACACCATATTTAGCAACATGTAATGTATCCTCTCTTTTTCTTTGGATATAAGCTTCCCCCACCCATGTTCACCGATTTGAGGGAGTATGAACACCTGTTTTCTCCCCACAAAAATATATCTTTTTTTCTTTTTCTCATATTCTTTCATATTAGTATTCCTGTTCAAAGACTGATATGGCAGTTTAATTACAAAATGAAAATCACAAGACAAAACTTGACAATCCAGGGACAGAAAGAAATGTCCAATGTCAAAAATACCAATACACGTAAATGGTCAGAAATCCAATACACTTGCAAGCCAATGGACAAGGTAGAAAAATATACTACTCCCCAATTCAAGAACATCAACCACTCTTATTGATGGAACAATTTTTTCATTGGTCGACAGTTGGAGAGGACAACAATATTAGCATATCTGAGATGCATTTATGGCAATGGCTACAACTGACTTGTTTCTAATTTGATTATTTTGTCTTTAGCATATTGTACAGAATACACATGTCCCATCTCTTTTGCCACAAATCTGTTGCATCTTAGTTGCTTTATTACCTTGATTTGGGTGAAATGATAAAAACAAAATTTAGGTTTTATCTTCAATGTTGAGTTGTTTGGCAGGTTAATATTTGTACCTAGCCTAAGACTGTAATACTGCAATGTTAATATTTAGTCAGATGCCATAGACCAGGGGTGTCAAACTCATTTCAATTTGGGGGCCACATGAGCTCAATTTTATACCAAGTTGGCCAGAGATGTACAGAAAATGTAAAGATAAAGAAAATTGTATTGTTTTTATTAATAAAAATTGTTACATGTTATAATACAATATTTTGAAATGAACCAAATTAGTTTACACTGAATTCTTTACAAAACATTCTAACATTCAGAAAGCTATGACTAGTTTAAGCTTTAATTTCAACTTTCTGACAATATTAGCCATTTAGTAAACTTAGTGATCCAGACACTTGACATCTTTTAGCCTTGACAAGTGCATGAATATTAGGGGAGATTTCCTGTGAAGCAGCTAGTTTCAGGATGTCATTTAAGTTTTTGTTTGTTAGCCTTGAACAGAGCTGGTTTTTGTTGATACTCATTACTGAGAAAACTTGCTTACATAGGTAAGTAGTTCTGAACATGCACAAAATTTTTGCAGCTAGGTCTCTCAGTTTGGGATAGCCAGGAAAAAGATACTTGTATATTTTGAGGCCAACAGAGGCAAACTTTTCTTTCGAGTTTGAGTCACACTGCAAGTCAATTATCTCGAGTTTCATATCAGTTGGCACATCAGAAGGTGTCACAGAGAATGGACTAAAAAAGATTTTGAATTCTGTCTCCAGTTCATCAAATACTTCAAAGTGCCACTTGAATTGTTGAAGCAAACTGGAAATTTTCTCTTTGTACTGGCCCAGTGCTCTAAAATCTTTTAGACATGGAAAATGAGCATGATTGTCATTTGATAACTGCATCTCCCACAAAACAAGTTTAGACTTGAAGGCTCATATATTGTCATAGTACTGTGTGACAACTTTGTTACAACCTTGCAACATTCTATTCTGATTATTTAAATGATCCGTTATATCCACCATTAATGCAAGGTCCTGTATCCATGTGGGAACTGTAATTGTACCACAGGCTTCCCTTTTATTTCCATGAAGTTTACAATTTCCCCTTGTAGTTCAAAAAAATGATTCAGTATAATACCCCGACTTAGCAATCTTACTTGGGTATGGTATGGAAAACTATGGCAAACATCTTTATCATTAAGAAGAGTGTCAAATTGATGATGGCCGAGGCCTCTAGCACATCTAAAGTTAACAGTTTTAATAACAACTTCCATCATATGGTCCATTTTCAATAATGTTTCTTCCTGGATAATACAATGGAAAGTCCAGAAGCCTAGCCCTCCATTTGCAGTATGCAATTTCTCCTTCAATTTTGCTACAACACCAGTTTCCTTTCTAGTCATTGAAGGTGCACCATCTGTAGTTACACTGACAGCACAAGCCCAGTTTATTCCAACATTATCCAATGAACCAACAAGTGAACCGAAGATGTCTTCAGCTTTTGTCATTCCTGTCATTGGTACTAACTGAACAAACTCTTCAGTAACTGTTTAACTTGTATCAATTCCACAGATGAAAATTGCAAGCTGAGCAATGTCTGTAATGTCAGTACTCTCATAACTGAAAATGCCACAAACGATGCCACATTTTGCTTGAGTTGGCCATCTATATCAGCTGCAAGGTCTGAAATACGATCGAAAATAGTGTTCCTTGTCAAGCTTGTATTAGCAAAAAGATGGCGTTTTTCAGCAAACACTTCTTCAAAAATTCGCCATCAGAGAATGGCTTGGATGCCACAGCAATTTCTTTAGCAATGAGGTAGCTGGCTTTTACAGCCGCATCACTAACCTTCATAATATGACTAAAAATGGACTGCTGTTTCTTTAAACCAGACAGCAATTCCTTTACTTTGTCTGTCCTTGCTTTTCCTTGTAAATTTATGAATTTATCGCTATGGTGACTGTCATAGTGCCAGTGAATGTTATATTCCTTCATAACAGAAATTTGCTGCATGCATCTTAAACACAGTTTTTCCATTCACAGATGTGAAAAAGTATGAATCTGTTCACTTCTCTTGGAATACTCTGAATTCTGTATCAACCTTTCGTTTTTTGTTTTTTTTGACAACAACATGGTAAAAATTTAACCAAATTTTAAAAGCAATGCCACAATATACTTGACAAAGTTAATATGTTAGGCTGGTTTCTGAAATGCTAAGAGATAATATTAAACACATTCTTCTCATTATTACAAAGAGAAAGATGTGTAGGCATTTGCAGTTTTAGATGCATGGCCTGTTGTCGTCTTGGGCAATACAAACCTTTGATGTCTCTCGACTGGCCGGATGTTTCCTGTCGGGCATGTTAGACAAATAAACTGCAGTTCTTATTAAATTCCAGCTAGTACAGGCAAGAAAAACATTGCTAGGTTTCAGTTTGTTCAAAAATGTTTCAAGGAGCACAATGAAGACACAGGCCATATGTTTGACACCCCTGCCATAGACTATAAGAATTTGTACCTAGCCTAAGATTGTAATACTGCAATGTTAAACATAAATGGACAATAAAAATAAGTGTAGTCCAGTGTCTTCTCCCCACAACTTTGATTAAAATAGGAGGGAAATTTGAACTCTCAAGCCTTGATCTAGGGCAATGTTTCTCAACCTTATTCTGGGTGTGGCTCCCTTCAATCCAATGCAAGTTCTTTATGGCTCCTCAGGCCAACTTGAGTTCTTATCCCTCATCTTGCCTCCTTCCCTTTTCCTCAACTTAATACATCCAGGGAAGTAGGAATATTAAAGATTGTAATTTGGATAGTACTACGGCATCAAAATACTAACTCCAGTTGTAAATCAAAGAATAATATTATTTGGATAAACATTTTATTTGAATAAACGCATTTATTTACAAAATAAAAAATACATGTACCATCATCTGACTGAAACCAGACTCAACCAAGTAAGATCTGAGAAAAGCAAGTAAGAGAAACTTCACATCTTTCCAGAGTAGTGGGTAATTCTTATGCATGTCTTCATTCATCCATAGCTTCTGGTATCCTCCACACTTGAAACTTGCTTGAGCAGCTGTGTTATTTTTGAAGTTCAATGAAACTTTCTTGTAGGGTGATATCAATTTCAGCTGCATCAGCAATGAAAGAATCCACAAACCAGTGTGGCACTGTCATTTGGAGTCGATCAGAGAAGTGAGTTTTCATATCATTATGCAACTGCTTCAAATGATCAACATAGACTGCTAGGTTCATCATCAAGCAGCTCGGTGAATATATTTGCTAAATTTTCTGTGCGCTCTCGTACCCCCCCCCATTTTTCAAATTAGGTCTTGTGGCCCCTGAATATATCTAATGGCCCTCAGTGGTCCATATGGCCCAGGTTGAGTAACCTTGATTTAGGGATAATTCTAGGAATCTGATGAATGTGTGGTTTGCAACTCTTCCCTATAAAACCTACTCCCTATTGAAATTGCAATACGATTTTGTAGTGGCCCTGCATTCTGGTTTGGTTGATTTTGATTAACAGCATATCAAAACCTCTATGGGTTATTCAATGCCAAAATCTAAATATTTTGAACACAATTTTATGGCTTCAACTACAGATAAAACATATTGTTGGTAATTCTATTATAAAATTTATTGCTGGTCATTTTCCTATAAATATGCATTGTTGGTTATTTTTACTATAAAAATGTATTTTTATCCTTTTATAATGTTTTGTTTTCATTTGGGGATTTACTATTTGCCCATAGCTGGCCAGGATGGGCCAGGGGACAACAGCAATTAAGAAGTGGCTCCATGCTCCTGAAAACCTCAAATCTCCTGATCAGAGGCCTTGCTGCCAAATGTAGTTTATCATTATACCCAGGAATGCCCTACATTTTACAAGGAGACTTTATAATATTTATTCATATAGAGGAAATGTAAATCGCTGTAGTATTGAAGCAAAGTTAGAATGCCAGGTTCAAATCTTACTATAGTCAATCTGTCAGGGAAGTGACTTGATAATATCAGCCTGGAGAGATGATCTCAGTGTAGGTCACCATTGGGAAGTACCTGAAAATTCCTCCCTGGGTTGACCCAAGCCTTGTGATGGAAACTGGGTAGACAAAACTGTCATCAATGGTTGTGCTAGTATGAAGTCACAAGTTATTGTGACTAAGTGTTCGGTATAGTAACCCATATAAACCACACATTGTCTCTGTGGAAGTGTTGAAGAAGCTCAAGGATGTGTCTGAGCTGGCATCTGCAACAGGGATTAGCTAACCACCCTAGTGGACTCTGTACTTTTCTAACACTGACAGATGCCTGCTTTTGCAGCACATATTTTTCTTCTAAACAAAATGTTTTTTTTGGTACATAAATTGAACTAAAAAACTGATTTTGTATTGAATTTATTTAAGTAAATCTTTTTTATCCAGATTTACAAACTCGTGGTGCAGACAATTTCTCAAAAATTACAGTATAAAGTTCAAATTTCTGTCAGTATCTTCCTGAGAGTGAAATTTTGGCAAAGTTTAATGTATGTATCTGCAAAAAAAGTGGTGTATGAAAAAGACAGTTTTCTCTTGGCATCATTATTATTGTATATTCCCTTGACAATTTTTGTTTTAAAAAGTTATTTTTAAAATTTTAATAAAACCCAAACATATGAAAATGGATTTATACATTCTCTTTTTTTTTTTTTCCCTCAAGAAGTGAAAAGCATTGAAGAGGGAATAGCTCCTACTTCCTGTCAAGTGGTCAGTCTGATGAAGTGGAATTTTAATAATGGCCTCATAGGGTGAACATAGAAAGGATCTTTGTTCCATAGATGATCAATGAGATACAAGGACTTGTAACGTTTTCCTGAGATTCTGTTAAGAAAGACGTATACGGTGTGTTACTATATCTGTATAATAATTGTTTGATAGCGCACTCTGTGGAAGATTTGCGATTCACAATGGATCACTTCTCTGTTGCTTGTGATGCTTTTGAACTGAGGGTTAACCGGAGGAAGACAAAGATGATGTTCACCCCTCCACCTGTGCCCTACAAAGACCCAATGATACTTGTGAAAAATACCAGGTGAGAGGTTATTGACACTTTCCCATATCTTAGAAGTACTATATCAAAGGACATTGTTCTGGATCCTGAGATTTTTTGCCCGCATTCAGGAGGTAAGTGTTGTATTTGTTGAATTGTAGAATTTCGTGAGATAGGGGCAGTACCATCATAAGTGTGTATACGACCGATGCCTTAACACTAAAGCTGCACTCTTCTGAAATATGGATGGAGATTCATTGGTCATGGTTAAATGTAGTAGGCAGAAATTCCCCAAAAATGGAATTTTGACAAAGTTTCAGATAAACAATAACAAAAAGAAAAAGAACAAGGAAAAATAATGCAAATCAAGCAATATATACGTTTTGCCTTATTACCGTTGCTTTGCCTACTTTTGTCTTGCATATATATATATATATATATATATATATATATGCAAGACAAAAGTAGGCAAAGCAACAGTAATAATACACACACACATATATATATATATATATATATATATATATATATACATACACATATATATATATATATTATTACTGTTGCTTTGCCTACTTTTGTCTTACATATATATATATATATACATATATATATATATATATATATATATATACAAGACAAAAGATATATATATATATGCAAGACAAAAGTAGGCAAAGCAACAGTAATAATACTTTTGTCTTGCATATATATATATATATATATATATATATATATATAGATAGATAGATATATATATGCAAGACAAAAGTAGGCAAAGCAACAGTAATAATACACATATATATATATATATATATATATATATATATACACATATATATATATATTATTACTGTTGCTTTGCCTACTTTTGTCTTACATATATATATATATATACATATATATATATATATATAGATAGATAGATATATGCAAGACAAAAGTAGGCAAAGCAACAGTAATAAGGCAAAGCGTTCACAAAGTAAGAATGGTGTTAACACAAAAGGGATACAGACAAGTGATCATAGCATTTTGACATCAAAACAAGAAAGAATAAAAATATGGTGGATGTGAGCGAGAAGTGGTCTATCTTGTTGGCTAGGAAGAAACCCCTGCATACATCTATATAATTTGTCTATAAATTTGGGGAAAGGGAAGTTTTTGCAATCATTCCCATGCTTATTGGCACCAGCATACCAAAGGCATATAAAATGGCTTGAGAGATTCCAGTAAAAAATACCTGAGACGTATCCTTAACATTAAATGGCAGCTTTTGAGTCCAGATACTGTTGTCCCCCAAAGATCTGAATGTAACATCATTAAAACAATAACAATCCTCATTGAGATGTGATGAGTAGGACACGTGTGAATAGGGGATAATACGATTCCTAAACTTTTTTTTCTATGAGGGCCTGAAGACAGGAAAGCATCTACAATGCATGCCTAGGAAGAGGTTTAAAGATAATCTGTAGGATGATCCTGGATGTGAAGAATAGGGAAGAACTGGCTTTGCCCCATGGAAGATCAGTGAGACACAAGGACTTGTAACACGTGCCTGAAATTCTGGTTAAAAAGATGCACATGGTATGTTACTATATCTGTATTATAATTAGTATTGCTCTGCTGTTTAAAGTGAATAAATATTAATATTGTTTATAAGACCAACCCTTTTATTGCTTATGGAATCTAAGGGACTCAACCAAACTTTGTTTCAAAATTGTAAATTGTAAAATAAATGCGCGTAAACATCAGTCAAGTTCATTGTTGGTTTCTACCAGAAGAAAACCCTTTGTAAATAGTTACAATAAGGAAACTTGAAGTTACAATTTCTAGGCAACATAAGAAAAGATGGCCTGGAGAATTTAACACTCACAAGACATACCAAAGGCAAAAGAAGCAGGCTGAAACAGCAAGTACTGTATATACTTGCAGATAGGTTGCACTTTTTTACTAAAAATTTCACAAAATACTAGGAGTACGGCATATCCACTCGACATAAATGTAAAACAACACAACCTTGTCATCAAGATTTCTGAGAAATCGAAAATGATACCCATAAACACTAAAACTGTGTTTTTTCTCTGTATAGAAACAATTTATCTATTATATATACTGACTCACTGATTTAAACTTACCTCATGCTGCTAGATTCACATATCCATCACAATAAATAAATAAAATTATAAAATATTCATTGATCCATCAGTCACCATTCGATCGGGTCCCTTGCACTAGACTGATATAGAAACCATTAAGTTAAGGAACCACATTTAGATGTTTATTGACAAAGAAACAATAGTCTCATAATTCTGATTCATATATTTGGAAAGTAATGTCTTTTTGTTTGGATTAATAAAGTTCTGAAATAAAATATAAATTGTCTTTGTGTGCATATGTGAGAAACAATGAAATGTTTTTATGTGTGTTTGCATGAAAAAATCAACATGTGTGTGTGTGCTTCATAGTAAAGAGGATACAAGAGATAGGAATTTTTTCTTACTGTTGGTGGTTTTGCTGTAGTCTGAAGCAGTCTCTTTGAAGTTTGTCAGTGCTGTCACTTTTAGTATGAGGACATGAAGATCATAAGCGAGAGTGGCATGGACCTTGGTGACAGCTGTGAATATCCTGTTTTTATACCCTTTTTCATAAGAAAATCGGCTCCAGAATTAAATTATTTATTTATTTCTAATTGGTTTTAATAAACCACATGGTATGTCTTCTACTATGTCCACACAATATTTTGGCAGTATCTACCTAAATCATGATGACTAATACAACAAACTTTCTGTTTTATGGTTTTATTGGTGTGTTTTAAGATGTAAGCGCTTTACTGAATGTGATTGGTTTATAAATATTGTATTTGATATTTTAGTGGACACGGCATAAGTATTGATAATGTTTATAAAATCTACCCTTTTATTTCTTAGGAAATCTAAGAGACTCAACCAAACTTTGTTTAAAATTTGTAATATTTATTTTATTAAGTTAAGCAACATCAAGCCTGGTCAGTACATAGATGGGTGACTGTTTGGGAATACCAGATGCTGTAAACTTGGATGTGTGGGTGGTGTAATGGATAATGGTTCAGAATTGTTAATCGGAGAGCTGAGTTCCAATTCCTGTTGGGTTCGTTATATTCACTTACATGCAAATACCCTTGAGAAAGGTATCAATCCACCTCTTCTCTCCCCAACTATGGATTAATTAGTAAGACTTTTATCCCTAGACCATCATCTAAAAAAAATTATTACAATCCCTAAATATTTTTAAGGGCACATTTTCTTTATTAAGACTCTCAAATACACAGGCCAGTAATTCACACTATTCTCTCATATATTTAAATAACCTGCAAATGGTTGATACTCCATAGAAAACAAATCAACCAATCAATTTATTTTTGTTAATGAAGTAGAAATTAAAGATTATGGTGATTTCTCCAGAAATTTAAGTAAAACTGAAACAGACATGGAAAGGTTATGTCTCTAAGACTCAAGTACTTGGGACCTATAGGGCCTAGTACTGAGAAATGTGAGAAAGGAAGACATTTTAAATATGTAAAAACAGATGAAACATGAAATAAACACTTTATTCAAATTAAATATAAACTAAATTTTTATTTCACTCTTTGATTAGATGATCTGATATGGATACTCAGAGCCATCACACCCTCTGCCCCCACCCTTCTGCATGCTACTGAAGCAAATGCTAGAAATTTTAATACTTTTCTACCCAATACTCAAACTTTATATCAGATAAAAAAAGAATAAATCTTTGATGTTGATAAATGATTTTTTGTGTCTCCCTTAGCCATGAAATGGAGACTGAATTCCTTTTACTGATCTTTAATTATAAACTGATATACTTAATCTTTCAACATCATTGAACTAGACAAGGAAGCAAACATAGAACATTTCTACACACACAGATACAATCATAATAAATTCAGAATATAATTAAAATATATACATAAACCATTTTTGCTGACTTGTGAGCTAAGAAAGTGGTTTATTGTTTAAGGTCCCTTGAGTTCTTGTGCTGGAGAGTCTCAGATAGAAGAGAGAGAGAATCTCTGGAAGAGATGAGAACTAGGTAGACAAATGACACCTAGGGGCAGTGGTCACTGTGAAGAGCAGATAACTCTATGCCTGCAGCTACAAATAATCTGAAAAGGGTTGATAAGCCATAGAAAATTAATCAATCAATATATATATATAATTCCTAAGAAATTAATGGACTTTATTTTTCCTCTGACATTATTATTACTTAAATGTTATATTTTAGTGGATACACATGTTTGGGCAAATGCCTTTTTTTTTCTTTTTTAAACAGTGTGGATTACTGGCCTGTGTACTTGAGAGTCTTAATAAAGAAAATATGCCCTTCAACAAGGTTTGAACCTGCACAACCCTTTTTAGGAGAAACCATATTCTGATCCAATGTCCTTCAGGATGTTAGTAAAAATATCATTCTGCAGATTTCTTTCCTTTATTATTTGTAAATTACCATGACTTCTTTGGAAAGATAGTGGTGTGGTTTCCAATTGCCTTTTCTAGAGTTGTCCTTCTGGACTGGCTGCTATCAAGGCTATCTTGCAATTTAATTCTTAGCTGTGGGTAGAAAAGAGACAAATTAATGCATTTTCCAAAGGTATTATTGTTAAAGTGAATGCAATTGAGCTTGCTCTGTCTCTAATGACATTTTGACATTGTACCAAGCAGCCAGTTATGTAAATATGGTGCTGGCTTCTATGAGTCTACAAATTGTTGACCCTAAATCCAACTCTGAAAGTTCATGTCATTGATTTTATCACCATTTTGTGAATATAGACATTATAGGAAATGAAAATATTGAAAAATGTTTTTTTTCTAAATTTATGTGGTACGTAAGGAGTTGGATGTCATAATGATATCTCACATTAATTAAATTTAAATTTGATTTGAGAAAAACGAATTGGTAATTTTAAAATTTTTGTTTAAAGATTGCACTTATAATAATATGGTTTTTATTTTGTATTTTAGTTATATTTCAAAGTAAATCGAGTTGATCTGAATGTAATAAAAAGAAGAGTAGATTAAAAGTTGCATTGAAAAAGTCCATTTTTACTCTCATTGCCATGTTGATAAGGAGTTCATCTTGGCTCGAGCAAAATGTCATGTCAGCTGGATGAGCTGGCTAATTCTATGCTTAACTATGAGCTTAGCTATTCCATTAAGTGCTTTTCTTATAAAATTGGCTTTCATAAAATTGGCATAGATGGATGTGTTTATTTCTTTATAAAGCTTTTCATTGGCTGAGAAATATTTTTTTGTTTAAATGCTGAGCCAATTTTAAATGATTTGATCTGGAAATGATTCTTTTGATGAGTTTTTTTTTTTTTTTTTTGCCAATGAAAACTTTAAAAAGAAATTAAATAAACACATCTATCTGGGACAATTCTACGGAGGCTGATCTTATAAGAAACATGCTTAACAGCATAGATAGAGTGAATATAAAGTTAGGCAGATCATCCAACCGAGTGATTGTCTTGTCCAAGCTAGGGGCCTCCCCTTACCACCATGTCAAAATGACACCTGACATCAAAGTAAGCTGCTGTAAATCGCAGATAATAACAGTAAGAAAGAACTTTTTCAATTCAACTTTTATTGTAACCTTCCTCTTTTTATTACTTTCAAATCAACTCAATCTCTTTTGAAAATATATCTAATTTTCAGGGCTTACATGTTGAATAAATACAAAAATATATTTTCTTCCTTACACACAAAAGAAAAGGAACATTGACAATCAAACTTTAATACATTTTTCTTTATTACAGCTTTGTAAAAATCTAAAGAGTATAATGAATGTAAATAAATAAATTTGTTATATGTTGATACAACTTGTTTTCTTCTGTTTTTTCCTACCCAACTTCATATATCTAAAAGGCTTATTTCTTAAATCAAATTTCCAAATACTTAAAACTTTGTGAAGTTTGTCCACTTAAAACCCTCAGTTCAGTAAAAATTTGGCAACCATCCCACTAAACATTTTCAGCATGTTCCTTCATCCTTTTTATTTATTTATTTTTAATCATTTCACCCCCAACCAAGGCAATAAAGCCACTAAGATACAAGAGGTTACTGAGAGTGAAAGAAACTGAGAAAATGTTTCCAAAGAGGAAAAAGAACAGAATTCAAGGAGACAGAAGATGATGATGTTGTGTTTAAAATTTTCAAGATCATATTTGACAGGAAAGCAAGAAACTGGAAGAGACTTCTATTGATGACAAGTGTGAGAGAAGAAACTATTAGAATAGAATTTATGGATACACTTAACAATTTCAACAGTCAAATTATGAAACCTAACTGCCAATCTAGTACTGCGCTTAAATTCATGAAATTGGAGTACCAAAGAGGAAAGCAATATTTATTTTGTTATAATACAAAAATGTGGCACAAGGCCAAAAGGGGGAAAGTTGGTCTTCAGTCTGTCTTATCTTAAACTTAGCTAACCATGATTACTGACCCAAACACAGTATTCCTTACACCAATACAACACATTCTTACTTACAATTCTTACTACAGCCACCATAATATCACAAAGTAGTACATAATACCAGTATGTAATCCTAACTAGTAGTCTCCATGTGTACATTTTGTCTGTAGTAGATGGGGAATAAAAATAACAACCTTTAAAATGAAACCCCAATGAATATTTACCATATTTTCTGGACTATAACCCACAACTTTTTTTCTTGAAATATGTAGGATGTGGGTTATATAACGGTGCAGCTTATATATGAATCGTATCTTTGGACCTTGAGTGGCCAGTGTTAGGGGAACATAGCTTCACAAAAACTGGTCACCAGCATTGAACCAGTTATGTCCAGATAGTTGAATGTATAGGAGTGCAGGTTGTATACAGGTGCGGACTATAGTGCGGAAAATACGGTATAATGAATGCAATTTATATACAAGAAACAAAACAAAAGAGGGAAGCTAGTCAGAAAATTGCTATGAAAATATTTACAGAACAGGTACAAGTAACTGAAGCAGAGATGCCAAGTCAGAACCAATAACATTACAGATTCTCTTTTAAATTTTGTCAAGAATCTCTAGACACATAGCGAAAGTGCTAGATCAGATGTGGCAACAATATCCAATGCACAGACAAACGGTAGACTTCTAAATGTGTAAAGCAGATTCAGGTGAGAAAAATTGCCTAGCACTACATAATGAACCAACTTATTCTTGGAAGGACTGAAGTCAGAGTAAATCCCTGGCTACATTCCAGATCCATCTTTTCAGTAGAAAAAAATTATTTTTTTTTTAACGGATACTCTGTGGTTCTGAACGTGACAAATGATCTGCTTCATCACCAATGTCGTAGATGTGCGGGGTTTGTGTAATGGATAGTGGTTGAGATTGAAAAATCGGGGAGAGCCACGTTCGATTTCTAGTCCAGTTCGTTACATTCACATACACGTAAATACCATTAGGAAAGGTGTGAATCCATCTCCTCCCCTAACTATGGGTTAAATAGTAGAACTTGTATCTGAAAAAAAAATCATTTTTATTCTCAAAAAATTTTTTTCCTTACAATTCAAAATATATTTCGATTTTAAATAATCCACATCAGGAGGTTAAGCAGTAAAAAAAAACAAAAACCAAATCACTCATTTTTCAGCAGTGAGCCAGTTCAACAAGAAGAGGTAACTGGTAAAAGAAAAGACGTAAATTAAGAAGTATTTGTTGAGTTTGAGTACAATATTGGCATATTGTGCATAATTCGCGTCGAAAACGCTAAGAAAACATGCTCGGTCCGCTCATAAGTAATATTTTAATAAACTAGTTTATTAAAAATTAAAATAATTCTATTTAAAATAATTTTAAATAATAAATAAATAAATATTCTTACCGTCACCATAAAACATTAAAAACTAAAAAAAAAAACATTACTTTTTTTTTATTTTAAATTATTTATGTCCTAAAAATAAAAGTTTAAATAAATCAAAATATTGTATATTTTATTAAAAAAAATATTAACTATTTCATATGGAAACATTTCGATGACTTTTTTTTTAGTTTTTTTCCCTACCAAAGGCGAAATTATAATTTTTTTTCATACCTGAACTAATAATTCAACAAATGTATGACTTCTTTTCTGGTCACCGTTTTTCAACCGAGGTGCTTCCAGCTTTTGAATTTTAGATTATCCAAAAAACAAAATAATAATAATTACTGATAATTTTTAACAGTTGTCCAATACTTTCTATATTTTTCTTTGTATGAGATTAGTAGCCGTTCTAATAATTAGAACGGCTACCTGCTGGTATCAATATTTATTTAGAAAATAAAGAAATATTTTAAATAAAATAAATACAAATTCTTTTCATTATTAAAGTAAAAACTAATTAACAACATTTTTCTTCATCGGCAAAAATAGGTTCTTATTTCATTCAACGATCTTTCGTTTTTTTTTTTTAAACTTATGCATTAAAAAAAAGGTGTAGAATTTTTAATCTATGCTCGTTTTTATTTGACGCTTGCTTTATTAAACATGCTGACCTCCGTTTAATGATAAAACACGTGAACTGCTTTGATGAATAAGAAAGTAGTGTATAAGTTGTCTCCCTTGTTACCAGTTTATTTTGAAATTGGTGATGCCTGAAAAATTCCCTGTTGTCTTTACGACTAATAAATTTACCGGAGTTGGAGTAATTTCAGTCTTTTATTCTTTTCTTTCATTCACCAGAAAATTGAAAGTGGGTGTTAACATTATATTCTTGAAATAATTCAAATCGCAGTTTCTTTGTTAGAATATGAACGTTAAAACTAATTTTCATATAAGGAAATGAGTAACGAGAAAATCTTTGAATCCTCAAGTCACTCTCCTCCTCCACTGAGGAGGAAGAACAATGATAAAGTTTCCAAATTCCGATTACTCAATCATTTTATTTATTTGTGTGTGAAACTATTTTTGAGGAAGAGCTAACTGAAAAATAGCATTCAATCAGAAGCATAATTTTTTTTTAAAAAATGACCTGACTTTTAAGATTTACTCTAAGTAAATAAACACAAGTTTATATTTTAAAATAAATTATAGTGAGATTGAACAAGTATAAATATTGAAATGATCATTGTTCTGGTTGGGTTTCAGACTTAGTTTTTCTTTTTACTGACTAAAATTGCAGACTGAAAGTTAGGTGGACTGAGCGATGAGTTATTCGACCACTAAGATTATGACGCTTTTAAAAAGAAAAAAAAACTGTCATTAAAATAATTGTCAACGGTTTATTTAGATTTTTTTTTTACAAAAAAAAAAGAAAAGACGTATTTTGCCAGTCAACATTTTTAAGTAGACTAGTAATAATTTGGCCTTACACCGTGCAAGTCCTGTGATTTGTACTTGTTAACGTTAATGGGGGATTCCCCGCACATGCGCGATGAAGCCAACAGATTGCACCCACCACTGCCTTTCGTTTTTACTATTCGGAACATGACGGCTGCCTAGTTACACCCATTTACTGTTACTGAAAAAGAAAGTTGTCATTGTCCATACTTTAGATCAAACACATCTTATCAGACCTATGGCCGGGTCTGTAGGTAAAAATATAACAAGCGACTCCAATTGAGTGAGAACGTTTATCACCTCTTTTTGCTTTTCACGGTTGTAAAGTTGTTTGACGAAGGCAAGCAAAGATGGCGTGAGGCGGTGTGATGGCTTGGTCTTCATTTCGTACACTGTTGGTATCGTTTATCTTTTAGTTTCATCATAAAATCCTGTTTCTCGCAAAGCCTACAAGCAAGTTTTAACAAGCAACTTGCCAATAGTGTTACGTAGAAATTTACTGTAGTTAAATTTAATGTCTTTTATTGTGTTACTTGTCTCTACTGATGTAGTGTGAACAAAATAAAATCTTTTGGTTCACGAATATTTTGCCTTTTATCTACGCATACATAACCCTTGGATTATCGATAAGTCTAAAAGTCTGTTATAGAGAACACTTAAGGACATAGATATAACGTTTACGAACACATTTATGTGTCTATACTTTTGACAAGTCTTTTAAAAACTTAAACAAAATGGGAGCTAACGATCAATTAAAAAATTGGTTCACCAGTTCAAAGGTAAGTTAATTTGTTTAATGTTTATTATTATAAATGCCAGTTGTTGAGTTATCCTTTTTCTATGAAAATAATTGTTATTTTCTTTATTTTAACAATAAATTGTAATGTTTAATTAAAAAAAAGATCTTTTGTGTCCTTTTTTTTATACCTATGGTTTGCTTGAGGTCATTTTTTTTTCTTTTCTGAAATAAAAATTGTTTTACAATATGTTCTTTTTTTTTTTTAAAAAACGAAAACAGAAAAAAAAACTTTTTATCTCGTACGGATTTTTAAAAAATGCTTCCGAATGTAGAATTGTTTTTGTTATTTATAATTCAAAATGATGTCATTTCCAACGGAAATTGATCATCTCTTTTTCTTTTATTTTAACTTTTAAAACTTAAATAAAATTGCTGTCAAACTCGAGATATAACCGATTATTTTTAATCAAGTCTAATTTTTAAACCAGATTTCAGTTTACCTCTTCTTGTTTATTCTTTGTTTACGATTTCATTCCATCACAGCAGACTTACTTTTGGTTTTAGTTTTTGAATTTTAGCAATTCCTTTAGAGACTTTCTAAGGTGATAATTTTTATTTCTTATAGTATAAATTTAAAAAGAAAAATCGGTTTATTCTTTTGCACAAAATCTTCTTAAATGTCCTAAGAAAAGAATATTTTCTGTCGAGTCTGATGCCAGTTTAAAAGCATACGAAAGCATTTGAAATGTCCATTTTCAAGCAATTTGAAGAAAAATACATCCTCATCATAACATGGGCTTTTAATGCCTTTTTTTTTTTAGTTTAATAATTTTTATATTTTAAAAATAAAAACTAGTCATTTTTGTCTGTATTTTTAAAAATCCTATTTTTTAAGGAATCGTTTAAGAAGTCAATTTGTTTTAAAAAAAAACAACATTCAATGTTTTACGTTTGTTTTTTAAAATAAAGGATGGGGAAAATGTTTTCCTTATTCGAATTTCTTAAAAATAACTCGTTAACTTACAAGAAAACTGATCTTAATCAATTTGGTTATATTTTTTATGGTTTAGCCAACAAAATTATATTAAATACGCAAAAGTTTTTTTTTGTTTGTTTTCTCGAATTTAAGAACTTGTTTTAAGAGAATCGTTTATTTTTGTGGTGGTCGTGGAGGGTCATTCTTTTGTAAAAGATTTCTGAGTATCAAAAGATCAATCTTATTGAATTTTTACAGAATACTTTAGTTGTCTGTCAGTTAAGTAGATCGAGTTACTAATTAAGGTAGCCTATTGTTTTGGTCTATTCGCAGTACTTGTCAGTAAGCAACAAACATGCTGTTGCTGCTGCTATAGAATAATTCCTGCGTAGGGGTTGAGGTTGAAAAAAAAGAAAGGCCACTTGGCTTTAATATTGACCAAAATAGACCGAAAAAAAACTCGCCTTTCTTTGAGCTTATTTATAAAAAATGACGAAGCAAGTTTTATTCTTGTTAAACATATACACGGGGTATAATGGGATTGGCAACAAAAGAAATTTTGTAAGTCAAACTTATTTGAAGATAGATAAATTTTTAATTTTTCCATGAAGTGAAACATTTTCGCGACTTGAAGAAAACGAATATAGTGTTCTCGGATCGATTTTTATTATTTATTTCACGTTGTGTCCTACCTACACTAACACCCTGAATGACACATATTTTGACTTAAAAAAAAAATAAACAAATAGAAATAGTAAATAAGATTTTTTTTTTAAAATAGATAAAATTAAAAGTTGTGAAAGAGTAAGCTTAGTTATTTTTTTACCCCCGTCTCGTTTTCGTTCAAAACTTGATGAAACACCCAGAAAATTAATGTGTAAAAAAAAAAGTTATTAATAATTATGGCACAGTATTTTTGTTGACTTTTTATTTTTTTCACGTGGGTTGTAGATAAACATAACCATATTTCTTATGCATGCAATTGCACATAAAAATGTGCTTTTTTTTAAAGTTTATTTTTTTCTCTTTTAAAATATCCTTTAAACTGTGTACTGTAGATTTTTTTTGTGAAAATAACTGTCTACAAAAACAACTGCAAATCAGACCTGATCTTAATTGTCTTAACTTAAGTTTGTATTTTGTTGATATGTGCAATATTTTTTTATTATTGTATGCCATGGCAATGTCATGTGTTGTAGAATAATCATTGAAAAAGGATTAAATGTTTTCTTTGGTAGGGTATATTCTACTAAAATCTAAATACGTACACCAATTATGCTGACGAGCCAGTGAGCATCATGATTTGGAAATGAAGTAAAAAATATCCTTAACACGCATTTATAGGAATGGACTTCATTCGTTCCATGTTGATTGTTGAGACACTGTGATTTCTATAACTAGAGAGTAGAAGAAATGTAGATAATCTGTAGTGTAATTGCAATTCTTTGTATGCATTCTTTGTTGATGATGATATCAATCTGTAATATATTTTAGATCCACTAAAAATAAATGGGCATACTACATGAAAAAATGCCACAAATTTAATAAAAACAAAGTTTTATTGTCAAAATCTTTGTTAGGAAAGACCAAAGGATAAAAAAAGAATAATTAAATTTGAAATTTTGACTAAAAATTGTTTTTCTTACCTCAGCAGGTGACCATAAATTTGAAATTTTAGCATCTTTTTGCAGTCCAAATACACTGATTTGGAAATTCTTGCAAGAATCAGATCATTCAAAATTTATATTGTTGGATTTTAATAACTTTCAGGACTGAAAAATGATTTATTTTTTTTATTTTTTTTTTAACATCTGTTAACTCCCACCTATTTAATTTTATGAAATTTTGAGAAATTATTCTTTGCAATGCTTATAATGTTTATATTAGTTATTGAAGAATTTAAATCTTTTTTTTTTTTTACTCAAACATGATACCTAGTTACAGAAAATCTACTCTGAATTGTAAAATAAAAAATGCAATAAAATTAAGATCTTATTCAATCAGAAAAGCTTTCAATTGCTTTAATGTTTAAAATATATTATAGGCACTGTCTTAAGAAAAATATTTTTACAAGAATTTCATTTTTTTTTATTTATAATAATTTATAAACTTAAATCTTTTAAAATTCTGTATTTATAGCAGTCGAATGATATTAAATTACAACTATTTACTAATCATAAATGAAAAAGCTCACTACAATTCAGCCACCTCCCATTATTTAAAAAAAAATTTGAATTTATTTTATGTGTGTATAAATGTGTTGATAATTGAGTTCACCCCGAGCAAGGCAGTAAAGCCACTAAGACACAAAGGTTTATGAGATGTGAAAGAATTAGAAAATCAAAACATTATTATGGAATGAGAACAAGAGTAATCAGGAGAACAGTAGATAGCAATTGATATTGCATTTAAATTTTTTGTGATTAAAGTTGACTGGAAAGCAGGGAGCTGGAAGAGTTCCATAAGTGAGAAATGGGAGAAAAGAAACTGTTAGCGTATAACTTATCGTTACATGTGGCCAACTCAACTGTAAATTGGTGAGACCTTGTTGCCAGTCTAGTACTGTGCTTAAATTCATAAAGTCAAGGTACCACAACAAAGAGCTAATCCAAACAGTTACTGTAATGAAAGAGAAAATCACCTACCTTGAAAAAGAGTTTGTGTTTTGTACATGGTCTGCTGATGGAAAAATGAAGAAAATTGTCAACACAAACCTGCCACTGTAAGTATCAGAAGAACTATGCTAATATTCTTTCCTCCTTGACTTGTTCTGTAAATAAAAGCCATTGCTTGGACTAACATGACAGAATGGTTTTTGAGCTTGGTGATCAAAAGTGCATTTCCTCTGTTGTGAGTGGAAAGTTGGATTTTTTGGTATTAATTTGCCTGATGGACTGTTTGCAACCACTGTGACTTTTTGAACAGAGATTTGTGATTGAACTTATTGTTGGCACCCAAATTTTTTTTATCGGCCACATTGGTTAAAACTCTGAAAATATTTACAGAAAAGTTCAGGGAGTCAACTTTACAGCAATGGGACTGAAGCTGAGATGCCAGATCAGAACTAATAATATTCTTCTTTAGATTTTATCAAGGATTTCTAGACATATAGCAGGAGCACCAGACCATATATGGAAGGAATATTCTAAGCCTGTCTAAATGGTAGACTTATAGATATGTAAGGTGGATTTAGGAGAGAAAAATTGTCTAGTATGACACAATGAACCAACTTTCTAAGCATCTGACCTAGCAATTGATTCGATATATATATATATACTTTCCACTTCATGTCAGCCTGAGAAAAGGTAATGAGTCACACACCTTAGGAAGTTAGCATCAGCCATGCTGATGGAAGGCAGAAAGGACTCTCTCAGATGATTAATAGAGTGTGGCTTAGTTTTGGAGACAGATCAGACTTACTCTCAAGACAGGAGTAAATGATTGTGTCATCAGCATAGATATCAAGTTGAGAGGTAATGTCATCGGGAAGGTTGTTAATGAAAATTAAAAACAAAGTAGGATAGGACCTTGAGAGACACCTGCATTAATACAAAAGGGTCTAGAAGAATAGCTATTAAGGATAACTTTCATTTCACAATTTGATAAAAACTGGATCAGTTCCAAAAAATGGCCGGAGACACCAAAACTTTTCAACTTCTGAAGAAGACCTTTATGCCAAATTCTGTCAATCTTTGGAGATTCCTGAAGTAACAGCATGAGCTTCATCATTCTTATCTAGAGCTTGGTAGACTCTGTCCACAATTATTGTCAGTACATCAGCAGTGGACCTAGAAAAATGAAAGCCATATTGCTTGTCTGAAAGAAGGCCTTTAACCAATTCAGTATTGATTAGGGCCTCCCAAAAAGAGGTAGAATCTAATAGGCCAATAGTTGGAAGGGTGGGACGGTTCACTTGAGTTATAAAAATGGGTGAAACATTTGGCTTTATCAATGGAAAATGTTAACATCTCAAAATGATTGAAGAGAGGAGGTAGTAAAGTTAAAATTTATTGGCGCTTTTCTGACATTTCCTAAAGTACAATAAAGTACATAAAATTCAATAAAATATTAGATTGCTGAGAATATTTTCTTAAATTTTTAAGATTATTGAGCAATTTAAAAATGAAAAATCATATTTAAAAAAAAGGTATTCATGTTTTGAATTCATTAGAATTAGAAATTTTTTGCATTATTATATCTTGAATTTTGATGGTATCCTTTTTTATTCCTCTAAACTATTTTTGTTGGGTAGAAATTGTTATATGCTGCAGGAGATTATATCTTCTATAGAAAAAATTTTTTTAATGACATGTCACATCAGGATTATGACTTGCCACAGATTTCCTGATAATCCGCATATATTCTTTGGAAATATAAGATGTATGGTTTCCTGTTGCTTTCTTCATGGTTTGTAATTCAGTTTTACTTTCTCTTAGATTTGATTATGATACAAGGCTAGAGATCTCAGTCTACCATACTATTTAACTCATAGCTGGGGAAAGAAGTGTCGGATTCATTCATGCCTTTCCCTCCTTTTAGCGTACAGACTTGCTTTATTATAGTCTGAACATTTGTCAATATTGTCAGAAATCGTTATAAATTGATTTGTTAGCTTGCCAAAAATAACCTAAAATTATTCCTCTACCTCTCCTCTCTCCAATCATTTTGAGATGTTAGCATCTTCTGCTGATTAAAGCCAAACTCTCCTTAAATTCTTCACTTGACTCATCTGGAGTATCCCTGCCTAACTTGCCACTTAGAACTGTGTCTCTGTTGAGTGATATGCATATAACCCATTCTAGGGTTTCTGCTATTATCTCTAATATTAATCAAATAACACACAACAGTCTAACATTCTCTTTCTTTTTTCTTTTATAACCATTTTTGTAGCAATTGGATAAGTTAATACAAATTCAAACTTTAAACATCTAATTAAAATGTTACAGTATAATCTACTGTCATTCTTCTTGTGTTATATATATATATATATATATATATATATATATATATATATATATTTTAAATTATGCTATATTTATGAGTTAACTTGCACACTGCAGAGATAAAGCTTATGTAAATATAACACAGGACATTGAAGACAACATCCAGATGCGACAGTCTGTTTCATGATAAATGCAATCATCAGGTCTGACAATTGCATTTAACACACACACACACACACACACACATTATGATCATTCAAATGATCATAGCACCTGGCAGGAGAAGGTTCATGATGAAAAAGTTTCTTTCAGGAGTTTCTTGGGCTGAGAAGAAATGTTCGAAAAGGTTTTGATGTAGAATTTTGAAATCATATAGGTGACAACACATATAATCTCTGTTGTGGAGTAAATAACTCATTGCTGGTAATACAAATGAATTAGGCAAGACACCTTAAATAAAGATCTCCAAGTGAGTCAGAGAAGTCTGCTGGAGTCAGTAGAGGAGTATTCTAATGACATCACAATGAGTATTCTAAGCAAAGACATTATAACCACTAGGAGTGAGTTATAACGATCTCACTTGTCATGTTTGTGGCAGGATTTGATTAAGTAAAGCTGAAAAATCAAGTCATATGCAAAGTCATTGTATCAACTACAAAACCGCATTGAGTATGGAGGATTCATGTCACTGTGGCAGAAAAGTTTGCAAGTCATGTCTAAACAGTCACAAAAAGAGACCTAATGGTAACAATATATGTTTATCATGTCTGCCAACTTTGTGTCATATTTTAAAAGTTGCTCTGGTTTAAAGACCCATATTCATTCAAAGGACAACTAAGTCTTGCAATGATATCTTGTAATGGTTATACTTTTTATATATATATATATATATATATATATAAATCAAAAAAATCCAGTAATAAATTTATTTCGGTGGGTAATTTTTTTAATACCTGCCTCATCAGACCAGAATTAGAAAATGGTTTAAATTTGTCCAGACAATATGGTAAAAAAAAAAATCACAAGAAAACAGGAAGTAAAGTTTAAATTGCTTGACTTAGAGAAATTTATCTGTGGATTTCTAGCAGCAGTTCTCAAATGTTGTGCAGGATGCAATATTGCACCCTGGGAGGTAGCCAGGGTGTGCTCCAAGTTAACAGAAGAGTAAAATCTTTATTTTAAAAAAACTAGGCACCAAGCAATGTAATGCCATGAAAAAAAATGTTTATTTCAAGAGTCTTCTTTATTATTTTCCAATTTTAAAATTTCATGACTTATCTCTCCTTATTAAAATTGAAAGTGCGCCACTGAGTTTTATTCAATCGACAAGTGCACCCTGAAGTGAAAATGATTAAGAAACACTGATTTATATTATTGAAGAGATGGGTGGGGAAGCAAAGTGTCAATATAAAGAACGTGGGTAGAAGAGGGTATTACAAATGACAGCAAGTGAAATACATTGGAATCAAATCAAAATTTATATTTACATCAAATAATAATAATAATCATCATATATAAAAAGGAGTGAAAAATTAAATATATATATATATATATATATATATATATATATATATAAACCTTAAATTCAGTATATCTAATTCATCTTCATAACTTCATAATTACAAAAGACATTATATATATATATATATATATAATGCATGTGTGTTTGGCATATACATATAAAAAGCATACAAATAAACACATATATACATACACACACACTAAGACATACATATACATAAATCAAAGCATATGACTTTGAATAAGTACTGCAAAATAATTGTATGACTGCAAGAAAAAATTTTGTAAGATAATTTAAATCTATTTTTGCAGTGACATTAAAATATGATCTCATTCCTTTGGTACAGTAGCTGGCTAGTATTTTTATATTTAATTATTTTAATTTTTTCTCTAGGCACAAATTACATCTATTTCTGAAGCTGTTGGGGGTTTGGGATTTACCTATAATCTTCTATAGTTTCTATCCTTTAATTCCCTGAAATATTTAGAAAGAGCTGTCTGGTGTTTTAGATAAGGATCAGAGAAAGAATGCTTATGATTGTAGAACCTCTGCTTTGAGATCTCAACAGAAATTCTAATGTATACATTTTTATTATTTAAATTTTCTTTACGGAGAATGGTTGCTTGCTATAACAAATTTTTGGATTTGCATATACCTCCAACTGGGCAGTTGTTTGATTCTACAATTACAAGTGTGTTTGCTATCTGGTTGGTTATTGTTATAAAATTTGTTTAACATTTTATCATGTTAATTAATAATATTATAGATGTTATTTGTGCAGGAGTAGCTAATTTTTAAGGTTTTTCTATTAAAGGTTTTACTTGGGTTGTTTTGGTTAAAATATTTGTCAATTAATTTCAGAAAGTGTTGACTAATATGTATATTAGTTGGCAGAAAGGAGGGTTAAACCATATAACTTCTTTTTCTATGTCTGGTTCTATTTAGTATCTTTCAAAGATTCTAGGTAAAATGATTTTTGTTTAAAGCCTACTTTTTTTGAAGGCTTCATTACAAGATTTTTTTTATCTTCGTTGAAAATTTTATTATTAGAAGATAATCTATTGATTCTAGTATTTACAGTGGTTGGAATTTGTCTATTGTATTGGATGATTGGAGTTAACATTAATGCATATTGGAGTTTCATTATCTTTGTGATATGGTTTAAATGTATTGTTCGAAAGGTTGTAAGTTATAGCTAAGAAATTAACTATTTTAAGGTTGGATGGAATTTCAATTCTAAATCCAAGGAATTTGAAAGCCCTGATAATTTTCTTTTGTATATTAGAAGATAGTGGACCATTACTATTAGGGATAACAATAAGTCTATATAAACCAACCTGTTTAGGGTCAACAGTCTGCAATTTCAGCAGAGTCATAGGTACCCATAGGAACATTGAAATTATCATTGTGACATATATATATATATATATATATATATATATATATATATATATATATATATGAGAGAATTAATATAAATAAGTTTGTCACTAAGCTGATTAATAATACCTTCAGCATCCCAATGAGATATATATACACACACACACAGAGATTTTAAAATTTAGTATATTTGTAGGAGAAGAGTACTCCATATGCAAGCATTTATAGATATAGACAGTGTGGACAGAGGAATCAACACTGCACCATGACTATCAGTTTCACATATCAATGCAAATTTCAGTTTGAAGATCATATTGAAGTGTTGGTTCCAATTTCCACACTCTTTTCTCTTTCCCATATATGTCATATTCAAGCAGTCATAATCAGTGAAGGCTTTTAACAAAGATTTAAAGGTTTGTTTGGTTTAAAGAGCCATATTCATTGAAAACACAATTTGATGATATTTTATGGCCTGCTTGGTTGGGTGTAGAAATAATGTAAAATGAAACTAAATTTTGTTCTTGGAAAAAGATTGCAGTTGGTCAAGATGTTTAAAAAGCATTCCAAAGTAGCTCATATGGAAAAAGAGAATTTCAATTGACTATCAGAGTTTCTGACACCAATTTTTCTCACAAAAATATTTTTCTTTGTGTTAAATATTGCAATTGCATGCTGACTGTAAAAGCCAGTAAAAATACAATTCAAACCTTTTATTAGAACCAGTAGAATTACTCACAGTGATTTATTTGCAATGAAAGTAAGGGATTGTTTCCAATCTTAACATTAAAGATTGGATTGTAAAGAAATGCTGCTAACTGTTGATGGTTTCCACCAGAGTTTGATTCAAACTTTAGGTTGAATCTGTTTTTGTATTTTTTTAAAATGTCAAAACTGCTAAACATTTCAATTTGGTAGAGGGAATAATCATTGCTACTTCTTAATTATAGGAATATAAATGATTTTCTCATTTTCAAAATAATTAATTTGTTTGAAAATTTATTCTTTATTAGAAATTGAGTATTGACAAAAAAAAAAGTTATAAGCTTATTTATAATTACATCCAATTACAGTTAACGTTTAAATATAAATGTGCAGCTTATCGCCACATCTCATTGAAAGACCAGTTCCCATACAATCACTGAAGCTTAAGCAACGTTGAGCCTGGTCAGTACGGAGATGGGTGATTGCTTGGAAATACCAGGTGTTATAAGCTTAGATGTATGGGCAGTGTTAATGGCTTGGAATTATTTTTCAATGAGCAGAGTTCTAATTCCATATTGGTTTGTTATTTTCACTTACATGCAAATACCGTTGGGAAAGGTATGAATTCACTTTCTCTCCCCCAGCTATGGGTTAATTAGTAAGACTTATGTCACTAAGTTATCTCCCAAAAAAATTCTTATCATCTAAAAAATTTTTTGGCTTTAAATAACCTATAGAAAACCAACCAACCAACCAACCAATCAATCAATTAAATGTGAATTCACTTATTTTGAAATATTATTTACACAAAAATATTTAGAATTATTTTATTTTATTTATTTATTTTTAAATTGGTTCTGATTTTAGAAATTATACTATATCGTCTATAGCTCTGAATCCTTAACTATAGATGAGACTTTTTGCCATTGCAGGGTGTATGGCTAATTTTTGTAAGAGATTCACAATATATCCAGTATTTATTTATACCTCAAGCATCTACTATCACCATTTAGAAATGATAACGCTCTACTAGTATTAAAGTAACATTACTTTTTTAGTCTTTATTATTGCTTATTACTTGGGTGATGTTAATTAAAAAGAAACACTAATTAGCACTTACTATTTGGCATGTTAGTTTCATTTGATTTTTTTTTTTATGTTAATTCATACTTAATATTTGTTACAATGAAAACTTCTGTCAAATAAAGTGAGCTTTTAAAATGTCATTTGACAAACTTTATTCAGTGACTACTGTGTTGACTCACTTGGGCCCAATGAATGTTTAATAAGTGAATATATTTATGAATATACCGTACCATGAGAAAAATCTCGGAATGCCTTCCATTTAATTGGACTTCTCTAACATTTGACATTTTCTGTGAGTCACACATCCAACTGAAACCAAGTCTAGCAGTGCAATTTATTGTTTATATCAAGTTATGTTCCTGAAACTAGATAATGTGTGTAGTCAGATAATTACTTGTTCTGGCAGAGAATGGTAAACCTTTATGGGTTGATGAGCTTGTCAAAGACAGGTCGACATATTTGTACCCTGTTTTAAAATATTGAGATAATCTCTCTTTTTTTTGTGGCTATGATTAATATTGTATTTAGTACATTCATATATAATTACTTAGGTATTAATATTATTGCCCTTGTGATACCATTTTGATAAATAGTTTCTAATACAAAGAGCATTTAATTTATGCATGATTAGTGCAAGTTTCAATTCAGTTTTTAATTAGGATTTCAAATTATCATTGTTTTTAGTAGCAATGGCGGTTAATGTCACTGATAATTTGAATGAAATAAGAATTATTCAAATTCCTATTTTAGCAGATTAAAAAGACTAGATATTTATGGAGATTTTAAATTATTTTAAATCTCCAGTTGTAGACCCAAGTAGAGAGGCTCAGTGAAGTTAGCATTCTCAGATTGAGTGAGCTTGTTTGGGGAGGGTAGCCGACATGCTTCTCTAACCCTATTATAAATGAGACTTTAGGAATGGTTGTAGTTATGAAGGGAAAGTGTAAATGCTACAGAAACAGCAGACAAAAATTTTAAGAATTTAAAACTAAAGGAATATTCCCTCCCCTGTCAAACTCTCTCAGTTTTGCAACTCATGTATTTCCCTTGTTGCATATTTTGGTATAATCATACTTAATACTGAACCATAGCAGTTGTTTTCATTTAAGTATAGAAAATATTTCCATTTAAGCCAATCCGTGCATAGTTTATTAAGGACAGATATAAAAGTAAAGGTGAAATTTAAAAAAGAAATATTTTATTATTCGGTTATATTTGGTTTTCATTCAGAAAGGTTATGATAAAAGCAATAAAAGTTGAATTGTGTAAAATATGTAAATTGGTTATGTCTGAGCTACATTATCTAAATAGTTAAACTGAAATACATGTAATGGATAAATTGGGTCATGACTCCCAGAGAGATGTAGATTTTATATTGTTTAAGACTTTTTGAATGCAGTGACAATTCTGGGTTTACTGTTTACAAAGTGGGTGGATAGTATTGTATAAAGCAGCTGTTTCACACGAAAATGAATGTTGGTTATTACGTGGTCAAATACATGTATAGAAATTACTCTTCAAGTTGCCTTGTGTATATTATTAACTTGACTTCTTACCTCCTGTATTCCTTTCTTGTGTAATAAGTAGTATTGAAAAGGAAGTACATATTTACTAAACTTTGCTTTGTTTGGCATAAGACTATGTACAACACTCAAGATTATACTCTCTGATAATGGCTTTAAGCTTGGTAATCACTGTACTGTAACTAAATTGAAAAGCAAATAGATTCATGTAATAAAAAACAACATGTTGACTCAGATGACATGACTGGTATTTCAATCTGATGACAATTCTCTTTGTCTTTGCGAAAAGTGATCTTTCAAATAGATAGGAAAGAAGAGATGCTCCTATAAAATTTGTCTTTAAATCTAAGTCCAGTAGTAAATATCAGAAGATCTATTATACTCACTTATCCCAAAGTAAAATTTTATTTTCAATATGTCTAAAAACCTTTAATACAGGCATAGAGATCTTGGCAAACCATAAAAAATGGTATCTTGGTAACTCAACTAACAAACGTATTATGACCATTCAAAGTTCATAAAAAATGTTTTGTTCTATGTGCTATTGGAGAGTTGCAACTGAAGATACAAGTTTCAAACAAGTTAAAAATCATTATAAATGTAATGTCACATAGGTAGTCTTTGAAATAAAAGAGGGAAAGAATAATTCTGAAATCAGGCAACATTGAGAAAATTTTGTTCTCAAAAACAAAATTGTAAAAATGACACAGAAGGGCAAATTTGACTGATCATATAAGTTTCATTTCAATAGTCAATGCCATGCAACTTCTTCCTATACTTCACAGCGCAATAGAGATGAGGCTAATTTTTTCTCTCAGTAGTATCCCAATAAAAATCTTATATTTACACTGCATAAACAGATCTGCAATTTGGCAGTAGGGTAAAAACAGATCATAAGTATACCATCCTGAACTTGCCATAAAAAGGCGTCCATTGAAAGTACATGCATGAAACTTTACTAATTTTGGGATGAAGAATTCATTGAAACAGCTCTTTTTGTTGTTATCAATACTTTTTGTAATATATGTAACTTGTTTTGGAAAATTCTCTGAAATTCTATAATTTTCAACTTCTCAAAAACAGGACAGTAATAACTATAAAACTTAGAAATTTGTCTATATTTCTGAGATGAGGTATTATGTACAGTATTTACATTAGACGGACTATTGTCCTCATCTTTGTCGCCATATTTGTCACAACGTTTCGGCTGGAGCGTACAACGGCCGAAACATTGTGACAAATATGGCGACAAAGATGAGGACAATAGTCCGTCTAATGTAAATACTGTACTTAGAAATTTGTTTTACAAAATGAAAACAAATTTAAACTTCTTCAGTTTTCAGCTGATATAAAAGACTTTCTGGACATTGTGAATTGTTCTCCTCTCCTGCCCTTTCTCGACTAATGATTATTTGTCAACTGAATTTCCTTATAAGTCTCAGATATGGCTAATATTTCTGGAACACTCCACATCCAGCTATCATTTGAAACTAGCATTACATCAAATTTCCAATGTGAAGACAAATGTTGATTCCGCTTGTTCAATATCTCATCTGACAAAGGCCATGTGAAATAATCATTTCTGCTCTTTGTTGGAGCTAAAAGCTTTATCACGGCACTGAATGGAGATGCAATATTGATGACTGTAAAATTTGGACTAATAATATACTGCAACTCATTGGCTTTGGTGCTTGTAATTGAAGGTTACCTGAGGTAGTTCTTCTTCATCACAACTACTAGAGGTGTTTAAATACTCAAGATCACTGAGTGCTTTTTTTCTTTCCTTTGTTTTAGAGGTGGAGATGAATTAATTGATTTTCATTTTGTTAAGTAGTTGCTGAGATTTACTTCCACTGATGTCGATCTTGATACTGAAGAGAACCTTCAGATATTTAAGTTGATCTTTGAGTGCTTTTAAACCACTTCTTGTACATCTTTAATAGACTTTACAGGACCCCCATACTTGATGGCAGAGTTAATGATTCTGTTTCTCAGCAGGAGCTTGACACTCTTTTTTTTTCCTTTTTTTTTTTACCACTCATTTTTATCAATCTTTTCCCGTACATGAAATCTCAGAAGTATTTGTTTCTTGTGTCTTTGTCACAGATGTTTTGTGTACTTTCTTGAAATACCAAGAACTGATTGCCACTCAGTTGCTGATTTTATTTCCAGCCAAGCTTTAGTCTGGTCATACTTTAGTATGTTTGAAGGTGAAGTGATGTAGGTCTTTTTTTTTCTTTTTTTTTTTTTTTTTTTTTGTCAGTTCCACCCCAACTTTAAAATATTGTTAACACATTTAAAATTTGAGGGTGTTTGGGAAAATCATTTGCACTTATGTAAAAGAAATCCCTGAGTAATTACTTGAGTAAAAACAAAAAAAATTAAAATTCAACTGTGAATGTACTGAAAGTTTGTCATGAACCTCACCAAAACTAACTTAATAAAATTCAAAAAACATTTTTGTTGAGAATTGGTACTTGCATAATTTAAAATACAAGGTAACCAAAAAAGTCCTGTCCGTTTTTTGATTAGTCATTTAATGAAGTTGAAATATATATGAAATGCGTGTAGCAATTGTTTTCAAATTCGGACAGCCGGAAGTAGGAACATCAGACGTTATAAGAAACACGCGCACCATGCCCGGCCATCAGTTATAAGCCGGACAGCTGTGAGAAGGATGGAATTGTCTAGAGATCTCGTTCGGGGCTGTTTGCTTTACGACTTCAAAGTGGGCTTATCAGCAGCTGCATCAAGTCGCCGCATATGTCAAGCGTTTGGGGATAAACATGTTGCAAGGCGTTGGTTTTGAAAATTCAAGTCTGGAGATTTGTCTCTCCATGATGAGCCTCACAGTGGACGACCACAGGTCAAAAACCCCTGAGTTCTACGCAAGGGCATTGAACAGCTGGAGACACGTTGGCAGAAGGTGCTGGATGCCGATGGAGATTACTTCGAAGACTAAATATAAGCTACACATACTGTGAAGCATTTTCTTTTTTTCCTTTAAAAACAGACAGAACTTTTTTGGTTACCTTGTAGTATTAATCATTCTAGATGTAATTTCATTTTCTTTTCTCTTTCAAGTAAGTACATAAAAGTTAACATTTTCTACAGATAGAATTAGTAAAAACAAAATTCCAGCTGAACCCCAATTTTAAATCAAACTTGTTTCACTGATGGATATTACAGTTTAAATCTTTTTCTTATATATTCTTTAATGATGTATTTTAAAACTGTATAAAGCAATTATTTATTTTTAAAATAAATTCAAGCTGATAGTTTGGAAAAAAAAAAAATGAATATTTTGTCCAAACTGTCAGCTTAAATTTCTGATACCCCAACTATTTATTTACTTAAAAAAATCAACTTAAATTATTAAATTAAGATAAACTGGGTATATTTTTAGTTCTTTAAATTTTGCACATTCTTGTTTGTCCCTTAAAAATTAAAATTGAACTTTAAGTGGTCATTTATAAAGTATTGCTACAAACTTACTGAAGAAAACCTTTTTGCATTTTGAATAATTTTAATGTCTTTGAAGTTAAATTTTATTTTTATTTGAAAGATAAAAGCCTAAAGCTAATTTGTAAGGAAACAAATTTACATATTTAAATATGGTTTTAACTTTTTAAGACATTTTTAAAACATTGCCACAATCACTCACCGAATCTCCATTCTTGAGGACAAATGACGTAAAGAAGTCCGTGAGGGCTTTGTGCAAGTCTGCTTCATTGGTGAAGGATTTCCCACAAACATGATTATCCAGGGAGTGGAAGAGGTGGTAATCGGATGGCGCAAGGTCAGGTGAATAAGGTGGATGGCACAAAGTCTCCCACCCAAGTTGCTGTATGGTATCCCTGACCACTCGCGCAACATGCAGCCTGGTATTGTCATGGAGGAAAAGCACACCTTTGCGATTCACCAGTGCTGGCTCCTTCTGGTGCAATGCCTGTTGCACACGTTTCAATTGCTGCGAGTATAGGTCTCCAGTGACTGTTTGGCCCATTGGTAGCAGTTCATAATGAACCATTTGACAACCTGTCCACCAGACACAAAGCATAATCTTGCATAGGTGCATAGGCGGTCTTGCAGTGTGAGGGACATCATCCTGAGGAGACAACCAATGTCTGGAATGCTGGGACTTTCGTACAGAACCCACTTTTCATCACTGGTAAGCACTCGATTGAATAAGGATGCGGTACGGTGGCGAGAAAGCAGCGATACGCAGGCTGCCAAACGTCCCTTGTGGACCTCCAACAGCGTTTGCGGAACACACTTGCTCAGTTTGTACGTCTTACCTAGGCAGTGCAGGTGAAGTCTAACTGTTTCATCGGAAACGTTGAACTGTCTTGCAAGTTCACCACACGTTAGACTACTGTCCTCTTCAATGGCCGCCTTCAGGACTCCGTCATTCAAGACCTGTGGTCGTCCACTGCGAGGCTCATCATGGAGAGACAAATCTCCCGACTTGAATTTTCAAAACCAACGCCTTGCAATACGTTCATCCACAGCACTATCCCCAAACACTTGACATATGCGGCGACTTGATGCAGCTGCTGATAAGCCCACTTTGAAGTTGTAAGGCAAACAGCCCCGAACGAGATCTCTAGACACTTCCATCCTTCTCACAGCTGTCCAGCTTATAACTGATGGCTGGGCACGGTACGTGTTTTTTATAACGTCTGATGTTCCTACTTCTGGCTGTCCAAATTTGAAAACAATTGCTACACGCATTTCATATATATTTCAACTTCATTCAATGACTAATCAAAAAACGGACAGGACTTTTTTGGTTTTTATAAGGGGGCTCTGACTACGAAAAACCCTCCCACTCCCATGTTTTAAATTGTTCTACATAGGGGTCATTCCTTCTGGAATCATTCTGCAGGTGACTCTCTCAGAAAAATCTTGGAAAATTCACAGGGGTTCCTTGATAAAATATTGATAACTCCAAATATTAGATCTGTATCTTTTTAATCATTTTAAAATCAGAGCATCTCGAAATTTCTACTGCATTTTTTGCATTTTGTGCAGCTTTCAATGAGTTTGACAACCATAGCTACAGGGATATTGCACCTACAGATTTGAAACTTGGTGACAATTGTTAATGTTTACTGTTTGTTACAAAACTAGGCGTCTTACATACTTTTATTTTTATAAGGACTAGAAAATGGCTAAAATGCAAAAAGAACACTTCATTTTGAGAGTTTCTCATTTACAAAGTATGTCGGATACAGCATCCAAATTAATTTCCCTATTTATGACCTAATAGATTATTTATTCATCCTTGTTATTAGAATGTCAGTATTATGGTTTTAAAATAACTTTTTTTAACATCCTCAAAATTGCCTATTTTCATGGCATCAGAAGACCAGTTAGGCAATTTAAGAAAATATGTATATTTTTACCATATATTCTTATATCTTCTGAATATCATGTCACAGAGGTTTTGTTCTATCTAGGATTAAAATATTTTTTTTATTTGTGCTATTAAAATCATGGTTTTGTCAATTTTTGGCTCTTTATAAATTTGATGCTTAATATAAAGCTGAAAGTTGATACCTCTATAATTTCCTATGCAAATAATGTAGTTTTGTGTTCCTTTTGCCTGTCTTTCAAATAATTTAGATGCTATGGGTCCTTCAAAATTGTTTGTGGGTGGTCTACAACATTTTTAACTGAACCAAGGACATTAAAATATTTAGATTTAGAGATAAGCCACCCTGTTGTCAGGGTTTACATATTTGATTGGTGGACAATTTAAAGAGTAAGTTGTGACGTACAAATCTTCTGTAAGTTCAGATGTAGGTTGAAAAACTTGAGTCTGCAGTAGTACTGTGTCCACTATTAACTCTTATCTCACAGATCTTTCCTACAAGTTCTCCCCTGGTATTAGGCCAAATATTTTTAGCAGATTCTAACTTTATATAACGGAGGGAATCTTAAGAAATAAATCTAAGCTAAATTGAGGCATTCATAGCTGTCACATAACCGTTCCATTTTCGTATTTAACAAAAAAATAAAATTCTCATCAAATAAATGTTTGTTACACAAAAATGCATCAATTAAATCTATATGAAATTAGACAATAAGATTATAAAATGCCACTTATAAAAAGAGATCTTCTTCCAATGAATTTTATTTGGATCCACATAATAGTGTTGAAGGCTTTCATAATGTGTTAAAAATATTTTTTTTATGATGGGAACAAACTGTATTATCCTTACCAAAAGAAACTCCAGATCTCCAGTGAATAAACATTTTTTTTTTTTAATCAAGAAAAAATGAATTTTTGAAATTTTCTGATGTCACTTGTCACCGTTGGTTGATTTGAAATGGAATAACCCACAGTAGAATAAGTTAAAACTGCAATCCATTTTATTATAAAGAAAATTTCACTCCATGCATTTTATTGGCAAGCTATTAAATAAAACAAGAGATTTGACAACCTCTGAAAGCTACAGTTTTGTTTGGCAACTAATCTAGGAGAAGGACAACTATGGATTCAAATGCGTGTAGCATGTTGAGAAATGTGGCCTTATACTCTTCAGTGGAGTCTGTGGGACTTTAGTATATGAGTGCCTCTTTTATCTTGCACTAGGTTGACTTGGACTGAACATAATAAACAGCACAAATGGGGTAGGGGATGATTTCTTGCTTCTTAAGGAACTGCCCTCCCCCCTCCTATTTTTATTTTATTTTGCGGCACAACAAAATTGTTAGTAATTAATTTTTAATTATTTTGAAGGAGAACATAATTTTTCACAACTTTTGTGGAGGTCTTTTTGTTTGCACTATTTTTGTAGTAATAGTGAATATTTTCATTTAAAGTACTTCCTTAATCGCTTGAAGATTGTGTTTGCTTATAATTTTAAAAGTCTATCAATGGAACAACTTTGATATAATACTGTTTTATATAATTAGAAATTGATCAATATTCTCAAACTCCAGACCAAAGAAAATTGTCAATTTATGTCTTGGGTTGAGGAATAATTCATGAGTGCTTTTTTTTTTTTTTTTTAATATGTTTAAAACAAAAAAATTACAACAAATTAATAAATAATATACTCACCAATGTTGTGTATGACTTCTTCCCATCGTTCAATAAGTTTTACAATACCTCGGCAATATAAATCTCAAAGAATTTTTCCAACCAAGCCCTCAATTTCATGACATTATTGAACGATACACTGTGCAAAGCAATCGAAAGAGATGAAAATCTAACAGCGTGAAGTCAAAGTATGGACGATGAGGCAACACTTCCCATTTGAATTCTTGAATTGCGGCTTTGGTCATATTGCCAATGTGAGGATGGGCATTGTTGTGTTGCAGAAGAACGCCATTTCACCTATTTGGTCTTTTTTGCTGAATTGCTTTGTTGTGTTAGTGCAGTTGTTGAACGTAGAGCTCTGCATTAAGTGTTTGGTTGCACTCAAGCAGTTCATAAAGAATTATACCTTCCCAGGCTCACCATACACACAAAATGATCTTTTGAGGATGAAGGTCTTATTTTGCTCACAGAGTTACTTGTTTTTGGCGGCTAAGCCATTCTTTTCACTGCTTCATATTGATAGTCACAATGTGATAAACACTGTAACCATGTGTGGAGATAAGGTCAAGCAAGCAAACTGGCAGCAATCGTTGAGCATTGATTTTTGTTGTTTTCGCTCAATGTGTAAGTCGCCCAAGTGCCAGGTTTCTGAGCCTCTTTCCCATAGAGTGAAGATGGTTTACCACAGTGTTTTGATCACAATCCATCTGCTCTACCAATTCTCTGGTTGTTTGACATGGATTTTTGTAAAGAAGTTGATTCAATTGCTCTTCATCAAACTCAATTGGTCCACCAATGTGTGATCCATCCTTTATGTCAAAATTTCCATTTTTGAAGCATGAAATGTCTCAAAGTGGGCAGTACTTTGAGACATTGAACCTTCTCCATACACAGCACAAATGTCACAAGCAGTTTCGGCATTCTTAACACTTCAATTAAATGCAAAAAGCAAATGGTGTTGAAAAATGCACTTTCGTCAACTTGACATTCCATTTTAATGATCTGAAAATACACAAAAATCAAGAAAATTAAAAACTCGAAACACTGTCTTGTAAACCAAAAAATTCTCTTTCAAATAACATAAAACATTCTGCCAATGTGTATTATTTCTGTGTGCATTTTTAAATTAAAAAAACAAACTCTCGTGAATTATTCCTCAACTCAATACTTAATTTCATGACCTGGGTCACATATAGTCTTTGTTGTTTACAACCAGTTTATTTTCTACTGGTCCATTGCATTGTATGAAGTCTTGATCGGTGACAATGAAAATTATAATTTATCAAAATTAATGACTGTTTAAAGAATTTTAAAAAAGTATTACTTTTGTTTTTTGTTAAGTATTTAGTTTATAACAGTTGTGTTTTAAGCTAAATAGATAAAAATTCAGTTTTAATCATCCATAATGTTACCCAAGTATGGATCTGTATATGCGCATCAAAAATTAAATGGAACTGAAGACTGTTTTGTAAGCTCAGTTTAAAGCATCAACCAATTGGTTAACAAGTGGTTTAGGCTGCTCATTCATACAAATTCTAAATTTAACCAAGATTTTTATGAATTGAAAAGAGGAGTGAAGAAAGAAGGAATTGCTGTTGTGTACAAAAAAAAATCTAAGCCAAAAAATTGTTCATTGTAAAATTATGGCATGCTAATGTTTTGAATCATAATTTTTATTTAAAACATCCCAATTAAAAAGTCTGTATATTGTCAATAATCTTATTGAAAACTTTAAAAGTTTTAAATTTCAATTTTACTTTTTTGTTTTAGTGTTATGTACACACATTATTTTTTTGTTAATTTTGCATACGTACATTATTGTATATAAATGTTTTTTTTATATTATATATATGTTACATGTTTTTTATATTATGTAAATAAATGTTTATATTTCTTTTTCAGTACAAATATCCAGATATTGCAAAGCCAGATGTGTTGAGAGCTTTTCAGAATTTCAAAGACCTCAGGCCAACACTAGAGACATTTGGTGAGTTCTTTATTTTTCTCAATTCATCATATCCTTAAACCCTCCTTGAATAACACCATATTGTAAAAATGATGCTTTTTTTTATATTCTTGAATTATTTTCTTGTATTTCTGAAAGTTTGAAACAAATATGCATTCAGATTTTTCATTTTTAGAAAATAATAGTATTGAAATTTTGCAAAAAACAAAAAAAAATTTGTAATGGTGGAAATTCTTACTGCACCTTACAAGTTATTGTTACAAAGAGAAACATTTCCTCCTCCTCTTCCCCCAATTATTTTTTTACTCAGAAAGTTTTTTATCTTAATCTTAGTAACATACTGTAAAATAAAAATTCTGTATCAAATGTTAAATTTTATATGCAGTTTTCTAAAAATTAAACTAAATATCCAGCCTTGCCAGGCTTTTTAAATCTCTAAAAGTGAGTACTATCACACAAATTCACTATACTGTGGAAGAAAAAATAAATTTTGTTCCTCCCTTGAAAATATTATACTAATTTAATAACTGCTGTATGTTAACTCTTTTTAATTGAAAACTTCCTTTCACTGTCAATTGCATGATTTATTCATAATTACGTTTTTGTCATGAGCATAGTGAACACAGATTATCTTGGTTAAAGTTTGAACTTGATTCACCAATTCTATGCTTCTAACTGCTTGACTCCTAATCTGTGTGTCTTTTTAGAAATAAATATTTGTGTTAGGATGTTTCTGCCTTATGCAGGGTTGTGTTAAAAAAAAAAAAATCCCTTTTTGCTCCTTAGCTAAAAGTGATGTTTTTTATTTTATTTTTTTACCCTAAATTGATGTGTAGTAAACTCTATTGAGATCTCAGAAATTAGTGTCACCTACCCCACATTCATTCTCAAGTCAAATTAATCTCATAGACTAAGTTTTAATCCCCAGGATTAAGTTGTTTGAAGAATACATGCAAGTAAAAGTTGCTGACATTTTAGTATAAATAAATATATTTCATTTTGTTAAAATAAACAAACTGATAACATTTATCCTTTCTACTAAGAAAGCATTGTTGCTGTCGACTCGTCTTATTGCTGTCTAAAATTAAATAAATATATATATAGTGAAAATTGACATTTTCTTTCTTCTCTTCATTGTGATCACATTTCTCGGATCTGTTACTTTTCAAGACATTTTGTCAACTGATGGCATATATGGGTTTGCCTTGAAATTTAGCTACTTAGATACTTTAATGGCATAGATTCTACTTAGATACTTTAATGGCATAGATTCTACTTAGATACTTTAATGGCATAGATTCTACTTAGATACTTTAATGGCATAGATTCTACTTAGATACTTTAATGGCATAGATTCTACTTAGATACTTTAATGGCATAGATTCTACTTAGATACTTTAATGGCATAGATTCTACTTAGATACTTTAATGGCATAGATTCTACTTAGATACTTTAATGGCATAGATTCTACTTAGATACTTTAATGGCATAGATTCTACTTAGATACTTTAATGGCATAGATTCTACTTAGATACTTTAATGGCATAGATTCTACTTAGATACTTTAATGGCATAGATTCTGATGATGTTACTGAATGATATTATATTGGTGTGCAAAAAAAAAAAAATTATAAAGTTAGTTCATGTTTTTCACTTCTCAATTTATTTTGACTAAGATAGAAGCAAATCTAAAAGCTTGAAATCCTACAGAAAAAAAAACCTATTGTCTTATTTGAAAAAACTACAAATTTTATAATTTTTAACCCCAAATGCATTTGTACTTAGAATTGAATCCTTTTCTTATAGTTTTCCATCTATTCTGCCTTTTGTAAAACATTCACTTGATTAATAGAGCACTGTTTATTTATTTTTATCAGTTTCTATTCACAAAGATATCTATTACAAGATTCCTTAAAATTTCAAATAGACAAATATAAATTAACCAATTTCTGTTCCCACCTAGATTCAAGGAATTACTTGGCACTCCTCCATTCTTAACATTTTCAAGTTTGTCTGCAAGACAAACATTCCAAAATGAGTCTTAAAATAAAATAAAATATCTCAGTAGAATCTATGCCATTAAAGTATCTCAGTAGAATCTATGCCATTAAAGTATCTCAGTAGAATCTATGCCATTAAAGTATCTCAGTAGAATCTATGCCATTAAAGTATCTCAGTAGAATCTATGCCATTAAAGTATCTCAGTAGAATCTATGCCATTAAAGTATCTCAGTAGAATCTATGCCATTAAAGTATCTCAGTAGAATCTATGCCATTAAAGTATCTAAGTAGAATCTATGCCATTAAAGTATCTAAGTAGATCTACTACATTCTTGTCTTTTGTAAAAAATTTAGTCAGTAGATATCACTTGTAAAACTTTAAGGCCAGCCAACACTTGGCAGCATTTGCAGATCACAATCCTCTCAATCACCTTTTAAATCATTTAAGATGATCTCTTAATCCTTAGGGAATTTTTCCTTCTCTCATCTCTAGACTTTGCTTAATAATCATTGCTTTCTCTATTCATTAATTTTCTTTCCTTTATCATTTATGTCTCTACCTGAATTTCAGGGCAATGTTTTTATTTACATTCAGACTAATTTCGTCATTTTTGTTATCAACAAGAAGTAGGAAAGTATTACTTTTGTACTCAACCCAATTTGCTTTGTATAATAAAGCTACCCCCCCTCCCCAAAAAAAACCCTTTATGTAAGCAATAAAGTTGGAATATTCTACATATTGCTGCATCCTTTGTAGATATGAATGTGATAGGTGTTAACTTACTTGATTGTCAGCAAACTGAGATGTGTCAGATGAAACTAAATATGACTTTTCAACAGCTTATATAACAACAATAACCAGTACATGAAATGAGATATGGACAAATGAGGTGAGAATTACATCTGAGTAGCACTTTTCTGTTTCAAATAACAAGCATATTAAATGTACGTCTAATAAATTAAAACAGATAAAACGGCTATTAATAATTATGATAGAGGTTAATCTAGATAAAGCTCTGGTAATTTCACTTTTGTTATTAAATGACAGATTTCTAGAAAAGAAAAATTTGTATTTTACTTTTGATTTGTTTAGATTATATTCCCTGTCGAGGATTCTTATCTCTAAATATTTGATAATGATTTGAACTTGGCTCAAATCTCTGTATGTGAATTAAGTTCTTCTCTACAAAGACCTGTGTTTTTTTCTCTATCATTTTGCATATTAGCTTATGCACAATAAACATCACTATACAATTAACTGATGATGAAAGAACAAAAATGAGAATTCACTTTTCACTGCTAATAAAGCCGTTTCAATCACGATCTGAATAATTGGAATAGAGCTGGATACATTTTTATTTCAACTATGTTTATATTTTGAAATTTGATTATTTTTTTTTTTTTTACTCTATCTTCCCTTTTTATCTTTACACAAGATTTTTAATTTTTCTTTTTTTGCAGTGTTCAATGATGGTAATAAAAAAGAATTAGTCAGTTTGGATGGCACGATTCCTGTTAAATACAAAGGTAAATTATTTCTTTTGAAGTGAATTAATTTTTTTATAACAACAAAATAGTCTTAGTTTTTTTTTTATATTCTGTAGTAATTTGTTTTCAAGCTTTTTCAGGAATATCAAATTGTAAATGTCTAGTTGAACATTTGTAAAGTGTATGTAATATTTTTGTATTTTATTACAAATACCTTTTTTAAAAAGTACAGATCTAAAAAGAATTGTGATGTACACAGTCATTAGAATTTTGTTTTTCTTGAGTTCCAAATATTTAGCTACTGCAGGTTAGAAGACCAATTAATGGAATTCAAAACTTTTTTCTTATAAAACATTTACTTTTAAACTTGTGAAAGTGTTGATATAATCTGGAAACAAAGTAAGCTGATATATTTAATTAGCATGAACTAAGTTTTCTTTGTCATAAAGTATATGAGAAAAAATATGCAAATTGTTTATAAGTATTTTTTCATTCTTTATGCATATGAAATGTTGAATAAAGTATCCTCAGGTGCAATTTATATGATGTTGAATAAATATCTACACTATTTGAACAAAAATTAATGAAATTAACTGATTGCAACAGCTATTAGGGAGATGTGATTAAATATACTTTAATGTTTAAAAAAAATTTATTCAGTATTATTATTGTTTGGGTAATAAGTATTTTAACAGCACAAATAGCTATATTGTGGAAAAAGAATTTTTGACAATGTATGCATTTTTTGTGTATTTATGGTTATTTTTTTAAACTTTTATCCAAAACTACATTCTACATGTAGTTATGGATAATATTATACATTAATTACAAGCCTTTATATGCACAATTCTTATCTGAAAAAGAAATGGATTTTTTTTTGGTCAAACATTTTTACATAAAACCTTTCCTTCCACTTGATAATTATCTCTACAGTAAACTTTAAAATTTTATTCAAATCATAATAATAATAATTTTAAATAAAAAGAGTTTTATAATCTACAAAATAAATCCTTTGTGTTTCCAGGAAATATATATAACATTCCTATCTGTATATGGTTGTTGGATACTCACCCGTACAATGCGCCAATTGTTTATGTGAAACCGACGAGCACCATGCAGATCAAACCTGGTCGATATGTGGACCCCAATGGAAAGATTAATCTGCCTTATTTGCTCAATTGGAGATTTGTAAGTATTTCTTTTCTTGTTGGATTACCATATTGATTTAGTTTAATTGAACGATGTCAAATCAAATACTATGGGAGCTTTCAGTGGTCTATAAGCAACTTCAGAAGGCAGCCTCTATTGGTACAGATAAAACCAATAAAAAAAAATGTTGCATATTTAAAAAAAAAAAAAAAAAAAATACAGGCAAACTGCTGATGTAACCTGCTTGAATAACAAGTCTTGGGCAAACATGAATAAATGTGCCTGCAGTAAGATGGAGTATTAAAAAGACTGCTTTTTTCTATGACACTGCTTTTTTTTTTTTTTTTAACTATCTTCATTCTTTGGCATTGTTTATTGTTCTAAAAAGCAATGACTAGATTTGGAATAAAACCTAAACACATGAAAGTGAATTAATACATTTTGTTTGTTCTTGGGAATTGACAAAAAAAATATTATTGTTTATTTACACTTTATTATTTTATTTATTGGAATGGTTGACAAAACATCAGCTAATTAGTAATTGGTTCAAACTTTATAAAATGGTAAATAATAAGGATTTCTTTATATTTGGTTCATATATTTTAATAATTTAGCAAATGTTTATAAATTTATGAATAAAAAATTGTTTTCACATTTATTTCTTTATAAATTAGTAATTGATAAATATTGCTAAACAATCTAATAAATAAATAGTGTTTAATATTTTTGTTGTAAATTCTCAAGAACAAAAAAAATGTATATATTCACTTTCATTATGTGTTTTAGGTTTTATTCCAATTCTAATAATTGTTTTTAAAATAAACATTGGCAAAAAGTGAAGGTTGCTAAAAAAGAAAAAAAGTCATGGGAAAAAATGTCCTTTTAATACTGTCTTATTGTGGGCATCATGCTTATTCATGTTGGCCAAGATATTTTTTTTTCTTTCTTTTTAACTGAACCTCTGCCACCTTATTTTTAAAATACATAACAAGATTGGGTTGAATAGGAAGATGTATGAATTACAAGTTTAGTTACAGATGAGTGTCCTTTTCCATGAAAACTCCATTACCCCCCCCCCACACACACACACACACACACACTCTACTTATCCTGTCTGTCTTAATTGGCCTCCCAGTGATCAGAGACCACAATGAGAAAACTGTCTTCAGCATTATCTTTCTATTTGACATTTGTAACATTGTTCCAAATGAAAATTGATTCTGTAATGTAAAATACAATGTGACATTATACATTTATTGATTTATACAGTCTAATATTCTCTCTTTACTAGTGAGGTATCTAGTTATGTCATCAGGAGACATTACTCTTGTTACCACAACAATGGAATATCTCACTAGTAAGTAGTGGAAACAAACTTCTGGTATAATGCTTCTGATTTTTCGTGTTAGATTAGAAACATTCCATGAGTTGAAAAGCAGAATTCTTTCTTACATGTGACAATTGTGTAAACAAAATTGTAGATTAACCCGAGTAGAAAATACAGCCACTGCAGTGAAAATGCTGCTGTTTAGTTACTGCAGGTAAACTAATATTGAAATAAATCCTCTAAATATCAATAATTGTCTAATCACGCCTACACATATATGGGCACTTACAAGTCGTTCATCTGCAGAAAAGTGGGCTTTTTGATTCATATTCATGCTCACACCCACTCAGTCCAAAATTGAAGAGATAGCCGCCTTCTGCCAAGAATCTGCAATTGTTAAATTAATTTATATAATGTGTGTGTGTTTATCGATATTCAGTCAGTTATGTGCCATGCATATACACGCTTAGGCGAGTTTGTATCTTTCGATACATGACTGACAATGCAGATTTTTACCTGCAGTAGGTTGCCATTTCTTTCTGCAGAACCCGGTCTGTCCTGCTATTTACCCATAGCTGGAGGTAGAAGAAGATTAATAACTTTCCCAAGGGTATCAGCATGTAAGTGAATATAATGGATTCGACTGGAATTCAAACTATGCTCTCCGATTCCTCAATCTATCCATTACTCTACTGTGCCTCCTTCAGGATATTACTATTAATACTTACTATTACTATGGATATTATTTCTACATTGTTATTACTGTTACTATCGATATTACTGCATGGAAAATCCCTTTAATAGCTAACTAATAGAATTAATACATTGTTAGAAATGGTAAAATAGACTGTAAAGTACAGAAATTAACTGAAGAGAAACGAGTGATTTAAAAATGAATAACAAAATTTGGTAATAGTTCTGAAATTGTTGTTCCCATGTATTTCTTTATGCATAAAGATACTTCTAATCACTTTTCCACAATTTATGTGACAACTTGGAGTTTAATTGGCTCCTCTAAGTTTTTTTATCTATGGCAAATTGGCAGTTATGAATAACTTCAAAAGACAAAAAAAACCCACATAACCAGACCCTCTCATTCTTCTTTGAGAAATCATGACATTGGAGTTATAGCACTAAATGTAGCCTGACAATTCCTACAGTTTGATGAGGGAACAACAGATTATGAAACTTAGAAAAAGGATTTGAAATTGTGGCCTCTCTATACAGGCTTGTCAAAAAGTAAATGGCCTATTGCCCTTCACTTGAATTTAGCAGAGTTGTGCAGTGGACGCGTGCTGGACTCATAATGCAGTGGTTAATAGATTGAATCCACACTCTGCTACCAATTGGAAGAGCATATACAAATCCAAAAGAAGGGTATAGCAATAGCAATTTCTTGTTTAAAGTAACAAGGCTTGACCAGGCACCTGATAGAAAAACTGACAAAGAAGAAATGGGGATTGGATTGAACCACTTTCAACCAGCAGGGTTGCCAGACCTGCTGCTGCTGATTTAAATGTAATTAGGTTCTATGTCAATCTAACACACACATTTACTATATTGATCACAACATAAAAGAATTGTTTATTTACTATGTAAAGCTTTTGTTTTGGCACAAGGCTCTAAGTATAAGGCTCCCAATGAGGATTGTGCTTAGTTGTAATGATTAACAAGACCAGATTGCTAACCATTATTATAGAAGACACTCAATCAAAAGAAATCAGAGGTAACCAGTTTAATACATCTCTTCTAAAAAAAATATTAATTTGTATATCTTAAACAGAGAAAGAACATGTAGCATGACCTTTTGAGGATTCTTTTTCTAATTATGGCTTTACTATTTATAGTACTTCCTTATAAAACAAACTTATTTTCATCTACTTTTGTTAAGTGATTAAAAATAATTAAGAAATTGATTTATTTTCAAGGATTGTTTTCTTAAAGATTTTACATTAATAAAATCAATAAAAACTTAAATTTTTATATTTAAATATTTCCTAAAACAATCAGGAATAGTAAGAGAAAAGAAAAATATGATGGAAAAAAGTTATTGCAATTCTAACATAATGACTAACATGTTAAATGTCATTCTGTTAATTTATTTTCTTTGCCTTTTTTTATAGCCTCAGTCTGACTTAAATGGACTGTTGTATGTTTTAACCATCCAGTTTGGTGAGGAACCTCCAGTTTTCTCAAAAGTATCATCAACAAGACATCCTACCCAACAACCAACTCCAACTAATGCATATACTCCAGACCAATCGGAAACCAGTTGGTCTGGTTCTACTGCAACTAACCAAGGTCTTGGTCATCCGCCATATCCAACTGGACAAAGTAAGGGTTTTTTGGGGTTTTTCCCTAATCATAAAAATCTTTATTTATGGGATCTTTATTATGTGAATTGTAATTGTTCACCTTTCATGATATTGGCTAAATTTTCAGTTATCTAAAGTTCATCTTATAAACTCCAATTGAAATTAACGTTTTCAGATATAATAGAAAACTCAACATTAAAAAATGACAAAAATATATAAATTTTGAATCCTGATCCATCAACCTCATAAAATTGTTGTAACTATAAAATCTGCAATTTAGAATGTTTTTTTTTTTTTCTCGGTAAATTACTCTTTCATTTTCTCCTTATTTTTTCAGACATTGATTTGAAGCATTTTGGGTTCATCTCTTAATATTGTCAATTTAGACAAAGTAGATATGATCTTAAATATTTGAAAATAATGTGACATCTGTAATTGGTTGAAAAATATATATGTCTGTAGTTGTACATTTTAATTTTATTAATGTCTTTTTCTCTCAAAAAAAGATTTCATATTTGTCCAACAGATAAATAACATGCATAGCTTGATCAAAGTTTGCTTTTTTTATTTTTTAGGAATAGCAGAAAGATATGTTACTTCTGTGTCTGGTTCAATTATTAAGGATACTTTAACTATCGGAATATTTTCTTATATTTTGTTTATAACTTTCATGCTTATTGCCTAAAAACATATTCTGTAACATCTTGTGCTAGAGCAGTCAAATGATTTCATTTACATTATAAATCTTCATCCTTTTCATGCTTTAATCTGTTGCCTGTTGTAAAAGCTGAAATAGCTTTTAGATTGTAGAGAAGTTTAAAAAGTGTTTTGTTATTACATCAAAATGGATATTAGAAATATTACTTTATTAAATAATTCAAATTTGATATCTTTTTTTATTTTGAGTAAAACTTGAAGTTTGTTCTGTTAGATGTTCTAAGGATTTCTGATTGATTCCCACTGGTGATATCTGCTTTGATAAATTTATGTTATCAAAGCTAATCAGTTTTTGATTTATGCTTTTGCTTGCGTAATTATCTTCTTTTCTTTTTTTATGATAAATACTTTTGTTTTGGTGACAGCATGGGAAAAGTTGAATATGTTTCAGATTACTTTCAGTTAATGTATTTCATTTTTGCATAGTAAATCAGACATTAGAATTATTCTTTATCACAATATTATAGCTTCTTATTCTTAGTTTAAGATGGATTTCACCCTGTAAATGTCTTATCAGTTTATTCATAATTCTAATGTTATGTAATTTCAAGTGCTTGTAAAGTGTCTTCATTCATTTGCTCAGTAAATATACCACCGTATAGTCAACATAAAGCATTCGGTCACATTGTTATTCTTGTATCTTGGATTTTATACACTACAAATTTTTTTTTTTTTTAAACCCCAACCAATCTTATCTTCTAACAAGTTTTACCTTAACAAAACTTATAATTCTGCCATTTTATATTTACGAACTTATCAGCTGCTTAATCATCTGCATTCACTTTTGCGCACACGTCCTTGAGAAAGCATGAATCCTTCTTTTCTCCCCCAGCCATGGGTTAAATGTCAAGGTAGATTGGGCTCTCTTTATTTAATTTTAAGTAAGTAAATCAAAGTTATTTAAATTTTAAGTGATTTTTAGACAGGACTTGAACCTTCTGCATTCTATTTTAGTAACTGAAGATAGGACACTGATATTGTTCAAATCTTGTATAAATTCATTTATTTACTGTAAAAGGCTCTCTAGAAGTGTATTAAAAAATGTTAGCTTTATTGTTTAAGTGCAACATGCTTGTCAGTAGTATTTGAATTGTAGATGATATCCTGGATGATAGGTTTTCTTTTTATGGCCCTTAATTATTCCTCCTCTTTGTCTTTAACCCTTTAGCATTTAATACTCTCAAACCCACCCCCATAAATATCGTCTCTCAAAGTCTCACTGTTTGCTTGACGACTTGTATTATTTACAGTGTTGTCATGTGGCAGAGTATACGGGAGGTGAGTTATGGTTGGTTGAACATTGAGAGCAGATATTCACAAAGTGCTTTTGGGCAGGTTGAATGCTAAAGGGTTAATCCTGTCTTTGCTTTATCCTATGTAGCATTTTTTTTTAAGTTCTGAATCATTTTTAGTAATTTATTCTTTTGGGCCTTCTTCAGTATAAATATATAAAATGGAAAATTGGAAGTTTAATTTTTATTTTAGCACAGAAAAAATTATTTAAATTCTAAATGTCAGATTTTTTTTAACAAATGAAAGTAACTTGTCTGTAAGAACTTTGATTTAGGATTATAGCCGAGTTCGCATTCCATTCTAATCAGTTACATTAACTTATGTGCTAATAGCCTTGGGAAAGGTAGGAATCATCTTTCTCTCTCCCTCTCTCCCCTCCCACCAGCTATTGGTAAATATCAAGACAGACTGGGTTCTATAGCCTTGGATGGCAACTGGTCTACTGCAGAAAGAAATGGCAACCTACTGCAGGAAAAAATCTGCCTCGTCAGTCATGTATAGAAAGCTACATGATCACCTAAGTGTGTATCACGCATGGCACATAACTGACTGAGAAGTAAACATGCTGAGCTTAGAACTTTTTAAAAGAATATTTATAAACTAAAATTTCATCATTAACAAGAAAATCTGAGTTGACAAAAAGTTTATTTGCAGTCAGTCAACCCATTTCCATGTTTAAAAGAAATATTTACATATCTACTTAAATTCATTTTGTTTTTGAATTTTTTAGTTCCTACTTTATTCAATGTCTGCTACTTTTAATTCAAATGCTTTCATTTCTTTCTTTTTGATTCCAGACTAAAATGTTTCATGTTAAATTGTTAGAATTAATGATTTTTATTGACTTTCTAATTTAGTGTTAAATTTAAAGAGGTTTTCATAAATTAATTATTAGCCTTTTTATGCTTAATTTTAAGATAATCTATCATATTCCACTTTTCTTTTCTTCTTTTTGAATTCCATTTCATTAGCAAATTTTTCAGTCAACTTCAATTAACAGAATGTAAATGCTTTTGCCATTCTCCTTGCATAATAATGAAATGTAAATTCTATTTGCATGGGGAAGCCAAATATACCACGTTTTCTTGTATATATATATATGTGCATAATATGAGAAATTTTTGACAAAAATTAAAGGCAAAAAAGGGGGTCATATTATACTTAAGTACACATTTTCAGAAATTTTTACTTGATAGAAATAACCTTATTTGAAACAGCAAGATTGCAAATACACTCAGCACAATAGGTAATAAAACCCAAAGTAGACAGGTTTTGATAACAGTTGTTTACAAATGCTGTTTGATGAGTTGACAATATTGGTTCTTTGCGAAACAATGTAACTGAATGACTTTGTCTCAAAGACAGGAAATTCACCAAAATTGATAAAAAAAAAAAATTTTTTTTAAATTTAAAAAGGAATGCACAAGATCTGTCATGTTTTGGTAACATTAATGTTACAATGAAAACCTAACTATTGTATGAATTATGGACATTTTTGAGTTTTTTTTGCTTAAAAATGGTTTCATATTCCTCCATTGTTGGCATGTTTAAAATTAGAACAGTTTTGCTCACAATATAAACTTTGTTTATATTTTGATTTTCTTGGGTTTTTTTTTTTTGGTTTTTTTTTTATAAAGTTTTCTCTTTTCATTCTTAATAAAAGAGTATTTATTTTCATAGTTTATTAATATATAGAAATATAATAGTCATGTCAAACGGAAAAGTATGATAACACCTTAATATGCATTACCCGGTATGTTAGTACCTTTCCATGAATATTCAAAAATAGGTTTTGAAATGGAAATTAGAGACGCTCAATGGTTAAACAATTCATTTCTATTCTTTAATATTGGGAAAAATTAAATATATTAACATTGAGATTTTAAAGGATGATATAGTACAAATTTTTACAAAATAATTTACATAAGGATGATTGTACTATGGGGTCATATTATACAAAAGAATGTAATTTATTTCCTGTTCTTAGATTCAGAAACACAGTCAAGAAAATACTGTGTATTGATATATTAATTATTGTAATTTTAAATCTCTGGAAGGTGTAATTAGACAAAATATTTACTAGTTTTTTGTGGTTTTTTTTTTTTTTACACTAATCCAGAAATTGTTAGGGATTTTCATTGTTTCTATTCCCAAATATATAACTGTATATAAATGATGTTCTATTTGAATTCTACTGAATTTAATTGACTTTTTTCTCTAGTCAAATTGTTTACATTCTTTTTGAATCTTTCACATGAATTTCATATCAAATAATTTATCTACAATTCTGGTCAATTTCATTCTGATAGGCTAAAATGGAACTAGTTTTATTTTTTTTTTTTATATTATCTCTCTTATGAAAGTAAAAGCAAATAAATTACACAAGTGGCTTCAGTCTGTAAGCTATTAAAGTTTTTTTGTTTTTTTTTGTAACAATAAATGTGATTATAATCCAGGAATTGGGTATTTGATTAGGAAGAAATTTTTATTCCCATTTAAAAAGAAAATTGTTTACATCACTTATTATTTTGACATTGGGTCGACATCTGTCACTTGATGATTTTTCTGGCTATGATGTCATCATTGATAGCAGCCACTTGTATCTGCTAATGCTGGCCCAATTTGTACAGAAATTGGGTCAGTATATTGTAGCTAATATTCATGAGGTTAATAGCAATGCTTTGATAATTCCTGGTTTTTATTTTAAAATCTTTTCTTTTCTTTTTTTAATGCCTTTGTTCTTTATATGATGGTCCAACCACAATCCAAGGTCATAATTATTTGCAAGATGACCTTTCATAATGGCAGCATTAAGTATTATTCAGCTGTAGGTAGAAAGGTTTTTTTTTTTTTTGGTGTTATTATTATATATACACTCTCTTACCACTCAGCAGCTCCCACCTCATTCCATCCCCACAAAGTTTTGCAAATATGCTAATGATGCAATATTGAAAGCTGCTTTCTGGTGCCAGACTTCTGTAACCTGCTCCAGATAGTGCAAACGCTTGTATGAATGCTTCCGTGGATGCTGCAATCTTTATCTTTTCAAGTCAACGGTCGATCATTATCTATCCTTCTCCTCATTCTCTTAGTTTTCACTTCCTACTATCTCCTCTTTCATTCATATCGCATACTTCATTCATGATTAACATTATAACAGTAGACCTCTACTTTAAGAGTCTCTCAAGCCTTGTACTGGGTAAATTTTAATGTTTTAAAAAAAGAAGAAAAAGAGATAGAAGCAAAAATATATCTCTCTACTTTTGTGAATTACATCAATTATATGATGCACCCACTTTTCTTGTACACCAAGTTGGTGAAGAGTGGCCCAATGAAACAAAAATTAAAACTGATAATTTATTCCTGGATGGTTTTACTTACTAAGATACCATTTTGTACAGTTGAATAACAAGTCATCATCTTCATCACCTTAAAAGACACTAATGCTTGGCGTTTAAGTTAGATGAGCTGTGAAATCTCTTCAGAATTGCAGATAATGTCATGATAGTATGTATAATATATTATTGAACTCTTCCACATTTCTTTCTGTTGTCCTAAACATAGGAAAAGAAAGCAAAATCTGTTCTACAAAAAGACTCCTTATTTAATTTTTTTTTTCCATTTATCACATCATCAGATAATGAATTAATAAAATTTATAACAAATCTTCATATCAGGCTGGAACAGTCCATTGTTGATAGTGTTACCATAAAAGACATAATTCTTTTAATAATGCACATTGCTGTAGTTTGTCAGTAACTCTTGTACATCAGTGACTAATCAAATAGGAAATAACAAAAGAACTTCATGTCATATTCACAAGTTTCAGCTATTTGTATCATGGTAAGCTAAAATCTTTTCTTTTTTTTTTTTTAATACTAGAGTTTACTGTACTTGGTATCCTGTTGCTGTCAAATATGGATAGCATGTCTTTGTGGATTATACTTGAGAATACCTCGTCTTGCTTTTGAACCTGGTCTTGTTGCACAGTGCAGCTTGCAAACTATCACTAGTTTGAAACATATTCAAAATATTTTCTTTTGCATCTTATGAATATAGTACTTTTGTTTAATGGATTAGGGTTTATTAAATGGGTTACTTCTTTCTAAAATATATTTTTGTATGTTGTTAAGCTTTTCATCTAATGACTGGATTTAAGTTAGGAAACTTTGACCAGATTTGAATACAAGATGTTCATGATATATAATCTATTCTATCAGGTCATCCCATAAGTTCTGTCCGAATTTTGAATAAAGAAAACAAGTGACCAAATGTTACATTTAATTACAGATTCAATCTACAATGTATTTTCCCTGATTATCTATGACTTTCTTCCATCTATTAACAGGCTTACTAATTCCATTACTGTAAAATTCTTTTGGCTTTGATTCGAAGAACACACAAATGTCAGTTTTAACCTCTTCCTGTGTTACAAAAGCTGTTTCTTCCAAATGATTCTGTAAGCTACGAAACAAATGGTAGTCTGAAGGAGCAAGGTCAGGAGAACAAGGTGGATGAGGAATTTTCTCCCAACCAAGTTCTTCGATCTTTTGTGACGTGATTCTTGCTGTGTGTGGTCGCGCATTGTCCTGATGAAACATCACCCGTTTTCGATTCACTAGAGCATGTCTTTTTTTCCTCAAAGCTTGGTTCAAATGCTCTAACTGCTGACAGTATATTTGAGCATTAATTGTTGCATTAGGTGGTAAGAATCTAAAGTGGATTATTCCTTGGCAATCCCACCAGATTGAAAGAAGAACCTTTTGCCCATGAATTTCCCTTCTCAGCTGTGGCTGGGGTCCTTCCCCTTTACCAAGCCACTGTCTGCAACGCTTAACATTGGCGACAAAAATTGGATCTTTTATCAAAGTCACAAGTCTATCCAAAAAAGGTGAAACAAGTTGGTGAAGATGGAGAGAAGAGCAGATGTCAACTCGGGATTTGAGGTTGTTTTCAGACAATTCATAAGGCACCCATTTTCCAAGTTTAGGAACTTTTCCAAGTTGTTGAAGATGACGATGAACAGTTGTATGGTTTGAACTAAGAACTGCTTCAAGAAGCTTTTCATCAAACTCAACTGGACGTCTGGTTCGATCTTCATCTTCAAGGGTGAAATCTCTACCTCTGAATTTTGCAAACCATCTCCTGCAAGTTCTTTCATTCACACATTCATCTCCATAAACTGAGTGAATGTTTCTAGCCACTTCAGCTGCTGAGTTTACTTTCTTGAACTCATAAAGCATTATGTGCCTCAAATGATTCTTGGGTACTTCCATGTTAGCAGGGTTTTAATCAAACAAAATTTAATTTTATTGTTCGCTGAAATAAAATTTGATCAGTTTAAATGCATCTAAAGATAAAAATAATGTTCAGCTCCATTAGACATTATAAAATACTCTTTAAATTTCGTTCATTTTAACAAAAAGTTAAAATTCGGACAGAACTTATGGGATGACCTAATACTACAAAAGATGAGAGCTTTAAAGATTCATTTATGCTTTTGCTATAATCACTGCAGCTACGGCTATGAATTCCTGTTCATACCATTTCTCTATGTGGTTCTCCTTTCATAACTCTATTTTTGTGCACCCCTGGGGCTGTATTGGACAGTTTCCTCAGGTCTTCTAGATATGAAACGTATCGATGGTCATTAATTCAATCAAACACTATAAATGCTGACTGAAGTTTCTGCACTGTATCCAGATGTAATAATCGGAGACATTGTTACATTGGATTTCTTATAGAATCTGGAGCAATCATAGAAAATTATCCCTGTGCAAACCTTGTATTATTTACCTTCTGTGGTCAAAAATTCCTTGGAGACTATAAGTCTTGGCATTAATATCCAAATCCACATGATTTTCTCTTGTCAAAGAAATACTCTATTGGATTTGAAAGTGACTTTTCAAACTCTGATGAATTAGACCAGTGGTTTTCAAACTTTTTGCTGGAGCTGAACCACAAAGAAACATTCCAGTGGCTCGAGGAACCCCTGCAATAAATTAATTGTCAATCATAGTACTTGTGTAACTTCTTGCAGAACCCCTGGGCTTTACTAGCAGAACGCTAGGGTTCTGCGGAACCCTAGTTGAAAACCACTTAATTAGACTTTATGGAGAGAAATGGCTCGACCTGCAATCTGAAAATGGTTTCTCTAAACATGCCTCCCTATTTAAACTCCTAACATTTTTCTTCCCTTGAAAAACAGACTCCAAACTTTGGGTGTTCAATAAACACAATGGAAACTATGCTTTCGTGAACATATTTACCAAAGTCCTTTTGATAAATATCGAAATCAGAAATACCTATTAAAAATTTCTTGGTGACGTGGGGAATTTCTTCCCTGAGAAGTATAACCAGATTCAGGACTCTTACATGGTTTTCTTTGATTGGAGGAAAACATTTTTGTTTATATAAGGGAAAAATTTCCATGTTTGATTTCTCAAATGTGTTCTCTTTTAAAATTCTCTCATAATTTGGACATTTTGTTATCTTTAAAACTTTATTTTTCAAAGGACTTTTTTTCTGTAATTCTTTGGAACATTTTGCTGGAACAGAATATAAAAATGTCTCGATTACTTTTGGTTTTAAGATTCCCACATGAACTATTTTACTATTTCTAGGGAGAATAATGTTTTTAAATAAATTTTTAGCAATCTCTTCCTATTTGAAAGCAGTGCTATTTAGCATTTTTATGTCAAACCTTTCTTTCACCTGTCTATAAATGTAATGACTCTTATGATCTGTGGGATTTTATAGAAATCACTACCCTTATTGTATTATAAATTTGCTTAAGACTGGTATTGTGAGCACCTTCTTCTCTTACCCATTGAACACTGAGGCTTGACCACTTGCTAATATGCTATTCTTGGGCATTTTAGGTTCACTTTCATGATTTCAAAATTGCTTGTGTAACAAATCATCAGTGACAAGAGGTGCAAATGGATAGTACAAAGTTGCTCAATCATATGAACATAGTCTTAATCTTCTTACATGTTAGGCTATATAATTCTTTTGGCATGTTAGTGTCGCTATATTTGTACAGACATGAAAATATTTTGAATTTTTTGCAGAAATAAGTAAACAAAGGGTGTGGCCATTATATTTACTCTGTTCCCAAAGGAAATATTTAGTTTTAGGAAGGTTTGGAATTCTAACATAGATAATATATATAATTACAAAGAAAAGCAAGGTTTAAAACTTTTTTTTTTTTTTTTTTTTAACTATTTTCCTGTTCTAACAAAATAGTTATATACTGTTTTTTTTTATGATATTTATGCACTTGCATTTTTACACAAGAAATATTGTTCATTTTAGTACCATTTTTATTCATCTTTCATCAGAATATAATTCTCTCCATTAAAAAAAAAAAATCTTTCAAAAATAAAATATACCTTTCTGAAACTATCTGAGGAATATTAGCCAATTTAAAGTTTAATTAATCTGATTTGAAACATTACTTCAAGTTTGAAATATTGCAGAAATGTATTTTTTTTTAATGGCAGTAGCTGTTTAAGATGTTGACTGCTTGAATGACAGATGGAATAATCTTCTAATGTTTTTCTATGGTGGATATATCTGTAAAATATAATTGAGGAATATAATGTGAGCACATTTTTTATATAATTTTTAAGTACTCAGTAATCTTCAATAATTAGGAAAATATTTTCCATATTCTAATATTTTATTTTGTCTTTAAATTTACTATAGTCATCAGTCTTATTTTCTGATAATGTCATGTATGAACAAGCGTATCTACAAAAATTAGTATGTTTATACACATACAAAAAAATTCATCGTTTTAAAATATTAGTGTTTGATTTTGTACTAAGCTCTTGCATTTATATTTACTAAATGTAGGTTTTATTTTATTGGAACAAAGTAATGCAGAAATTTCAATGATTTGAAACTTTATAAATTATTCTAATATGAAGAAATATAGTCTTAAAGTGTGCTGTATTTATGGGATAAAGTGCTCAATATCAGAGATAGAGCGTGTGTAAATATAAAAGTGAACATAGAAGTCAACACTTAGAGGCGACAGTCTGTTTCATGCTAGATGCAATCGTCAGGCCTGACGATTGCATCTAGTATGAAACAGACTGTCGCCTCTAAGTGTTGACTTCTATGTTCACTATTATAAATTATTCTATGTTCACTTTTATAAATTATTCTAATTAAAGTTTTTAAAAAAATGAAAATTTTTTTCTTAAGACAGTAGTGTCCGTAATATATCTTACTCATCAAAGCAATTAAAAGCTTTTCTAATTAGATAATGTCTTAGTTTTATTGCATTTTTTATTTTACAATTCAGGGGATATTTTTTATAACTGGTGTTTGTTTTACAAAAAGAAATTGATTTTTCTCCAAGGAATTCTGCTTTTAACTAATATAAACATTAATTGGCACAAAATTAAATTTCCCCAAATTAAAATTAAGTAATTGGTGTGGGTGGGGGAACAGATGTATTTAAAACAAAAAAAAAGACAATATTTCTAAAATAATTTCATGAAAGTTTCATTAAAATCCAATAAGTATTTGATTTTTGCAAGAATTTCCAAATTAATGTTTTTCATTGCAAAAAAAAAACTAACCCCTAAAATTTCCTATACTGATCGTTGCAACACAACACCCCACCCCCACTTCACTAGTGCAAGAAAAACATAATTTTGAACATTCTAAAAAGGGTAAAAAAATATAACTTAATAATTAGAAAATCCTTTGGTCTCTCCTCTTAATAACACAATGATTTTGACGATAAAGCTTTGTTTTAAGTTTGAGGCATCTTTACATTGTGTTAATTCTTTTTTAGCAAATCATTGAAGGTACCTAATTTAAATGCTACTTAGTTTCATGATTTCATATTCTTGAGGATCCTCTTTTGGTATGTATGTGTACTTAGAGAAATGCAATTTACTCAACTGAGGTAATATTCAGATACCCATGACTGACATTTTATTTTATATTTGAACTTGCAATAATCGACTGTATTTTTTGTATACTTTTGGCTTTACAGGCAGCATTGGAATTCTTCATTGCTTGACTTGCTTCTTAAATCTGACCAAACATTTTTCTTTTTTTTTTTTCAATCTCTTTTTGGCTACGCTTTGAACTTTTCAGCACTCTCTAGTATAATGAATAAAGAAGATACTCAAATTGTCAGATGCTAAAATAATTTCACTAATTAGGTTCTTGAAACTTATTAATACTTTGAAGAGATGTGAACATTTTTCCTATTGACTCAAGTAAAATGACAGGGTGTAGAAATTAGAGATGTTAGTATTTCTTCCTAAATGGAATTATTAATGTTTATATAGAATTATATTTTCTTGTTTTTTTTTGGGTTTTTTTTTTTTTTCAGGAATCTGGCAATAAGTCTCTAGCCTGTTATTAAGTGAATTTTAATCTGAAACTTTCACCATATAATGTTGGATTGATGATAAATAAACATTGTGTTAAGTGCATTGACAAGGAATTTCATTGTTGGGAAGTAAATTTTATTGTGTAAAGTAAATTCTATTTTTTTCCTCTCTCCTTACTAGGCTATGAACCTATATCATATCTTTTTATAAAGAAATGTCTAGCATAAGTGGCTCCATTTTCAAGAAACTTTGGGATTTTACCAGGTACTATCTTCAAAGGGTACCTCTACACTCTTTCCAAAAGAAGTCATGACAATTCATGGATAACAAAGAAAAGCAATCTGTGGCCTGTTTGGTCTTTCTGAATGGCACACATAATTTCATAAGGAAAATAATGTTTCAAAAATTTTTTGTTCTCACTTGTTCACTCACACATTCTTTCATACATAAATAATGATTAAGTACAATGTTTCTTGAAGTTTTCAAACTATCAATGAAAGCAATATTTTCATCATTTTAAACCATTGGCGATTTTCACTATGAAAGGTCATACATGTAAATATTTTTTGCTTCTGAAATGGGGGAAACATTCATAATAATTTTTTCTCTAAAGAAGAAATGTTTTTATTTTTAAATTAATAAATTAGAAATAAATCACACATAGCGACATATAATAATCAGTCATATTATGCCAAGAATTCAATTTTTTAATTCTAGAAAAATCTTTTCTCCAAAAAACAAAATGGAAAAAATAAACTTTTCCACCCCATTTCTGAGATATATACTTATGCATATGGTCTTCTGTAGGGAAAATAGCTGAGCTACTTACTACAGAAAATTACCTTAAATCTTTTTAGTAGTGAGACCCATGTTGTGATATAGATCATGCAGCCCACTGCTCAAAAAAAAAGTCGTCCGTGCCTAGCCTATATCCTGAAAGGACAATGGCATTAATTTAAAATTTTTTTGGAAATTCACTATATGGGGGTAGTGATTTGTTTGATGTGTTTTCTTAAATAGTTTCTTTATTATTTCTTTATATTATTTTAAATCTTGTTTTCAACTTCTTTCTACATAATAATATTAAATCTGAAAGTGACTTCAAATGGTCAGGCAAATGATTCAATATATTTAAATGGTAAATGTAGCTTTGAAAAAATAGTAGTTTCCTTTGCCTTACTTTGTTCCTTAGTGATGATGTTCTCTGGTTGTTGGGTTGAATGTAGCCTGGTCGTAACAATAATGATGTTGTAGTTGATTAATTATTCTATCGCTGCAACAATCTGAGAAGCCAAAATCTCCACTGAAAATTGTTAACAATAAACATGAAGTGTTTTTTTTTTCTTTTAACAAGATCACAAATTAATAAATTTTTATTCATAATTTTATTTCCTATTCCCAATGGATAAGGAAAATAAACAAAAATCAATTTTTTTTTCTCTTTTGATTTATATTCTTTCTATATGAAACAGGAATTTCCAGTATTTGTGCAAATACTTTTTGAACAAAGCTTTTTTTTTTCTTTGAAATCCTTTTGAAGATTTTTGTTTTCTGATCATGATTTAATTCCCAGGCATTCTATTTTGCAATATTTGTAGGCATATAGCTGGTATTACAAATATCGTTCAGATATTTAAACCCATTCTTCATATACACATTTTAGCTGATCCATTCTTCAGCCATCTTCAACAGCAAATATATGAAGAAGGGGTTCAGCTGTCTGGAGCATATTTGGTATGACTTTTGGTATAAATTGAAAGTTATACATTGTGTGTGTGTGTGTGTGTGTGTGTGTGTGTGTGTGTGTGTGTGTGTGTGTGTGTGTACCTTTTTATAAAAAATATTTTTCATAATTTTAATAAAACCTGGACATATGAAACTGGGTTTATGCATTTTTTTTTTTCATTAAAATTACCAACAAAAGTATTAAAAATTATTTTTATTTTTATATTGTAAATATGCAGTCTAAAAAATAAATAGTGTTTAACATTTTTGTTGTCATTTCTTAAAATTGATATCTGCCAACCTCAAAGAATAGCCTCAAAGAAAATACACTCTGCTGTGTGTGTGTGTGTACAAGGTGTATCAAAAATACTTTTACAAACTTTGGGGACAGGTTCCTGACACCAAAACAAGATAAAATATCCATAGAAACATATGTCCAAAAGGCCATCGTTGTACCTCAACACAGCAACCCATAACAAACATTAAAAATGTCCTCAGCTTGCTTCTACGCACACATGCACCTGTCGGCTCCTTGACTGGCGGGCCCTTACAAATACACAGTGTTGAAGGGTTTCACAGGCCCCCATGGGACGTCAATGAAGCATCTCTGCATTATTAATGTCTGCTGTATAAACCAATTCTTTTAGGTGGCCTCACAGATAAAAATCCAAAGTGTTAAGGACAGTACGTGCAGGTCATGGAACCAGTCCTCCTCTACCTATACATCTTTCATGGTAGATGTCAGCCAATGCATTGCGAAGAGTGTGACTAAAATGTGCTGGAGCCCCATCATGCATGAACCACACACATCTTTGTATTATCAGGGGTACATCCTTTTGCATGTCTGGAAGTATGTTTGAAATAGTCCCTGTAGACAAATCCTGTAAGACTTGCTGGGAGAATATATGGATCTACCAGGTAGTCACCTACAATTCCAGCCCACACATTAAACTTATACAGGTGTCTAGCCCGTATTGTACAATGGGGATTCCAATTCATCCACAAAAGTTGTTTGTGTAAATTTGTTATTCCATCTCTTTCAAATGCTGCCTCACCCGTAAACAAGACTGAAGAGACAAACAACAGACTGGCAGTTTGTACAATAAACCATTGGCAAAAGTTCTCCCATGACAAGTGATCAGAGGGCAAAAGACTCTGCACATATTGCAAATGATACGGATACAGGAGCTGCTCTTGAAGTATTCTTCATGCGGTACTATGATGTGTATGAGATGGTAGAGCCACTTGATGTGTGTTGATACCTGGATTTTCTCCTACAGCCTGTATAATGTGGTCAGGCATATGAATGGATCCCAATCTTCCTTGATACATAGTTTGTGGTGCCACAGATTCTGTTTCAGCAGCATGACTATAAACAACGTCAAAGATTGGATGACTTGGCTGTCTTTGGTCTGGAAACGCAATCTGATACACCCATGCAGCCTCACATCCATTGCCATTCACACAGCCATATGTAAAAATCGTATCTGCCTGCTCACGATATGAATATCCTGCCATTGTTAAATGGAACACTTCTTAGTTAACTCACTGCTACACATGTTAAACGTTGAAGACACACCGCTCATGAATGACAAATGTAACCTAGTCTATATAGCAACACAGCATCATCTACCATAAACTTTCTTAAAACTCGAGCTCAACTCAAAATAAAATTTCTGTTTCAGTCAGAACATTTTCCATTTCTCTAGCAAACACCTCATTTTATATCATCCTGATTGTCATGAGATCTTTAGATGAATTTGGTAATTTTAGGTTTATTTATAGGACAGACTAAAAGAATGACAAATACCCATTTATGGTCAACATTTTCAAAAGACATCTCAGTTTTTGTACTCTTTTTTTCACGATAACGACAACCACTTATAAATAATGACTCTAGATTTTGTTTGCTGGGTTGTCTATAAAAAATACTACCAATATCTGATGTAATTATTCTGTATTAAGTTTGGGTTCAGATGTTTTTAATTGATTTTGTAAATTTCTTTATTTTGATGCTTTATATTTCCTTTATGCTAAGCCTATAACATTTTGATTGCTACATTTTACTCCCCACTATATATATATATATATATATATATATATATATATATATATATGTGTGTGATGTTTGTATAATATTGGCAAGTTCTGTCTATCCAATTTTTTATTAACCTTTTCAAATTGTTGTTTTAAGTAATCGATAAATTTCCCATTTTTATTTTATTTCATTCCCCCCCCCCTCCCATCAGCTGAAGACTTCTGAATGTTGCTACATTTGTTTTCAAGGATTGTGTTTTGTGTGTAACAACATTCAGGGAGAGGCGGGGGGAAAACAGAAATGAACTTTGGTAAATGTACTGCTTATATAAAACAAGTTAATAAAAAAAATATTAGACAGAAGTCAATATTATTCAGCCAAATATGTTTGGAAGAATTCTTGCCACCTACACACTATGATTTTTTTTTTTTTTTTCCCTAATAAGATTTGAAAAAAGAGACCAGATTCAAATGTTATGAATTAAGCATAATGGTTAAGTATATTTTGTCTAAATAAGCAAATTTTTAACCAAGCTACAAACTTTGTTCATTTTATTCTTTATCTCAACCTCAGAGGGAGGGTGGGATTCTAAGTAATAATGCTCTGGACCTTTTTCATACAATGAAAGTCAATTCTGAATATATGAACCAAAATTATGAATTAGCACTAAAGCAGCTAATTAGCTCTTTTTCTGCAATAATTAGTAAATTCTAACTTTTGAATGTTTTAAATTTAATTTTGGTTAATATAATTTTCAGAATAATCTTGTATGATGTTGGAAAGTCAAATGGCCACTGCAATATGAAATGAACAAAAAATGGTCTATATTTCTTTTTCTTTATTTATATATATATATATATATATATATATATATATATATAATCTATAGAGAGACTTTAAATCTAAGGGCCAATCATAATTTTCCTTGATTTTCTTTCAGGTCCATTTATGCCAATGCCCAGTCCAGCCACTTCAGGCAGTATGACTCCATACACCTCTCAGTACCCTTCTTCCCAAACAACCACTGGTTATACAAACTCTTCTTCTGCCTATCCAGGCCAAATGAACTATCAAACTCCGTATAGTTACCCTACACCAACAGGATATCCTCTGTACCCAGGTTATCCTCGACTTTATCCTCCCTACACTACTATACCTTCCTCCTCTTCCTCTTCTTCAACTCCCAGCTTTGGGACCAACTCAACAACTTCAGGTAATTCTGACCTTTACTGAGTTAGGCTATATAAAAAAAATAAAAAAAAAATAGGTTGTTAGATTTTTTTAGAAAATTACCTTCCCCCAACCCTTCCCTAATGTGAATGTCTGTATTGAAATATTGCATAATTATAGTTTGGGTTTGTTTTTGTTTAGTGATAAAAAAAAAAAAAAATTAAAAAAACCCAATAAAACTAAATCTGTAACATAAGATTTTAACAATAAAATATTAAAGATTTTAAAACTTCTTTGATGAGATAGTTTTAGAAATAGATTCGTATGCTTACAAATGTTTAAATTTAATTCTTTGGTCCAACTGTTAAAATGAAGAGGTGGAAGTGTTTCTTAAACATCCAAGCAATAGATTAACATTTTGAAATAATATTAAATATTGCTAAATCAAATAGTGATACTTAAATATATATTTGAATTTACTGTTGTTACTTTAAAGAAATATAGATATGAAACTATTATTGACATCTATGTTGTGGCAGGGAGCTTTAATGTAGTTGTTATAATAAATTTGTTGTGAGTGGAGCACTGCTTGTCCTGGAAATGGGATATCAACCTTATTGATTTTTTTTTCTTCCCCTCTCCCCACTATTATGCAAAGAAATAACTTTGCATGTTTTGTTAATCATTTGTTTGGTAGGCAATGTGACTTTGTAAAGGGCTGAACCTTGATTGGAGTAATGTACTCCCTCTGCAGAGCACCTGACCAATAACCACTTAGATGCATCACAAATGTTCTGTTAACCACAGTGCTAACATTACATATCCAATCACTCAATAGATCTCCTTACTACTTTTTATTTATTTATTTTCTGGTCTCATTTTGTCTCTTTTTTTTTTTTCTCTCTCTCTCTCCTTCTTTCTTTCTTTCTTTTTTTATATAACCTTTTGTAGGTGTGCAGAGCACTTGCCTTATAGATATTAGAGTAGACCATTGGTATTTACATTTGCCAAATTAGTTCCTTGTAATAATCAATCATTTCCTGTTGATTTATTCCTTAAAGTCTTATATTAAAATCCTGTTGGCTTTATATATGCATTTCAAATGGTAAAGTTACTATTTTTTTTTAAATGAAACATATATTTAAAATATTCAGTAATTATTTTTCCTTAAAAGCCCTTGGCGTATTTATTTATTAAGAGCTTAATATTGCAAAATAATTAAATATTTTTTATTTTATGACAATTTTATTTTAATAACACTTTTTTTACTATATTCATAAAATTGGACAACTTCTCAGTTAGAATAAAGAGATCTTGAGGTTGAAATTTTATTTTATTTTTTTTCTTTACATTGACTTAATATTTTGGTACCAGGTTCCCATCACACCCAAACTGTATCTGGAACCAGCACAGTGACAGAGGAACATATCAAAGTATCTTTACTCTCGGCAGTTGAAGAAACTCTTAAAAGACGGCTAAAAGAGACTTTTGCTCAGGCACAGGTGAACTTTTTTCTTTTTTTTAATACTCTAAGAAAAAAAAACTCAACTTATATACTAAGCACTAAAAGTTCTTTATTCAGTCACATAATTTACCCAACATGTAATTGCTAATGAATTTAACATTATCTCTCTATATTTGAGATGAGGGATTATGTACATTATTTACATTATTCAGACTACTGTCCTCATCTTTGTCGCCATATTTATTACAACGTTTCAGCCGTTGTACACTCCAGCCTTCTTCAGGTGGTTGGAATGTCAAACTGAACCTTTTATTTCACTCACTGGGGTAGACTGTTCTAGTTCCACGTGCCATGTTTAATGGATGTCAGGTATCTCCTATTAATTTCCCTCTGAAAGCTCTCCACTGCATTAGCTGGGTATTGAACTTACACTCTTTGGATCCTGTCACTTGATCTAACTAACACCTTTATCCACTGTGCCATGTGTCCTTGAGGACGGCCGAAACATTGTCATAAATATGGCGACAAAGATGAGGACAATAGTCTGAATAATGTAAATAATGAATTTAACATTATCATTTAGGAATTTGGTTTGCTACCAATGTTGAAGTTGTTCTCTATGATTCTGTATATCAATAGATTTGACAAAGTTTGCTTAAAATCTTGAATACAGCCCTTTCTGAGAATAAATTACCCATTTTAAAAGAATCTACTTCTAGTTATTACAAATATTTTACAAATATTGAAATTCTAAAAAAACACAAAACAAACGTTTGCTGAAAGCTAAAAAATAATTTTATCAGAAATCTATATATTTGAAATAATTTAACTTTCATATTTCAGCCTATTCTTAGACTCCACCAATTAAATATCACTCATTGTTTATAGCTTAAAAAACATTTTAATATTTAGAAAGTCAAAAAACATTTAAATTCAAATTTTTCTCCTCCTTTCAAATTGTAATAAATATCTTGGAGTAAGTTGTAAAAGATTCTTAAAGTATCTTAAATGTTATTGATGAAATGTGAATCCTATTTGGATAAATATTTTATTTGCTTAACTCGCTAAACAATAATAAAGAATTTTTTGTGTATCCAAAAATATTTCAGAGACGTACAAAAAGTATGAATTGTCAGGACATCTGTTACTGTAATGAATGCATTAATTCACATCTAGATTAATAAACATTTTGCTCCCAAACTGCATTGCTGTTATTATTTCAGGCTGAAATGGATACATTATATAAAACCCAGAATGACCTTCAAAAGGGACGAGAGTGTTTAGAGCGAATGGTAAAATCACTGGAACAAGAAAAGGTAAATTTGTTTGTCATTCATGTGAAACATCTGTAGACTTTGATTAGTTTAATTTCTTTTTACTTTTTTACATCTATTCAAGTTGCTATCAGTTTTCTTTAAAAAAAAAAAAAAATGAATCAAAATTAGTCATCTTGTTCATGATTGTAGCAGAACATTAGATACTCAAGTAAATTCATCAAGTCTTGCTAATAGAAGATGAACTGAACAGAATTAACTATAACCTAACAAGGCTAAAATATTTTCTTTTAAGTTCGATCAATTCTATGGTAAAATAGAAACAACACTAATAGCATACAGTTATTTCAATTAGGGGTTTAATGTATAAAGCTAAACCCAAGAGTCTTTTGCCCGACAGGTGGATTTTGATTTGATATTTTCACTGTATAATATTTGATCTAGAATTAAGGGAGAAGCATTAGATTGAGTCCATTGAGAAAGGGAGAAATTATGTTGAAGAAATATTTGTTGTGTAAAATAAATGTTATATCATTATTATTAGACTTTGGAAATATTACCATACCAATATCTGCTAGCATTTATCCTTGAATTTAGAAAAGTTGTGTTGCTTGCAAAAAATGATTTATTCAGGTAATTGCAATAGTTTCCCCATTCACTGCGTAGAGGAAAGGTGGCAAGTATTAGCTGAGATGTGAAAGAAATATCGATAAAAGGAAAAATTGTTTATATTCATGAAAGGATTTAGTTTCGCTTTTTTTTTTCTTTTTTAAATTTTTAGGATGAAGTAGAAAAGAACATTTCTATATTGAAGGAGAAGAATGCTGAACTGAAAGAGGCCTTGAATAGAATGGAAAACCAGGGAGAGTTAAAAATTGATGATGCTGTGGTCACTACTGCTCCACTTTACCGACAGTAAGTACAAATTACCTTTTTATGGCCTTTTAGTATATTTCACAAATAAACAAAAAAAAATTTTTCTTCTTCAGAATTACTAAAGAAAGATTGAGCTCATTATTTTTTTAAAAAGTTTCTTTTTAATTATGAGACTTGATGAAAATTTATGTTTACAGTTTAAGTCTGATATTCTTCAGCTGAAATTCTAAATAATAAACTATTTTACATATCAATATGAATCTTCAGTCAGTTAAGTGTAGGTACCTACACTTTTTTGGTATAAATTTTCGATACCTAAGGTTTAAAATTAAATTTTAAAAATGAAAAATCTTTCTTGAATATTTAATTTTAGCTTTAATTGAAAGTTTAATAATTAAATTTATTATTTCCATTAAGTAAAATATTCTGGAGTATTTCAGACAGAAATTATTTAGATTGGAATGTCAAATTTAATTTCGATTTCTTAAAATCTTCTTAAAAGCGGCCATTTTCTTAATTTTAAGAAATTTGTAAACAAAACAAATTTTTTCTATTTTAAAATTCTTTCAAAAAATAAATATATATTTCTGACACATTATTTTATTATAATTAGAAAATTTAAAGTTAAATTAATCTGATTTGAAATAAATATTACTTATAACATAAAAAATATATGCAACCATTTATTAACAATTGGTCCTGTTCATCTGATCCAACGTTTGATGAACTGCTGATTGACGAAGCGATGACAGCGACTATGGATGACCCAATTGTCAGAAATCTAAGTGAACGCATTTTTTTGGTTTTTAACTACCTAGTAATTTTTACAAATGAACATATTTTCCACAATTATTTAATATTTTATTGACTTAATTACCTTTCAAAGATGCAAAAATGAAAAAAATTAAAATACTATAAAATTTTCTTCAATTAATTTTATAATTTAATAACAAATGAAATACCATGATTACTCAATTGAAGTATGTCCCACACTAACGTAAATACACAAAATAAAAATATTTAGCAAAATAGTAATTGAAAAAAGTAAAACTTAGTTTAAGCTTTAAACTTTTAAAGCTGAATGGAAATTTTGAAAACCTGTTGAAACGTAATTGAAGTGATCTAATAAAGGGACAAAACTTTTAGATCATAATAATGGCAATTTTAGTCTACCATACATGAAAATAAGAAACGTATTAAGTAAAAAATAAAAAATTATTTTTAAAATAGAATAGCTCAATTAAGTTTATTAATCTTTTCAATTTTGGATTTGAAAAATTTTGTTTCCACTTAATTACTATATCACATCCAGGAAATAGCCTAATACAGAGTTTTACACGATTTTAAACTATTATAAATTATTATAATTAAAATTTAAAAAAAAAAAAAAAAAAATTCTTGTAAAAACTCATTTTATTATTCATCAGAAAAATTTCATTTCTTCAGACAATGATGTCCTTAATATAACTTATTTACAAAAGCAATTAAAAGCTTTTCTAATTAAATAATGCCATAGTTTTATTGGGTCCATTATTTTTCAATTCAGAGCAGATTTTCATTTAGAAAAGCTCAAATTTGAAAAAAAAAAAAAAAAAAAAAAGTAGGTGATTTACAATCTCCAAGGACTCCTACTTTTAACAAAAAAAAAAAAAAATCAGGGAATAGAAAGGTTTTGTGCGAGGGGGTGGGGGGTAACATATTTTAAAAAAATATTTTTTACCAAAATTTTCTTAAAAAAAGAAAAACACACACACAATTTCATTCAATTGTGAATAAGTCCTGGAAATTTCATTAATATGGGACAATTTGTTTTTTACAAGAATTTCCAAATCAATGTGTTTTCAACGGAAAAAAAGTACAAAAACGTCAATGTTATTAATTAGCCACCACAATGACATAAACAAAAGATTCTAACCAAAATTTCAAACGTGTTAGAAAGAATTAAAAAATACTTTGGTTTTTCATCTTAATAATAACATAAACATTTTGACGATAAAACTTTATTTTTATTAAGTTTGTAACCTTTTTTTCATTACGCTATGCTGTTTCCCGCGAAAAAGCAGAGGTACCTAGTTAAGTGTCATACGTGATTCTATTATGACAAAAAGAAAAAAGCATTTTATAATTAAATTTTGCTCTTGCTAAAATACCCTCCTTTAGCCTTGATTACAACAGCACAAACTTTTGGCAAAAGTTTCTCAAAATATAAATTTGATAATTGATTCCATTCTTTTTTTCAATGACTTTAAGAGCTCTTTTTTTTTTTCTTTTCTCCTCAACACTCTTCTGTCAAGTTCATCCCATGCTAATTCTGGTGGGGGCTTCAAACTTTTGAACTCTAGTGTATATACATACATACCAACTCTTTGTTTGCAATAACAAAAAATTTCTTGTTAATTTACTTTTTTTTTTTTTTTCTGGATAAATCATTGTTAATTTGTTTATAAATAACTTGAAAATGGGTTTTAAATGATCATCTAATTTTAAAAACTTTAATAGCTTATTTGTAGTTGTTACAATTTCTATTCATTTGTGAGTAGAAAAGAAAATGATTGCAAATATGTAAATCTATAAATATAAAATCAAGCACTCTCTCGGTTCATAAATGTCTTATTGGATGGTGGGGGTGAGTTAATTAACTTTTACAGATAAAACAAATTTTAATTTTCTGTAAAAATTCTTTTTTTTTTTTTTTTTTTTTTCTTTTTTCTTGAAAAACTTTTTAGTATTGAGTAATCTTTTGTCTGTAAAACAAATACAGGCTAAAACATTCTTGTCAAAATCGGGATTTCTCCCCCGTGTTCCTACCAAAATTGCATAAATATATTTGAAGGTTATATTATGTAAATGTATGGAGTACCTGAAATTGATATGACTGTATTACCTGGGCTGAAGCTGTTCAATCCTAACTTTCCAGCCTTGACAGAGATCAAAAGTAATTGTGGTTTTGTAAGTGTTGAATTATTTTCAAACTTACAGCCCCCCTTTCTCACAAGTGAAATGTCGCAAGCCTATTGCTATTTCCACTACAAATGTTCAAACGAGCTACATTACTTAGTTCCACCAATTCAGACCTTTACAACTAAGAACCGCCATGCCACATACACACAGTTGACTCATCCTCATTTCCTTTGTATTTTCCATTGGTAAGGAAGAAGTTCCACTTGGACAGCTTCTGCCAGAGAACCACTACTTTGTGGAACACTCCTGATCACTGTTAACCTCTTCAAATCTAGTGTCAACTGTTATCTGTCCTACATATCCTCACTTCCTCTTACATCCTCCCCCCACACACATACACTATATATATATATATATATATAACCTTCTACCTTGAATAGTTCTTGTGCCTTGTACTGGGTGAACATTTAATTAAAAGAACAAAAAAGAAATCTCTCTGATCTACAAGGAATTTCCTGAACCATTTTCAAATATTGTGCTGATGGAAAATAAAATTAAAACTGTATTTTGTGTGGACAGCTTGTCTATAAGTGTCTGATAGTTTTGTGAGATTCTTTTTTAATGGTACATGAATATATTTGAAAGAAAATGTTGATTTTTTTTTTTTTTTTTACAATTCTTCAATATCCCAGCATATAAATCTCGATTGTACAATTTCCAGATTATTAAATGCATTTGCTGAAGAGCAGGCCCTAGAAGATGCTATTTATTACTTGGGAGAAGCATTGAGAAGGAATGTTATTGATATTGACATCTTCCTTAAGGTAAGTCAAATAAGGGACCTTTTTTCTTTTGTCTCTCTGTGCACACAACCACATTTAAAGTTTTTTTTTTTTAAAAAAAAGGAAAAAGTGGGTCTCTATCTTTCAGTGTCACTATTGAGGTGGGGACAAATATTTTTAAAAATATATTTGGCATTTAAAATAAACAATGGGGGATTTAGAGTTGCGAATATTAATTTTTTACATTGTAAGGAACATTACTGGTTCTTTTAAAAAAAATAAAAATTAAACCATAATTTACATTAAAAATTAATCTGGATCAACATATTTCAACAGATATTTGTTTTTATGCCTACATGTAACCATAAGTTCATTTCTCTTGTTTAATAAGCTAGCGTTATTTAAGTGTTTTAAAATAACTCATTTTTCAGTAAGGCATAAATTACATCTATTGACTTTCCCATTGTCAGGTTTGACTCTTGCTACAATATATGGGACATGGTTTGATCAGATAATAAAGGAAGCAAAGGAGAAAGGAAACTGATGAGATGATAGTTAAGGAGTTTATAGTGAAATCAATGACTGAAATGGATATCCAAAGGAGATTTAAAAAAAAAAAAAAAAAAAAAAACTTTTTAAAACAGTCTATGATCAAAGATGAAGAGAAATTTGTAGTTGTGAACAAACTCAAGGAGAATACATCTGACATGTTTGTCTGAGAATCTGATTGGTCATGTGAATAGCAAGTTTTGCCTGGTTGTCTCAGTTCTGCATCCAGTGGTTATTTCTAGTAATGACACTCAAATCAAGAATTGGGCAAAATCTCCTTTGAGGCCCAAACATTTATTAATGACACTGCAAGTGACCAAGATTTGATGGAGATAAATCAGACTTTAGAAACACATTTACAACCTACAATCCACTAGCCCAGCCTCACTTGTCCTGTGACCTGTTTGATGAGTCACATTCCCTGCTTGATTTGGTTATTACTGAAGGTGAAAAGTTCATTTTTTTTTTTTTTTTATAATTATTATTATTGTGATTAAATCCTTGTATTGTCAAAGTGCCCACTCCAAGGCAATATATTATAGGTATAGCTTTGGCCCAAACCCAATGACTTTGAGGTAAGGCTATCTTGAGATGACAAAAGTAATTTTAGTTGAAACTCTTGAAAAATAGTAGAATTATAAGTATTATCTTTTTGGTAAAAATCTCCCCCCTCCACTCCCCTCAGAAAAACTTGTGTAATTAATTTATTATTATTTATTTATTATTATTTCTTATCAATTTCAATTGGAAAAATTTGCAGTTAAAAGCAGGCAGATGTCCTTGAAAAGAATAGTAACTATTGAAATTCTCTCTCTCCTTTTCAATTCAAATACTAAATGAAAAATGTTCGACACCGGACAACAGATTTGGCAACTTGGATAAAAATGTGTTTAGATGAAATCAACTACACATTCAAAATCTAGCACCTCATGTTTTTGAGCTAAGTACATAGCATATTTATGTCCAAGGTAAATAGATTACTAATTTATTAGTAGCCACTGCAGCTGGAGATATAGGATTTATTAGTTTTACTTGTACAGAACTTGGGTATCATACAACCGAAAACTGAGCATGTCATTTTTAAATCGGCCAATAGTATGTGCCAAATGTCTCTTCAAATTAACTTCCTTGCATTCTCATACGGTTGTTGTGAGCAACGATTATGGTGGAACAGTTTCTAGATCTGAAATGAATAGTTTGTCCAGTTTGACTCCATCGTGATGGCTGACTACTGCTAATTTCTATAATTGGGTACCAACTTGACGCGCAAGGGCCTAAAACATTTCTGAAGATATTAGAGATAAAATATTTTTATTTGGTTGTTTTCCATAACTATAAATGTACTCTATACAATATTAATATATAATGTTTACTCTGAACATATACATTTGTGGAATCTACTTAGTCTAGTACTCGACGGTTCCTGCTATAATATTCATTTCAAAAGTATGTGTATTTGAAAAGAAAAGCAAAATAGGTTTTGTCAGAAACATAACAAAATTGGACTCTAAATAGTATCTGTTTTTATATTCGAAGATCTTTGGATATGAGAAATAAAAACTTTTATGATTATAGAGGAATCTGTTTGACATATAACATTGTTAAATTGAAACTTATCTATTTTATGAAAAAGCAGTTATTTTTGGTTCTTGACTGTCGTGCATTTTTTATTTTTGCAGCAAGTTCGTGAACTGTCATGGCGTCAATTCATGTTACGAGCAATCATCCAGAAGTGCCGTGAGAAAGCTGGACTGCCTGCACTCACCTGATCTTTTCTTCTTCTTCTTCGCCTCCTCCAATCTGTCACAAGACTCTTTGCAATGCTGCTGTGACAAAACTGAATTCATTGGGTAGGGGGTAGGGCACTCTGGGGAAGAGGCTTTGGTGGCAGTAACAGTGATGAGGGTGGATTGACCTTTTTATATATATATATATATATTTATATATAAGGTGGCTAGCTAGAATCCTGGTTCACTTTTCAATAGTCAACCATATTATCTTATTTATCTCTGACTTAAAAAGAACAGACTTTAAGATATCCTCTGAAAAATTTTAATTTGTATATTCTTGTATAATTATTTCAATTTTTTTTCTTCTCTCTCTCTCTCCAAGAAAGGAAAAAGGAGGGGAGGGGGTCTGTCAAAAGTTGGATGCTATATCAACCAAAAGTTTATTTATCTTCATCCACTTAATAAGCAGTGAGTGTTTCTTCAATTGATTTCCATTGCTGACATTTGCATAAACACAAACAACATTGATACAATGCAATGAGAGATTGTTTTTTTTTTTTCCTTTAACAGTTTATTTGTGCACCCTCTTACCTTTTTGTTTTGCTTGCTTTTATGCATCCTCCCCCACTTTTTCATAAATTAATGTGATAATGACTGATTAATTTGATTGTCCTGAATCAACAAAAGTCAGTCTCAAACTAAAATGTTTGCAAGAAAAGACAAAACAGCAAAAAAAAAAAACCAAAAAACCCTGCAATTTTGTGATTGTTAAGGAAGTTAATTTATTTCTTGAATATTTTCCTCTGCTCATGTGGATACCTCCATATTTAATTTGTAGTAATTTTTTTTTTTTTTGTTAACCATTTTGCTGTTAAGTAAATTGCAGATTTAATACAAAGTTATATTAACTGTTAATTTAAATCAATGGACCTTGAAATAAACACATTTGAATGAGAAACATTAAGGAATCGAATGATATTAACAATATTTGAAGTATTATTCATTACTGAAGAAATCGGGGTGGGGGGGATCATATGTGAATAAAATTGCTCCTGCGTGAAGATCTTTTTGATGACAGCAACATGTGCTGGGTTTTTGTCATCACTGCAGATTTTTAGTTTTTATATTTCATAACATTTAAAACTCGAGTTCTTTTCTATAACATCCAGATAAGTAGTGCTGTATTACTTTAAGTCACTACCGGCCGGCCTTATTGTAACATACACATCCATACTGGCTCAGTTTCTCTCTTTATAAGAATCTCGATTATATGTAATTCAGGAACAACCTTACAAGGTTTTCACCTTTTTATGATCCTAGTATTAAAAGACAGTAAATGGTAACTTGGGCTTGCTTGTTGAGCTCATATGCATACATGCCTAACTTCCCTACCTAGCTATCTACCTGTATGTATAGAGTTGCCATAGCTATTATCATCTCTGGAGGCTTAACTGATCCATGCCTTCTTTTCTTTGCTGCTGCTCAATCATATCTGGGCTCTGTCTATCTCTCTCTCTCTCTCTTGCACGTTATTGAAAAAAGACATTGGACACTTTCATGTTTTAATTTTATAGGATATAAAGAAAACAGTTGTAGATTTAAATACATTGTTGATGATTTGTGGATATGATTGTCAGTTTATAAGCCCCAGTGAATAAAATGTTAGCTGTAAATGATTCCTATTACTTTGTATTCTTGTTGCAATATTATGGGGTGGGGGGAATAGAGTTTAATACTAGGTGAATGGTCACATTTCCAAAGGTACAGTTTCTGTTATATTGAAATAAACTCTCAATTTAATTGACCTTTTCATAAGACATTTTTTTTTTTTCAGACTGCACTGAATCTGAAAAACTTTAGAGATGCCATTACTTTTTCAGCAGAATCATTAGTTTCTGGCAATCAGATTATTTTCAGCTAGATGAATTTGGAACCATGAGGAAATAAACAGTGTTCATTTATACTTTTTTTTTTTTTTTTTTTTAATTATACACAATAGAAAATCCTTAAGAGTTGTATTTATTTCTAAATTTAAATAAGTTGTTTCATACTTAATCTAATCTTTTTACTTATATAAAGAAGTTTGTCCAGACTTGGACATGATAAAAAATACCGACAACTTTGTGATATTCACTTGTATATAAATCTAATCTCATAAACAATATTATGCTTGCAAATGGAAATCAGCATATTTGAGATTTGCTGTTTAGGCAACAATATTAGTAAAACACAAAAATTAATTAAAAGAAAATAGTATCAGGAGCATTAAATTTAGCCAACAAGTCAGAAAAATATCTTTACTAACAGTAAATATTTACAACTCTTGGATGCATTAAGTCTGAACATAATTGTCCCTTTGAATAAAATAAATTTAATTTCATCTTTAGTGAATCAAGCTGACAGGTTTCCACAATTTACAGTTGTGCAAAATAAGGCAATATTTGTTTTGTATTAATAGAATTGCTCTTTTTCTGAAACGCACAACTCTGAATTTCTTTTATGTAATTAGTTTACAAGCATCAAAATCTTTAACGGCTGTAAATGAAAATACCTTAAGAAAAGAATTACTTCGATATGAAAATAATTTTATTTCAAGTAGAAATTAATACATTTTTTTTTTTTTCTTAAAAACATGCTGTATATTCAAAACCCTCCAACATAAATCCCATTCATCTATTTTCAGATGGCTATAGATTTCTCAGAAAAAAAAAAGAAGGTTCATGTAAAAGTTCAAGAATCATGGAATTAAAAAGTATACCTTCAAAATTATACTCTCCCTCCTCCTGAAAACATCTTATGACAAAAGTTTAACAACTTGGTCAGGAGTCCTTGGCACAATGCTCTGGGAGTCAGTGTAGTCATTCTTTGCATCACAGATACAATCATAAATGTGCTTATATGCATCACAAATCAGATCCACAGAAACCTTTTTCACTTTTTCCCTACAAAAGAAAGAAGGAAAAAAAAAATGTGACAGTCTCGATCAAATTTAATTATGTTTGTTTTTAGTTATTCATTTCTAAATGAGGTGTGCTGAAAAGTTCTCAGCCTTGCTCATTTCCCCAAATCATTTCAATGAACAAACTTTTGAACACTGGTTTTGAGAAGCAGGTTGGACAAGATTTTTTTCATACCCACTCATCAATTCAGGTAGGACCTGTTTACATTAAATCCATACTTTTGAAGGATATTGCTTTTTTTTTTTTTTTTTTTTTTAAGAGCTGAAACTCAATTTTTAAGATTCGTAACTATGCCATGAATTTTAGTTTAAAAAAAGAAGAAAAAAAAAGTAATTTTCTTTAATTACCTGACTGTGGCACTGAGTAGGAGGCTGCACTGAGGAAGAGTGAGGGAATCTGGAGATGCCAAATAATTGTCAAATTTACTCTGAAAAAAAAAAAAGAAAAAAAAAAAAAAAAAAAGTTGGGCATTGATTAGAGAAAGCCAAAACTGAAGTGTTTTTTTTTTTTGTCCTTGATTTCTACAAAACCCAAAAATCTTCAGTATACAATTTTAATATTTGCCAGATTAAAATTGCTTTCAAAATTTGCCCTGAGGTTACTTCTTTTCATTTCAAAATTATTTAATCTTTTAGATTTTAAGCTAGAATAATATACTAAAAGTTAATGATTCTGTTAAATTGTATATTATTGTAATTAATAACACAAAAGCAAACCATAATTAATTCAAATCAATTACTGAGAACAATTAGTTTAAATATATAGGTTCCAACACAAGGAGTTGCCCATTATTTGGGTAAATTAATGTAGAGTCACATTCTTTCAGGCACTAATTTAGTCAGTTGGTTTTTTTGGGGGGGTGCCAGCATCTCAGCTTATTTAAGTCGAGATGATCAATGGCCTACTCACTAACATTAAAGTTACTTGTGGGTATTTCTTTTTGTTCAGTTATGTAAATTAAAGTTAACTTGTAAAGAAGAAATACAAACCATTGCAGACTTTAAAGTGGCAGCATCCATACCTTGTAGGGTTGATATAGGAGCCTAAAAAAAATATTCAAAACTAATGTTAAATATTTTCTATTTTAACTGAAAACTTCACAGAAATAATATGTAAAGTTGCAGTGCATACTTGGAAAATCACCATCGTTTTAACTAAAGCTTAAAAAGTGAACAAATCCGATTTACAAGATTTTGCAAATGATTCATTTGTGTGTAAAAAGAGAATTTTAAGATTTTTAAAGAATGGCTTTATTATCCATTGTAAAGTCATTCTGAATTTGTAACTTTTTCCTCTCTCTAAAAAGTCTCCCTACTGTTAAAATGTAATTTTGAAAAGAGTATTACCGATTTGTCTGTCTGCTGCTGGATTGTGGCATAAGCCTGAGTTAAATTAACTCTATTCAAGATGAAGGCTGCCTGTTCACTGACCAAAGTGTCCACTTGGGCATCGATCTACAAAAGGAAAAATGAGACATGAAAGTGTAATTGGTAATTATGGAAAATTAGAAAATGTTAATCATCCTTACAAATTTTGCTCATGATTTTTTTTGTAATGTTTTGCCTTGACTCACATTTTTCTTTGTGTCTGACACTGCATTTGCCTAAGACGACAACCTTTTTGTTCTCTCTCTTCACAAGCAACCAAAGTTATTATTTTTCCTGTATTGAATTTTTTGGCTACATGAAGCCTTTTTTTTTTTTTTTTTTTTTTTTTTAATTATTATTATAAAGAATTTTCCTGGGTTTTTAGTACTCTTGTTGGAATCTTTCCTACAAAGATAAGAACACTGCTTTCTCTTCTGAAATTTGTCTCTGTATTATAAAGAAAAACTGTAAAATAAAAAATAAATTCTACCTGAGCTTGTAACATTTCCAATCTGGTGTCAGTGAATTGATAGAGAGCCAAAGCACTTTGGGTAAGGTAGATGCAGTTAACCATGTAAGCAGCCATGTCTACAGTATTTAAGCGGCTGGCCGATACGGAGCACATTTGCAAAACAGGATCAACAACACAAGACACAACCTGTTAAATGAGAAAGAAAAAAATTGAATAAAAAATTATATAACACCTTTATACACCATGAAATTCTAGTGTTGCCCTGAACATACTCCATCATATCTAAAAGAATTATAAACTCTAAGGAATGTAAATCAAAACAGAATAAAGATTTTAGGTTTTAACACCCTAAAATTCTAATTCAATTTAACTTTTACTGTGAATTTAACAGATTTATATCCACTTTATTTCTTCTAATTCACAAAAACCTGTTCTACTTTGGAGTTTAATTTTCTTTACTAAGAAGAAAAGTTTACCACTAGTGTCAGCCTATTTCCTGGGATTTTCCTTGGTTTGAATAGAATTTCAAAGTATGAATTAAATATTTCTAAACTTATCTGACAAATTATCTTTTTAAATATTAATGTCTTTGCATATTGAAATCAAACTAAAACAACTGCATAATTTCAATTACACTAGGATGAATCTTAAATTTAGTAGGAAATAAGAAAAATATCCCATATGGGTTCATTCTACAGTTGCCTTGGATTTTTAAATTAGGATTAATCTGTCCCTGACTCCGATTCCCAAAATTGTTTCTGTGAAATGAGCAATGACTGAGTATCATTTATTTCAAATTAAGATTAATAATGGGGATTAGCGTTTCTTAATGTTTATAATATTAATTTTTACTAAAAAAATGTGAAAATAAGAGAACAAAATCCATTCATTTCACCTGTTTGAAATCTTGCTTCTTATTGTCTAGTGGAACAACAGAAGCATCTTGACAAGCAAGAACATCCCGAAGAAGTTGCAATGATTCTTTTAACGATGATGTTGGCCCCAAGTCAGGAGGTGGGAGTTCTACCTAAAGTAAAAGAAACAAGCAAATTATACTATTTTGTAATCTCTAATATATATATATAAAAACTTTTTGCTGAGCAAGTGTTTATTTCGTGCCAGTGTCTTTCTTATGACTGGTGGACTGGACAGTTGTGTTTGTGCATATGTGAAAACAAAGAAAAGACAGAAATATCAATTATTCTTTAATAAGCTCGTAAATTGATAATGAAACTACTAAATTAGAAGAGACTGCTTTTAATTAAAGAAGTTAATTTTTGAAAATTTGCTTTTTCTTTTTACTATTCTCTCTCTCTGCTATCTATTGTTATTAATTCAGTCAAAAGGCATGAACCTCGCATTTTGGATTTTTGTAGGAAAACATGAGAAATGTTCTGAAAGGAATGCCTCCAATTTATTTCCATAGACGCTAAAACATAGAGAGCAAAATAAAACTATTGGATAGAGTATTACATGTAATTCCAAAACGAATAATAAAGCACCAAATGACACTGAACTAAAGTTCAAAGTAGCATACTATTTTCCTGAATTCAAAAACAAGTTTCTTAAAGGAAATCTGGAATCAGAAGCGCACCCCAAAGTGGTTGAGTATGTCGTGCATTAATGTACTATAGAAACAAAGGTCGACCTCAAGACCCTCAGAGGTATCTCAATTGGATCCATTATGGTGAAAATAGTAATGACCATTGTCTTAAGTACTCTCTCACTCTTCTATGAAAATCAGCATCTAACAACCCAATTTGGCTTTCATTCTGGTAAGAGGTGCAATGATGGAATATATGTGATCAAACAAATCCAGGAAATTGCATACTTATCAAATAAAAACAATTGTTGACCTCACAGCAGCATGTGACTATATCAATAAAGACTTCCTTTTCTCATCCACTAGAAACAGTCTTCCAAGCTCCGAATCCACTGAATGCCTTGATAGGAACTATATTAGTCTACAACGTCATACATATCTGCTGTAGACCCCAATACAAAAACATTTCCAGATCTATTTAATCTCTTCCTAGATTATGTTCTGTAAATATGCAAGAAGAGATGGAGGCAGATCCTTTAAGCATTCTATACTGCATCCCAAACAAATCTATAGAAGACGATGATCATGCTTTCCCCCCGAGACCAAAATACTGATGATGAGGCAGGCTAAGCTTGTGACACAGGTATTCTTAGTTGGGGTAAGAATGAGCTAGGAAGAGAAAAAAAAAAAAAATCAACATTCTCTCGTCGGTGATCCAAGAAATAGGACATAAGATAAATGTTTCCAAAACAGGAATTAGGATCTAGAATTGGAATGAAAGCAATGACGACAACTACACTGAATCAATAAACACTTCAAATACTTCAGTCTATGGATTAGTTATAAAAAATTTAGTCTAGGAGATTGAACGTAAAATAATCTGTGCTAGGAATAGTTTTGCCCAACACCGCAAATTGTAAGAAAGTCAATACATTAATCTAAAAACTCTAGATCCAGACTCCTGGGTGTCATGCATGGTGCCAAACCCATTCAGAAACTGTCAACTGTATGTGACTGCCTTCTCAGATCAATGGCTTTGAACCCCCATAGGTCTAGACTGCACCATCCTTCAAACTTCATAGACTGGCACTACAGAATCACAAAGAACTTTACCAAATAACAGAAGCTACATCACTCGAGAACTTTCAACAATGGCAACAATTAGAATGAATAGCACATGTAACCTGAAAAAAAAAAATAATGACATTAAGATATTGACTTTCCACACTAAACAAAAGGTTAGGAAGAAAACCCTCATCAATACTGGAAAGTATGATTTGAGAAACCAAAGGGAGGCATAGTGGATAGCAGCTCAGATTGAGGAATCAGAGAGCCGAGCTTGAATTCCAGTCGAATCCATTATGTTTACTTATGTGCTAATACCCTTGGGAAAGGCATGAATCCTCTTCTCCCCCCAGCTATGGGTAAATAGCAGGACAGACCAGGTTCTATAACCTTGGTTGGCAACTGGTCTACCATAGAAAGAAATGGCAACCTACTGTAGAAAATAATCTGCCTTCTGTCAAAAGATACCTGATCGTCTAAGCAAGTATCACGTATGGCACATAACTGACTTATCCCCCAAAAATGGTTTTAATAGAAAAATTTTATAAATTTGAACCAAAAGTAGTACTGGCTGTTCAGTCAATGAATACCAAATGTTTCTTTATAAGGAAATGCCAAATAATACCATGAGTTATGCATTTTCAACCAGCAATGAACAAGTGCCTGTATGCCACTTATAAGTTTTCACTGCTGGATCACAGCAGTGGAAACTTATAAGTGGGATTACTCCATGCTTAACTGTGCTTACATTACTGTTTGGTCTGAAGAAACGTTTGCACAAGCATCAAAAGATGCAATTTTTTTTCACATGAAGGAATTTAATGACTGCTTTATATACGCTTTCATGTCACATGCCATTTTGTCAAACTGCCACTTAGCTGGTATGTGTAACAAGACAAATAAATATATTATTGGCAGAAAGCTTCAACCTCTACTGCTGTACCACCAATGTCCACCTTTGACATTGGCCAATATAATAACAGAGTTACCCTCATATTTTTATTGGGGTTAAACTTTTTCAAGTTTTTAATGATTTTTAATTGTTAGTGATTGGCACAGACCTCTTCAGAGAATATTCATTTAGAGTCAGAATGTTGCTATCGTTCTGGCTTTTGAGGATAGACTGGTGATGATATACATCCTTGGTTACAGAGTACACAATCCTATCAAAATTTCTTCCATCATTCGTTTTTATTTTAACAACTCTTACCAACTTTGATCTCGGAATTTCCAGATGAAGGCCCAATATACAAGCCAATAAGATAGCACAAGTTGTCATGCTTTTGTATAAACAATGGATTTGATGAAAAATAGAATATTAAAAAATTGGGTTTGGACTACCATCTACCGGGCATGCTTAAAGAAAAGCAGTAATGATTTATTGCCCACTTACTTGATGTTTTTTTTGTTTTGTTTTTTAGATGAAACAACTGAGTTAAGTTTCCTAAACAACAAAATGAAGATGATGCTTGAATAAAAAAGGATAAATAAACTAAAATGATAATCTATAGAAATTGTAGATTTCAAAAATCTAGTAGTCACAACAGGTAGGTTTTGCACTTGAAGTGAAAAGAGAAACAGAAGAAATTACCTATTACTGGGGTAAACAAAGTACCCCAAGAATTTGTGTAGAGGTAACTTAGGAAAGGTAGTTCCAAAATATTCACCGACTGGTACAATTTTGCGCGGGAAGCTTGTGTGAAAATTATAGAACAAAACAGTGAGAAGAAGAAGGTATAGTTGAGATAAAACAAAATGCTGGGTCATAAATCGTTACCACTCTACCTAATGCCCAGTAAATAGTAGTCAACCCCCAAATTGTAAAATTAAATCTGTAACATGTCTTGGACGAGAGAGTAAAAAAATATTTTATTACCTTATCTAGCAATTTACTAGCATGACAGTTAAGACTGTTGAAAAACATTTGATGGCTGAGAACTTCCATTTCTTCAACCGTTTTTGTAAGTGACTCGGATTCTCCAAGGATTTGTCTAACAAAAGAAAAAGGAAAAGAAACACTTCAAGAAGATGAATCCAATTTATTTTGACAACTGTTTATAGGACCTAAGTGAGTTAACCTATTATTATTGGAACATCTCCAGTGGAAATTAATGCCCAGCCAAAGCAGCATTCCTCTTTTCAAATTAAAAATCTCAATAACTGACACTTTTAGAAAAAAAAAAATCAAATTGGATACAATTGTAGCCCAAAACTATGAAAATTACTTTTACTTCATTTCCAGTTTGAAGCAATATGTATAATGGGTTACGTAAAAGTTTGGTTTGGTTTACGGCATATCACCCTCAATGGGTTATTTAATGCCAACAAGATTTTTATTGCTAGTGATATTTTCTTTTTTGCCAAAATGTATCGCTGGTAATAATTTTCCTTCAAAAATTTATTGCCGGCAATAATTTTTTTTACAAAGTATTTCTGGTATTGAAACCTATTTTTACACTTTCATAGTGTCTTGATCCCAGTTTGGGGGTTAACTATTTACCCATAGCTGGGACCCTAACAGGTGCCACCACCCTTGGTCAGGGTAAACCTCCTGATGCTGTTGGACGTAGTTTATCGTCTTACCCAGGATGGAGTAAAAGTTTAAAACTTAGTAATGAATGGATGTGTGGTGTAATGGATATCAGCTCAGCAGGAGAAATCGGAAAGCAGAGTTCATTACACACTAATACCCTTGGGAAAGGTATGAATTCATGACTTCTTTCCTCCCCCAGTTATGGGTTGAATAGTAGGACAGACTGAGTCCTATAGCGTTGAATGGCAACCAGTCTACTGTAGAAAGAAACAACAACCTACTACAGGGAAAATCTGCCTAGTCTGTCATGACTCAAGAAAATTGTCCAAGTGTGTATCACGTACGGCACTTAACTGACCGAGAAATGTGCTCATAAAAATGTTTACAGCAAATCTGAAGGAACCAAATGTGGATGACAAATGACGAGTTAGGGACTTTCATAAATCAGAAAGATGTGAAATAAATGATATATTTTATTTTGTGCATGTTAAAAAAGTTCTCTAAATTCAACTCTAACCAAGAAATAAACTAAAGACTTGATAAGTATAGAAAATAGATAAACTCGATATTCAAATTCTTAAAATTCCTGATTAATAGAAAAACATTTTAATGAAAGAAAATGTTTCATACTTAACAAAAATCCTTCAAAGAAAAGGAAAAGTCACTTACCCAATAGTATTTCTGTAAAACTTAAGCAAATTATTAAGTTTATTAAGAATAACAGCGTCTTGTTCGGCAGCCAAAACTTGATCAACTCTCACCTGTAAAATATGAAATACAGAACAAAAAGTTAATAAAAAAAAAAGTATAATTTTAGGACTTCACTGGGCTAAATTGAGGTTTATGTGACCACACATGCACATCAATGTAAACAAATTTAATCCAAGGAAGTCATAAACGATGAAATGCATCACAAAAATTTTTCCATTTTGTTATATATATATATATATATATATATATATACAAAATCACAATATTGATACATATTTTTTAATCCAATTTGAATTAAAAAATATGTATCAATATTGTGATTTTCTTTCTTCGTTTAATGATAATGTTAAGCTTATCAGACGATATGAAAAGAACTTACATAAAATATATAGACAACACTTATCTATATTATTTAATGAAACGTATGAATATGAATATATATATATATATATATTTTAAATAAAAATAAAAACAGACCACTTTAAGGTTCCATGTGATAAATTATTTCACCACAGCCCTTTTAAAGGACCGCGGATCATCAGACTTTACTTCCCCTCACTTCTTTATTTTACATATGCTTAGTACTGCCCGTCAAAAATGTGTAAATTTCTTTTCATTTTTCGTTTCAACCTTTGGAAGTAAAGTCTGATGATCCGCGGTCATTTAGAAGGGCTGTGGTGAAATAATTTATTATATGGAACCTTAAAGTGGTCTGTTTTTATTTTTATTTAAATTATTAGCTCTGATTTACATTGAGCTCTCTGGATTTTATCCTCCTTGGGTCTACCCATACGGATTACCTAGTTTTTCATAAACTATATATATATATATATATATATATATATATATATATATATATATGCTAGAATAGGGTTTCAAATCTTGAATGGCAATCTTTCTAGAGATGATGTCTATATAAATAATAATTAAATTATTGAACTGTTTTCCCCCTATTTTATAAATATTGGATTCTTTTTAAAATATTCATAAAAGATTGAAATTCTTGTACATAAAGGTAAATACCAATAGAGTTGAGACCGATTTCTAACAGCTTTTCCTTTAGCCTGAATAACCAAGGATACACAACAAAATACAGAGTCATTGCCTGGGTATATATCTATCCAGATCTGTCCATAATCTGATTTATTGGGGCTGACTGCAGGGAATTTAATGATGTTTGTAATATGTTCAATGAGGTCTAAATATGCTAAGCATGTTAGAGTTAATAAAAATTGGCTGAGTGTTCCTGGAACCAGTTTTATGTCACCTGTAAATGGTAGGCATGTCATGCTTGGAACAAACAAACAGGAAAAATGCCAAGGAATAAGATCTATGTATATATCACCCACCTTATCAAAAGAAAAAGAAAAACACTCCACACTTACTACTTGACTTTGCAAACTCCAACAGAACCCACTACACCCCTGACAAGCTGGATTAAAAGCTTTATATGGTCTTTTCCAAACATGAACTTGGCTTTCTGTGAAAAGCTACAAAAGTAGCTTGTCTGACTGGTTTGGTTTTACGGCATATGAACCTCAATATGTTACTTAATGCCGACAACATTTTTATTGTTGTAATTTTTTTTTTTTTTAATTATTTCTGGTAACATTTTTCCATCAAATATGTATCACTGGTATTAAAACCTATTTTTACACTTTCATGGTGTTTTGACCCCAGTTTAGGGGTTAACTGTTTGCCCATAGCTGGGACCCTAACATGTGCTACCACCCTGGGTCAGGGTGGACCTGGGAACACCAGCAATTAAGAGATGGTTCCACACTCTTCAAAACCTCCTGATCAGAGGCATTGCTGTTGGATGTAGTTTATCGTCTTAGCCAGGACACGGATGTAGTTTGTCGTCATACCCAGGATGGAGCTCGTCTGACTGGGCAACACATCACCAGTTCAAAGGTGACATTCTCCAACCCGAACGAAGCATAATGATGCTGTGGTGACAATGATGGTACACTTGCTGGTCAATAACTACAAAACCCATAAAATAACAATGAATGCTGTCTGGAATACTCGTTGACGTTTGGGCAGCACTAGTAGTAAATAAGATGTAATTTGATGCAGTGTTTTCCTTGTTGGGCGACCCATGTCAGTTCCAGCAATCCCATTCTTGCATCACCTGCAAGTAACTAGTTTTTATGTACTGATAATATCTGTCCAGAAATTTGCATATTTTTGGTAAACTCCTGTTATAAAAATAAAACTATAATAATTTTAAAGTCATAATTGTTCTGCAGTCAAACAGTGTTGAATCCTGTACATGTTTGATAGTTGCCACAGCTCTGTTCCTATTACCTCACATATAGAGCATCCAGCATAGCCCATTTCTGTAAGTGGGAGGAGGCAAAAGCCATCCATCATACCTTCCTATAATTTTTTAGTACTTCAGTTTACTTATCTGTTTTAAGTATAAATCAATGTTCAAATAAAGAAAAATACGTCATTATTTGATATAAATCTAAAATTGCACATTTTTTTCATTCTGAATTCAAAGTCTTTTAATGAAATAAATATGGTTTCCAGATAAATGCCAAGCTTACATATGATTATATATATTCATGTGCTACATTATATGCATGGTATATGAAAAGTTTCAGTCTCACACATTTAAAGTCAACATGAAAACAAGCCTGTATATAGTTAATTACATATTATAGCCATCAATGAAAATGCCTACTTTGAAAGGACGACAAACTCCTTCACAAATGTGTCCCAAAATGCTCTCAATCAGTGCATCTTCATCTGAAAAAATAAAATTTCATCAAATTTAAAAATTTTATTAATTGACAACAATGAACCTCATATTTTCAGTTTACTTCCTAAAGCAATGCTTATTTTTTAGCAAATATTTTCAAATTAAAACATTGTCTTTGTGGCTCAAATTTTTAAAAATGCCACTCGCTTCTGCATTGGTGATTCCACAAAATCGCAACAATGTTATTGTAATATATGATAGCAAAATTAGTCTAAACTGCATAACAAATCAATTGTACCATTATTGGATTGAGTGCCTATATTTACAATTTTAAAATATTTTCTTAAAAAACAAGAACTGTCTGTTTATACAATCCCACTTAAATGCTAGAGAGAATGAATCTAAGAACAACAAAAATGATTGCAAAGTAAAGCAGTTAGAAATCATCTATAAAATCTTACCTCAGATTTGTTAGTAGTGATGAAATTTTTAAGGGAAAGAAAATATGATATGCAAAGTTTTTTGTTGGAGGGGGGGATTAAACGAAAGTTCATTTTTGTATGAGTTTTGCAATCTCTTGGGTCTTGTATAGATGTTGTTGTTGTTTCCCTAGTCGCTTCATTACTAGTAACTCCAGTTTTCTCTATCAATCCCTATTGATCCATTGCAGATAGAATCTCAAATTTCTCGATCCATTGCAGATAGAATCTCAAATTTCTCGATCCATTGCAGATAGAATCTCAAATTTCTCGATCCATTGCAGATAGAATCTCAAATTTCTCGATCCATTGCAGATAGAATCTCAAATTTCTCGATCCATTGCAGATAGAATCTCAAATTTCTCGATCCATTGCAGATAGAATCTCAAATTTCTCGATCCATTGCAGATAGAATCTCAAATTTCTCGATCCATTGCAGATAGAATCTCAAATTTCTCGATCCATTGCAGATAGAATCTCAAATTTCTCGATCCATTGCAGATAGAATCTCAAATTTCTCGATCCATTGCAGATAGAATCTCAAATTTCTCGATCCATTGCAGATAGAATCTCAAATTTCTCGATCCATTGCAGATAGAATCTCAAATTTCTCGATCCATTGCAGATAGAATCTCAAATTTCTCGATCCATTGCAGATAGAATCTCAAATTTCTCGATCCATTGCAGATAGAATCTCAAATTTCTCGATCCATTGCAGATAGAATCTCAAATTTCTCGATCCATTGCAGATAGAATCTCAAATTTCTCGATCCATTGCAGATAGAATCTCAAATTTCTCGATCCATTGCAGATAGAATCTCAAATTTCTCGATCCATTGCAGATAGAATCTCAAATTTCTCGATCCATTGCAGATAGAATCTCAAATTTCTCGATCCATTGCAGATAGAATCTCAAATTTCTCGATCCATTGCAGATAGAATCTCAAATTTCTCGATCCATTGCAGATAGAATCTCAAATTTCTCGATCCATTGCAGATAGAATCTCAAATTTCTCGATCCATTGCAGATAGAATCTCAAATTTCTCGATCCATTGCAGATAGAATCTCAAATTTCTCGATCCATTGCAGATAGAATCTCAAATTTCTCGATCCATTGCAGATAGAATCTCAAATTTCTCGATCCATTGCAGATAGAATCTCAAATTTCTCGATCCATTGCAGATAGAATCTCAAATTTCTCGATCCATTGCAGATAGAATCTCAAATTTCTCGATCCATTGCAGATAGAATCTCAAATTTCTCGATCCATTGCAGATAGAATCTCAAATTTCTCGATCCATTGCAGATAGAATCTCAAATTTCTCGATCCATTGCAGATAGAATCTCAAATTTCTCGATCCATTGCAGATAGAATCTCAAATTTCTCGATCCATTGCAGATAGAATCTCAAATTTCTCGATCCATTGCAGATAGAATCTCAAATTTCTCGATCCATTGCAGATAGAATCTCAAATTTCTCGATCCATTGCAGATAGAATCTCAAATTTCTCGATCCATTGCAGATAGAATCTCAAATTTCTCGATCCATTGCAGATAGAATCTCAAATTTCTCGATCCATTGCAGATAGAATCTCAAATTTCTCGATCCATTGCAGATAGAATCTCAAATTTCTCGATCCATTGCAGATAGAATCTCAAATTTCTCGATCCATTGCAGATAGAATCTCAAATTTCTCGATCCATTGCAGATAGAATCTCAAATTTCTCGATCCATTGCAGATAGAATCTCAAATTTCTCGATCCATTGCAGATAGAATCTCAAATTTCTCGATCCATTGCAGATAGAATCTCAAATTTCTCGATCCATTGCAGATAGAATCTCAAATTTCTCGATCCATTGCAGATAGAATCTCAAATTTCTCGATCCATTGCAGATAGAATCTCAAATTTCTCGATCCATTGCAGATAGAATCTCAAATTTCTCGATCCATTGCAGATAGAATCTCAAATTTCTCGATCCATTGCAGATAGAATCTCAAATTTCTCGATCCATTGCAGATAGAATCTCAAATTTCTCGATCCATTGCAGATAGAATCTCAAATTTCTCGATCCATTGCAGATAGAATCTCAAATTTCTCGATCCATTGCAGATAGAATCTCAAATTTCTCGATCCATTGCAGATAGAATCTCAAATTTCTCGATCCATTGCAGATAGAATCTCAAATTTCTCGATCCATTGCAGATAGAATCTCAAATTTCTCGATCCATTGCAGATAGAATCTCAAATTTCTCGATCCATTGCAGATAGAATCTCAAATTTCTCGATCCATTGCAGATAGAATCTCAAATTTCTCGATCCATTGCAGATAGAATCTCAAATTTCTCGATCCATTGCAGATAGAATCTCAAATTTCTCGATCCATTGCAGATAGAATCTCAAATTTCTCGATCCATTGCAGATAGAATCTCAAATTTCTCGATCCATTGCAGATAGAATCTCAAATTTCTCGATCCATTGCAGATAGAATCTCAAATTTCTCGATCCATTGCAGATAGAATCTCAAATTTCTCGATCCATTGCAGATAGAATCTCAAATTTCTCGATCCATTGCAGATAGAATCTCAAATTTCTCGATCCATTGCAGATAGAATCTCAAATTTCTCGATCCATTGCAGATAGAATCTCAAATTTCTCGATCCATTGCAGATAGAATCTCAAATTTCTCGATCCATTGCAGATAGAATCTCAAATTTCTCGATCCATTGCAGATAGAATCTCAAATTTCTCGATCCATTGCAGATAGAATCTCAAATTTCTCGATCCATTGCAGATAGAATCTCAAATTTCTCGATCCATTGCAGATAGAATCTCAAATTTCTCGATCCATTGCAGATAGAATCTCAAATTTCTCGATCCATTGCAGATAGAATCTCAAATTTCTCGATCCATTGCAGATAGAATCTCAAATTTCTCGATCCATTGCAGATAGAATCTCAAATTTCTCGATCCATTGCAGATAGAATCTCAAATTTCTCGATCCATTGCAGATAGAATCTCAAATTTCTCGATCCATTGCAGATAGAATCTCAAATTTCTCGATCCATTGCAGATAGAATCTCAAATTTCTCGATCCATTGCAGATAGAATCTCAAATTTCTCGATCCATTGCAGATAGAATCTCAAATTTCTCGATCCATTGCAGATAGAATCTCAAATTTCTCGATCCATTGCAGATAGAATCTCAAATTTCTCGATCCATTGCAGATAGAATCTCAAATTTCTCGATCCATTGCAGATAGAATCTCAAATTTCTCGATCCATTGCAGATAGAATCTCAAATTTCTCGATCCATTGCAGATAGAATCTCAAATTTCTCGATCCATTGCAGATAGAATCTCAAATTTCTCGATCCATTGCAGATAGAATCTCAAATTTCTCGATCCATTGCAGATAGAATCTCAAATTTCTCGATCCATTGCAGATAGAATCTCAAATTTCTCGATCCATTGCAGATAGAATCTCAAATTTCTCGATCCATTGCAGATAGAATCTCAAATTTCTCGATCCATTGCAGATAGAATCTCAAATTTCTCGATCCATTGCAGATAGAATCTCAAATTTCTCGATCCATTGCAGATAGAATCTCAAATTTCTCGATCCATTGCAGATAGAATCTCAAATTTCTCGATCCATTGCAGATAGAATCTCAAATTTCTCGATCCATTGCAGATAGAATCTCAAATTTCTCGATCCATTGCAGATAGAATCTCAAATTTCTCGATCCATTGCAGATAGAATCTCAAATTTCTCGATCCATTGCAGATAGAATCTCAAATTTCTCGATCCATTGCAGATAGAATCTCAAATTTCTCGATCCATTGCAGATAGAATCTCAAATTTCTCGATCCATTGCAGATAGAATCTCAAATTTCTCGATCCATTGCAGATAGAATCTCAAATTTTTTTATAAAAGTGGGATGTATTGAAATGCTTGCTAAAAAGTTAATTTAATGAAAACAGGTATCCTGAATTTAATTTCTGTCAAATAAATGAGTGGTTGGCATCTAAACCAGCTCCCCTACTAGCTTTTGCTGCTGGTGGGGAGTGTGGCATGTCACTCCCACAAACCTGTTAAAGATTGGGAGAGCATCTTATAGTAGCCAACATATATATGTGGGGAAAATGATATATAAATTTTTTACATATCAAGAACAATTTTAGGAGAGAGAATTATGACAAAGTGGAAAAAGTTTTTGTGTGATGCATTTCGTTCTTTAGAACTTCACTTGGCTAAATTGAGGTGCATCAATGCAAACATAAATTTAGTCCGATGAAGACATAAAGGATGAAATGCACCACAAAAACGTTTTCTGCGTTGTCATACTTCTTTACTCTATATATATATATATATATATATATAGTGATTTTCCAAGCGTAGCTTAGATGTAGCACAAGGCTGAAAGTATGGGGCACCCAGTGAGGATTGAACTCACTACACAGCGAGACAAGCTTGCTAACCATTACACCACCTATATATATATATATATATATATATATATATATATAAAAGCTAGAATGGTTGGACTACCAGTGAGTGTCTAAGTTGGGTGTCAGGAAGAGCATTCGGTCGGCTCTGTAGAACCTTGCCTCAAATCATTATGACAAGATTCTCTGTCAGGTAGGACTCACATTGGTTTGTGCAAGATTAATTCTGGTCCTGCATCAACAAAAAAAAAAAAAAAAATCACAGCTATAATGATGGTTATGATCGTTAAATGCAATTTTTAACTGACACCAGCTGTCAGGTGCTAATTCAGTGTTTCTACTGAAAAGTAAACAAATTCCAGCTTAAAAAATAGTAAATAATAAAGGGTGGTTATAATTTAATCAAAATAAAGATGACAGCAACAAAGCTTTATTTAAAAAAAAATAAAAAATAAAAATATATATATATATTTGATGAAAAAATAGAGAACATCTGTTATTCACAAGTTGTGTTTTTTTTTTATCCATAAACACCTTACTTACTTTTGGGAATTGAACAGTGTTCAAAATAAATTGCAAAGTCGTATGGGTTGAAAACAAGTTTTTTTTTTTTTTCTATTTTTTACCAGAATATCTTTTTTTAAAGTAACATTTTTTTCATACTTATCTTTAGATTAAATTGAATAAAATTTGGTTTAAATTGTAACTACTTTTTTTACTTGCTTCTTATTTTAAAAACGATTTAGCTAAAACAATTTATATAAAATTTGGTTCATTTTTCAGTGAGAATGCTAAATATATAACCCCCCCCCCCAAAAAAAAGATATCTCCAGACTTGGATATTGGAAAGAGAACAAACTATCCTCAGAGGTTAAATATAGGTCAAGTGTAACAGCAGCTGGCAATAAGAACATGAGGTTCAAGGCTCCAAGTTCTAGATTCTGGCAACTGGTATCAGCTGAGAATTTGAGTATCTTGAGTTGAAATGAATTCTGGATGTTGATTCTTTTTATAACTCCCTAACTTGTTATCTTGAAAATGGTCAATACCTTTTAAAATGCTTACACCTTATCTTTTGGAAACCACTTTTAGAAACTCTACCTTAAAACTTATAAGCTTAATGATTTCTCCAAAACCCCATAAGCTGAAATCCAATAACAGAAGAACTGCTACATTGTGCTGATAGACAATGCTTAAAAATAAATTTCATTAAAAAAAAATATCAAAACAAATAAAAGCCTATTAAACTCACATTTGCACATTTTAATTAATGTCTGAAGATGTTCTTTCTCAGAAGCAGCAGCTTGATGTAACCAGGCCAACATATCACCAACATAGCGCAGAGGATCATGGGAATGCAATTCAATTGGTCGAGGAGTTCCACCGGGACCTTAAATTGAAAGAGAAATTACTTTATTTTATTCATGATTGTTAAGATGCTTTTTAATAACTTATGAGAATTTATATTAATGCATATATTTTGTACAGAAGGAAAAAGAAATAGATTTATCACTGACATTAACAGATTTAGATTCAGATAGAAAAATCCTGTAACTAACCTCCTCTTGTCAAAGCATCAATCAATCCTCGAACTACAGCTGTGCGCCGAGCTGTGCCAAATTCATCAAGTGAATACCTGCAAGTAAAAAGAGGTCTCCATAAATTAATGCAAATTCTTTTTTTTTCTTTTTAATAGTTTCTACAATGTCTACAATAAAATTGGGAAATTTATGTGTGCAATAAAAAAAAAAAATTCCTAAAATGCTTGAAGAGTTAAAAAAACAAATTATAAGTGTAAAAATTCAGTACATAAAAAAAGGCCATTATTAGGGGTGAGAATCAAATCACGCAGGGTTGTCCTTGTAAGGAAAGAAAAGGATGGAATGAATTAAAAATACTAGACAGAAGAACATTGGCAAGTCAGATATCTGAAAGAATCAGTGCATGTGCTAGGCTATGAGGACCTCCTCAGTAGGCCTAGCATAAAAATAAATACCATTTTGGAGCCATTAATAAAGAGAAACAACAGTAGGACTTCAGCAGCAGTAAGAAAAGAGAAACTGTAGCAAAGGAGGTCAAGTGTAACAGCAGCTGGCAATAAGAACATTAAGTTCAAGGCTCCAAGTTCTAGGTTCAGAATTGTCCCACAGGAAAATAACCTAGTGTTGATTCAAGAATTTGGTAGTATAGTAATTGTGAGTTCAATCTGGACAGTACAGATTCAGACTCTGTGAAAACAATGACCAATAATCGAGCAATACTAAAAAAAGAAAATTTCGTGCATTGGAGATAAAAAAATTATCCTCATAGATTACTGTATTTGACGGCATATAAGACATGCTTTTTTTATTTACTAAAAATATCTGTTAAAATTCCCCTGCATCTCATATGCCATATGTAGGTTTACTAATTACTAATTTTTTGTCTATATTTCTGAGATGAGGTATTATGTACACTATTTACATTATTTGGACTATTGTCCTCATCTTAGTCGCCATGTTTATCACAACGTTTCGGCCATTGTACGCTCCAGCCTTCTCCAGGTGGTTGGAATGTCAAACTGAACCCTTTATTTCACTCACTGGGGTAGACTGTTCTAGAATGGATGTCAGTTATCTCCTGTTAATTCCCTTCTCAAAGTTCTCCACCACCTTAACCAGGTATTGAACTCACACTCTTTGGGTCTTGTCACTGGATCTAACTAACGCCTTTATCCACTATGCCATGTGTCAAAGATGAGGACAATAGTCCAAATAATGTAAATAATGTACTAATTTTTTCTTGATTTGCCCTACTGAAATTGGGGTTCATCTTATACACCCATGCGTCTTATATGTTGTCAAATACGGCAAATAAATTGTTTAAAATGGTTCAGTTTGAAATTCCTTGAAGATTTCCTGGAGTGCACAATGGCTGAAAAATGACAAGAAGAACAAAAATGACAACATGAATACATTAGTGATCATAGTTACAAAATTTATGGTAACATGATGCTTGTTCACTCTGATACCCCACTCCCCATTTGAACCACTCTTGACATTTTGATGGTAGGACCTCCATGTTCCCACATTTGGATGCATCAATTTGTTCCCTCGACCAAGATGTCACACACACTTGAATATTCCAGTCATCTCAAGAACTGATGACTGGCTAGAAATATTGATTGTTTATTTGTTTTACCATCAACCTTTGTGGATCATTTAATGTTGAAATTTATTCATTTTTATTCAAGAATGTTTCAAAATATTTCGAGGGATTCTTTTTATAACTCCCTAACATATTATCTTGAAAATGGTCAATACCTTTTAAAATGAGTTGCAAACTCGTATGGGTTGAAAACAAGGTTTTTTTGTTTTTTTTCTATTTTTTACCAGACTATCTTTTTTTTTTTTAAAGTAAAATTTTTTTCATACTTATCTTTAGATTAAATTGAATAAAATTTGGTTCAAATTATAACTACATTTTTTACTTGCTTCTTATTTTAAAAACGATTTAGCTAAAACAATTTATATAAAATTTGGTTCATTTTTCAGTGAGAATGCTAAATATATAACCCCCCCCCCCCCAAAAAGAAGATATCTCCAGACTTGGATATTGGAAAGAGAACAAACTATCCTCAGAGATTAAATATAGGTCAAGTCTAACAGCAGCTGGCAATAAGAACATGAGGTTCAAGGCTCCAAGTTCTAGATTCTGGCAACTGGTATCAGCTGAGAATTTGAGTATCTTGAGTTGAAATGAATTCTGGATGTTGATTCTTTTTATAACTCCCTAACTTGTTATCTTGAAAATGGTCAATACCTTTTAAAATGCTTACACCTTATCTTTTGGAAACCACTTTTAGAAACTCTACCCTAAAACTTATAAGCTTAATGATTTCTCCAAAACCCCATGAGCTGAAATCCAATAACAGAATAACTGCTACATTGTGCTGATAGACAATACTTAAAAATAAATTTCATTAAAAAAAAATATCAAAACAAATAAAAGCCTATTAAACTCACATTTGCACATTTTAATTAATGTCTGAAGATGTTCTTTCTCAGAAGCAGCAGCTTGATGTAACCAGGCCAACATATCACCAACATAGCGCAGAGGATATTCTTTATAACTGAATAATTTTGTATTGTACAGCAATGTATTAAAAGGATGTGTGGGTAGTGTAATAGCTATCAGCATGAAAACTGGAACCAGCAGCCAAATTTCAAATTCCAGGCTAGTCTGTTGTATTCACTTTTGTACTATTGCCCTTGGGAAAAGCATGAATCCATTTCTTCGCCCACCAGTTATTGGGTTAAATAACAGGGTAGCCTTGAATGGCAGCCAGGAAAACTCTGAATTCAAACTCCAGAGAAGGCAATGGAAAACCACTCTACTATCTTTCCCAAGAAGTCATGGCAATTCACAGATAATAAAGAAAAAGGAATGTGTGGAGAGTCATGATCACCTACAAATTGAAGTGATTTGGATGAGCTCTTTGCTATGGCACCTAGACTATGAATTTAAGCGCAATTCTAGATTGGCGGCGAGATTTCATCAATTTACGCTCGAGTTGGCTAGATGTAACTGTAAATTCTATGCTAACAGTTTCAAATCTCACACTTCTGGCTTGTGGAACTCCCTCCTGATGCCATGCTTCCTAGCCAACTTTAATTTGCAAAAATTTAAATGCAAAATCAATTACTGTCTAGTGTCCCCTGATTACTCTTTTCACTTCCTGCTCATTATTAATGTTTCTGTTTGTAATTCTTCCCCACCCTGTAACCCCTTCAGTCTTAGTGGCTTTCCTGCCTTGCATGGGGCTGATACTGGTTTAAAAAAAAAAAAAAAAAAAAAAAAATGACATTAAAAAACAATTAAATGGTAAAAATATGGCCTCTAATGTTATATTTCGATTTAACAGGTTTTTGGTATTAACAGGCACCTTTCTATTAGTCTGTTCAACTAAGGGTTCATTGTATTATTAAATTTAAAAATTGTTTATAATGCTTTATAAAAAAAAAAAAAATTAAAGATACAATCCATGTCAACACAAAAAGTAACCGTCCATTATTTTAGCCAAATTAATTTTGCTGAAAGAAGAAAAAAGTATTATAACTCACTTGAACAACACAGGTCGATCTTGCAGTGCTTCCATTGCCATACATAATAAGGGGAAAATATCAGGAGAATCCCCTGTCAGGGTTCGGCATTCACCTGAAAATATACCATGAAGAAAAATTAGGCAATGTTTAATTTTCATTCCTGCAAAAAAAAAATTAAAAAATATTTAATATACACTTTTGACTCCCCCAGCAATGTTTATTTACAAGATTATAAAAATAAGTGGACCTAGTACAATGCAATATATATTTATTTTAAGACATTTTTTATGTTTATACGTTCTGTTCTTTTTATAATTATATAATATATAAATATATATATTTATATATATATTTATATATTATATAATATATTATATTTATATAAATATATTATTTACCTTTAAAACTAGACACCACTGATAGCACTTCTAACAACAACACAAAATTCATAATCCTACCCTCTAACATTCTTTCTACAAAACTTGTAAATAAATTAGCTATCCCTAATACTAATATCTTTACCACCATGTCCAAGTTTGCTGGTTCTAAATCTGTAGTTAGGATTTTTCTAGCACATGTGTTATGTACTTTTTACAAGTGGGTACTGGGATATGATAATTTATAGATTTTTATATACCTGAACAATGTTTAAAAAAAATTTTAATTTAAAAAGATTAAAATTTCAGCATCCCCTCCCCTTTGTATGCATGTGTAGTTATATCAACAGAAACATCAATAGTCCGATGAAATCCCAACAAATGAAACATGTCACCGAAAAAAAAAGTTTTCCACTTTGTCATTAGTTTTCCTAACAAATTGGTACTGAAAAGTTCTTGACCTGACTAAAAAGCCTTCCATGAGAAAAAAAATGTTTGATCAAATTTTGAGAAGTGAATTTGTCAAAATCTTTTCAGCATGCCTTTGTATATTATTTGCTTTATCATCAAGACAATATGCAGACCTGCTGGTTTTGAGCATATATATGTGTGTGTGTGTGTGTGTGTGTGTGTGTGTGTATATTTCAGCAGCAATTTTTCATTAATGCATGTTTCATTAAATAATATAGACAAGTTTTGTCTATTTATTTTAAGTAAGTTCCTTTCGTATTGTCCGATAAGCTTAATCACATTATCGTTGAAAGACGAAAGGAAATCGCCATATTGACACATGTTTGAATCCAATCTAAGCTTTCAGCTTACATAAGCCATTATCAAAGGTGACAATTTTAATAAATCAAACAACACATATACGAAACCACAATAATGGCCCGCCGTTGCTGTTTGAATAAGCTCAAAGTAACGACAAGCTCTTATTTACGAGCTAAGGAAGCGAAAAACGCGTCGTAGCTCGTGACGTCACACATGACCACGCGAGAGGGAAAACGAGATGTATTAAGTATGAGAAGCCGTTGGTATAAACCAATGGCTTCTGCTTTTGATTATAGGCATTTAAGAATGTTTGTGGAGATTTCATAGTTTATTTTGTTCAGATTAGGTTTCAACAGTTTTATGTATATAGCTTCAAAGATTTTTAATTTTTGTTTATTATTTTCATGTTTAAGTATAATTGTGTTGTCAACAAGGATTTTCCGGAATTGAGTACGCGGACAGGCATGTTGTTTTAAATGTCTAAAAATGTTAGAGTTATCAGTTAAATGTAGAGTGAACTTGTCTATATTATTTAATGAAACATGCATTAATATATATATATATATATATATATATATATATGTGTTACTAATATACTACTAATACAATATTTACCTTAGACATAAATATGCTATGAACATATTTCAAGAACTTGACATGTTAAGAGAATTCTGATTCAGAATCAACTATTTAATTTCATCTTGTACAGCATCATTTGTTGGGACAAAAGACAAATTTTTTTTTTCTTTGTTATAGTAGAATGTTACTTCAAAAAAATGTTTATTTGTACAAAAGCTAAAATATGAATCAATTAGAATTATTTCTATAATAAAGTGTTTTTTAAAATTTAGATTACAACCCTAAGAAGCTGTAACAAACTAAAACCTGTCTGTATTAATGGATAGCATGCAGATCCTACTTTGCGGTTGAGATAGTTGCATATTTCAGTGTTTCAAGCCCAGGTTAAAAAAAAATAATGTGGATGCTAATTTTCAAAGCCTCACTGAAAGAATTGTCTCAACACACATTTCCTATCAATTATGTATTACTCAGCAAAGTTTAAGAAATAACAAAATCCAGCTAAATTATTCCTTGAAAAAATAATTTTATCAAGTTACTGATCAGATTGCGAGTAGAAAGGACAAATATTTCATGCAAAATGATACCAACTTATATAAAAGTAAATTTATTTTATTTGCATATTCTGTATGTTATTGAATATAAATTTAATTAGATATTTTTGTTTAATGTATTTATTTGAAAAACAATTTTAAAATGTTTACACTTATTACTGATGAATTATGATAAAATCTTTTTACCTCTTAGGAATTTTGAAAAACAAAAAAGTTAACTTTAGTTTCTGTAAAAATGAACAGACATCAACTCATTTCTCAAATGTCCACCCAAATTGTGAATCTGTTAAACTTTCAAAATAAAAGTGTCTCACTCTGTGTCCAACGATAAAGTCTCTCATAGGCTGATTCTTGTTGAAGAGCCATTGATTCCATAATCTCCAACCTAAATCAAAATAAGTAAATAAAAAGAAGCATTTATTTCAGTTTATATATGTTCTTCATCAAAGAGCAAAAATGGTTTCTCTTTGGTTATTTGAAACCATGTTTTTATGTCTCTGCAACATTTATTGGGTTTGAAACCAAAAATCAATTCTATATGACATTAAAGCCCAACTAATTTTAGTTTTATTTAAAGAAAATTTGTAAATAGTTTCTGTTCTAAATTAATGAAAATTTAAGTGTAAATCTATGCAATTACTCCTTTCACTTCTTATTCTGAATTATTTCGTCAATTTTTTTTAATATTTTGTGATTATACAAAGTTAACTCATCTACAAATTAACTTTTAAAATTGGGTCTTGAATAGCTTACATTTCTTCTGTACCAAGTTAAAAATAAATCTATCCATCCAGTTTATACAAATGGCAATGACATTCTTTATATCTTTCATACAGTGACAACCATTTGGTTGGTTGCTCTGTTTTATGGTTCATCAACCTCTTGTGTGTCATTTAAAACTGAAGCAGTCTTAAATTGCATAAAATTTAAATTGTATTCAGCTGCTAATTTTTTTGTGGACAATCATATATGGTATCAACTATTGATTCTTCCACATGCAGTCATATGGTACAAACTATTTTGGTTGGTTTAGATACCAGTGTTTCTAAATGATATGTTTATATTTTTTGGTATAAACCCAGTGTTTCAAGAAATGATATTATATCGTCCATCTTTGCTCTTTCAAAGAGCTCCTTTATGTTGTTTATATTGAAGTATATTTTCCTAGAGGGAGCAAGAGCTGTACACTCAGTCAAAACATGTTTTATAGTGTATGCAGTTTGGTATTTGGGGCATATTGGTTGTTATTCCCCTTTTAATAAGTATTAGTGTAATTCATGTGTGACCAATTGCAGTTGCTAAATTTTGGTTGATTTTTACATGTTGTTTCATTATTGCTTGGTTCTATTTCTCCACATCTTACACACATTGGTTGTCTTGTACAATATTCCTTTAGATAGCCATATCTTTGACATTTGTGACATCTTCTTGGATGGATTTGGTATATATTTATCTACTTTGGCTATTAAATAGCCAACTTTAATTTCAGCTGGTGGTGTACGTGTATTGAAAGTTAATATATATGCGTTTGTATTTATTATCTGGTTTTGTTTTTTTAATTGTTAGCCTTTTGACGTCAATTACATTTTGTTTTTTTAACTCAGGTTTTATCTCTTCCATGGTACAAAGAGAGAGATCTCCATTATGAACTACACTACACCCCCTGGAGGGGGTTTAGTTTTTTATGCGGTTATGATCTTACACTAATGTTACAGAATTTTTAAATTTTTAACAGTATGCTCTCGCATGTTTTTTTATTTGGTATTTCTACCAAAATGATTCTATTTTTAAGTTTTTTACTGACTTAGGATTTACCATTGAGTATATAACCCTCTGTACTAGGAATGATGATAATTTAGTTAGTGGGGCCTCCTCTCTAGATTCTAATACTATGAATCTAGGAAAGTGTACCTCAGCCTGCTCTTGATCAGAATCTGACTTCATATGGAGTCTTTTTTCTTTTTTTTTCTCTCTCTGTATCCATATAATGAAATTATGTTTCACTGACTGTGCACCACACCCACCATGGGGTCCTATAAGGGGAAAGCCTTAGCAAATCAGGGATTCACAGTCAATATACTCGCTCCATGATGAGACAATAATTGTTTAACTTCCTAAGTCTCAGTTTTCAAGTTAACTTCTTGTTCAAATTTAATTTGAAGCAATAGTCCCTTCCTAGCATGATTGACCCTACAGCCACCACCACCTGATTCAACTTTTTCCAAAGTGTTTAGATATCTGAATCAGGGCTTAACATGACCAGTTGGTTGACAGGTCTCTCCAAATGCCTGTTTAGCTCACGTAAGGGTCAAAGTGATGTGTTGGGGCCCAGGAGTTAAAACATCCCTCCTCCTGAATCACCAGGACTTCATCCCCAGGCTTCACAGGTTGCCACAGGTGACCTCACTACTTGACCTCTCCACAGAGCTACAGTTGGCATATTCTGAAACCCCGGCTAATAACCATTTGGTCATTTTAGTCTATGTTAAGGCAAGGTGAATTTTAGAAATTATTTTTAGTGAATTTTCAATATAAATGTTTATGGTTTATACAAAAGATAAGAGAAAATAATCTGCAATGACACAAGAAAAAAAAACAAGATATCTGTAAGAAAAAAAATGTTTGTTTATATATAACTTTCAATAAATTCTTGAAATGGATGTGTTAACTCCACATAATCCATACACGTTTTGAGAATATATTTTTCTAACAAATAATTAAAATTTACTAAAAATAATCTTTTTTGTACAAACTATGGACTTTTCTACTTTTGAACTATTTCATATAAAAAAAAGACAACTAATTCATTAGCAGAATTTTTACTGCTTTCTCACCGAATGCAATGTCTTTGCCTTTTTTTGTTTGTCAAATCTTAAAGTGTTCAGTATTAAGAAGCTAAAGAAATATCGCAGCTTTCTTACCCAGCAGTTTGTTGGTTGGTTCTTAATAAAACTTTACAATCTGCATGAATCTGTTTAACTCTGGAGAGTACTTTGAAAAAATCCTGGATTAGAAACAGAATAAAAAGTTACAAGTAATTTAAATTGCATGTGAAATAATTTTGATTATTTTTTAATTTGAAAAAAATTATCGAAATGAAGTTTAACATTAAAATCAAATTTACAATAGTCACCAAAACAATAAAACAGCTTGAGTATTCAAAGTAAACTGATGAAATAATAGATTTAATTAAAAAGTAAGCAATCTTAACCTTCATGTCCACAAAAAAAATAAAAAACATACATAAATAAAAAATAAATAAATAAAAAAAATAAATAAATAAAAAAAAAAACTAAATAGGATGCCAAAAGGACATTTTTTCCCTTCACACAGTAATAATTTTAACTTCACTCCTTGGCAATGTTGTTTTAAAATGCAATGATTAGAAGTTTAATAAAGCCTAAACATATGATGAAAGTGAATTTATACATTTGTTTTTTGTCCTTGAGAATTTACAACAAAACTATTAATTACTATTTATTTACAAGAATAATTTTAGATTTACAACAATCTAAAAACTAATACAATTAAAACTAATGCAATGCAATATTTATCATTTACCAATTTATAAAGAAATAAAGATGAAAAAAATTTTTTATTCATAAAATTTTAAACATTTACTAAATCATTAAAATATATGAACCAACAATAAAGAAATTCTTTTAATTTACCATTTTATAATGTTTGAATTAATTGCCAATTAGCCAATGTTTGGTCAAACATTCCAATAAACAATACAGTAAATAAAGAGTGTAAATAAACAATCTAATAAATAAATAATGTTTATAATTTTTGTTGTCAATTTTCAAAAAAAAGAAAATGTATAAATTCACTTTCATACATTTAGAGTTTAATAAATTCTAATCATCACATTTTTAAGGCAATAAACATTGTCAGGGATTGAAGGTAGTTAAAATAATAGCAGTGTCAAGGGATGTAACAGAGAGAGTTTGGGAAACACATTTTTTTTTTATTGAAATTGGAGTAGATTTGAACAGCGAAATTAGATCAGAACAATTTTGTTTATTGAAGGGAATCTGATTTAGCCCATTTGGAATTCAGTCATTAGGAAGACAATGTAAGATGATCGAGATAATTTTTATCAGTTAAAATTTGAAATAGAGCTTACTTAGGCTATGAGGAACTTTCAAATTCACATGATTTTGGGTTGAAGGCAGCACTCGTGATAATCGTGTGCGGGCCAAGGGTCGATTTATGATCAGCCAGGTTTATCTATATAAACGCGCACAGAAATCTGTTGACAGAGTGGTTGGCTCATCTGCCGTCAAGTGCAGTCGAGCTGGGTAGAGAGAGGTCGGAGACTGGAAGTGACGCCAGAGATTGGAACCAAACGTCCGCTAACATATTTTGTTGATATAAGTACGAAGAAATGAATTATTCCTCCAACAATCTAAGACGGAAACGTTGAACAAGCTACAATAATCAAAAGGTTGTTTTTGGGCTCGTCTGTCGTCGAGTGCAGTCAAGCTGGGTGGAGAGATATCGGAGACTGGAAGTCACGTCAGGGATTGGAACAAAACCCCTGCAACATGTACTGTTAATATAAGTACCGATGCTTCTGCTACCATGAAGATTACTACTACTGTTACTACCGCCGAGGAGGAACACAACTATAAACTTTAAGCCGCGCACAGAAATCTTTATCTCTCCATCTGAGACCATTTCACATCAAGCTAATCACAACCCACTCTCTCTCTCTGTCTAGAATCCAGGGTATGAGTTTTTACGTCAATTATTTTCTTTTATGTAACCTGTTTCTTTTGTGTACTGTTCTTTTCTGCTATATAAAAGACATTAACAATTCAACCATTGAATAGCAGTTTGTCTGGCTTTCTGCAGATATATATATTTTTTTGGTGCATTCTAAATTTCTTAGCACAGACTCTCCAGCCATATCTACATCTTCAGTCGACCGTGAATGGATGAACCTCACTTCTGCTTTCTGGATCAAACCAAACACAATGTGGGCAGGAATCAGGATTAAACCAGTGTACTGGTCGAATGATCTACGGATGCTCAGGAGACCTACGGTCACTCCCTTAAGTTCGGTTAAGACTGAGTAGACTCCTCAACCCAGAGAGTAAGAAGTCGGAGGTTGAGGGGTCGGGGCAAAAGTGTTAGAGGTAAAAACCGTCCTTTTGACACACCATTTTTTTTTTGAGGCCACAAAGGAAAGATTGCCAAAAAGTATTTGTTTTAAATTAAATAGATAAATAGAAAATAATGAAGGTCTAATTATTAAAAGTATTACCTATGGTATTTAACAATTAAATATTTAAAGGCTAGATAGATATGAACAGAATCAATATCTACAGTATTTAGCAATTACATATTATTACATTTAGCAATTACATAAGTACTGCAGAATCAGGTGCATCTAAAACAAGATAGCTCATCCCTCTTCATGTTGGTTTTGTATTTTTCCTTCTCTTAGACTGGTTGTCCTAACAAAGCAAGAGAGCCTAGTTTGCTCTGCTATTTAACCCATAGGTAAAGGAAGATGAATTCTTGCTATTACCAAGTGTATCAGTGCAAAGTGAATGAAACAGAATCGGACAGAATTTGAACTTGGCTCAGCAATTCCACTTTCTGTGCCAATCACCATTACGTTAGTTGCACATCCACTTTTAATCTTACTAGATTTTGTATGAAAAAAAAAAAACGTTATTTTCCTTCATTTGTTAAACAAAATTTGATGGCATTTCAAAAAGAAATCAAGTTTTTATGGATTAAGAATCAAACCTTACTTTATGAAGACCAGTACTTTTAGAGCCACGTAAAATTTTACATTCTTCTGGTTTCAGCTGAAATTTATCCAAGAAGGCATCAGCAACTTGTGCTTTCATTTGAAGTTTTTGACTATAAATAAAAAAAAAACATTAAAATAGTAAATTTAGTAGTCACAACTTGGTAAATCTACATCTTAAATTCCATTTTATACAAAAGAATTAGTTTTGTTGTAGTTTCTCTTATTTTATGTTCAACCAGATAATGCATATATTATAATTTTGTTCTTATTGTTCATGGTTTATTTTGTTGTACAGCATATCAACCTCAATGGGTTATTTAATGCAGACAAGAATTTTTAGGATAGATTCATATGAATAGAATATGTATTCTTTGTAAGAAATCAGTTTGCTTTGGTTTATTTTGTTTTACAGCATATCAACCTCAATGGGTTATTTAATGCTGACAAGATTTTTAGGATAGATTCGTATGAATAGAATATGTATTCTTTGTAAGAAATCAGTTTGCTTTGGTTTATTTTGTTGTACGGCATACCAACCTCAATGGGTTATTTAATGCCGACAAGATTTTTAGGATAGATTCGTATGAATAGAATATGTATTCTTTGTAAGAAATCAGTTTGCTTTGGTTTATTTTGTTGTACGGCATACCAACCTCAATGGGTTATTTAATGCCGACAAGATTTTTAGGATAGATTCGTATGAATAGAATATGTATTCTTTGTAAGAAATCAGTTTGCTTTGGTTTATTTTGTTTTACAGCATATCAACCTCAATGGGTTATTTAATGCCGACAAGATTTTTAGGATAGATTCGTATGAATAGAATATATATTCTTTGTAAGAAATCAGTTTGCTTTGGTTTATTTTGTTGTTGATTGATTGATTGATTGATTATTTAACCAGCATATCGACCTTCGTTGGGCCATTCAATGCTGAAAAAGTTTTTTTCCAAAAAGTATAGTTGGTAATATTATTTTTCAAAAACGTATATCTGGTAATAATATTTTTCCAAAAACGTAGAGCTGGTAATAATATTTTTCAAAAACGTAGAGCTGGTAATAATATTTTTTTCAAAAACGTAGAGCTGGTAGTAATATTTTTTCAAAAACGTAGAGCTGGTAATAATATTTTTCCAAAAACGTAGAGCTGGTAATAATGTTTTTTACAAAAACGTTGAGCTGGTAATGTTTTTTTCAAAAACGTATAGCTGGTAATAATATTTTTCAAAAACGTAGAGCTGGTAATAATACTTTTCAAAAACGTAGAGCTGGTAATAATATTTTTTCATTTTCATTCTGGTTTTTCAAAAACGTATAGCTGGTAATAACACTTTTCCAAAATCGTAGAGCTGGTAATAATATTTTTCAAAAACGTAGAGCTAGTAATAATATTTTTCAAAAACGTAGAACTGGTAATAATATTTTTCCAAAAACGTAGAGCTGGTAATAATATTTTTCAAAAACGTAGAGCTGGTAATAATATTTTTCAAAAACGTAGAGCTGGCAATAATATTTTTCAAAAACGTAGAGCTGGCAATAATATTTTTCAAAAACGTAGAGCTGGCAATAATATTTTTCAAAAACGTAGAGCTGGCAATAATATTTTTCAAAAACGTAGGGCTGGCAATAATATTTTTCAAAAACGTAGAGCTGGAAATTATATTTTTCAAAAATGTAGAGCTGGTAATAATATTTTTTCATTTTCATTCTGGTTTTTCAAAAACGTATAGCTGGTAATAACACTTTTCCAAAAACGTAGAGCTGGTAATAATATTTTTTCAAAAACGTAGAGCTGGTAATAATATTTTTCCACAAACGTAGAGCTGGTAATAATATTTTTTCAAAACCGTAGAGCTGGTAATAATATTTTTCAAAAACGTAGAGCTGGTAATAATATTTTTTCAAAAACGTAGAGCTGGTAATAATATTTTTTCAAAAACGTAGAGCTGGTAATAATGTTTTTTCAAAAATGTAGAGCTGGTAAAAATGTTTTTTTCAAAAACGTATAGCTGGTAATAATATTTTTCAAAAACGTAGAGCTGGTAATAATATTTTTCAAAAACGTAGAGCTGGTAATAATATTTTTTCATTTTCATTCTGGTCTTTTGTGATCTTTATAAAAAAGCAATTATTTTGTTGATAAAATTTAATTTAATTGCTTAGCTACTCAAATAAAGTTCAAATATGCGGATGTAGTTTGTCGTCATACCCAGGACACGGATGTAGTTTGTCGTCATACCCCGGACGCGGATGTAGTTTGTCGTCATACCCCGGACGCGGATGTAGTTTGTCGTCATACCCCGGACGCGGATGTAGTTTGTCATCATACCCAGGACGCGGATGTAGTTTGTCGTCATACCCAGGACGTTATTTTGTTGTATGGCATACCAACCTCAATGGGTTATTTAATGCTGACAAGATTTTTAGGATAGATTCGTATGAATAGAATATGTATTCTTTGTAAGAAATCAGTTTGCTTTGGTTTATTTTGTTTTACAGCATATCAACCTCAATGGGTTATTTAATGCTGACAAGATTTTTAGGATAGGTTCGTATGAATAGAATATGTATTCTTTGTAAGAAATCAGTTTGCTTTGGTTTATTTTGTTTTACAGCATATCAACCTCAATGGGTTATTTAATGCTGACAAGATTTTTAGGATAGGTTCGTATGAATAGAATATGTATTCTTTGTAAGAAATCAGTTTGCTTTGATTTATTTTGTTTTACAGCATATCAACCTCAATGGGTTATTTAATGCTGGCAAGATTTTTAGGATAGGTTCGTATGAATAGAATATGTATTCTTTGTAAGAAATCAGTTTGCTTTGGTTTATTTTGTTTTACGGTATATCAACCTCAATGGGTTATTTAATGCTGACAAGATTTTTAGGATAGATTCGTATGAATAGAATATGTATTCTTTGTAAGAAATCAGTTTGCTTTGGTTTATTTTGTTTTACAGCATATCAACCTCAATGGGTTATTTAATGCTGACAAGATTTTTAGGATAGGTTCGTATGAATAGAACATGTATTCTTTGTAAGAAATCAGTTTGCTTTGATTTATTTTGTTTTACAGCATATCAACCTCAATGGGTTATTTAATGCTGGCAAGATTTTTAGGATAGGTTCGTATGAATAGAATATGTATTCTTTGTAAGAAATCAGTTTGCTTTGGTTTATTTTGTTTTACGGTATATCAACCTCAATGGGTTATTTAATGCTGACAAGATTTTTAGGATAGATTCGTATGAATAGAATATGTATTCTTTGTAAGAAATCAGTTTGCTTTGGTTTATTTTGTTTTACAGCATATCAACCTCAATGGGTTATTTAATGCTGACAAGATTTTTAGGATAGATTCGTATGAATAGAATATGTATTCTTTGTAAGAAATCAGTTTGCTTTGTTTTATTTTGTTTTACAGCATATCAACCTCAATGGGTTATTTAATGCTGACAAGATTTTTAGGATAGGTTCGTATGAATAGAATATGTATTCTTTGTAAGAAATCAGTTTGCTTTGGTTTATTTTGTTTTACAGCATATCAACTTCAATTGGTCATTTAATTTAGATTTTTAGGATAGGTTCATGTTGTTATTTAATTTCCTTAGTCGAATTAACAAATAACAGTCTTTAAAACATGAAATCTCACATCTGCTCGCTTCCACTTCTAACTTGTTCTGTTTCAAAATGGCCAATCCCCAAACACTGAATCTCGCAGATGCACCTTGGACCTCTTGTAATTGACAGTTCAGTAGGGCAGATCCCTCGGGCGTTTTGGATCTGGTAAGTGCAAATATCTATCGTTACACTCCCACCAATCATATGATCATACATATGACAGTAGGGGGCTGGTTTTTGCCTTAGCATTCCTTCGCAGTGGGTCAAGAACTTCTTCCTATATTTCTTTATATATATATATATATATATATATATAATCATCGATATATGCCAACATCATTCTCTTTATCATCTTATCCTGTGCTAACACAGCCTCAAGCACAAATCGCATTATCAGGGGCGCTACATTCAGGCCAAACCCCAACCTGGTTAGACAATCTCTTTCCTTTAAATATAATTGTCTGGTATGGCCACAGGGAACTCTCAACGTGAAACTGCAGGTCCAGAATGGATATGTTTGTGTCTTGCTGTCTACATTTTCACAGTTTCTCCGTGCAGACATCCACAGCACCTGTGAATGTGTCAACACAGGTGTTGAGTTCGCAGTAGTCCATTATAGGACGCACATTATGTTTTTTGGTCCGTAGTATGATCATCAGTAGTATCAGTCTCTTGGGTGTGCCAAACTCCTCATCAATATATACCAGTAGCCAACTGTTGCCCATCCAGGTCTGCTACTCACGCCCGTACTCCTCCTTGGACTTGCTAGATACACCAGATATTCAGAGATCCTGTTCCCGAGTTTCTCTGGTGTATGACCTGCTTACCACTTCCAGGCTGCGACCCACACTCTATGCGGCTTGTCGGATTTCATGCTAAAATCAGTTTCATTGATGCGAAGCACTGCACAGACGGGCAATGTTTGCTCAAACTTCATACTTCCAGGCTGCATAATGCAAATGCCGCTGAGCATCTTAATGGCATCAATGCCGAGCAATAGAAATCTAGAGGCTTCCCTCGCATAACCAGTACATCGATAGTGACCATTATTGGTTGCTGTGTGAATCCAAATGGTGCTGCTTCTGCAGTGTGGTTATCATCATGTTCTGCTTTGGCCAAGACCAACATAGCTTTGCAGTCAGAATGGATTGCAAGCATCCAGAGTCGAGGAGAGCCAAGCATGGTAAACTATCAACATAGACAGTGACAACAGATAGCGCTGAGCTCACTTGTTACCTGGGGAATAAACTGGTACTGATGTCTCATCCTCAACTTCATTTCCCAGACAATCTCTGATCAAGTGACTGGTCTTGTTACGTTGACAATAATGTGAACAGGTGTGGGTCTTCCATCTTCACATGTAGTCTCCCTTGCAAAGTGATTTGGACCATTTTACTTATAGCATGTAAAAGGCAGGCTCACAGCTGGGGACGGTTGAGCCATCTGGGCATGGTTGCGCCACGGCAATGACTGGTTCTTCCACTTCAGCTTCATCCTTCATAAGCGCTTGAGCTCGGGCCAACAGCTCCTTGAGAGACATACCATCCACCCTGAAGGAGGACTGGAAGAGCCTCTTCAAGAGGCCAGGAAGTCCCTGCACAAACACACACACCATTGCGCGGTCTGGGATTCCTCCGAAAAGGACCAACTTCCACAAATCTGCCAAATATTCATCTACAGTCTCACCCAGACGCAACACACATTCCTCAAGCTTCTCATACACCATGAGTCTATCAGTGGCAGAGATTGTGAGTAGTGCCTCTTTGATTTGGGATGTGTCCAATTTCTTATCCTTGATTAGTTGTTGTTGTTGTTAAACCATAAACGCTCCACCAGTTAGGTGAAGAGGGATGACTTGATCGAGCCACTTCACCCCAGATAGGTCACACACCAATTCCAGCTTCTCAATCCAGTCAATCACAGCACCAGTCCCATCAAATTTGGGAATAATTTTCAGATTGAACCAGCCAGCCATCTCGGCTGTAATAGCTTGTTGTTATTTCCTTAATTGAGTTAACAAATAGCTGTTTTTACAACATCGAAATCTCACATCCGCTCGTTTCCATTTCCAACTTGTTCTGTTTCAAAATGGCTGATTGCCAAATGCTCAATCTCGTGCATGCGCCTTGGACCTCTCGTAAATGGCGGTTCAGCAGGCCAGACACCTTGGGCATTTTGGATCAGGTAAGTGCGAATATCTATCATTACAGTTTGTATGAATAAAATATGTACTCTTTGTAAGAAATCAGTTTGTAGATCAAGTTTTACTGATGTATTTTTGTAAAAAGGTTTTTTGTCAAGAGTCAAATGTGTTGCTGGTAATTCCCCCCCCCCAAATGTATTGCTGGTACTTCCACTATAAAAATCCATTTTTACACCTTCACAGTGCCTTGACCCCAGCTTGGTGGATAACTACTTGTCCACAGCTGGAAACCCAACAGAGGACAGACCTGGGAACAGCAGCAATCATGAGGCTGTTCCACACGCCTCAAAACCTCCCAATCAGAGGCCTTGCTGCTGGATGTAGTTTAGCGTCATACCCAGGACAATTGTTCTTATTCTTAATACTATTTTTTCAACTGACTTTTAATATGCACATGCTTTGTATAAAAAATTTTAATCAAACACTAATTTTCTTTTCATCACATTTATAAGAATTGTCTCGATTCGAAAATTCCACTTGGCTTACTTTTTTATTTTCAGAAAGACAGATTTAGTTTTAAAGTTTCATATATCATAAAATGTTTAAAAAATCACATACAACATTAAAAAAATTAGGTATTGAATATCAACAGACCTTTCTGCTTGTAATCCAGTTGTTTGGTTTAAAAGATCTCTTGTCTGTTCTTTAGCTGCCTAGAAAAGTAAGAGCATTTAATAAAGTTTTCTTTTTCATTTAGATTATAAGATTGACATAGAATAATAAATTAGTAATAATTAAATACTATAGATGTCATTTTAACTAAATATTTTAGAATGCTTGGAAGACATTAACAGAAAAGAATTTATGAATAACAATGATAATTAATAAAAGTTAGAAGATAAGTGAAACCGAAAGTATGCTAGTGCCTAAAACTATGAAATGGCAACATAAGATTAGGGTAGATAACTCTTTATTGACAGAACGGAAGTTGGAAAATAATGCTTAAACAATTTTTTTTAAATGCAATCTTTTTTCAAATGGTTGATTCAATGGGAAAAAATCCTTTAAAGACAAGCTTTTGAACGTTTTTTAATATTGAATATTAAAATATCTTTAAGATTAATATGACGCTCAGAGATAAATTAAAAGTTTTTAAAAAATGTTATTTACAAATATTACTGCATATTAATATTTCATTAGTCAAATATACCATTTGACTTATTCTAGATTAGTCAATTTCTTATTTGTAAAATCCACATTATTTAATAATATAGACTTGATTTAAAATATAAAATTAATAAACTTAATAAACCAAATTTAATTACCTTGAGTCTGTTAGTCATATCCAGGCAGCATTCATTCATGGCTTTCACATCAGCATAAACACTGTTCAGTTGCTATAAAATAGAAACGTTATTCCAGTTAAATATGCTCTTGTTTATGAATTTCTATACCTTTTTTGCTAAATATTCTACTCTAAAACCCTTTATATAATAATTTTTATAATTTAAATTAAGCAAAATATTTAACTATTTAATTGCAAGAACAATTAAGAAGAGTGATAGCAATATCAGAAACTAATTCATTTCCTTTTGATGTCAGTTGAAAAATTATTTCTGACTGAAGTAGATCTATTTAAAAGCATATATCAATTTGCCTTCCTGTTTTTTAGCCATAAAGGCTAAAATAATGCTGAATAAACCCTACTACTTTCTTTCTCTTAAATTTGAAAACAGGAACATGGCATGAAAGTTGGGTACTCATCTTTGTTCTGTTAAGAAAAGTCAAAATGTTTGTTTTACTAATCATCAAATATCTGGACAATAATCAGAAGTAACTCAATCTTATGGAGAGATGTCTGCCAAGTCAAAGCCTGACAGAGAAGAACAAGAACCATGTGTATTTTATTCATTGCAGTTGTGGCAAAGAATACAAAAGTGAAGTCGGCTGACCACTAAAATAAGGTAAGGGAGACATTGAAAAACTGCAATTAAGGGTGAGAAAATTAAATCAGGCATAACTGATCCTATATAGAGGGAAAATGGTGCTCATCAATCCTTGTGGAATGAATGTGTAAAAAAAAAAAAAATAGATGAATACTAGACAATCAGATAGCTGGAAAAAACAGTATATATGCTAAGCTATGACAACCTCCTCAGTAGGCCTAGCATAGATATAGGAACCATTAATAAAGAAAGAAAAACAGTAGCAGAAGGAGCCAAGTTTAACAGCAAGGCTGCATCAGAGCAGGATAGAACATTCAGCTTAAGGCCCAAAATACTAGCTTGAGGTCTGCTTTCACAGAAAACAGTCTAGATGATTAAAGCATTGGTTCATGAATTTGAAGGCATAGTAATTGCAAGTTCAATCCCCAAGCTGTGTAGGTCAGACTCAGTAGAAACAGTAATAACTGAAGTAAAACAAGATATCCCTAAACATGGACAGTACAATGAGAAAAGTCTACACCTGTAGATTAAATAAAGGGTTCAGTTCAAAATTCCCTGAAGGTTACCCGAATCGACACGCCTGAAGAAGGCCAGAGGACACAATGGCTAAAATGTTGTGATAACAACAAAGATGACGATATTAGCCCAACTGCAGATAATATAGATACTAATCACCAACATTCATTTAGAAAGATAATCCAGAGACCAGAAAAGAGACCAAGTGATGATTTTCAAGAATTCAATTTACATTTCAAAACTTTTAAGTTCAGCAAATTTATATCATTTCCCTCCATGTTAAAAAAGAAAAAAAATATTGGCAATGTTTAACTTTCTCAGAGAAAATGTGTCAAGAAGATGGTTATTCTCTTGACACCACTATTACTGTATACACTTTTGATTCCCTCAGTAATTTCATTTTATAAAGCAATGATCAGAATATTAATAAAACCCAAATATATAAAAGTGGATTTATACCTTTTTTTTATTCTTGAGAATTGATATTAAAAGATATTAAAATATTTAAGATATTAAACACTATTTATTTATTTATTAGAGTGATTATTTACAAGAATAATTTTAGAAGATTATAAAAATGTGAACCAACCATAATGAAATATTTATTATTTACCATTTTATAAAGAAATAAAATACAAAATGAAATTTTTTATTCATAAACTTATAAAAATGTCCAAACAAAAAAATTTAAATAAACACATAATAATGAGTAACTGTATGTGTAAACTTCGAAAAAAAGCATTTTCCCGACATTTATTTCATTTGCTCTCATCACATGAATTCACTAAAGTTGATTGAGAGCATCTCTTCCTCTTACATATTTTGATAAGTTTGTAATTTTTTATAAATTCCTGAATAAAAAGATTTCTTTTCAAATTTCTTTATGAAATGGTAAATCTTTATAAAAGGTAAATAATAAATATTGCATTGTAGTTGCTTTACATAATTTTGATAATTGTGATGTTTATTAAATTTTTGAATAAAAAGATTTTTCAAATTTATTTCTTTAGAAAATAGTAAATAATAAATCTTTATAAAAAGGTAAATAATAAATATTGCATTGTAGTTGCTTTACATAATTTTGATAATTGTGATGTTTATTAAATTTTTGAATAAAAAGATTTTTCAAATTTATTTCTTTAGAAAATAGTAAATAATAAATCTTTATAAAAGGTAAATAATAAATATTGCATTGTAGTTGCTTTACATAATTTTGATAATTGTGATGTTTATTAAATTTTTGAATAAAAAGATTTTTCAAATTTATTTCTTTAGAAAATAGTAAATAATAAATCTTTATAAAAGGTAAATAATAAATATTGCATTGTAGTTGCTTTACATAATTTTGATAATTGTGATGTTTATTAAATTTTTGAATAAAAAGATTTTTCAAATTTATTTCTTTAGAAAATAGTAAATAATAAATCTTTATAAAAGGTAAATAATAAATATTGCATTGTACTTGGTTCTTATATTTTTATAATCATATAAATAAATACTGCCAAGGGAGTCAAAAGTGTATACAGTAATAGCAGTGTCAGTGGAATAACCATCCTTTGACACAATGTTTTTTGGCAGTCACAAAGATTAAACATTGCCAAAATATCATTGGTTTATGAGAATATCTCTAAATCAGATTAGTGGATTTTTCTTTCAATACATATGACAACAGTATCATCAAATCAATTCACATTGCACAAAGTAAAATAATCGATAAAAAAAAAGGAAAAAAAAAAAACTGGAAAATTCTCTTATTTTTCTTATTAGTATAGTTAAGATATGTATTTAATAAATACAGATACCAAACGAAATTTAAAAGCAAAATTTGATTAATTTAAGAAATCTGTATAATGTAGTGAACTCATGTCAGTACAGATGCAAAAGAGGCCTCAGACCGCATGTAGACATGTTTGTCAACACCACTTACATCAGAGTTTTACCCCGTTAGTAGCAGAACAGTTTGGCATGTCTAGATACAAGCCTCTCCGTAACTGGTCAAGATCCAGATCTTTGTAAGATGTTTCATGCCAATAAAAGCAATGGGAAAACCAGCAGTCAGTAGTTGGCAAGAAATGATGTCATGTGAAGTTGGTCCTGTGGGCATTTTTTTTCTAAAATTACTGTGGTTTGTGAGGCAATGTCATTTTTGTTACTTCCTGTCATTTTCCCCTCTCTACCTATTAACCCCACCATAGTTGCTAGGTTAGATGTTTTCCTCAATTTCAACACACTCTTTGTTTATATTAAAACTCATAGATTTTAATTCTAATCAAATCCTTGTGAACAGAGTCGGATTACAAACTTCTGAGAATCTTGAACCAGACATTTGACTATAAAAGAAATTCACAAATGTTTTAATAAACATCGGCAATCTAATTTTACTTTATTTTTTAAGGCTTACAAATTAACGGTGCTCAATTTTTATCAAAATCTAAAAAGGAAGCTTAAAATAAGTTTTTATTTTTATGAATCAATGACAGCAATTGCAATACTAAGGGAGATAACTCGATTTAGAAAATAAATGAATACATTTTCAAGTCAATGATACATTACCTCTTCCACAACTTCAAATGCCTGAACAAATTCTTCATTGATTAACAAATTTCGTCTTTCGATGTCACTGCGTAAATTCCTGCGTGTCCTTAAACTATTTTCACCAAAGAATGTTGATAAAGCTTTGAGAGCTTCAAGCATTTCCTAATGGAAAAAAATATATATATATTAGAATTAAATTAAATTCAGCATCCTCAGAAAAATCATACCCATTTACTGTTAATTTAAAAACAAAAAAAAGAGTTTCAAATTAGCACTCTTATTAGTAAACATTAATTAAAAAGACATGAAATATTCTTTATATAACTATCACAATTAAAAAATACAAAAAACATGACCTCAGCCTCATAACCAATTCATTAAAATGTTTGCATTTGCAATAAAACTGACAAATTTGTTGAAAAACAGTATTTTAAAATAACAATCTAAGCAGAAACCATACCCAAGTAGTTCATGGCAAACTCGTATTCAAAAATTGCAATGTTTATATATTGATAATAAAGAATATCAATTGTAAAGTAAGCATAAGTACAATTTTTATTAAAAAAAGGTCAGTGTAAGAAGTTTAGTTCTCATTTAAGGTTCTATTAGTAAAGGGAAATCCTGCTGGAGACCAGCAACATGTATCAAGGTTGACAGCTACTGCCTTATAACAACTTTCTGTATTAGGTTCAGAGGTATATAAATAATTCAACTGTCCTTGAATATTTCATTTTCAGAAGTTGAATGCTGCAGTATTTATTATATGTAGCGATGTTCTTTACACAAGGAGTAAGTGGGGGGGGGGGGTTCTTGACATTTTCAGATCAGCTGCCTGCACCGTCTGACAAACTTCCACTTCCACATACACACATGTAGATGTGCATATACTCTTCTATTGGTCTAGGTCTTTCACCAACACTTTGGTTAAGTTGGGTTCTGTTTGTGGACATGGTGATGATGATGTTTGCATTTTCAATGTTAACTGCTTGTGTATTATTGACGATTGTGACTATACTGATAGTAATAATAACTGTGGTATTATTATTGATATATTAATAATAGTTATTGATGTGCTGACGGTAAATATGACAATAGTGATAATGGTAATTATGATAATAAAAACAATGACAATGGTAAAAAGTAGTACTAATGGTGGTAGAGATGGTTATGAAGTGATTGTTCTTAAAGTGGTAGCAGCAGTGCTGACAGTGAAAATAATAGTAGTAGTTATTTTTGGTACGTACATAAAGTGGTAACAACAATATTAATAGTGAATGTAGTAGTAGTCATTATAAAATAACAATTTTGAAGTGTTAATGGTTTTATCCCCTCTGATGTCTGCAGGAGTGATGGAAGTGTAGGTAACATTGCTGGTAGTTTTATCGATCTGTGTTAATTGTTATAGTAGTGGTTGTATTTGCGGGTGTGGTGGTAGTGTTGGTAACAGTGCAGGTAGTGTGTTGGTGGTTATCTTTTGGTGGTTTGAACTAAAATGCGTACACCTGTATGTATGTGTGTCTATGTGTTCGTGAGTGTCATCCCAAACAAACACGGAAGAAAATTCCCCCTCCCACCACCAAACGCAAACAAGCATAAATAGATACAATTTTTAAAAAATAAACCAGTTTGTCTGATGATCGCAAAAGCGTGAAATCCAGGGTCACAAACACATATCCATACAGCTGAATATGCTAGCTCTATCACTGATACTGAGCACTTTCCACTATGTGCTGTGCATATAAAAAAAAAAAACAATATATATATGTGTGTGTGTGTGTGCGCGCGCACGTGGCCGAGTGGATAGAACATTCACTTTCTGACAATGAAACCAGGGTTCAAATCTCACCACAGTGGATTTGTCAGAAAGGAGACTTCCTGATGTTATCAGAATGGATCAAGGTCAATCCCAGCATGTGGCACCTTTGGAAAGTGCCTGAAAACCATACCACGGTTGACCCAAGCCTTGTGAGCAAAATTGGGTAGACAGAACACTTGAGGGCTGTTGATAGCTGTGCTAGCACAAAGTCACAAGTCATCGTGGCCGAGGGCTTGAGTGTGCTGGCCTTGTTCAAATTGTTGTTCATGCTAGATAATACGATCTCTCCCAGAAACTGTAACTAATGTCTGCTCAGCATAGTTGCAGTATAAACCACAGATGGGTTCTGTGGGTGTTAAGCAAACACAAATGTGCCTGATCGAGTGTCTGCAATAGGAATTGGCTAGCTGCTCTAGTAGACGGGTATCCTCGAATACGAGTGGCCAGCTATTTTATATATATATATATATATATATATATGTATGTATATATATATATATATGTGTGTGTATATATATATATATATATATATATATAATATGTATATATATAATGTGTGTGTGTGTGTATATATATATATGTGTGTGTGTGTGTGTGTGTGTATATATATATATATATATACACACACACACACACACGCCTCATCAGACTGACTACCTTTTATTAAATGATATAAATTCAGCCAGACATTTTGATAAAAAAAAAGACATTTAAAAAAGAAAAGAATGAAGTAGCGATTTTAACTTGATCATAAAAAAACTTTGTGGACTTACACTATTGCACAGTGGGTTCCCAAGTGGACATATCGAATTTTGACAACTTCCTCAAATGACTTTAGGACATGGAAAAATTAAAAGTTCAGTTTCTGTAGTATCAAAAAATGGTCTTATTTGTCTTCTAACTCCAATTATTTCTCAAGATATGCCCATTTGAAGCTCGTGAATTTCAAGTTTTCGATACATCCTGGAAACAAGTTTTTTTTCTAAATATGTCCCATAAGCCCCTAAGATAAGGCCAAATGCCCAAAATTTGATTCAATATAAAAAATTGGGTATATGGACAGGTTTTTGACATATTTTTATGAGTTTTCCACAAAATTTACTGTAAAAATGGGCATTTTTTCCATCAAAAAAGCCCCAAAATTGGCCCGTGCTGATAAAAAATTGCAGAAAAGCCCCGAGATGAAATTTTTCATGCTTCACATATAAGAATCTAGACATGTAGGGCTATCATAATCCATTTGTGTGAAAAAATTCACTCTGGGGAACCATTTTAATTCTTTTATATTGAAAAAATTTGGGACAACCTTCAATTCCCTTTGAATCCACAATCCGAATAATTTATGTAATTCTCACTCAAATTTCATGATCCAGCCCACTTTTCCCATGTTTTTTGGGGTGCTGAATCCAAATCTGGCATCAGAACACCATAAAACTGCACCATGCTCTTGGTATAAGTGATTTTTACCCTTTTTTAAGCCCTTTTAAGACCATGGAACGCTTGTCTTGCAAAGGGACAGGGCACACCATTCGCAACTGTGAGGAGTTGAAGGCTGCTATGTATGGTTGTAACAGTCATTATGAATCTTTGTTGTGCTTCCTCACAGATGAATAACTATTAACTTTTTTTCAGTAATCTTTGTGATAAGTTGTAGCTGTATATGATTTATTGTTCATTTTTAAACTTGAATATTTGAAACGCTCATTGTGTGTAGTGTCAAAAAAATGGTCTAATTTGTCTTCTAACTCCAAATGTTTCTCAAGATATGCCTGTTTGAAGTTCGTTCGTAAATGTCGGATCTCCGCAAAATTTCTACCCTTCTGTCTTTTGGCCCTAACTTGGATTTTTGAGCCAAAAACTCATAAAAAATCATATCTCAGTTCTTAAAAATCAATTTTTTGGCATACCACACCCTAGAATTTGTCTAAAATGTACTTAAGCACCTGAAGCAGGTGCTTACCGTATGTTATTGTCATATGTCCGCTTGACCCCCATTTAAGCCCACTGTGTATTGAAGAGAGAAATGGGGGAGGGGAGAAAAAAGAAGTTTGTATATAGGATTAAGGGATGGTAGGGGAAGATTTTAACCTTTAACCACACAACCATAAATAAAATTCACAAAAATAGAATCTATATTATTATTATTGAAATTACTACAAAATAATAACAACTACATACAAACTTCCATCGATATTAGAAAGAGCAATAACAATTACTGGACTTGAGGAACCTATTTTCCTAAAGAAAATTGTTTTAAAAGAAAGATTTTCTAAAATTTCAACCAAAAGTAACACTGGCTGTTTGTTCAATGAATGCTAAATGTATCCTTCTAAGGAAACAGCTAATATGAGCATTACCATATACTCTCTTTCATTTTGTTTTCAATAGTTTTCTTCAGTGACAGGGGCATCTTTCAAAAAGACAATACACCTTATCATAATGTAAGAATAGTATGGAAATGAGCTGAGGAAAATGAAGACTTCACAGTGTTGCTATGTTCACCAAATTCCTCAGATCTTAAGCCCATTCATCACTGATGTTGTTGACATGTTGAACCAATAAGTTCATTGAGCCAAACTTTACCATCTGACTTGCAGTAGTTAAAGAACCAGCCATTAATATCCTGCTATCAGTTTCTAGAGGAACTGGGAAAAAGGACATGATCAATAATATGCAGTTATCAATGACATGGGTAGAGTTTCACACAACATTTGTAAATAAAAATAAAGTACAGATAACTCTTTAAAACGTAAGGGGATCAATTTGACATTGTATTTATATTATGAAGAGGACCTCCCTTCTGAAATGATAAAAATATTAGTATTTTTTGATTCTGACAAATTACACAGATAGAGGAAAGTATAATAACACCACAAATTCCTCTTATTTTTTATGAGCAGACCAGTTAATCTCAGCAACATCGGAAACTTTTTGCAGTCATGTCAAGCCCATGCCTGTCCAGATAAGAGCTGTTTTACAGGTACACAGAGGACCAACTATAAGACAAGTGGTCAGAAGGTTTTGGTTTAATCAACATGATATATATAGTCACATATTCTTTGGCTTAATAATTAACACTATGGAAAATGAAGAAGCAATACAGAGTTCAAATTACACTAATGCTCTTGGTAAAGACATGATTTCCTTTTTCACAAGGATTACTCTTGGCTGGTAGTGCTATGTAATACTTCTCTTTAATTAACAAATGAATGTAAACTGAGACTATTACAATACATTTATGTCATAAACTTATATCTGAATTTTTATTGGTATAACTTTATCGATTATGAATATGCTCCACATAGCTTTGTCAGTCTCGCTCAGACGTCATTAGGGGGTGCTGTTATGCAACTATAAAAAATGAGACGCTTCCCGTCTTCAATTCTTCTCTCTCTTTTCCTTCTAGCATGCAGCAGAAGTGAACGCCAACTAGGACTTTCTTTTAAGCATGGGGATATCTTCCCTCTTAGTGACTGAATCCCCCCACACACACACACACACACGTATCACCCACATAATTCCTAACTTGTAAAGTTTTCTTTCTTTTGCAGGCATACTGTGTATTTTCTTTCTTTTGTTGCTCAGTTACATAAAAGTAAAAAAAAAAAAAAATACCATCTTGTTGATCTATGATAAATGAAAATAAAGTACAAATAAAAGATTGATTCTTAAACAAGAATGTGTAACTGATTTTAATAACTGCAGAAAATTTTTTTTTTTATTTAAATCAGTATCACCTTAAGCAAGGCAGTAAAGCCACTAAGACACAAGGGGTTACAGGAAGAATTACGAACAGAAACATTAATCAGAATAAAGCATAATACGGGGGGGGGGGGGGGACAGTAGATAGCAATTGACATTACAGTTAGATTTTGGCAGATTAAAGTTGGCTGGAAAGCATGGAGCTGGATGGGAGTTCCAAAATTGAGAAGTGCGAGAAGAGAAACTGTTAGCATAGAATTTACGGTTACATCTAGCCAGGTCAACTGTAAATTGATGAGATCTTGACACTGGTATAGTACTGTACTTAAATTCAAAAAGTCTAGGTACCATAGCAAAGAGCCCATCCAAACAATTATCATGAAAGTATTTATAGAAAAAGACACACAGACAACTTTACGGCAGTGGGGTAGTGACTGAAGACAAGTTGCCAGATCAGGACCAGTAATATTGCTGATTCTTCTTTGGATTTTATCAAGGAGCTAGAGGTAAGTAGCAGGGGCATTGGACTATATGTGGCAACAATATTCTAAGCATGGACAAATGGTAGACTTATAGATATGCAAGATAGATTCTGGAGAGAAAAATTGTCTAGCACAACACGGTGAACCAACTTTCTTAGCAGCTGACCTAGCAATTGATTCAATATAGTCTTTCGATTTCATGTCAGCTGAGAATGTTAGCCCGAGAAGTTGCAACAAGTCACCTTCATGATTTTAAAATTGTCTGATGATTAAGACATTTAATCTTTTTTAATATCATGTCTCAACCGGATACTCAAGGCTCTCGACAATTTCCTTTTTGACGTTATCCGTGAACTGCTAAAGCCTATTGGGAAAGATAGTAAAGTGGCTTCCTGTTGCTTCCCCACAATTTTAAATTTGTCTTTCTAAAATGGCTGCAATCCAAGGCTCAAGAGCCCAGTCTACCCTACTATTTAACCAATAGGTGGGGAAAGAAGAGATTGATTCAAGGGCAAAGGTGACTGTAACAAACTAGGTTGGATTTTGAACTCTGTCTATTCCACTTTCCATGTCGATAACCATTACACTAACACCACACATTCATTTAAAATTTACCATTTACAAAAAAAAAAAGGTAATAAAATAAAATGTCATGGTACTACGTTGGGTCATTCATGACATTTTTTAAAGGTGTTACTTGGCAGCATTCTTCTCCAAGAGATGGATTGTACTTGTTTACATGGTTATCAGCAGCAGCAGCTGAGTGTAATCCTTGAGAAAAGTGGATTAATGCCTTTCCCAAGGCTATGAGTACATAGTAGACACTATTTTAACCAGAATCTGAACTCTTTCTTCATCATGCCATTTTCCATGCTCTTGTTTGTCTATGTTTGCACTTCCAATGTTATCATTAATATTAAAATTAAAACTGCAATTGAAAACTAAAGCTAGCATAAAATAATTACTGGATTCTATAGAAAAATTCAAAATAAATTGTAGATATTTGATCATTGAGTCAACTATAACACAAAGCCAAATTTGTTCAACACTCACTTCATTAGAACACTGAACAAAACTTGTGTAGCAATGAAAACCAATTTTGTGATCTTGCTCCAGACAGCAGCTCTTCATTTCATTAAGGGGTAGAGACACAACATTATGTTTTAAGCAATAGTCGAGGGTTCTTTGCTATTTTGGGATGACTAATCATAAATTGAGTGAGGTATTGCTAAAGATTACTTGACACTAAAAATTTTAAAGAGCTTGTGTCATATTTTTCTTTTGTAGATTAAATAAATAGATGACAGGCGCTATATGCCTGTCTGTACACAAAGACACCTAAAAATATGTAATATAGTTTTTTTAGGATTTTGTTTTAACTCAAATGTGAGCAATTTCAAAATATTTTTTGATGCTGTCATCACAAAAAAACTTCTTAAGTAAAGAAAAAACAACATGCAACTCTAGTAAACCCACATTAAATAAACATAATCATACTACCCACCCAAATATATATATATATATATATATATATATATATATATAAACTTAAGATTATCACACAAAATTTCATAACTGAATCAATTGGTTAAGTTGTCAGATCCTTATACGTCAAAACCGACAAGAGGATATATATATATAGATATATATATATATATATATATATATATATATATATATATATATTACGCAAATCATTCATACAAAAAGCAGATAATGAAGTTAATGCTTTTCGTATGAATGATTTGCGTAATATAAATTGAAACCGCACCACATACTTGATTATATATATATATATATATATATATATATATATATATATATATATTTTTTTCGAACTTGGCTCTCCGATTCCTCAATCCGAGCTGCTATCCATTACTCCATTGTGCTCCCTAATTCCAGTCAAATCCTTTGCATTCACTTACGTGCAAATACACTTTGAGAAAAGTATGAATCCTCTTCTCCTCCCAGCTATGGGTAAATAGCAGAACAGACTGGGTTCTATAGCCTTGGGTGGCAATCAGTCTAGGAGAAGGACAATTCTGAATTCAAAATCTGTAAAGGGTTGTTTGGGGACCTTGTGGCACATTGTGCACCAGTTCTCTGTATTTGGTCCTTCCAAAAAGTGTAGTTGGTTCTGCACAAGCCTTTCTAGGGGAACGGGCCCTGTGTGAGATGGCGTGTGTTTTGGTTAGGCATGTTAGTTGCGTGTTGAAGGGCTGTTCCCCACAATTATTTATTTTTGTTAGGAAAGGTGTGAAAATCATTAGCAATGGTGAAATACAAAAAGGGAACATGGAGTTAAAAACATAATTGAATTTATTAAGTATTGAAATTACATGCATGCGAACTGAAAAGTGAGACTGAGTTGCGTCCCTTTGATTAGGTATTATTTGTACCTAGACTCATAACGAAAGAGTTGATTATTAAAATGCAGTTTAGAAGATTGAGTATGTTTTGTGTATTATGCAAGAATTATATTTGCATGAATTGTTGCAAAGTTCTTTAACATCTGACTGCGTTAGTCAAGATGGGAGTTCTTTGAGAGTGACATTTTGGCAGTGGTGTTGAGAATTCTCGAGAGAATCACACGTGTTGGTGTTTTTATATCATGTTCTATCACGTGACAGGCTCAGAATTGAGTTGGCGCCTAAATTGATCGTGCGCGTGGGAGTGATCTGATTGGTCGATACTGACCAATCAGCAAGCTAGATTGACGGTGATTAACCAATGAATGTCTGTTGATTATTTGTAAGTATGATGTTGGTAATAATGTAACAGGAAGAGTGCATTTCCTAGCAGAGGGTAAACTGGTTGTCGTAGACGAGTCCACACCTTCACCACTACAATCAAATGATCTGTGCAGGTAGTCTGGCTGTCAGTTTCTAGGAACTGAGTTGCTTGACCCTCATAGATCAAAATCAACAGGAAAGTCCAGTATATATATATATATATATTTCCAACAAGAAAAGTGCATATTTTAATGAGAAGAGAGAAGCCGCAAACGTTTTTGGTTATAATTATTCAATTATATATTCTCTCTTCTCTTTATAGATAGATTTGAAATAGAGGCATTTTTTAAGTAGGGTTTACACCAGAAACCTGACAAAGTAAATTCAGTAATGATTTGGTTTAATTTCGGTTTGTCGTTACTTTTGTTCCGTTCTTTGCGAAAATGAACATTATTCCTTCGAGAACTTGATCATTTTCAAAGAAGTTGACAAACAGAATGAGTGAGATGACTCTGAAGTGGGGGTTCAATTCATGATGTAAGTAAAAGATTATAGTGTCAATATAGACCTTCTCTCTAGCTGTATGCAATATTTTTATTAAATGACAATTTTTTTTTACTCATTTACAATGTAAACAACACATATTTCTCGTTGATGTGCGTAATTAGGAAGATGTAGCTGTTATCATTTGTTTCTATATTTTCTACTTTATTGAATTACCTGTACTTCTCGGGGAAAGGATTTATCTTTCATTTTAGCGTTCCAAACGATACATGACAAACCCTGATTAACTCGAGACAGAAGAACCAGACCAAAATTATCCTTCTTTTGGATATGAAATAATAATGCGAAAAAAAAAACATATGTCCAAAATGCAATTTTAATTTAAATTATTTTTAAACTGAGTTTTAAATTCAATATTATTTGCGAACAGTGAGACATAATTTGAAAGACAATATTTTCTGTTTCTGTAAATACGTTATTTTTAGAAAATATATTATATCAAAAATATATTTAAACAGAAAATAAATAATTGTCGAACTTAATCCATTTCCTTTCCAAATTTTAAAAAGATTTTATTTTATTTTATTATTTATTTACGATATCAAACAAAAAATCAAAGGCTCAACAAAAGTAAATCTATTGCTATGCCTCGTCGGTCTACACAAACAAAAACCTTTCTCAGAACATTTTGTCATTTCTTCAATTTAAAAGAGATGAAAAAATACGGACTTTATTGAAAATATTTATTTAGAATAAATTACATTTTTTTTTTACATCTTTCACTTTCACTTATGATGCGGTTAAAAAAGACCGACCTTAAAATTATTTCTGTTTTTCAAATTTTCAATGCACGTTAAAATTTTTAAATTCCTGCCTTTATTTTCGAGTGCAATTCTGTTATTTTATTTATTAACTTGACAACCTATAAAAAACGATAGGAGAGCCTTGTGGATTTTAAGAAGTACACAGGACATGTTTGAAAAAAGAAAGGACAGAAAATGTTTTTCTCAGCTTTATTCAAAATTAGTTTTTCTTGTTGTGTTATCTTTATTAATGACAATAATTTGATTTTTGGTAAATTTTCATTTTAACACCCGAGCGCTAAATTCACTGCTGAATGGGTCTATTTACTTCCTTTCCTTGCAGAAATTAGTACGCGCTTCCGTTAAGCGAATTTTTTCTTTTTTTTTTACAGTGTAACCCGGATATAAGAGAGTTGTCGGGACCGGAGAAGTCTCTTATATCCGGGTTTGGTCTATTATACATTAACACAGGCTCTAATTTGGGACCAGAGAAAATCTCTCTTATATCCGGGTTACACTGTACTTAATTTAAGAAGAGTTGACTTTTATTCAAATATATGTAAACATCGACAAATAAAAGAATAACAAAGTAAAATTTTTTTTATGAAGAATGAAAAGAAAAATTAACCGTTCTCTCTACCCCCCCCCCCAAAAAAAAGATTAGGTCAATTGAAGCAATTATTTAATGTTTTTATTTTTTAATTTGTTCCCTTCTTCTTTAGGGTTAGGTGTTAAGGTTAGGGGAGGGGGTTTCTTTCTGTGTAGAAGAAGGGGACAAATGAAAAAAATAATGAAAAAATAGAATCAACCCATCTACTTTAACAAGTTTGTCACTTGTGCATTAATTTTTAGCGCGTACTAATTTCTGCAAGGAAAGGAAGTAAATAGGCCCAGTCAGCAGTGAATTTAGCGCTCGGGTGTTAAAATGAAAATTTACCGATTTTTTAAAAAATTATTCTTCGTTAATTTAAAATAAATAAATGCAATATTTATGATTTATCTCTACAATCATAAAATTAAAATTTAACTTAAAAAAAGCTTTCCTTTAAAAAAAATAATGTGTTCAGTTTTTACAATAATAAAAATTATTTTAATTAAATTTTACCTATTTTTATCCGAATAATAAATTATTTAGTATTCATTGTCGAATAAACTTAAAGAAAGACTAAGAGTTCCTTTATTCGAAGATAAATACAAAATTTAATAAAAACAGTGGAATATTTTTGTCATGTAGGATTTCTCTTTTTTTAATAACCAAACAAAATGTTTCGCTTTTAATTAGAACGAATAAATTATTTTAAAAATACCAAAAAATTAAATATAAGTCCCAAATTACAAAATATATCTTGAATAAAAAGGAAAAACACCCGCAAATGTCAATTTAAAAAATAGTAACACGGTGACCCGAACACGTTTGCTTGCAAGTTTAAAAAAAAAAAAAGGTATTTTTTTTTTAAATTAAAAAGACATTTATGAACTTGTTGACAAAATAAATTTAAAATAATCTCGGTCAAACGACTTTTTCATGCAACTAAAATTTAGTTTAAGTTAATTATACAAAATTTAAGATTAATATGCAAGTTTTTAATAACAATTTCTAATAAAAACATAAATATTTATTCATGAAAAATAGCAGACAGCAACTGACACCGTCAACTTCGTTTAGGTTTCTTTGAAAATATGTTTTAAAAAATGTATTCAAACCTTGTCATTGTCAATCCTAGTTTCCAATATTTTGTTTAATTTCCGAGCTAAGGGATTGTTGTTATTTGTATTTGGTAATACAGGAAAATTTGCATTGCTAGATTCCGTCACTGTGCCTTCCTTGTTGTACGCCATGTTTTTTTTTTGTGACGGTGTCAGGCGGTGACTGTAATGGTGCGTTTACAAAAAAGCAAGGAATTATGGTTAATCATTCAGCAGGCAAAGTCGGATTAATCAATCATTAATAAGTCCGTAGCCTGACACGTGGCTATTAGTTGAATTAAGACTTGATCTGAACATGGCATTGTATAATATTGAGTCCAAGAGTCCCAATAATTTGGCACTTCTACGTAATGTATAGTTAGCAATCTTGTCTCGCTAGATGAATTTTAAGACTGAGTTCGATCCTCACTGAGTGCTCCTCACTTTCGGCCTTGTGCCACATCTAAGCTACGCTTAGAAAATTAGTTGTGCACATCGACGTGGTGTAATGGTTAGCAAGCTTGTCTCGCTAAATCAATTATGACTGAGTAATGAGTTTGATCCTCATTGAGTGCTCCACACTTTCTGCCTTGTGCCACATCTAAACTATGCTTAGAAAATCATTCAGAGTTCGCCAAACCTCCACGTTTGTAAGTACTCTGTTTGTCGACCTCTCTGCCTTCGGGCGAAGAGGAACTCGGACGAAATGCCTACGGGTAGAGTCTTGTCTGGACGGGTTAAACAGCCAACCAACCCATGTTAGTTTGGCTGTCTACCCCGTGTGGGAGTCTACAGGAATTTTTTGTCTGAGCATACGCACTCAGAAAGCCCCACATTAAAAACCAGCCTTGTGGGGGGGGGGGCTTGTGTAAATACTGAGTAGTATTATACTAATAACACTTTTAGCTTGAATTATTACCGATTACCTGATTTTTCAGAAATTTATTTAATACCCATTGCTTTACTGACGGTAATGGTGATCAAGTTGCAAATCTAAACTGTTTATTTAAAACGCTACACATTTATTAGAAAATATATTCAGTTAAAATACAGAAGGAGCTATCCTTCAAAGAGCTGCACATTTTTCCTGTCATCCAGAGGTTGTTGTCAGACAGGGAAAATAGCCTTGTGATACAGATTTCCATTTGAATTTCATTCAGATTGTGTTGGGATTTTTACTAAACGTAGCTTAGATGTCTGAAAGCACAAGTCCGAAAGTTCGAAGCACTCAATGAGGATTGAACTCACTACTCAGTTGCAAATGAGCTAGTGAGACAAGTTTGTTGAACATTACTTCACATCGAAGTCCCCACATTCAGATTTGAGTATGTACATATGTGAGCATGTATATTTTAATTAATTCAATGATAGACCTAAAAATATAATCTTTAAAAAAAAATAATTCTGTTTATTACCAAATAATTTCTGAAAAGTTTGATAAAATCTTATAATTATCTGATTTTTTAGGGTATAAAAAAATTGAAAATTTTTCGTCTCTAATTTAATATCTAAAAATTTTCAAAAATTAGGGTTTAATAAAATGCGTTCAGCCTTTTCTTCTTCCTCTTTTTTATTTGAGGGTTGCCTTCTCCTTAGTTCAGAGAGAAGTATAGAGAGAGAAGGATAGAGAGAGAGAAAGATAGAGAGATAGGGAAGGATAGAGAGAGAAGTATAGAGAGAGAAGGAGAGAGAGAGATAGATAGAGAAAAAGATAAAGGTTTTAATATAAAGTGAATGCCTTATCTTAATTTTAATTCTTTTTTTGTTTATATATATTATTTTTATATTTTATCAATTGCCCAACTTTCATTGCCATAATGCAGGGTAGACATCAGATAGCAGTCCAGCACTATTATTTTTGTTACTAATGTTATTTTTTTTTAATCACTTACTACCATACTCAGTTACTTTTGCTAGTCCTATGCTCCTTCAAAGCTCTGTGTCACACTTTCCATTGTCTGTTATTACACTGCCCAAATAGTTGAACTTTTGGCACTTGTTTAATTTTGACATCCCTGATGTGTAACTCACATTTTGATCTGTCCCTTTTGCTCACCACTATTGTAGTTATATGCAAATGACAGCCTAATTAGCATAGCCAAGGGATAGACTATATAAATGCCCAAGCAGTAAGGGTAGACCAGCTCTTGGTATGCAAGATAAACGATTACCCCTGGACTGATAAAATATGAAGGAAATCACTCAAGTATGCATTCTGTCATCCTACAATTAATGGTCAATACTTTCATGCTTTTCTTGACTAGTTTGTAAAGTGTGAGCTAAAATTCACGAAGGAGTTTTAATATTTAATAATTCCTATTATTTTTTGTATTAAATTTACAATACCATAACATCATATACAGTATATACATATATATATATATATATATATATATATATATATATATATATATATATATATATATATATATATATATATGTAGTGGATCTAAGAAGGTTGCGTGAATATTTAAGATTGTGCTGTAAATATAATATGCAATATCCACAAACATAAATTATAAGAAATGGCCAAATTGTAACGATATTCAATTACGACAAAGAATACATGTTTGAAACAACAGATTAAATTTTATATACACAATTTACAATTTCTTTGTTTGTAATGATGTGTGCAAAGGTATATTTTAGAGAAAAAAGTTCTTTGCTGTTTTGGAAATGTTCAATGTCTAAAAAGTTTTCTGTCTTTGATTAAAAAGCTTGAATTTAACTTGGAGAAAAGATTTTCTATGAAAGATATTAAGTGAAAAAGTTTGTTGTGTAAATTTTTCTAATCTCTCATAAAGGAAGTCTCCTTCTTTGGCGGCACATAATTCCCATGTGTATCTTTCGCGTGTGTGAATCTCAAATGCGATGAAAATTCGTTTGCTATTTCTATTTATAGTTTTCTTCACAAAGAAATCGGCTCCAACAAGGCTTCATTGCTGTTGCGAATTTTTCTGAGAAATGTGTGGGCGAATGTTGTATTTTTTGTATTTTTTAGCCAGTAAGATTTCTTGAAACATTTAAATTAGAGATGAGTTTGAGAAAGATTTTTTAATGTCATTTGAGCCTAATTTTGCACAAATTTTAACTGTTTTATTATGGAAATTTTTCTAAGCTTATTTTTTATTTAACAACAAGTGAAATTCAAGAAAATGATTGAAATTGAAATGAGGGTTACTAAATATATATATATATATATATATGTATATATATATATATATATATATATATATATATATATATATCAGTGGCTTGTCAGGCTTATCCTGAGTGAAACAACATTCAAGTATATCTATTTCAAAGCAACAAAAATTTTTTACAGTGTGTCATATTCGTTCTTGACTTCTGCTGTATCCAAAATTAATTGTTTTAACTCTATGCCTCAAAATATTGACCAAAATACATTTTGTTGATATTATTTATAAATAATAAGAAAGAAAGAAAAAAGAAAGAAAAAAACAAAGAAAGAAAGTAAGTAAAAAAGAATGAAATAAAATTAACATGGCAAAGTCAGGCTGTATAGATGTGAGCCTTTTCAAACTGGAGACATACTTAATGAGCAATGTATTTCTTGCTTTAATTTTATAAATAATCTTTTAAAAATCTCTAATGACTTGTATGCTCTGTTTTTCAAAAAACACATTTCTGTTTCAACTTATTGTTTTCAAATGTCCATTTTAAATAATTTATTCCGTACAGTATAAGGTTTTTTAGTGGAATATATCAATTGAAAAAGGGCAAATTAAATTTAGCCCGACTTAAAATCGGTGAAAATCAAAGAAAGTGGCAGCCTTAACTCATCAACTGGAGGGTTGGCGTGAGGAGTGTAGATACACATGTTATTTTTTCTGACATATCTGTAAAAAAAATTTTTAAATAAATGTTTATTTTTATATAATTATTGCAATTAATATTAAAATACCAAAATCTTTTTTTAATTTTAAAAATTATATATTTTAGTTAGAGCAAAGGAATCATTTTAACATCTAAGTTATACAAATAGTATAAGATTGTTAAAGATTGTAATGAGCCTGACAAACACTGATGACCTAGAGGCACCACTAATATATATATATATATATATATATATGTATATATATATATATATAATATATATATATATATAAGTAAAAGGTTTATGACTTAGCTGATTGATGTTACTATCCCCATCCCAAATCCAGGGTTTCTTAGACAGAACCTCCACTCATGAAGAAGTATTTTTAAGGAATAATGGATTTATTTTTAATTGGATATTATTATAGTACACACTTAGTTTTTAAAATAGACACCCTATCTTTATTTATTAAACAGTGTGTATTATATCTATTGGCCTGCATATTAGAGAAATCTTAATAAAGAAAATGTACTCCCCAGCAGGAATCAAGCCTGTATCCTTCTTTGTAGGAGAAACCACCATTTGATCCAGTATACTTTACTGCTCTGCCATGAAGAACGTGTGGGAATATGAAATAAAATCGCAAAATAAAATAATAATAATGTATAATAAAAAGAGAAAAAAAAAAAACATATTTTCCCATGATCCTAAGAGTTAAAGAACCAGAAATATGATTGTCTGACCTGGCTTTGTCAAACACTGTTAGGTGGCGCAGATTAAGTCTATAAAAGATAAACATTTTCCTACATCACACTTTTTCTCCTTTTTGCTCCAAGATGTAGAACCGTGTGGTACTTATGTTCCCATTGGAGAATGTTAGTTTCCCTGGTCCACTGACAACTGAACTCTCTTTTGATTTTCCAATGCATGGTGCTCACACATGTCTTCCAAAACACCTCCACCTATGAAGTAAGCTAAGGTTTCTCTTTGATTGTTCCAACTCAGTGCAAGGCTGTAACAGAGAGAGCTTGGGAAACACACATATTTTTTTTTATTGAAATTGGAGTAGATTTGAATAGCAAAATTAGATCAGAACAATTTTGTTAACTGATGGGAATCTGATCTAGCCCATTAGGTCATTAGGAAGACAATGGAAGATGATCGAGATAATTTTTATCGGTTAAAATTTGAAATAGAGCTTACTAAAGCTATGAGGAACTTTGAAATTCACATGATTTGGTATTGAAGGCAGCACTCGTGATAATCGGGTGAGGGCCAAGGGTCAATTTATGATCAGCCAGGTTTATCTAAATAAACGCGCACAGAAATCTGTTGAGAGTGGTTGGCTCGTCTGACGTTGAGTGCAGTCGAGCTGGGTAGAGAGAGGTCGGAGACTGGAAGTGACATCAGAGATTGGAACCAAACGCTCGCTAACATATTTTGTTGATATAAGTACAAAGAAGCAAATTACTCCTCCAACAATCTAAGACTGCTACTGCTACTATTATTACTACCACTGGAAACGGAATCGTCGAACAAGCTACAATAATCAAATAATGAAATAATGTTGGTAAAGAAAAGTTTTCCTTTGGTCTTTTATATATATGTATATATATATATATATATATATATATATATATATATATATCACTGAAACCTCATGAGAAGTGAACAGAACAATTACGAAAAAGTTTGTTTACAAAACTTCAGAGCTGAAGTGCTGAATATAACAATCAGCTAACTGACAAATTTTATTTGTATTAATCTGATATATATATATATATATATATATATATATATATAGTTAAATTCACAGATCAATTCTGTGGACAAGACAGATCGGTATAAAATGAAAGGTAAACTATGAAAGATGATAAATCTAAGATTTTTCCAATTGTCATTTTATACCATATATATATATATATATATATATATATATATATATATATATATATATAAAAGTGAACATAGAACTCAACACTTAGAGGCGACAGTCTGTTTCATGCTAGATGCAATCGTCAGGCCCAACGATTGCATCTAGCATGAAACACACTGTCGCCTCTAAGTGTTGAGTTCTATGTTCACTTTTATATTTACACACGCTCTATCTCTGATATTGAGCACTTTATCCCATAAATATAGCACATCTTAAGAGTACATTTCTTCATATATATATATATATATATATATATATCTGATGCGGTGGGAACGAAAGTAATAATATATTAGGACGCTAGGGGGTTGACCTACCCAAACTTTGACCAATGCTTATCATCCATTCAACATTAACTACCTGACCCACCCAACACCAAACTGCTGCCAACAACAACTATCGTTTCACTTAGATACTATAGGTATATTTTGTTAAGTACATTTTTCTTCTCAAAAAATGGAAAAAAGGAAGTGACGTTTTACATCCGGGCTTGCCTACAAACAGGATCGTTCATAACCATTTCCGACCCTCACCCGTAGATGTGCAGTTAAAATGCACTGAAACTAAGTTGCATCTTTGTTGTGAGTAAAATGGTTTTGTCTATATGATAAAATTATAATAAATAAATATATATATATATATATATATATGGTATGCCAAATCATCTGACACATTTGTATATTAATATTTTTTGTTTTATTATTTTAATTAGGCTCCTTGACTAGTTTCGGCCAGCATGACCATCATCAGGAGAAAACAAATCCCTGCTTGTTAGTAGCAGTGAACTACAGGAGTGGATGACTGTCCCTGAAGAAAGTGAACTATAGCTGTAGTTGTCATTTGTTTTTTTATTGTTAATTTTGGTCAGACCTTGTATTGGTTAAACGGCCTCTTTCAAGTTGTTTTTCTGGGAGATTCCAGAGCCTCAGAATTCCCTCCTTGGTCATTTTGACAATTTTATTGGCTGCTGGGAAGGGGGATGTGTTTGCTAAGTCTATGCCATTTTTTTACTTTTTTGGGAATGTGTGTGATGTGTGTATGTGTATATATTTGTGTGAGTGTGTGTATATGTGTGAGACCTCAACACCACTGCACACATGTGAGAAATGTGGGTAGGGCTTGATTTATGGAATTATATATTAATTCTATCTGTGTTGTTAAATTTGTGGTTAAATCAATCTGGACAAAGTATTTTGAGGTGCAAAATCCATTTGTCTCCATGTTTCTCTTGTATTTTTCTGAGGTTATTTTTTCTGCCTATTTTTTCAATTATAGTGGATTTTGCATGGCTTTTAAAATCATGTTTTTGAGGCGGAAATGTTGTTCTACAGGTAATAATCTTTCATGGAGAGTCCATGCGTGTATGGATAAGTTACAATAACAGTTACTCACAATGTTAAGTGTTTCTGTCCTTGTAATTGAAGGAGTGAATATTCGTAGATGCTCGTAGATGTGCATAGATGTTCGATGTTAATATGTACATGTGTGTGTATGTCATGACGTTTCATAGCATTTTCCCCTAAGGGACAAACGCGAACTCTCCACTGAGCTACATCTTGTATGTGAGAGAAAGCAAGAGAGAGAGTGAAAAAGAGTCCAAGTATTTATAATTAATGTGAACCACAGGAGAGGCTTGAGAATACATAACCAGATTTTGACGGTAATTTAACTTTGAACACAACTGCGTAGACATAACACTTTTCACATATATTAGTCAATCAGAAGTTGGAAATTTATTCAAAGCTTCTGTGATCCACTTGGTATTTAGTTTGCCATCAAAAGAAACTATTACATGGAAAATGCATATTGAAATTTTTTTCAACCAATAGTATTTGCTGAATCAAAAATAATATAATTCAATCAAATGGAAGCAGAATGCTAAAAACCTATAGAGTTGTATCTTCAGATTTATTATTTTTAACTTCCAGGTGGTATTCATTTTTAAGAGTTTTGTCGATGCCACTGCAATTCTATCATCAGTGGGCTTATGGTCTTTCACTGCTCTGTTGCCACTTCCATGAAAAGTGCTCAGATGAACTGCATTCCTTGGTTCCCCAAGTTCTAACCTTCACAGCCAGGAACCACCATGCCCCTAAAATTGTAGCAAACCACCTTCATTCCCTCCATATTCCATTGTTGAGAAGTAAGATCCACTTGAGCAGCTTCTTCCCGTGAACCACTTGTCTGTGTAACCGACTCCCAAGAGGATGCTTCCTCAATCAATACAATCTTAACTTTTCTAGTCTAGGGTTAACTGTTATCTTCTCAACCTATCTGTATAAACAGTGTCTTTTACTCTGTCACCCTCTACCTTGAGTGGCCTCCAGGCCTTGTACATGGTGAGCCTCACTGTAAAAAAGTCACATATTAAAATACCAGTTCTCGTATGATCATCAGAGTTAAGCAACACCAAACCTGGTCAGTACCTAGATGGGTGACTGCTTGGGAATACCAGATGCTGCAAACTGGGATGTGCAAGTGGTGTAATGCACAATGGCTTGAAATTAAAAATCAGAGAGTTGAGTTCCAGTTCCAATTGGGTTCGTGATATTCACTTACATGCAAATACCCTTGGGAGAGGTATGAATCCACCTCTTCTCCTCTAGCTATGAGTTAATTAGTATGACTTGTATCAGTGAGGCGCCGTGGAGAAATGGATAGCGGCTCGGATTGAGGAATTGGAGAACTGAGTTCGAATTCCTGTCGAATCCATTACATTCACTTATGTACTAATAACCTTGGGAAAGGTATGAATCTTCTTCTTCATGCCCCCCACCACCACCAGCTATGGGTAAATAGCAGGACAGACCGGGTTTTATAGCCTTGGGTGGCAACTGGTCTACCGCAGAAAGAAATGGCAACCTACTGTGGGAAAAATCTGCCTCATCAGTCATGTATCAAAAACAGACATGATCGCCTAAGCGTGTATCACACATGGCACATAACTGACTGACTGTATCAGCAAATCCTTATTATCTACATTATCTTGTATTCTTACAATTTAAAAAAAAATTCTGACTTAAATAACCTGCAAAAGGTTGATAAACAGTAAAAAACAAATCAATCAAATATCTGTGACTTTTGGTGAGGAGTTCATCATCTACTTGATTTAGTTTGCCATCTTTGAATGCTATAAGCTTTCTTTCTACTTGATTAAATTACATTCATTCTGTTTTAATCTCATTTATATGACATCCAACTTGTGCCATAGAAGATTCTAATCTGAGAAGAAATATTTGTACTTGTTTGAGGGTCTTGGAATGCAATACATCATCTTCATCAATCTTATTTATATGACATCCAACTTGTGCAATAGAAGATTCTAATCCGAGAAGAAATATTTGTACTTGTTTGAGAGTCTTGGAATACAAGAGCTAGATCATCTTCAAAATTTATGATGGTGATTGCAGGGTATCTACAGCCTCTTACATCTTTTAGGGTAACCCCAATACTTTTCACATCTTTAGTTGCTGAGTTGATTGATTCGTTTTTTATGGATTATCAACCATCTGTAGGTTATTTAAAGCCAGAAAATATTTTTAAAGTTTTTTTTTTTTAGATAATAATGATTTAGTAATACATGTCTCACTAATGAACCCATATGTGCAGAAGGTTGATAAACCGTAAAAAGCAAATCAATCAATCTAACATGTGTGGCATTTGGTGAGGAGTCCAATCATGATCCCAGATAGAGAACATTATCCACTTGATTTAGATTATTTGCTTTGAATGTTATAAAGTTTTCTTCTGCTTCATTAAAAGACATTCATTCTCTTTTAATTGCATTTATATGACATCCAGCTTCTGCCATAGAAGATTCTAATCAGAGAAGAAATATTTGTACTTGTTTGAGAGTCTTGGAATACAAGACATAGATCAACTTCATCATCTGTGATGGTGGTTTTATAAACAATAAATTTTATAAACAATAGAGTTTATTATTTTTGTTGACAATTCTCAAGAACAAAGAAAATACATAAATTCACTTTCATATGTTTAGATTTTATTACAATTCTAATCATTGATTTTTAACACAATAAACATTGCTGAGTAGTGAAGGTAGTTAAATTAAGGTCAATGAAAAAAACCATCCTTTTGACATTCTGATTGCATGCTCAAAGATTCAAGTTTGCCAGGTGTTCCATAAGTCTTGACAATTTTCAGGAGCTTTCTTCTGTGTATGGAACTTTCATAAAATCTACAAATATCAACACAACTGTAAGTTTTTCTATCTTTCCTCTCCTTGATTATGTAATGTTAGATTGACCTTTTCCAAAGCCATTTTGTTTAATTCTCAGTAATGAATCAACAAGTGGGTGAATTTTATCATGTTAAAAATCTTCATTGCAACAGCTGCTAATGTTATATATAGTATATACATTAGGAAAGTTATTGACAAAGTGAAATTTTTTTAGTGAGATACATTTCATCTTTTAGGACTTTAAAGAAAGAAATATGTCATACAAAAAGATTTTTCAACTTTATCATTAGTTTTCTCAACATTGTTCTGGCATAAAAAAAATTATATATCTCTTCTCCCATAGTGTGTGTGTGTATATATATATATATATATATATATATATATATATATATATATATATATATATATATATATATATATATATATATATATTAACCCATAAGTGAGAGAAGAGATGGATTTATACCTTTCCCAAGGATATTTGTGCAGCTGAGTTCATTGCATTCACATAATGGGCAAATATCCTTGAGAAAAGTATGATTCCATCTCTTCTCCCATCTATGGGTTAAATAGTCAGACTTGTAGCTGGAAAAGATCATTGTTATTGCATATATATATATATATATATATATATATATATATATATATATATTACAATAAATCCTAACGAGCCAGGCAAACCTACCTAAGTTTCGGCTAAATGGATCTTCAGGCTAAACTGATTCTAATTTACCGCTCTACTTAGCATATTGGGAAATCTACATTTTTGTTTAGTCTTTATATTTGCTTGTTTTTTTTTCTTTGGACTAAGGACGATTTGTTTCGCCTTGTTTCGCCTTGTTCTGATATTTTTACTTCTTTCTTTTTTTACTTCCAGTTTTTTCCTCGGGTACCAATTTGCCTTCAGGTGTCTACAACTTGAGTTATCCGAGGTTTTTCAAGTGTGTAATACTGTTAATATATATATATATATATATATATATATATATATATATATATGTGTGTGTGTGTGTGTATATATAAATATAAAATGAATAATTAATTAATAAATAGTAAAATACTTTTAAAGGTATGCTCTATTTATGAGAGTAAGTGCTCAATATTAAGAACAGCATATATAATAGTGTGGACATAGGTATTAACACTGGATGGCGACAGTCTGTTTCATGCCTAATTTCAATCATTTGCATTTAAGCATGAAACAGACTAAATATATACTGTCTACTGATCTTGACACGGATACAATGTGTGCATGCTAAGGAGTAGTAGATAGTCTGATAAAATCTTTTTAAATCTTCAGCTCTTGCAGAGGCTTTGTATCTGAGACAGTAACACCTGCTGCAATAATGTTTGGCATGGCAAAAAAGTCCTGTGCAAGTAAGTGTCATACTATGGTGAGGCATATACACTTCTTTTGTTCAATTAGATCTGTTCGAAGAGATGTATTATGGGTCTTTGAGAAACTGGATGATTTTGGAGAATTGCTATGTATGTTGGGTCTGACGAATCTGTAGTACTTTGAATGGAACATGAGGGGTGGATACTTGCTTCATTCTGTTAGCCCACCAATAACACTAGCTGTGTTGCATCAAGAGGTGCAAGAGGCTTGGAACAATGTCTTACAGGATAGTATTCACTGTCTGGACAATCATGTTGATATCCTAGGAGTGCAATAATAAGGGGTTTGACTAGTGTTTGTACCACTATGGAATGTGAATAAAAGCAAAAAGAATGATAATATTGAAAATGTAAGTTTCCTTCAGGGATTCAAAACTCAATCTGTTAATTTGAACAAAGTAAAATATAATGTTAACAGGTATGGAATGTGTGTACATGCAATTAGCCAATAGAGTTTGTTTGGCTATCTAAATCTTCAGGTAACATATACACTCCTATCGAGAATTGAGATTAAAAGATTAGTGGACAGTGTTGAACAAAGCTTCCTGACATCTATTTCCGAAAAAAACAAAACCAGAAAAGAAAGAAAAGTAATAGAGGCATACTATTCTGAGAACTGTCGGGCAAAGCCAGTTGATCTTACTGTGAAATTCTTAGCTGGGTAAAACCAGAATCCCTACTGCGTATTGGTTAGGGGGGAGGACGAAGAACCTAATATTGTGAAAATATTTTCCAACAGGCGTGAATCGCTCCAACGTGCTCTGCACTTTTCCAGAAAAAGTTTAATTTTTTATATAAACAGCTAATAGCAGTTGCCCAGGGTTAGTTGGAGAGTTTGAGAGTTTTTTGGGGACAGAAGTAGAGACAACTCTCTTGTCGAGAACAGAACCGCAGCTGCCCAACAAACCAGGCGACTTCAGCTGATTGCTAATTTTAGGATGTTTCTCTTGTAAATGAACTTACAATAATTCAGGAAGTTTGACAACACTTTATTTTTTTTGTTGTTTCTCATGGATCTGAAAAGAAACTCATACCAAAGAATTTAGCTGTTAATATTTTTTTGTTTGAACTTTCTCCAAGAATTGTTTATTGGTTACTGTAATGTCTAGCAGAAGGAAAATAAAATTCCAGATTTTTTTATCATCAAATCTAGTGTTGTGACATTTCTTCGTTGATTTCGACAGCTGAGGAAACCTGAAACAACATTTCTAGATGGTCCATTAAAATTTATCACGGTGCAATTTTGTTACTTTTGTAACAATGTATTTAACTTCTTGTGATCCAGCAGACCCAAATTCGGCATTGAGAGGATCTGTTCAGCCAGGGATCAAGGAACAGTTCTGCCTTATGCCAGTAACCAGACTGCAGTTGGTGAAGTGACAAGATAGTATTCAGCGACGTGACCAAGGCTATATCTGGGACCAGGTCAGCTTAAGGTCACATGTTGATACACCGTTTATTTTGGATCCTGAGCACATATTGATTTGTATACATAATCATTTATTATAATCCAGCTATAATACCTGCTTATTACATCATGGATAATTTGAAACATATTTTCAGAGTGTTGCAATTTTATTACTCCTCACTATATACATAAATATATATATATATATATATATATATATATATATATATATATATATATGTATGTATAATATATATATATATATATGTTTACCTTCCATTCTACATCAATGAGAACAAGCACTATGAGTGCATTGTGTATTTGTTAATGATCAAAAGCAAATGCTTTTAACACAATGTTTAAAATCTCAGTCGCAGTTGTAAAAAGAAAACACAAGAGACGGACATGTCTGCAAAAACAATACCCTGTACGGTAGCAAAAGCTGCTAGTGGCGCCAGGGGTGGCAGTACCACCATAGCCACCAAAACTGTGTTACCTCCGCTGCTTGGCGGCTGACAAGGGTAGAGTTTGCTTTTACACAGTGTATGTATAAAAAAAATATTTTATTACTTAAATATTATTTTTAGTGGATATCTGAGTAGATGCACTGTTTGTTTATTAACAGTATAAACTTTATTTTCTACCCAATAACAGACAATAACATGCCAAAAAGATTTCACAATGCAACACACACCCAGTAGTGTGCAGAAGGGAGGGTAGAGTGTGTGAGGGCCCTTGGCATCCATATCAGGAGTGACATCGAGGAGTGAAATAAAAATTTAGTTTATATTTAATTGGAATAAAGTGTTTATTTCCTGTTTCATCTGCTTTTACATATTTAAAATGTTTTCCTTTCCGACATTTCTCAGTATTAGGCCCTATAGGTCTCCCTACTTGAGTTTGAGGGGCATACAATCAAGGAGTTGGTCCCAGGCATCACTAAATATCACCATATCACCAAACCTCTGCACATCACTGCACACACCATTTAAATCAAAGAAAAGTGTTAAATACCAGATACAGAGCATATATAGGGTGACCCCCCCAAAAAACTTTTTAACAATCCAATAAAATCAAGAGTGATGGAAGAAAAATATTTAATTCATAGTAACTGAAACCTTAAAACATGCCATTTAAGAAACAATGATGGAATTTTCATTTTTTTTAAATTATGTCCTGTAGATGGCGTCCTCCTGTACGAATACATTCTTGAAATCTGCTGTTGAGAACCCTATTTACTGATGCAACATCTCAGCTGGGATATTGTGAATTTCATTCTTGTTACTAAAATGGCGAAATGTTTACTTTGCTCAAGGTCACTGTCTCGCAGTGTTGCCACTTGCTCATGTCTGGCAATACGCACTTCAAAAATTCCCGTTTTTTTGGGGTCACCCTATATAACAGTAAATTTTGTAGAAATTAACATCACCATGTGAAATAGTTTTTGGAAAAATTTCTCATAAAAAGCCACAGATTTCAACTTTCAGGGAACAGATATGCAGCTGTCTCCAATCTGATTAAGCTCAAGAGAGATATAGTTGCCTCCAAGCCATTCAAAGACATGGCTACTTGTTGGTGGTTTCAAACAAATCAGCTACAACAACAAAAACAACAAAGACAGTCAGTTTAATCTTCACTAATGATAAAAGTATTTTGTCAACTATAGTTTTTTTCTGTGGACCAGTTATTTAAAAGTCTTTTTTTCAACTGCAATTTTTTCTGCAGACCTAATATTTAAAAGTTTTTTCTATTCTATATCCTTTTCTGTGTATCAACTGCCCACACACTCTAACTCAACTAAAGGCTATTTTTACTCCTTTTCGACTTACTTGAATTCATGTACATATGTCTGTAAATACAAATGATTTATTTAAGAGACATGAGGCCCTGTTTTCTTTATTTTGATTTTATTATTGTTTGAAATTCAGATGCTTTGATTTTTAATATAAAAAACCTGGACAATTGAATTTCCTACAGTATATATATATATATATATATATATATATATATATATATATATATATATATATATATATTATTTATTTATTATAATTTTATTATATAGACAAAACCATTTTACCCACAACAAAAATTTTTTTTTTTTGTTGTGAGTAAAATAGTTTTGTCTATATGATAAAATTATAATAAATAAATAATTATCACTCTACTACCTGTATCGAGCTCTTTTTTTAATTAACGCTGCGAACGTTGGAATTTATATATTACTTTTGTTCTCATCGCATCGGATATATATATTTATATATATATATATATAGTTTACTGCTACCAGCAAGCAGAAATATTTTTTTCTGATGATGATGGCCATGTTGGCCAAAACTAGTTGAGGAATCTAAATGAAATAATAATAATAAAAACGAAAGAATATTAATCTACAACCCAGTGTGTCTGAAGATTTTAATTTTTTTAATAATTTTTATCGTTCAAAATATATATATATATATATATATACAGTGTAACCCGGATATAAAAGACCCTGATATAAGAGAAACCCGGATATAAGAGAGATTTTATCTGGTCCCAAATTAGAGCCATACTTACCTAAACAAAATAGACAAACTCGGATATAAGAGAAACCCGGATATAAGAGACCTCTTCTCCGGTCCCGACAACTCTCTTATATCCGGGTTACACTGTATATATATATATATATATATATATATATATATATATATATATATTGTGGTAGACCACCTGGAGGGGGCACAATATAATATGGCCTGTGTGCCCCAAATAAGGGTGAGTCACAAGAGGCCCACTAACATTTTAAAGATAAAAGACGTGAAATCTGACAGGTCAATAAGAAGACAACAAACGACAAACTTAAAATTAATACAAAATTTATTTGCATCGTATACAAAAGTGTGTTTTTGGATTAAAGGAACATGAACAAACAATGAATCAAGTAATGAAGGTAGAAGTAAGTAAATGAAGGGATACTGACCGGCTAGATGATCTAGATAATATAACTGTGACTAAATGTTAAAAGTAGAGTCCATGTAAGTTAAGTTGGTATGTAAGTCCACGATTTGAAAATTCAGTTCACATGTCCGGCAAAAGTGTTAAAAAGTTGCTGGTTAAGTTCAATGATGAAACTTCCATAGTATTTTAACCAAAGTGTACGGAGTAGGTTATTTAAAGTCTGAATGATATCGCCAAAGAGAAGAAAGTTTAATTTAAATGTCCAGTGCTGGCTAAGTCCAGTGGTGAACCTTCTCTAGTATTTTTTAACTGAAGTGTACAGAGTAGGTTGTTTGAGTCTGGATGATATGCATGCAGCAATTTCCTAAACCAGGTGAGTTAGGTTGACAGGAAAGCTGGGATTTAGTGTAGCCGGAAGTTCTGGGCTGTTGTAAGCAGATCTATTAATGCAGGCAACCAGATGAAGTAGGGACCAATGCATAGTCGGAAGTTCAGAGAAGTAAGGTTCTGTGGTAGCCAGAAGTAGTTTAGGTCAGGATTGCTGAATGTAAGGATCTGAAATAGCCAGAAGTAGCAAGACCAAGAATGCTGGAAGTTTGAGTTTGTGGTAGCTGGAAATAATAAAGGCTATGAATGCTGGAAATAAGAGTCCATAGTAGCCAGAAGTATGCACAGATCAGAAACAGCAGAAGTAAAATAAGAAACACCAGAAACTAAGTGGCTGTTGTAGCCAAAAATTATAAAGGGCAAGGGTGCCGGAAGTAAGAATGGATAGGAAAGCCAAACTAGCATCCAATTGGCAGAGCAAAAGTTAATGGGCACATAACTTAATACATAACCTGTCCAGGCCCCCTGGTCATAAAGACAAGGTTGCCTGCATTTCACCTCCTCCTCATCCTGCCTCCTAGTTTGCCGAGTAGTCACCAGGTTATATGAAAAGGGAGTATAAACATTAATTGGTCCTGCATTTAAAGAAAATAAATTCAGAGTTGCTACAAAGTATAAAAAGTCTAAAAATGTTCCCAAAGCATATTCAGACTAAGTTTATAACAACTAAAATGACATTAGGTTTATTATGAAACTAAATGAACTTGCTATATTAAATTGAAGGTAGTGAGGCAACGCAATGAAAAAAAGTTCAAGGTTATGAAGATATATAGCATCTGCCCTTGATCACTTCAGACAACGTTGTTGTAGTGTGTCCAACATAAATATTATTTTTACCATGGGAGTTACAACATTGTTTGGGCAGCTAAGTTTTCATTTGAATAATATGTCTAACATTTCTAAATATTTACAACAGCATACCTGTCCACATTCACAATTCAGAAAAATTCTTGTTGAAAATACCTCTATACTTTTTCACAGAAAGATTAAACAAACTAAAAATTCTCGAAGCTATCTATATTAAAAAATTGAAACCAAACCTTAATAAATTTAATTATGAATACTCCACAAATGTTTAAAATGTGTAAAATAGATAGTTTGAAATGTCAAGGTTTGCACTAATAGCTTCTCTTTTTACTGCTCATTTCATAAATAACTCTTCACACCATACTTAGTTACCTCCCCTTAAACGGTTTCAGTGGTCATACACTGACACAGCGTTTTTCACTCCACATGTAAGAAATTTAACTTTCAAATGAACACAACAATTTTGTCTTTGACAATAATGAACACTACAATATTTATCTTGTAATAAACAATACCCTGATGATGACATTGCTATGTTGAAAGTACTCAGAAATAAAAGAAATATGTATCAACATTGCAATTTTCTCTCGTCCTTCAATAATGACACCAAAAAGCTTATCCGCGAATATGAAAGGATCTTATTGAAAATAAGTAGACAGATCATGTCTAATTTATTCGATGAAGCATGTCTCAATGAAAACATGCTGCCGAAATACACACACACACACACACACACACACACACACATACACACACACACACATATATAATAATGGTCTCTCCCGTCAGTTTCAATGTATGAAGATCTGACAACTTAATTGATTCAGTTATGAAATTTTGTGTGATAATCTTAAGTGACACTTAAGACCCGCTAGAGATTTACAAAGGAGGGCGCATATGGAGTAAGAGTGGGGATTGTGAGATGAGATCACTGTTAGATTGGCTGACCTTTTAGATCTTGCTCTCGCTTCTTGAAGACGATTCAGACAATCTGATATATATATATTAATATATATATATATACGTTCTATGTCCATTGTTGTGAAAAGTGACAGAAGGGACTTACTACATTAGATTTGTTCTATTAAATTTTTTAAATATAATGTTGCAATAAATGTGCTACTTATGACTCTCACTGATTTTGCACATATTACACTAATTACACAGACCTGAAGATGACTCACAAGGGTCTAAAGCTTGGACACAGGTATTATAAATGTTTTAGAAATTTCGTACATCAACAGCTGCCATTTTGGGGAATGGTAATTTATAATTTGGAGAGGAAGCTGGACACACTCGACACACAAAATATCTATACTCCTTAACTCTGCATTAGTTATCTCAGATTTTCGAAAATGGATAGTCCTCAGGCGTCTGCCTCCCACAACAACTGAACTACAAGTGTGCCACATCGTGTACTACCCTCACTGAGTCAGGGCAGTAGTAGTGGAAGGAAACAAAAGAAACAAGTTACCAACTAGGAATTATGAGGTCTTTAAAAATTTGGGAGTAACAAAACACCCTATGTGACTAAAACGCATGCTTAAGACATGTTTGAAGGAACAGTTGCTTCCTAAGTACACCAATTTTAATTACTTACATTGACTTTCTACAATGTAATGTAGTAGCGTAGTATATATTACGATTAAATTAAATATATCTTTCTTTATGTTGGCCGAGTACAATAAATAGCTTTCTCAAGAATGCGCTCGTGTGTAAATATTGGGTTGGCCAAAAAGTCCGTCATTTTTTTTTTTACTTAAACGAATGAGCTTTTTGACCAACCCAATAATTATCTTCAAAACTTTTGATTTTACACCGCTATTTTTTTTTTACGACGTTTTCCGACCAAATACGGAAATTGTCGAATCTTTTCCGACCGAATTTTTCGAACTTTTGTTCGTCTTCCGCGAGTTTCAAAGTTAAGGGAGATAACCGAGTAATTGACACTAAATATTAAAATGGCGGATGTATTGGACGTTCAAGAGGCCGCTGAAGAATTTGAAGTAGATGAGGAGGGAGATCGTAAGTAAAATCTAATTTTTTTTTGTGCTTTAAAGCATCTATTATGATAGGGATCCTTATTTTCTTATAGTTTATTAATCAAGAAATAGGTTTCCTTTATTTGTTAGTGTACAAACCGGTTATGCTGTCTTTTTAGATTTGTTTAAAAAACTAAAATCGATATGAATATTAATTCGTGTAAATAACAAGACTATTTTTTGTTTTTCTCTCAGTTGATTAAATTGTTTTGTGGAAAAATAAATATTTTACCTTTTTATTTGCACTTCTATGTTCATTCCTTTTGAAATTCATCTGACTTTTTTGCGCATTGTTTGTAACACATTTTTCCCTAAGAGAAATGATTTCATTTTTAAATTAAATTCATCATCGTCTTCTTATAATAAATTGAAGTATTCGTTTTAAATTAATTGTCAGTAAATATTTAACTTCCGATCAAATATATCTTTTTTAATATTTTCTGTAAAAGATTGGAAACATAATGTTAAAAAAATCAGACTAAGCTCTTGATTGTTTACGACGCCATGTGCATAATGGGGAGCAATCTGAAATAATTGATAAATAAAAATCTGTTTGATTTTTGAAGGTTCGTTGTATTTTTAAATTTCTCTTGGTCAACTACAAACAAAATTTTAAAATCAAATTTCTTTAATGTAGGTTTCAAAGTCAGAATATTTTAATTTGCTCAGAATCTGTTATTAAATCACAAATTTATTTCTTCGTTTCTTTTCACAAGACATGAAAATATTTAGACTAGAAAATGCATTTTTAAAAAAAATAAAATATTTTTCTTGAAGCTTTTATTTTAGTAGTTTTAATTCTAAGCTAAAAGTTTATAAATTACTAATTACTCTAATTAATTTTTTTTTAAATGATGGCAATTCTTGTAAAAATTCACTATTCGTTCAAAAAAAGCCTCAAGTCAAAGTGTTTCCTTAAGACAAAAATAGTGTCTATGATATATTTTATTCATAAAAAAGCAATTAAAAATATTTTTAATTAGATAATTTTATTGAATTTTTATTGTACAATTCCGAGCAAATTCACAGTAACTGGGGAATGTGGATCCTGTTTGACCAAAAGAATTTTTGTTGATTTAATTTTCCTAGAACTTTAAGTGCTACAAAAAAGAATTTCTCGAAATTTCATAAAATTAAGTAAGTGTGGATTAAATAATGTAAAAAAACAAATTTAGCAACATTTTCTAAAAAATGTTTGAAAAATAATTTCATTCATTTGTGAATAAGTCCTGAAAGTTTCATTAAAATGTAACAATTATCTGATTTTTACAAGAATATGCATATCAGTGCTGTTTTTTTTTGTTTATATATATATATATATATATATATATATATATATATATATATTCTGTAAAAAAAGATGCCCAGATTTCCTGTATTAATTTATGGCCCCCCTGTTGACGTCATAAAAACAAGGTTTTAACCAAAATTTCTAAGGTTCTAAAAAAGATTAAAAAGAAAAAAAAATTACATCAAAAAAATTCTTTGGTCTTTACTTTTAACAAAGATTTTTGTTTTTATTAAGTTTTGGTCATTTTTCATAATGTATTCTCATTTTTTACTGAATCTTTGGAGGTACCTGATATATATATATATATATATATATATATATATATATATATATATATATATATATATATATATATATATATATATATAGTAGTTTTTAGCATGAAGTCTTTGGAGGTACCTGATATATATATATAGTAGTTTTTAGCATGAAGTTTATAAACATAACAAGGCTAAGAGTAGTCCAAGAATGAAAAATGTTTTGAGAATAAAACCATATTCAAATTTTTTCTTAGTACAACTGAAAATGCTGAATGTGTGTGTGTGCATCACACACACATGATAAAATATAGTTTTAAGATACGCTATTGTTGAGTCATTGGTGGAACTTGTTTCTGAGTATTGGGGGTGCTAATCGGCATTTCCTTCTGTGTGAAATGAGTTCTATGTTGGATCTGTAGAGACGTCCACAGTCACCATGTGATAGGGTAGGTGTGTTCAGGGGATGGAGATCTTTGGCTTTTCTTTGGGCTCTCTGTATCTTCTATTTGTCTTCTGGTGTTTTCGAAGGATGTTGCTTTTTTGTGGGGTCTGCTCTTCTCCAGTTGGTTCTTTCTGCACTCTCTGTCCTGTCTCCCAATTGACTGGAACGATTTTTGTCCTCAGCAAAGGTGTTTTGATCTGATCTTCGAATCGAAAACTTGCAGCTCCACATGCAAGCTCTGAGAAGAGGATATGTTTGGGTAGGTAGATGTCTGTTGTTTGGGCAAGATGTCCGGCCCATCAAAGTCAGTGAGTGAGTTGTGGTTTCTGGAAAGGGAAACCAATCCCAGAATACCGGATACATGGAGTGGGTTTTGTGGTCAGAACAATTCTGGTGCATACCCATAATCTCCTCCTCAAAGCCATCAACAAGCGCCTGATGTCCTTCCACATTCCACTACCTCATGGCAACTTCCTTACACTCATCTTAGTCTACACTCCAACCCTTGACTCGGATGTACCTATAGAAGATGAGTTCTACTGGCAACTCGATGACCTCATCTCTACTGTTACCTCAAGGAACAAAGTGATCATCCTTGGTGACTTCAATGCCCGAGTGGGGAATTATGCTGCAACGTAAAGTCCAGTGATCAGAAACGGGTCATAGGAACTGCAATGACAATGGGCTTTGCCTTGTCGGCATATATGCTGAGCACAAGCTTCTCATAACCAATACCATCTTCCAACCCAACAGAAGTTCTCCTGGAGTCATCCTCGATCCAAACAATGGCATATTCTGGATTGTTCCATATGCTATATTTATTGGGTAAAAGTGCTCAGTGTCCAGGAGAGAGCATGTGTAAATATGAGAAGAGTGGACAATGGTGGCAACAGTTTGTTTCATGGTTGAATGCATTCTTTAGCCCACCAAACCAATCATCAGATATTAAATTTTTTTTTAAAGTTCTATATAGTTCAATTTAAATTGTCGTCTGAATAAACTGCTATTTTACCTTTCTTTTTTTTGTCTGCACAATCAATCAGAATATTGATTAGTGTAAATTGTTCAGCTTCTTCAGGATCTTCATAAAATACATCATAATTGAAAGAGTCGTGTGGTTGTTATTTTCCTTCATCTTATTTTTAGGTTTTTTTAATTTTTATCTTGCAGGTCTTTTATTATAAACTGAAATAAGTATTACTAGTTAACAATTAATAATGGTGAGAATGTTCAAGAGTCAATTTGGAGTTAAGTCATTTGGGAAATATTTGAATTTTAGCTTTAAAAATTAAAAAAATGAACCTGTAAACAAACAGCAAAACAATTATTCACCAATAAGTGGCAGTCCAATTATTTCTTTAGTTTATATATGTATATTTGCAGCTGTTGTGTGTATTTTTTAGCAATGAAAATTTGCATATGTTTTTGAGATGAGTTTATTTGACCAGCATGTTCATCTTGGTTGTTTTAATCTCCTCAGAAGACCTAGCATAGAGATGAGTGCCATCTAAGAGTCTTTAAGAAAGGACATTCAATAAAAAAAAATACAGCATGAGTCTTGACACCCATACAGTCCCACCATCTGAGTACGGACATTAGGTTTAAGGCTCCAGAATGTCAGCATCCACATGGACTTGTGGATTTAAATTATGTTGTAAGAAACTGAAAGAGTTTATTGCGGTTGGGAGAAACACCTGATTGCTCTCCCAACAACTATGGGGGCAATAGGCAGGGAGAGGAATGAGATGGGAATTAACAAAAATAACATTTCTTCAGAAACCACAGCAACTTGAACTAAAATGCTCATGTAACCAACTTCACACTTGCCAATTGCTGGTTTTCCCCTGCTTTTATTTGATGAGGCATCTTACAAAGACCTGGATCTTAACCAGTTGAAGAGAGGCCTGTATCTAGACATGCCAAGCTGTCCAACTGCTAACTGGGGAAAACATGGATGCAACTGGTGGTGGCAAACCTGTTCACATCCAATCCAAGGCCTCTTTTGCATCTGTACTGATGCACGTTCACAACTAATTAAGAACTGACAAAAAACTTCATGGTTATATGGGTGTTTCCCAATATGTTACCAATAATAGGAAATTGTAAGATGAAAATAAAAAGGTCAGACCTAACTATGAAAAAATAGGATCTGAAAAATTTGATATTTTTATCTATATTATAATTCTTCTAAATTTCATCCATAATTCAGGTATTTTGGATGTCGGGCACTTTATTTACCTCTTTTATAATTGAAAAGTCATGCATTTGAAATGCAATATAATTTATATCAATTATTTTTCTCCTCTATAAATCCAAAAGAATGCTTATGAATTCAAAAAGATTTGCATAGAATATAAGGGAGGTAAATCAGTAGTTGGTATACAAATTTGTTTGAAATGCTCAAATTCATATCTAATAACCATGTGATTAGTTGGAAAATAATTATTTTATTTTAAACATGTTTTAAAATGAACATGTAAATAATTATTCATTAGTTATTTTTCTAATATCTGGTAATATTTTCAAAATGTAAATGTCCCACTTGGAACGTATATTCAAAATATGAGGCCAGGTAAAAGTTTTGTTTTCTCTACAGAAATTGAACTACATTTATTTATTTATTTTTTGTTGAAAATATGAGGGGAGGTAATTCAGCATTTCGTATCTGAGAAATATTTAGAACTAGTATTATTTTTGAGTATTTAGAAATAGTGTAGTAAATGAAGTTTGAACTAGCTTAAACGTATCACTTACATAATCAGTAATGAACAAATTTTTCTTTGATTATTTTGTTACTGACTATGATCTTTAAATACCTTTCCATGTTATAGAAAGCAGCTAGATAAAAGACTTGTCTTTAATTTTATAACTATAGTTGCTGCATTATTGTGTTTTAATTTAAATTCTTGAATTGTATTTTGTACAACTATTGGATATGATTGTCATTGATTTTTAAGATGAAATAAACAGAATTCAACAATTTTTTTTTTTTTTTTTTTTTTTTCCAGAGGGTCTTCAGAAATTAAAGGAAAATGCTAAAAAAAGGAAAGGAAGAGGATTTGGTGCTGGTAAGTATAGAACTAAAAAAATGGTTTCACTGGATTTGGCTAAATTATTATGTATTTCTCAAAGCTGCAGATGCATTTACTTATATATGGGAATCATTGAGATTGCTTTCTAAACGTTAAAGAAAATTAAGTGAAAAGTAAATAAATTCTTCAGTTTTATAAAATCTATTAACCTGTATTTACTTAATACAAAAGTGTTTCTGTTTTTCTTTGATGACATTTCAAGGGCATATTTAAATTTGGAAGAAAGGTTATAAATGAAAGGGTTGTGCATGTATGTACTTAATGGGGTGCTGAAAGTTTCTTTGGCTGTTTGATAAAATATTTGGAAGTGAAACAGGTTGAGAATTTTTCAGCACTTTCCTTTTGAATGTGTTTGTGTTATACAGGGTGTATCAAAATCTTCAGGGACAGGTTCCTCAACCAAAACTTTGACAAAAGTCCCTAAAACATATGTCTGCAATTCATTTGTTTTTGAGTTATTAAGTTTAAAGAAAGTTTATGGTAGATGGCGCTGTGTTGTCATATAGACTAGGTTACATTTGTCATTCGTGCACATATGTGGCTAGTCTGTTTTCCATATTTAACATGTGTAGTAGTGAGTTAATTGAGAAGTGTTCCATTTAAAAATGGCAGGATATTCATATCATGAGCTGGCAGATATGATTTTTACATGCAACGAATGATAAGACATGAGGCTGTATAGCTGTATCAAATTGTGTTGAGGCACAATGATGGCCTTTTGGACATATGTTTATGTGGACTTTTGTCCTTGTTTTGGTGTGAGGAACCCACTCCCAAAGTTCATAAAAGTATTTTTTGATACATCCTGTATATAATATATATACTACATATCATGTTGTAAAAATATGGGTCTACATGACCCTGTTTTAAAAAAAAAAAATAGTAAAATTGATCAAATGGTCTAACATCTGAATGTTTTTTGGGAAATTTATTTATTCACATGATATGCATATATATATATTACTTGTTCCCTTATATATATTATTTTGAACAAATAAGCCAAATGCAAAAATATGTAGCAATATCAATTGGCTTAGGTCTTGTTAAATTGAAAACAGCAGATCCTGTCGCAAAACTTGAAACAGAACATTTACTTTTGACAGATGGTTATCAGTAAGTGAAGTGAACTTCAAAGTACAGAGCAAGAGGCTGCAACTGAGAGAAAGTCCCCAGGAAGAAAGATTAATTATCAGACAAAGAAAATTGTTATCTATAAACCTGACCATCCCGTGAAAAGGCACACAAGGAACAAAGTGCGACTTGCAGAACAAACAGAGAAGAGAGTCACTAAACTGCGCACTTCTCCCCTCACTTACACCTCATCTCTATTTCACTCACTTATAGCAGTAGGTTACAAACCAGGACTCTGGTTTACTGCTAGAAATTGTTTTGTTCTTCACTTGTGGGTAATGGTCTGAACAAAATGTAATGTTTGGCTTGAAGAAACTGCACCCTGTCAATGAACCTAGTGTCTGGTCTGAGATGCAGTGCAACAAATAAATTGTGTTTGAGATTTTAGTGTTTCAATCTAAAAAAAAAAAATACTCTGTCAGATTTTATTTTGTAAGTCATAATAGAATTTGTATTATTTTCTAATTCCAGGCATATTAAGATTGCCGTGGGTCATAAGAAAGATATAACCTCAAAAGAGAAACAAGATATACAATAAAGTTATTGAGTAGTTGGAATACAATGTTGGGAATTATGATAAAGTTGAATAGAAATCATAGAACAAAAAAATAAAAACCTTGGCAAAATAAAAATATTAAAAAGAAAATACAATATATACTCGTGGATAGGTCCCCCCCCCCACACACACACACACTTTATGGCTTAATAAATGATGATTTTCTGTTGACTCGAAGATAGGTCACATTATAATCTGGGGAGTTACACAGGCTTTTTTTAAACGTAAGAATTATCAGATATCTACCTTTTATTTCAAAACTTACAATCATTAATACATACACATTTGCAGTCAAAATACAAAATAGTGCAAACATTTTGGGTACTAGATTCATACACTTTGTTATTTGTAAATAACACTTAAGAACACCTTTTAATGTTATATGAAACAACCATTAAATAAAATTGTTTCATAAAGAATATATTTCATTTCTTTAAGTCATATTTTCCAATGTATTTTTGACAAAATATATATATTTTGCAGAATGAATCGTGGGACTATTTTTTCTTTGTCAATAAACATCCACACATGGTTCCTTAACTTTATGTATGTTCAGAGTTTCTATATCAGTCTAGTGCAAGGGCCCCAACCAAACTGTAACTGATGGATCAATGGATAATTTATAATTTTATTTATTTATTGTGATGGATATGTGAATCTAGCAGCATGAGGTAAGTTTAAAGCAGTGAGTCAGTATATATGATAGATAAATTGTTTCTATACGGAGAAAAACCACAGCTTCAGTGTTTATGAATATCATTTTCAATTTCTCAGAAATCATGATATAGTAGTGCTGTTTTACATTTATGTCGAGCGGATAAGTCGCACCCCTAATATTTTGTGGAATTTTTGCTAAAAAATGTGTGACCTATCCACGAGTATATACGGTACGAACTTTAATTAAAAATATTGGCTAAAGACATGAAAGCAACCAAAACTACCATCACAAAGAGAAACATGTAAGTTGGGCAAATAAGTATATGAAAACTTATTTCTCAACTGATGAATGTAGAGCTACATTGGATGGACCTGATGGCTGGGCTTGAGTTTGGGTTATTCAAAGAAAGAGTCAACATGGGAAGTGGAGTAATGTTTTGGTCTTGAAGGTCTATTTGAGTTAGTGATGGTTCAGTATAGACGGAAAGAATTATGAATTTTCATTTTTGCGAAGATTTTAAAGAAGTTATATTCATGCAATACAATGCCACTTTATATTCTACAAAGCTGACTATTGCCCATCTTGCCAAAAACCTTTTCAAACGTACCAAATTAAAATAGCCCCAGCCTCTCCAGATGTAAATCTAATAGAAAATGTGTGGGCCACCATAAGAGTTGTATATGAGAATGGGAAATAATATTCAGGCAAAGAAGATTGCTGGAGAACAATAAAAACTGCAGCAGGTAAAGTTGAAACCATAGAAAAGTTAAGAAAATCAATGATTGAAAGATTGAAGAGGATTATAGAATGCCATGGAGCCTATATTCGCATGTAAACTAATAAAATATTGGACTAATCAAATAGGGTTCTATAGCTTATATATTTCAGACTTGTTTGTTTCTGGTTAATAACAAAAATAAAATCTGACACACACACACACACACACAGCAACCTTTCTTTCAAAAATCTTTTATTAAATACGGCCGACAAGGAAGACTGAATTAAGTTTTTCCAGCGTCCTAACATTTTTTCCATTTTGTAGGAGTTGAGGAATATAAAAATTGTCCATAATTTTTATTGTCCCAAGCACATTCAGTCACTTCTGTAGCTTTTAAAAAATTCTACATAAACAATTTACAACATAACAGTCAAGACATTAAGAAAAAATAACAACGCCAGAGACAAAACCCATTGAAAATGTTTATAGAAGTGGCCAAAAGCTCTGGTGGCAATAAAAAATATGGACAGTTTTTATATTCCTTAACTTCTACAAAATGGTTAAATGTTAGGATCCTGGAAAAACTTAAATTAATTCAAGCTCCTTTGTTGCCCCTTATTCAATGAAAGATGTTATATAGGAGAGTGAGAAATTTCTCCTTTGTCTAGATTATTTTATGCTAAATAAATTTTTGGTTTTACAATTTCAACAATGTTTGTATTGAGTTTTAGTTACAGACAGAAATTTGAAATAATTTTTTTTTTCTTAATTAGAGGGGCAAACAAAAAGTGGTGTGGAAGACTATGAAGTTATGGATGTCGATGATGATGGGGGTCCAGGTCCCCAAAGATGTAAGTATCCCTGCAAATATTTTATCTCATTAACAATCTATTTGTGTCAAATTTAAAACAGTTGTTGGAAATAATGGGAACTTCCTATGTAAATTGTAACTACTTGTGAAATTCTCTGCAGATTATAACTAACTGTATTTTTATCATTATTTCTTATATAGCATGTGTGTGTAATATATATATATATATATATATATATATATATATATGCAAGTTTCATTAAAAATGACAGACAAGGTACTACGGTTAAGTTTTTTATTTAATTTTTCTTGTGTACGAACAAGAGTTTTCTTTGCTGGACAAAGGGTGTGTAAGAACTGTCCAAATGTTTTATTTTTCCGAGCGCTTTCGGCTATATCCTTAGCCATTATCAAGGATGATTTGATTTTTCAGCTTAATTGAGTGTGTGCATTATGTATATGTCTTGGTGTGTAGTAGAGGTGTTTTAATTTCCAAATACGGTTAGCACGTTGTGGCTTTGTTCGTAGTTAATATTGTTGAGGGTAGGCTTTTTCTTTTTTATTATTATAGCCTCCATTATTTTTAACCTTTTTTTACAGGTGGAAGCAATTAATATATTTGTGCTTTCTACTAGTATATTTCTAATGGAGTCTGGTAAATTTTTGTGTGTTTTTGCATGATGTGGGTATATATATATATATATATATATATATATATATATATATATATATATATATATATACCCACATCATGCAACTTTTGAAGCTAATTTTAAAGGGGTCGCATCACACATATAAAATTAGAGTATGTACTACTGGCCTTGGCTACACTGTTTATCAAACTGTATATCCATGTACTGTAGACAGAAATGCAGCTGTATTTCAAATTTTGATAAAACTGATGTTTTACTTAAATGTATCCAATAATAATGCATGTAATATTCACATATTAGTATTGTATTATAAAATACGAACATAGCAAATACACATCTTTTTCATTGTTTACGTTTATAAGATGTTTAGCTGTTTCTCATTTGGTTGTTTATGGTTGTATGTGTTAACAAGTATAGCATTACTACCAATACTTTATCATTCACATTTACTTATTTAACTAGATAAAGAGGTTAGTCCATTTGGAACTCACATGATACACAAGATCATTTTTTATAAGTGAAAATTTGGGGGTTGCATGATACAAGAGATCGCATGTTACATGAGTATATACTCTGTGTGTGTTATATATATATATATATATATATATATATATATATATGAGAGTGGGGATATGTAGAAAAGATTGTTCAGATACTGTGATGGCAGGTGCCTTTAAGTTGGAATGAGAAGCAAATCCATGTAAGTGAAGTCATTGGAATTTTTGAGGAAGTAGATAATAAATATCCTTATCAGATGCTATGGCCATAAAGTTTGTTTTCCTATTGAAGCTGTTAATGTCTGCTGGATTTGAAATTAGTCCCCTCTGTGTAGATCTGTTCCATTTTTTTTTCTCTCTCTCTCTCTCTCTCTTTCAGTCCATATACCACATTGTGCTACTATTGATTTTGCGACATTTCTGACATTATATAGATATTCAATAGTAAAAAAAAAATTGTAAAAAAATATATACAAAGTTAATTAAATAATACCACCCTCAGCCTCAAGGACAGTCTCTGGTGCAACCTCGGAATTAACTTCATGCCCTGATCAGGTGGTTCTTGTTAATGTTGGCCATCACATATATGATGGTGCCACATATGTTAGAGGTGACATGATTGTGAAAATGCCCATCCATCCACACCTGGGTTGCATCTGCCATGTAAAGCGGAGTAGAGTCCTGCTGGAATGCGTACAGCCACTCAGCTTGATTCACGGCTTCACCACTATGTCTAGCACCTTGATGTACACAGTGGAATTGAACCTGAAGCCCTGCAAGAAGTGAGGTGTTATAACACAGCCTCTGTTGTTCAGGCATCATAGTGAGTGCCCAGGAGGGGTGGGAACTCAGCACTGGGCCATATGTTGTTATTCTTGGTCACCTGGTCACTTTCAAGAAGCTGGTTAACTCCAAATTGCTGTGTTTGGTGGCTAAAGCCATTGGCATTGCATACCCGTTGATTTCTTGTCACATTAAAAGCTGCCATGTTAATGCACTTGATACATTTGAAAGCGAAATGAGAATGTTAAAATTTACTTTTGTGGCATATTATTATATAAAGTTATCTTCCATTTATAGGACACTAAAGGAGTGTTTTCAGATACCTGGTGTACCTTATGTGTTAGATAAGTTCGCTTGTACATGTATGTATATGGTACCTAGACTTTATGAATTTACATGCAGTACTAGATTCACGGCATGGTATCATCATTTTACAGTTGAATTAGCTAAATGTAATTGTAAATTCTATGCTAACAGCTTCTTTTTTTGCACCTGTGAAACTCTCTTTCCAGTCACCTTGATTTTCAAAAATTAAAATGCAATATCAATCGTTATCATTTGTTTTCATAATTCTTGTTGTTTTTAAAATATATATAGAATCCAGCAAAAGAAATATTCATACACACTTCAGGAAAGGAAAAACTTGTATAGACATTGCAATACTGAATTTCTTCAGACATCATGAGATTAATACAAGTTACCTTTCGGTTCTACAATCACAAGAAATGCTGAAAATGGTGGCCTTTAGCTTCCGGACATGTATTAGTACGGCAAATTACGACAGCTTGGGCAAAATTGGCTAAAGTGTCCAGTCTAAGAACTGCTAATGTAGTCAGGTTTCCTTAATGCACAACATCCTTTAGGGTTTCCCATAGAAAACAATGATATCACAATTTGATAAAACTATAAAAGACAATTTTTTTTTCCTTGCCTGAAATATATATACAGTTTTGGAGCAGACTCTTTGTTTATCACAAATTTCAAATAAGTTTTTATACTATACTCATGATTATTTTGAATCCTAATAAAAACATTTGTGTAATCCCTATTTTAGAAATTGTGGTATAACTGCTGAATTTAAGTTTTGAATTAATCTGCTTCATCAGATTGTATGAGGAGGAGCTGAATAATTCTTGCCTATATATATATATATATATATATATATATATATATATATATATATATATATATATATATATATATATATGAACTGAAGGCAAGGATTATGGCAGCATTCACCAACTTACAGGAGATTCCAAAGTTGTCTGGGGAGCATGGTTGGAGCCAATGCCGATTTTATTGAATGAGTTTACTCTTTAGTAGTTCAAGATATTTTTGTGTAATTTTGGTAAATATATATGTTAAAATTACATGACTATGTTATTTTCATTTTTGTGTAATTTGGGCAATAATTTACCCATTGCCCCCCTACACACACACATATATTGACTAAAAATTCCAGTCTACATATTTTGATTTTAGAAAATTGTTTCTTGCTTGCAGCTGTTGAAGGTTGGATTCTTTTTGTAACTGGTGTTCATGAAGAGGCCCAGGAAGATGATGTTTATGAAATATTTGCTACCTATGGAGAAATAAAAAATCTCAATGTGAACCTGGATCGTCGAACTGGATTCATAAAAGTAAGTGATTTATTATTTAAATTGTATTGAAATAAATCTTGCTAAAAATGTTTTTCTTATTGTGTCTATAGCTGACACTTTCTTAATCCCAAAATATTTTTCAGATGCTTCAGTGACACAAAAATGTATTTTTCCAAATTAGTTTGTCCTCTTATTAAATTCCAAATATGTCAATTTGTAATATTCTAAATAATTCAAATTGTAATTTGAAATTCATTTCTCTTTAAAAGTTTTGTATTTTAATTTACTGTTATAAGGATCTGATTTGTGCCTGTCTGTTACTGTAGCATAGCAAAAGTGGCACATTGTAGCACTGTTTTTGTTAGCACAATACTGTTTAAATGCTTTAACTTGGAGAATGAATTGATTTCCAGTCCAATTGGGCCACTGATTTTTTTAATTATTAATTAAGTGCAAAGTGACAAAAAATCCATCCCTAAGAAATAATTCAAATTCTATTAACTGCTAATTACAGAATTGTTTTCCTTTGACCATTATGTATTTCATCTGCTATAGTGGTTAACTGTTATCTTCCCCACATATCCCCAAAAACTGTGCCTCTTACCAATTACTCTGTAACCCTCTATCTTGAATGGCTCTTGGGTCATGTATCAAGTGAACATTATTGTATTGTAAAAAACAAAAAACACTACCTAATCAGCTTGTATAAGTGGATAGCAGAACAGGGACTGGGGTGGATAGTAAGAGGACAACATTGCTTAGAGCTATAATGGATAGGAAGTTGTGGAAACCTGTGATCACCCACATTTCAAAAGAGACATGGCACATTGAAGATTCCTTTCTTAGATATACTTTTCTTTCAATTCCTCTAACCAGTTTTATATTTCTGTTATAAAAAAAATAGTAAATAAATTGGTTTGTGAAAAGTCATTGAATCTTGATGTCAGTTCTTTAAAGAATGGGAAGTTTGTTTTTTTTTTTTTTTGTTTCTAATTTTATGTTTAAAATAATAGAGAATAATTTATTTTTATTTAAATTTTGGAAATATTTATATTATTGAAGACTGTAACGTGATCAAATACTTCATTCAGTACTGAAACATTTTACTTGAAGTAAAAGTAATTGGATTTTTAAAAATGTGCAATAAGAATTTAGACTTTGAACAGTTTTATTTTTAAGTATTAATTTTTCTAAATATAAAGATTTAATTTAAGATTAATTAATTAATTACTATTTTATAGAGATAAAATGGTTGATGTCAAATAAGATCTAATTTTAAAAATATTCTTAAATGAGAAGACAGTTGAAATAAGTAAATCTTCTACTTCATAATGCATTTTCTTTCCCTTACAGGGTTATGCCTTAGTAGAATATGAAACTTTTAAAGAAGCACAGAATGCGATGGATGCCTTGAATGGGTCTGAAATGTTGGGCCAAAAAATCAATGTCGATTGGTGTTTTGTAAGAGGACCAAGAAAAAGCAGGTAAGCTTTTTATTCTCTATATTCAATTTACTCATAAAGACGACATCAATCATATATTTCTCCAGAAACTTAAAGATAATTTTATTTTTATATTTATAAATATTTGCATACCTCTTTATTTTTACTAAATATCAATTTTAAATGTATTTCCAATTTAGCTATCAGTTTACAAAAAGTATCAGAAATATATGTTGTTTTTATGTGATTGAAATGTATTTGTTCTGTCATAATTATTGATTGTAAGATTCTTAATTTGTTTTATCAATTTACAAAAGTAAAAAAAAAACAAACCCCAAAACAATAAATAAACACAAACTTTTTGACACTTACCAAATCCACATTTTCATACTGGGAATGTTTTAGTTGTATATTATTATACAAAAAATGTTGCAGCGATAGTAATGTGTAATTTTATTTAATGCTGGATTTTTACCTATTTTCTCTCTCCAAGGAGCCGACGTGATCGCGACAGAGATAGAGACAGGGGAGATCGTGAAGATAGGCGGAGACGCTGATTTTGTATAAATTCATTTTTGTAATACTTCATTTCCAATAAACTATTCATTTTAAGTCTGTTAAAAGTGCTTTTATTTGTCATCTTTTACAGTCCACCTAATGACAATGAAATGCTTGCTTATTGGCGTGTGTGTGTGTGTGTGTGTGTGTGTGTTTTGAACAATAAAAAATATTAAAGAATTAAAATTTTCAGACAGACGAGGTGATATGTTAATATTTTTTTTATTTTATTATTTCAATTAGGTTCCTTGACTAGATTCAGTCAGTATGACCATCATTGGAAGAAAAAAAAATTCCTGCTTGTTAACAGTGAACTACAGGAATGAATGACTTTCTGAAGAAAATGAACTTTATCTGTAGTTTTTTTTTTTTTTTATCACTAGTTTTGTTCAATCCTTGTGTTGGTCAAACAGCCTCTTTTAAGTTGTTTTTAAGGTAGAGGCTGGATAGATTCATGTAACTGAATTCCCTTGGTCATTTTTTGACAGTTTTATTGGTTCATGGAAAGGGGATGTGTTTGTTAAGTGTATGTTATCATTTAGTTCTTTGGGAGTGTGTGTGATGTGTGTAAGTGTATATATTAGTATGGGTGTGTATAGAAATGTGGGTAGGGCTTGATTTATTGGGTTATATATCAATTCTATCTATGTTGTTAAATTTGTGATTACGCCCATCTTGATGGAGTGCTTTGAGGCGCAAAATCCATTTGTCTTCATGGTCTAGAATTTTTCTAATGGTGTGTGTGTGTGTGTATATATATAATTTTTTTTCTTTTTCTTTTTTTAAATATTTTCTAAAAATATGAAAAGAAAAAAAAAATTCCAATTCAAAGTTGATTTGCTTTCCAAACTTACCAGAATGAAAAACTAGGTGTATTAGCCTACAGTTTTATTTTCTCTTAAGAATTTTATCTAAGAGTATTGATTTATGTTTACCTTTTGATTGGCCCCTGTCAAGGTTGACTATAGGAATAACAGCTTCGAGTTGTTACTGTCTAAAAATGCTCATTCACTTACTTTTTTTTTTTTTTCCAACTGTATGGCTTGAAGGTGAGATTGTTATAAAAATATTTAGCAATGTAAGGTGAGATCATGCCTTTTCCAAGGAGATGATTGCAAAATGAAGAATATTTTTTAATTTTATTTATTCTTTGATCAACTTTAAGTAGACTCTACACATTCATTCTTATTTTTACTCCCAAACTGACTGAATTCTTAACTCCTTGAATACAGGAGGACAATTTTAACTTTAGAGATTCTTATTCAGTCAGTGTTAGTTTGTTGGTTTTTTTTTCCCCATTCCTACCTGTACACAATGCCCATGGTGGCATTATATAACAATTTGTAAAAATTAATCTTTACAGATTATCAGTTATATTAAAAAAACTCACAAAAAAATATTATTGCATTGTTCAAATATTGTGTCTCGTCTTAAGTCTTGCACAATTGTGTACAATGCAATGCTCCTATCTTCTCTCTACAGATACAAAACATCAACATTAGAAGTTATTTATATGCAGTTTAGCAACCTTGAAATTTTGTACCGTGCAAACTCGACCATCATTGAATCCATGCTTATCAAGGCACAAGCCTGAAGACCAGTCTGTCATCCACATGGTGCAACATTGCATTCCCAGATACCTGTTGTATGGAGGAGAGCTGCTATATGGCAGAAGACATGAATGCTGATTAAAGAAATGGTACAAAGATGCAATCAAAACTAACCTCCACTGGTGCAAGATCAGACTAAAGGAACTAGTAGAGTGTGCTGCCGACCAATTACATTGAAGAACAGCATCGGGATTCAAAGAGAACAGTGCCACTTTGCAACTTTTAGTGTTCCCATTGCTCCAGACTTGGTTTGCGAAGCTACCTCTGAATCTAAAAGGGATACAACAGAAATTTCATCCACCACTTTCTGATTCCAGTTATATTTTGTTTCCATTTTCTCTTAAAATGGAATTCTCAGCATCCTACTGTTGCCCATAATTTTCCCTTAAACTGTGTGGAAATTGTCAGGCTTTTACTGCCATACAAGAATACTGACATTTCAGGACTCTTAATTTGTTTCTAATGAAATTCTCCTGTTAATACTTGGCGTAGCTTTTTGAAATGCATCTTTTTATAATCCAATGCATGTTTGGATTTCGGTGTTGTATTTTCCATCCCCTGTTAAAACCCTTGCCAGATATATAAACTTGTTTGATGCTAACATCCCTAATTTACATTTTAGGCTTTTCTGTCTTCTCTGATAGTTTTTCTTCTTGCTTTTCTTTGTACCTTGTCTAGGAAGCTCTGTAGTTTTCTTTCTGTTTGTCATCAATACAGTGTCATCTATGTATATTGTTAAAATTGTGTCTCCCGATAAAAAAAAGAAAAAAGTCTACCAACTTCCTCACTGGTGATTATGTTAATTACGCGTCGGTCTCTACCTTGTAATGTGTCTCTGACTCCTTACTGCACCAAGGTTATTAATTTTCCTATCCTATGCTTTTCTCCAAGTTTTACATATGTAAACGGTGTACAACTTACCTATAAGAACTACTGCATGAAAAATGTGATTGCTTTTCTAATACAAACTTTGTAATTAAAAGAATCAGAAACTCGTTTATAATGCTGCCATCATGACCGATCCATATTCTGTATCATAATTTCTGGTCATGTCTAGATAAAAAAAAAAGAAAATTTCAATTGTTATGTTAGTTAAAGGTCTGTCATCAAGGTATGCTTAGTGTGTTCATCTTTGTTACCTTGACTTTGCGAATTTAAGCACAGTACTGGATTGGCAGGTAGGTCTCATCATTTTACAGTTGAAAGGGCTAGATATAACCATAAGTTCTGTTCTAACGGTTTCTTCTCTTGCACTTGTTGTTTGTGGAACTCTCTTCAGGCCTCTTGGTTTCCAGTCAACTTTGATCTTCAAAAATATAAATGCAACGTCAATCATTTTCTTCTACCTTAAATCTTGTTTTTATTGTCCACTCTCCTTAATGTCTTGTTTTTCTCATATTCTCTAACACTCAGTAACCCCTTGCATCTTAGTTGCTTTATTGCCTTGCTTAGGGTGAAATGATTAAAAAAAATGTTAGAGAGAAAATCAAGATTCTCTCGTTTTATGGAGCTTCATCAAAACAGGTTAATTGAAGTTTTAGCATAGAAAGTTTCACTAAGAAAAAATCAAAACAGTTACCTGTTGTGTTTCTTGGCAGATATAATCAATTTAGCTGAGGTTATTAACTAAGAGAAACCATAGATTTCAGTTACAATGTGACTATAAAGAAACACATCAAAGGGACCTGAAAGAATGATACTCCTTTAAATATGAGATTCCATAAAATTAAGAAGATTGAAAGGAAATTTCTAAGATTCTCTTCTACAGTTGTAAATGTTGAGAATAGACTTGCAGTCTCCATTTTTTCAAGCACTAAAATCTCTCTTGCCTCTTTTTCTTTTTTAAAGCACCTTCCCACATTCTCTTTTTAATCATTCTTTTCAGTTAAGAAAATATATATTTTTTTTTTTTTTTTTTTTTTTTTTTTTTTAAATGTCACTCTGGTTTTTTAGGGGGTGACATTTAGGTAAATTAGTATAATGAAATATGTAAAATTATTTGCAATCTTATTTTTCCTCTCATTCCACTTGTGACCATTTTTATCCAAAATTCACTTTGTTTTAATACACTGGACATTTACTTTCAGGGTTAAATTATGAGTCAGTCAATGCTAGATTTTTTTCATAATGCCTATTTTGTAAATATAATATTTTATAAAAATTATTATTTACTAAGAATTTTTTTTATATAGTTATTTTACTTTTTCTTTTTTTTTTTTTTTTTAAATGAAATAAATGTTTGTAATTGTACTCTTGGTTTATATTTAGTAGCTATATGTCTAGCCTGCTTTCAGTGACTGAGTACTCTAAAGCAGGTCAGATCAAACAGAGGTTTCCCCTACACAATAAGATTCAAACCTACATCTCACTTTTGAGATGCAGGTTTGAACCATATTCTTGAATGCACAGGATGGTAGATGTAATTCACGCTATTTACATTCAGACTATTGTCCTCATTTTTGTTGTTATCAGAACATTTCAGACATCATAAGAGGTACAATAGCCTAGCAGATTAAAGCATTGGTTTGTGACTTCAATCCATCGGTCAAGCAGTTTGTCAGTGGAAACAGGGTGAGCAGTACTAAAAATAAGAACTAAACATCTACTGTAGATTAAATGTAGGATTCAGTTTGGAATTCCATGTAGGTTACTCGCATTGATATATGCATAAAGAAGGACGGAGGGTACAATGACTGAAACAACAAAGATGATGACAATAGTCTGCTTGTAAATGATAATTCCTCATCCCATAAATTCAGATGGGAGGCGATCAGGTGACAACAACAACAACAAAGATGAGGACAATAGTCTGAATGTAAATAGTGTAAATAACGATAGCTCCTCATAAGCAGAAATTCTGACAGAAGGCAATCAGGTGATAACAATAAGAAGGATGAGGATAATAGTCTGAATGTAAATAATGATAATTTCTCATCCCAGAAACTCAGTAATTCTCAGTTTTTTAAAAAAAAAAAAAAAAAAAAAAGTGTCTACTCGAATATGTGCATCAACTAAAATACATTTAAAAAAAAAAAAAAAAAAAAAAAAAAATGTATATTAGTACAACTAAATTTTGACAAAAGATGTATAGTTGTGTGTGCATGTGTATAACCCACATGTCAGACAACCCTTTCCAGCATTGACACATTTATCAACACCCCTATTGTCTTGATAAGGTTGATTTGGGTTTCCAAAAATCTTATATTGGGATTGATGCCGGAATCTAGTGTGAAGCCCTTATTTATGTAGGTGTACTATGGGTGGAACTGTGCAACCCTGTTGTAAATTACATATCCATGGTAAATTTTTATCTCTTTCTTCCAGGTGCTCATCAGAACTCAAGCTGGAAAAAGAACTCCTTCAATGAAATGCACAACACTGTTGATAACTCTAACAATTTGTGATATGTGCAAGCCATATAAAAAGGTCCAGTCCCTCTTGTAGTACCCCTGCCTCCTCATTTAGTCAAACTGTGACAATGGATTTGAAATATGACTGCAGAATAAGCTAGAGGCTGAACTTCTTCACAACATATATAACTGGGGGCAATCATTTTACAGTTGAAATGGCTTTGATGTAACCCTAAGTTCTATGCTAACAGTTCTTTCTATCATGCTTTTCGCTTGTGTAACTCTCTTCTGGCTTCTTCTGTCTGGGTACGACAATAAACTACATCCAACAGCAAGGACTCTGATCAGGAGGTTTGAGAAGCGTGAAACCACCTCTTAAATGCTGGCGTTCCCAGGTCCACCCTGACCCGGGGTGGTAGCATCTGTTAGGGTTCCAGCTATGGGCAAATAGTTGACACCCAATCTTGTGTAAAAATAGGTTTTAATACCAGAAATACTTTGTAATAAGAAATATATTACCAGCAATAATTTTTGAAGGAAAAATTATCTGCAATACTTAAAAAAAAAAAAAAGTACTAGCATTACAAACAACTATACATTCTTTGAAAAAAAAAAATTACCAACTATAGATTTCTTCAAGGAAAAATATTCCCAGAATTAGATTTTTGAAGAAAAATATATTACCAGCTATAAAAATTTTGTCGGCATTAAATAACCCATTGAGGTTGATATGCCGTAAAACAAACCCAACCAAACCCAGTCAAATTTAATTTTCAAAAATTTAAATGCAATGCCAATTGTTATCTTCAGTAGTTTTAATTCTTATTCTTTTATTGTCCTCTCTCTCTCTCTCTCTCTCTCTCTCTCCTTAATAGTAGTTTTTCTCAAACAGTTAGTAACCTCTTGTGCCCTAGTGGCTTTAATGCCTTGCTTGGGGTGAAATGATTAAAAAAAAAATGTAAACCACATAGTTGCTATAGAAAAATAGGAGAAAAAAATAACTCATGAGGTGTTGATGGCAAAATGAAACAATGTTTCATTTGCAGATCCTGCAAACATTGGGCTTGTAGTTGTCCTCATAGCAATGAGAGTAATGCTGAAGAGATGCGGGTCTTGTTAATGATTTAAGAAGAACCACAAAATCAATTTAAGAATTCTTTAACAGCAAAGGCTGTTGGTTTTGTTCTTGACCTGGTTTATTTGAAAACAGTGTGTGAAACATATTATCAAGGAAGCTAATTACAATGTAAAGATAGTTTTGGCCTGGACTGTAGTTGTCAGAAATTCTTTACATAATTTCAGTGGGTTTCTGCCAAATCAATTGGTTTTTGGAAAAAATCCAACTTTGCCTAATGAGTTCAATGGCAAACCATCAACATCGGAATAAAAAACAAATGTTCTAGTGGCAGAAAACCTAAATGCCTTGGTAAGAGAGAAGTTAATAAAAAATGAAGCAAACAAGAGAATACACCAAGCTCTTCTTCATCAAATGTGATCGAAAACTGATAGATGGCATAGCCAAGAACTTTTCATTGGGCGCAATAGAAAACAGGTACTGATCAGCAGCTACACACTCCTTCGATTTATCCCAGGTGGCTTAATGGGGGGGAAGAGGGATTTTTAAAATAAATATGACTAAAACCAAACTAGTAACATTCCACCACCAAGCAGACCCTAATGTTCACCTATCATGATGGATGGGTGTTCTCTGAAAAGGCTCCTTGCCTTGAATGTCTCTTTGAACTCAAGCTCACCCCAGACCTCAAGTGGAACTCATGTATCCGATCTATTGCTAAAGATGCTGGAAAAATGTTTGGTTTATTGTACTGTGCTAGTAAGTACCTGACTCTCCTTGCTATACTCTATCTTTAAAAGAGAGAGATCAGACCAAAAATGGATTACTGCTGCCATATCTGGGCTGGAGTTGCCCAGTCCTGTGTTGATAGTTGAAAAACGTCTATGTGGACTTGTGGGTGATGAATTATTTTCCACTCTACAACCTCTTTCCCACAGATGAAACATCACAAGTCTCCCACTAACTCATTGCTATTTCCATGGTATGAGTATATTCCTTAGTTCCACCACCTCTGACCTTTACAACTGAGGCCCGCCCTGCTGCGTACACAAGTTTGAATCATCCCCATTCCCTTCATATTCCAATAGTTCCACTTGGACAGCTTTTTCCCCAAGACTGCTGCTTTGTGGAACAGACTCGCAGCAAGATATTTTCCCAATCACTACAATTTTGACATTTTCAATTCTAGTGTTAATTGTTATTTTTCCTGTATAAGTTCATGAACTTCACTTCTTGCTTTTTCTTACGCTCATACAACACCACAGTGATCATCTACCTTGAGTGGCTCTTGGACCTTGTATTGGGTGAAAAATACTATAAAAAGAAAAATAGAGTCCACATTTACAGACTGCAAAGTATTGAGTGTCAGAGTGAGGAAACACCATTACACATCCCAGGGGAAAACAATGAACAGGAAGAAACTGATTCTGGCAACAGTGAAAAAAATGAATATGACAACAGCAACCACATTGAAGACAGCGGTCATGACAACGAAAGTAGAAGAAACAAACATGATAATGCAAATGTGTCCACAGGGAATATTTCAAAGGCTATTTTGAAAATGGCTGCACTAAAGATTGGCAGTTACATAAGATGTTCACTAAAAATGACAGGGAACAGTTTACTGCAAAGTTTCTCAATCATGCTAAAAAACACGGCTGGTGCAAAGACCTCATGACCCACCATCAATCTAGGATACAGGAGCACCACACGACTACACCTAAATTTTCATAAGGTAGTATTAATATAAAATACAAATTTTATTGTAACCTAATTATGTACAATAACTAAAAGTAAATACAATGTATCAAAATACAAATTAGAGACATGTCATAATAGATCATTCCATCTTAAATAATTAGAGACATGTCATAATAGATCTCATTCGATCTTAAATAAATCAACAATGTTTTGCAGTAATTTTAACATCAGCTTGAAATTTTTCTTAAAACGTTGAATAATTTTAACACATTCAACATTATGGATAAAAAATAGTGAATTTTTGTTGTAATGGAATGTCCCACACTCCCTATCGCCTATGTGGACTGACTATATCAGTAGATATATACAGTGAGCACAGGATATACCTGGGGGGGGGGGGGCTTGCTTCTGCAATTAGTTGGAGATTCGTCTCCAGCTAAGCTTGTCGAACTCTGCTGAAGGGCAGAGTCTCGTCTGGGGTGATAGACAGCTACCCAACCCCGTGTATATGGGGTCTATGGGGAATTTTTGCCCAAGTCAATGGGTTCGGTTTTACCCGGCATTAAAAAAAGGCCTCGTGCCACATCCTGTCTTGTGGGGTGGTAAGGTAAATAACCTTGCTTTGGGAATTACTAGCCTGCCACCTAATTCCTTGTTTTTCAGTAGTGTATTCTCTTTTACAATAAACCTCTCTTCTTTCACCTATGTTACTCTTCCTTCACTTGAGTAACACCTTTGTCTGTAATCTCTTTAAGGATGCAACGATTTTATATAGTGTTTTTTCAAGACTTAACATGAGCAAAACAAATTCACAGATTTGGACGAAAGAAAAAAGACCCCAGAATGATATCAAAATCTGAAAATTTTTTATGCTTTAATAGTTGTACTTAGTTTAATTTGTAACATATATAAATGGAAGTAGAAAAAAGGAAATGTTGATAAGATAGCAAGTGTCACAAAGCACTGCCTGGGGCCCCTAATCAGGTTTTCCCCTCACGCACACCAGCCCTGCTGGAAAAGCTACATGTTAATACGGGAACTATTTTAATATTTGAAAAATGGACACTAGTATAGATGAATGGATTGACTTGGAAAACCATGTAGGTAAATGGCTGTAGTGAGTGAAGAGGATGCCTTGTAAACTTCTAAGATCAATGAATTGTTGAATGCAAAGATTGCAGAGGTAGAAAATTTGGAAAAGTATCAAGTCTTTGAAGATGTGAAAGATGAGGATCAATCATGCATATCAGGGAGATGGGTAATCATGAAAAAGGTAAAAGAGGGAGTGAAAGTTCAACTATGTTATATACTACATATGCGAGCAAGTGAACAAATGAAAACAACAAAGTACTGATGAGGCAGAAAGAAAAGACAAAATATGTTAAATTAAAATGCTCTGTATTGTCAGTATAAAGGTGGAATATCTCTTTGTGGGCAAGGGAAGCAAACTGGAGAATGGGGGTGTCAGTTGTATATGGGCCTGTCATTGATGCTTGTGTCAAGTTGGTTGACCTGGAGCCACTTTTGAAATCTGTGACTGCCTGCCTACCTCCTTGAGTGTTGTGAGCAGGTCCTTTTAAGCAGTCAGTGTAGATACAGGACACTGTGTTTTGTTATGCTTTTCCTTTAAAGGCAATATTCATGATTGGCTCCGATGTTTAAATTGTATTTGGGGTGTGGTAATTTGTGAACGGGATGTGATGCTCGGCTGTGCAGAGAGCGACTTTTTTAGTTTTGCTTTTGTAGATGGGGAGTGGGGAGATCTACGAGGATCATTCTCCAAGCCTCAATCCATTATACCACATGCACATATTCTCCCCTAGCTATGGGTTAAATAGCAGACCTGATTTGGATTTTTAACCTTGCTTGGCAACCAGTCTAGAAGGAACAACCCCGGATTTAAAACCGGTTCAGCATGGAGCTAGCAACTCCATCCCATAAACACCAACTTGCTACAGAAACCATAACAGAGACATCTACTATGGTGCGGTTGTGACACGATACACTAATAGGGAGTCTGATGGTAGTAAAGAGGAGGAAGAAAAATTACAAACTGGTTTTAAGCCAACTGGAATCATTGCAAGAATCATTTCCACTTTTCTTGTCAAATACACACAACAAGGTGCAATGCATACTTGACACTACAGTGCAGGTTTTATAGAGAACAGTAACAATTTTAATTTTCTTCTGAATTATTAAAAAATCAGTTATGCTGTTTCAATATTGGATTTTCTTTTTAATTACTGGCTTTGGATTAAATATGTTAGTTATAAAAGAGTGTAAAAATGTATTTCTCTGAAAAAGTTAAAGATAAATATATAAATACTAGAATTTTTTTTGCAACACATTGATGTGTGATGAAAGCATCACAGTATTTAAGTATTGCTGAAGTTACTGCTAACATTGTCGAAATTTACAAACTCTACATCTTGTTCAATTTCACAAACCAATTGATGAATTTTGAATAAGCTGATTTGTTTGGAAAAATACTTTGACAAAACCCTACTTTGCAGTTTAATAATTTCTTTTGGACTTCATGGTAAACAATATATTTTAAGAAAATTTCTTTTTTGCCTTTTTAACAGTAAAGAATAAATTCTTAGTATTTCTTACTCTTGAGCATGCAACATACAACTGGCCATGTATAAATATTTCTTTCTGGAGTCAAATTCCAACATTGTGAAGTGTTTGGCTTTGTGATTTGTTTATAGTTCTCACTAACACAGTGCAAACTGGAAACTGGATTCTTGTATATATAAAAACTTAAAGAAAAGATATGCAAAAAATATTGCATTTTTATAAAATAAGTATTTATTTTAATCATTAAATTGTTTTTAAAATATTGGGAGTATTTTGTATGTTAAATAATAAACCTTTTAATTTAAAAAAAAAAAAAATGAATGAAAATTTATTGTACTAAGCTACACACCCTATTAAAACCAACTGTACTTTGTACCCCCTTACCTGTTTGCACTTCTCAAAATATGGTTTTAGTCAGTCAAAACATGGCTATTTTAGACGGTGTGACAGATGGACAGACTAACAGAATTCACAGATTTTTTATATATATATATATATCATTAAATAAAAATAAAAATGAAACATTAGATAAACGATAAACAATAACATGATATATATTTACACCTATTTTTATTACATACGCTATTTAACAATTATATATATGTGTGCATGTACTGTGTAGTATGTGTAGTATGTGCAAGGTGTACATTATATATGTGTATATGTAAAAAATGATAATTAAAAAAATTAAATAACTTCACCATTTATGCACTAGTTTATTACTAACAAAACAGACTTGAGTGTACATGTTTACGCACGTCTGTGCATATATCTACATATATGTATACCTAAATACTGTGGGTGTATACAGAAGCGTATAATTAGACACAACACACAAATTATAGCAATAATAAATAAATTTAATAATAAATCTAAACTCCTTCAATAAGTATTTGATATCACCAAACCAAATTAAAAAAAAACAAAATAATAGCCCAGTGTACATGTGTGAGCATATATATATATATATATATATATATATATATATATATATATTTATTGCCTAAGCATTAATATCATTTATTTATATAAAAACGTAAATAAACGAAATATAACTTCCCTAACAAAAAACTAAAATGCCCATAAATAAAAATAAACATCTAAAAAAATAGGTCTCTTGTCTGAAGCAGAAACAGAATCAGACTGTGCTACTGATAAAAAAAAAAAATGGTGAAAATGGCAAATGATCATACCATACATCTGTGTGCATGCGGACAAGTGCACACACAAACACAGAGAATACAGAAGAAAATTTACACCAGTACCAATTGTATGTAACAAAAAAAAAAAAAAAAAAAAAAAAAAAAATATATATATATATATATATATAATTAGTAAATTGCTGATACCGCCTAAAGAATGGACAAATAGACCTGTCTATGAAGCTCTGGAGACAGGATGCTGAAGGTAACATCAATCAGCTAAGTGACAATTTTACTCACATGAAAAAAAACTCACCCACCTCCACCCTCTGAACTTACTTTTCAATTTAGCATAAATCTGATATTTAATTGGTTAATCAAGACACACCCACAAGTCTAATTTTAATTCTAACTTTATGTTCCCCCCACTATAACTTTTGGAAAAGAGGCAACAATTTTTTTTAATTTCCTTAAAAATCATTTAACTGAAGTACAATCAAAATATTGAAACATGAAAGCTTTTGTGTAGCGATTTCAACATTTTTATCATAATTTCACCTAATAAAATTAATAATATATGTATATAGTAATAATACAATATGGTAATCTATATGGAATTTCCAGGAGAATATAGATCCAGGGAGAGCTCTATGTCAAAAGACAGAGCAAAATTATTATTTATTAAAGTATATCAAACACTTAAAATCCCATAGGTAATAATTTTTATTTCATGAGAGCTCTAAAAAACAGCAGTTCTCAATCTTCAAGACCGACAAACAAATACCTATGGGATTTTAAATGTTTTATAGTCTTTTTTATATATATATATAAAAGTGAACACAGAAGTCAACACTTAGAGGCGACAGTCTGTTTCATGCTAGATGCAATCATCGGCCCGATGATTGCATCTAGCATGAAACAGACTGTCGCCTCTAAGTGTTGACTTCTGTGTTCACTTTTATATTTACACACGCTCTATCTCTGATATTGAGCACTTTATCCCATAAATATAGCACACTTTAAGACTATATTTATTCATATATATATATATATATGTATGTATATGTATAAACTTGTACTAAGACTTTGGCTGTGAACCTTGGTTCTCTCTGACAAAAATGGCTCCACTTGAGGCCACAGCTTCTAAGGTCAGCAATGGTAGAAGGATCAGTATTGAGACGTTATTATATTGCAAAAAGGCTGCTGCATAAATTTTTATACAATTCTTTCAGTTTTTAATATAATCCTCTGAATGTATATTTCAGACATAGTTCACCATATTTTTTACAAGTTTTAATTTTTTTTGTTCAAATTCCAGGCTAGTCTTTTTCAAATAACTTAACAGTAATTACATGAAATCTTGACTATGTTGTAAAAAGCAAATCAAAAGAACAAAATTGGACTTATGAAATGGAATCTTTATTTGTGTTGTATAAATTGGAGGCATCATGAAAGAAATGGATGGTGTGGTGATGGAGAGCCAAGTTCAAATTTCAGTCAGGTTTATTACATTCACTTACATGCAAATACCCTTGGGAAAAGTACAAATCCATCTCTCTCACACCTATGGGTAAATAGCAGGACAGACTGGGTCCTATAGCCTTCATTGGTAACTAGTCTAGGAAAAGGACAACTCTGAATTTTACACTAGCTCCAGGTACTAGATCAAAGGTCTGGTGATAAGGTTAAGTGTGACCCCAGTAGCACAAAATACAAGAGCTGTTAAAGTGTGGATAAACTCTTCAGAATCAATGATCATCTACCCCAACTATGGGTTAAATAGCTTCACCAACTCATAATTGGCCAAGCATGGTTAGTATAGTTACACCCCTGAAGACATGGTCAATCAGGGAGTGGTTCCTCTAACAAGAGTGAGAAGGCCCTGGAAATGGATTTGAATATACATTCTGAGGTGATTATTATTCTGCAAATTATTCAGTTCAGTATCCCCATCTTTGTTGTTTCAATCACAGCCTTTTTAAAATTAGAAAGTTTATTCATGGATTTTTTTATGTTTAGCTCTATAAATTGTTCAAATTGGGATAGAAAAATTTAGAAACAAAATGAAATAGAAATAAAGTGTGTTAGTATGATAAAGGATCTCGTACAAAGCTTTGGAAACACCATCACCTAATGCAGCATACACTTGCTGGAGAGCACACTGGCAGAAAAATTGTCATTGAAATGGCTAAGAGGAGAATACGAATTCAAATAATTTAGAAAATGACAACAAAATGTTTATTATTACTCTTTCGGAATGAGGAGTTATCATTATTCACATTTGGACACATCTTTTGTTGTTATAACGTTTCAGCTATTGTGCCCTCTGGTCTTCTTCACGTATCTGTCAATCCAGGTAACATTCAGGCAATTTGGTGAAATTTATTAAAAACATTAATAAAGGGAATACACAAGATCTGTTGCGTATTGATAACATTAATGTTACAACAAAGGCCTAACTACTGGAGAAATCATACTTTTTTTTTTGAGTTTTTTTTTTATATGAAATAACTGCCTTGCATCATGGGAAATATTGCCTCATTTTTCAAACAGAAATTTTTTTTTTTTTAAAAGTCCATAATTTATGCAATAGTTAGGTCTTTGTTGTGACATTAATGTTATCAAAACATGACAGATCTTGTGTATTCCTTTTATTAATTTTTTCTATATAAATAAATGGTGAATTTCTTGTCTTTGAGACAAAAAATATTCCAATTATGGTGATTCCCAAAGAACAAATATGGCCAATAAATTAAATATCTTTTGTAAACAATTGTTATCAACAGCTCCTACTTTGTGTTTTATTATCTATTGGGCCAAGTGAGTTATTTGAAATCTTGCAGCTTCAAATAAGTGGATTAAAAAATTATGAAAATGTATATTTGTGTATAATACAACACTCAGTTTTTGCTTTTAATTTTCATTCAAACTTGTATTATGCACAAGAACATCTGTTAAATAAATTAAAACAAGAAAAAAAAAAAAAAAAGTTATTGCCAAAATGTTACAACATTTGAACTTTGACAAATAATTTTCTTTCATCAGGACACTCCAACTCTCTCTCAGGTTGTACAGATTTCTCTGTCTTCCCCCCCCCCACTCTGACTACTGATATGTTAAAAGCAACGTACAAATAAATAAAATGAATGTTTAATTGAGTTTTTATTTTAAAAAAAGATGGATAAAAACAACATAATGATAATATCATTAAACACAATTGTTAAAAGATCCCAATTGTAACGTGCAGGGTGGAAAAAAGGTTAATTACAAGAAATTACAATAACCATTACTAAAAAAACCCAAAAAAAAACAAACAAAACAGCTCCAATGCATCTCTGTCAACATCCAATACAGTACAACAATGAATAACTGATAGCAAATAACAATAGTATGTAGACTGGGGGTGACTTCAGAAATTTCAATTATAAATTTTACCAGACTTCTCTCGCTTCACAGTTAAACATTTTTTTTTCCTCTTTACATTCTACTTTGTAGAGATTTTTAGAAAAAAAAAACAAACAAAAAAAAACCCCACTAAACACCTGTCCTCTGTATGTAAAAGATGTTTAATCTTAATACAGATACATCACCAATTTCCTGACACACTTGGTTCCAGAAATCTATTACTAGATTAACCATTTTGCCAGACCAAGAGGTCACACAATAATTCAGTAATTGACCTCTGACTCATTCATTATACACATCTCATATATTTAAATCATTATGACGGTTATGATTTTAAATTAAACAAATATTTATCTTATTAAATTTATGGATAAATATCTCAACAGGGTTGAAAGAATCTACATCTAACATATGCTTCATGAAAAGTGAGGGAAAATTCGTCTTTATCAAGTGCAACATTCCTTGCTCTTTAGGGCTGGATAAAAGATGAACAGTTTAGTGGTATGTTGTCTATTTAGGTAGTAATCCCTCTCTAATACATGTTTCATTAAAAATGACCGACAACAACTTTTGTTAAGTTTTTTCTTGTGTTTTTCTTGTGCATGAACAAAAGATTTTAAAAAATTTTATAAAGGATTGTTCATTCCGAGTGCTTTTGGCTAATGTATTAGTTATTTTCAAATCTCTCGGATAGGCTCAACAGTTGTCAGTATTAAGAATTTTACTATCTTATTGCAGGCCTATGGATGTGAAATGTACCTACAAATGGTGTGTAAGTTTCTGAGCAGTAGACATATCCTAAAATATGTCCTGTACACTGCGGCCAGGTTTGTAGTTGATACTGTCAAAGGTTGTTTTTTGTTTTATCATAAAAAACCAAAGACAAAAAACAAAAAAACATTCAGAAAATCAGGAATTAAAAATACTGTCTACATTTCAGCAATTTATGCACCATTTTCAATAGCACAACCAAAATCCTTGATTAACCAAAAGCATTCAGAACAAAAAATCACTTGGACAATTTCTACACACATTAAGTTCAAAAAAGAAATCTCTTGTTAGCACATTAAAAAAAAATAAAAATCTTTTAACAGAAGTACTTTGTTAGTAATTTTTAATGGTAAGTATACTATACACAAATTATTCTTACATAGCACTTCAGCTCTTAAGCGAATTCAACAGTTGTTAATAAGAATTTTACTATCCTATTGTAGGCCTATGGATGTGAAATACACTTGTAACTTCATCTGGATTAGGCTTGATTATTTAATAACAAATTTTTGCTTGGGGGGGCAGTGAGAATCAAAATAACTACTCAACAGCAATGCTTAACCTGACTAGCCTCATTAACCATTACCCCACACATTTTGGTTGATTGCTTCCATAACCTATCAACTCTTAATGATTTATTTAATCTAAAATTTTGTATAGGGCACCCAGTGAGGATCAAACTCACTAATAGTCAACCAGACAAGCCTTGCTAACCATTTTATCAAAACACCCCTTTTATCTGGATTAAAAGAGGTGCTAGTTCATCAGTTGCTGGAAAATTGATGGTCTACCTGTATTAAGTTGTAAGCAATTTTGGGTGAATTTAATTTTCCTAAATCAGTTAAAAATGTGACCAAAGAAAAAAAAGAATGACAAATAAGTGTTAACATCTTTTACTGGAAATTATATTTGTTATAAGTCCATGTATTTGTTCACATCTGATCACTAAAGTTAAGCAATGTCAAACCTGGTCAGTACATAGATGGGTGACTACTTGGGATTACCAGATACTGCAACTTTTAGTCTTGTACTAGACTCAGAAGAGCTTTGTAGATAGCAGATGGATTGTTGCTCTCTGAAATGAAGATTTACAATTACTAATTAGTTTCTGTGGAATAAAATTATCATCTTTGTTAATTTCTCCTACCTGTGATTTTACAAGAACAAGACTGGCTACTGGTATAGATAGCACCGGGCATTAAAATATACTGTGAAGTTTCTGGTCGCTTATCATTGTGATGTAATATATTTCTTCATATATAAATTGATTTTTCATTAATAAAACCATAACATCATGTAAAGATCTGCAGTAAAAACAACAACAAAAGTATAGACCATCAGACTGAAGATCACAAGATGAGGTTTCTTAACAGCCAGTGCGACATTCGCAGAATCTAGAATGTGTTATGCTTACACACATATTGGTTCTCATCATTAAACAACATTATACCATCTCATAATTGATGATGTGATATGAAAATTCTAAGTAAAATTCAGGATCTTTGGCAGCCAGATTGGTCTTGGAAATGTACCTTGCCAGTTTTGGGTTTGTTAAATACCAAATATCAGGGTACCAGTTTGAAAAATAAAAATTTTTTAGTAGAGGCTACCCATTCTTAAATCATTGTACCAAAGAAATGCTTAACGTGCAATTAAGAAAATAAGTTTTATAGTAACAGTTATAATAATTAAAATTTAAATATCTGAATTTTCTTCCCAGGACCTTATTCAATTAATTATTTTTCAAGTCAGGTCAAAAGAGATCTGAGGAACATAATACACTTTTTTTTTTTTTTTTTAATATGACCTATTAAGTACAACTGATTAAGCAGTCAGTCATCAAATATGAATGGGCTGCCATACATACACACACAACTGGCATAAATTTGTGGAAAAAATGGTTCTGAAGAAAAAAAGAAAAAGTTAACCATTTTAGTTAAAAAATAAAAAATGGTGAATTTTTTTCTTCAAAGAAACAAACTGGAACCTTTTTTTTTTTTTTTTGTCATCCCTCTGAGTAGAGATTGTGTGAGATAAGTGCACCATGACAAAATATTTTCAATAAGAAGTGAATTTTAAATTGGCAATCACGAACAATTTAAGCAATTAACCCAGTTAACATGGAACGTTCTTGTTATGTTGCAAACTGGTTGTCTTTTTGTTATGGGGATATGTGATGTTGCGATGTTACTGTAACGTTGCAATCAACTATTTTCTTGACCCAAAATTAAATGCCCATCCCCAAAGTTGTTACTATAGCTGAAAAATTCCGCACTAGTCAATTATAGCAGCATACTTTTACTTCAATGTATCAATCAATCTCCTTTGGTATTTTTAAAATTGAAAATCAATAATTTAAGTGATAAAAGCGAGTTCTAATACCTTATTGGAATTTATTATCCATTTTCTGTTAATGTATCGTTACAAGGCAATGTATTTACAAGATTAGGAGTTAACATTTTGGATACACTTTTAGGGGAGTTTACCCCGCAAACGTTCTTGCAACCTATGTTTAACATTGCAGAAACATTGTAGGAATATCATTTTATTAGCTGGGAATATATTCAAGTGAAGGGAATTTTAAAATAAAAGGGTAATATAAGAAATAAATAAATAAACCCTTAAAGACAGCAGAAAGAATAAAAGAATAACTTTCAAGATCTCAGCTTAGCTATAAATTTAATAATAACCAGAAATGAATGCATCAAAAAAAGAAAAAAAAAAAAAAAAAAAGATATTTGGAAATTATTTTGAACAGGAATCAAATTTATGTTCCAATCTCATGTCACCAGTTTTACAAACAATAAATTGATGCTTAAACTAATTTCACATTCAAAGATTCTTTTTTTTCTTCTAAAGTTTATCGTGACTGACATTATCACCCAGGCACTCAGAAGCTTTTGTCTGGTACATGATGCTAGAGTTAATCTCTTATGTACCACATGGTGGGAAGTTTAAAAACTCAATGAAATTCATTCACTGATTGGATTCTAAAGTTCTTATTTACATTCATTATTGCAGTAAAAACAGCCATCAAAAAAATATTATAGAGAAATGACAAAGAAAAAATACAATAAAATTTTGTACCCTCAGAAAAAAAAAAAAAAATACTTAAATTATATTTTTTTTCTTCCTTTCCTTTGCTTTCTGTTTACCTACTGCACTGTTTTTAATATGTCCATTTTTATTGCAATAATAAAATTTTATGCCCCGCCGACCCCCAAAACTTTTATTTAATTTATGCAGTTTCTCTCTCTCATATATATATATATATATATATATATATATATATATGACATAAAACCTGGCAAGGTTTACAACCACTATTACTGTATATACTTTTGACTCCCTCAACAATGTTCATTTACAAGAGTATAAAAATTTGTGAACCAAATACAATGCAATATTTATTATTTACCTTTTATAAAGATTTACCATTTCATAAACAAATAATAAAGATTTTTATTATTATTGTTATTTTAAAAATTACAAAATTATCAAAATATGTAAACCAAGGTAATATTTATTATTTATCATTTCATAAATAACTATGAAAACAAGTTTTTTTTATTCATAATTTTATAAAAAATCTCTGAACTATAAAACAAGAAAATAAACATACATAGTCTATTTTGCTTTTTAAAACAATAAACATTACCGAGGGAGTCAAAAGTGTATACAGTAATAGCAGTGTCAAGGGAATTACCGTCCTTTTTGTAGGTACAAAGGTCATACATTGCCAAAAACGATATGTTTATGACTTCCTCTGTCTCATGTTAATCATTACATTTGCTTACATATTTTGTACACTCAATATAATAACTGTTATGAACAGAGATAGTACAATGTCCATTCTTAAATTAATTGAACTTATAGACTTACTCAAGTTTTTCTAAATAAAAATCTATGGAATTTCTCGTATTGTGCTATTTTGATTCTTTGAATAAATAATAAAAATATAACATGGATGCCTTTTTTTCATTTTTTTTTTTCACCGGGGATTTTTTAAGGTTACATTTTGTTCGAAAATTTCTTAAACCAATAACATTATATACATGAATGTGTACACACATTCTATCTCTCTTTTTATATATATATATATATATAAAGAAATATAGTCTTAGTGTGCTATATTTATGGGATAAAGTGCTCAATATCAGAGATAGAGCGTGTGTAAATATAAAAGTGAACATAGAAGTCAACACTTAGAGGATTGACGATTGCATCTAGCATGAAACAGACTGTCGCCTCTAAGTTTTGACTTCTATGTTCACTTATATATATATATATATATATATATATATATATATATATATATATATAGTGTATGTGGATATGCAGCATAGAGTTATATCTTTACCAATAAACAAAAACACAATTTTTGTTAGTATTAAAAAGAAAAAATACATTCTATCATAAAATTCAGTATTTATTCAGCCAGGTTATATTGTTAATCACAAGCTCTGATAGATTTTTTTTAAAAACATGTTTACTGTTCTTTGCTGTTTTTAGCATAACATTTTGACTAGTATACTCTTATTTTTTTTGGATGCCATTCTTTCAGGATATTTTAAATTTTATTCCATTGCCAGGAATTGAATTTACTGAATTCTTCCAAAGAATACCTTTTATCTACAGTAATTTAGACTACTTTCTGAGCAATACATTTCATTCTTGGCATGTGTGCATATATATATATATATATATATATATATATATATTCATCATGTGCATAAAATACAGAATTAGCATTTTATGCTATTTGCGACAGTAGCATATTATGAGATTACATGGCCTACTTCCTTATAAATTTTCTGATCAAGTGTGACTTATTTATATAGGACCAACTATCAGATTTTGACCGATTAACTATGTATTCTCTCCATCTGAAATTTACTTGACCACTTCTTTAGACAGGAATACATTTCTTGAGACATCATTTTGAGAGGGATAGTTTTGGCTATTTAATATGATCAAAAAGTTTACTCGACTTGCTCTTAATTCTATCAAACTAAAGAGGAAGCATTGTCATATTTCGAAGTGTTTTTGTTATATTGATTTGCTCGTTTTGTTTGTGGCCAGTGATACTAATGATTTTCTAAATATACAGGGAGGGCTGGAAAGAAACTTTACCTATTGAAAATTACTTATAACTTTTGTTAATATTACCACGTTTATCTGAAACAAAGTATTAGAATTTCATTGCTAATTTCTGATTTTATTTCAAAGCGACAAGTGTAGCCCAGAACAGCACAATACCGACACTGCATGAGTGTGATTAACTAGTATCCTATTATGAAGTGTGACTATGGTACAAGTGCAGAGATGATGGTGCTGTGTTCATGGACCTTGCGTTTCACTAGATGCCAAAAATTGCCATTCCAAGCTGATGAGTATGGGATCAGTGGTAGATACCCACAGAAGCAGCGGTCATTCGACTTCCAGATTGGAAGAGAATGTGGAAACAGTACAGGAAATGTACTGTACTGTATTTCTGCCATTATATACTTGAAAATAAAACAGGTTTTATGAAAACTGACCAATAATTAAATAAAGTTATTAACACTTTTGAATAGGCAGTTTCTTTCCACTCACCTGATAGTTACATTCTGATAAAAGAAATCAGCAACATAGTATAACAATTTTTCAGCAAACATGGATAAACATGCTCACAACATATGATGGAGTGTCAAAACAATGTTTTTTTTTCCTAATGACACTGTTTTTTTTTTAACTACCTTCACAATGTTTATTGTTTTAAAAAGCGATGATTAGAATTGTAATAAAATCTTCACATATGAAAGTGAATTTATACCTTTTCTTTGTTGTTGAGAATTCACAACAACAATTTAAAAAAACAAAAAACACTATTTATTTATTAGATTCTTTATTTACACTATTTATTACATTATTTATTGGAATGGTTGGCAAAACATCGGCTAATTGCCAAATGATCCAAACTTTATAAAATGGTAAATAATAAGGATCTCCTTATTGTTGGTTCTCATATTTTAATAATTTAGTAAATATTTCAAATTTATGAATAAAAAAAATGTTTTCTCATTTACTTCTTTATAAATGTTTTAAATGATAAATATTGCATTGCATTTAGTTCTAATTGTATTAGTTTTTAGAATGCTGTAAATCTAAAATTATTCTTGCAAATAATCTAATAAATAAATAGTGTTTAATATTTTTGTTGTAAATTCACAAGAACAGAAAAAAAAAAAAATGTATAAATTCACTTTCATCATGTGTTTAGGTTTTATCCCAATCATTGCTTTTTAAAATAAATATTGCCAACGAGTGAAAATAGTTAAAAATGTGGTGTCATGGGAAAAACCGTCCTTTTCACATTGCGTCTTATTGTGTGTACATTTATCAATGTTTACCAATTTCTTTTTTTTTTTTTTAAAATCCATACAGGATTGAAGCAGCATCATTAAAAAAATTAAAACAGTTTGGCTAGTTTAAAAAGATAATCCCTCAGTCAGTATATTTTTTTACGAAAATGGACATATTTTTCAATTTATTGATTGTTTATAGGCTGGAAATTTATGCTTTAAGTTGCTGGTGATATTTGTATTACACAACTGTATTGAGTAAAAGCAGAAATTGATAGTATTGTATTTAATATTCTGAAACTGACCTTGTAAGAATTTAAAAAAAAAAAAAAATTCTTCTATAACTACTATGAATTTTATTAAGCTTAGTAGCTCTCTACAATCGAAACAATGCCACGTGGTCATTCATACAGGGTTTATTGTATTCCCTTTTACATTAGGTTTTGAATTCCAAAGACATGGAACTTAAATGTGAATTTATAGCTCAAGGCTGCAATGAATTCAATAGAACAGATCCTGTCTGATTACATTCAAAATACTATTGTTTACTTTTTGCCCTGCATGGGAATAAGTTTATTGCAGTAAATACTTCACCATCAGATCTTTTTAATTGTTTAGTAGTTGTAAAGTTGTTTAAATGGCATAATTCTGGAAAACTGGAGGAGATAAATTTCTGATTAAATGTATCTACAGGGTCTGCTGATTAGTACAAATAGTTGTGAATATTTAATAACTTTTTAATTAATTTTTTTTCTTTTTAGCATTTTAATCTATAGTAATTCTACAAAATCTGAGCCTTAGAAAATATTTGACGTAAGTAACAGTCAATATGCAAAGTACAACAAAGGTTGGGGTGATTGGTTTACTAATATACTAATTTTTAACAAGTATTAAAGCTTACACATTTATTTCTGAATGTGAAGTAATTTTTTTTTTTTAATTGTTGAAGGCTATATACACAGTATGTCACATCAAGCACAGTGGGCGACCACGAGGAAATACTGATAATTTTTTTTTTTCCCCCTTCAATTTGCTGAATTTCATTTGAGAAAAACATACTGAACAAAAATATGAATAAATAAGAAAAAAAAATTATGAAGAAATTTGTAGCGGTTGAAAAATTACAGCCATTAAAAAATTGCCAAATATTTAAAAATGTCAGTGTTAAAAATTGAGAGAAAGTG
>OZ038492.1:88424780-88677280 GCA_964036315.1 Acanthosepion esculentum
TTGATGATTGCCCAAGAAACACTGTTTTAATGAGACATGGATGTAACCCCTGTGAAAATGAATACACTTTACTAGCAAATTGGTCTGCAAAATGACCTAGTTAAACACTGTGCTGTCAAGTTTGGTTTGTTTTGGTTTTACAGTATATCAACCTCAATGGGTTATTTAATGCCGACAAGATTTTTATTGATGGTAATATTTCTTCCAAAAATATATTGCTGGTATTAAAACCTATTTTTACACTTTCATAGTGTTTTGACCCCAGTTGGGGGTTAACTATTTGCCCATAGTTGGGACCCTAACAGGTGATGTAGTTTATTGTCTTACTCAAGACGCAGATGTCATTTATCGTCTTACACAGGATGCCGTGTGCAGTCAGGTTTGTTTAAATATCCATCAGTTTCTGGTCATCAATTTTTTTTTGTTTTTTACTTTTAAATCTTTTGATGGTACTTGCTACATTTTTCATTGTTTTTAATAAAAGTTCATAGATTTAAAATTTTTATTTATCCACAATAAGTGTTCATGTCTTACAAAAATTTGGTATTCAGACCCTCCTGACAATAATCAGGCCTGTATTTTTTAAAATTCTGTCAGAGCAAAAATATTAACACTTCATGCTACAAGAACAATAAATTTGTATCTTTGTAAAAGTAAATTAGTAGTTTTATTTAATAGGTACTAGTACAAATAACAGAGTGGATCAAATCAACTGTAAATCAGGTTATCAATAATCTAAATAATAATAACATCTATCTGAATTTCTGGGATGAAGGGTTATCATTATTTACCCATGGACTATTATCCACATGGTTGTTATTGTATCACAAAGTTTTGGTCATTGTACCCACTGGCCTTTATCAGGTACTTCTTCATCCAGGTAACCATCAGGGATTTTTGAACTGAACACTTTATTTAATCTACAGGAGTATATTGTTTGGTTTGGTTTATGGCATATCAACATCAATGGGTTATTTAATGCCAACAAGATTTTTTATTGCTAGTAATCATTTTTTTCTTAAAAAATTCATCACTGGTAATAATTTCTTTACAAAAATGTATTGCTGGTACTAAAACTTATTTTTTACACTTTCATAGTGTTTTGACCCCAGTTTGGGGGTTAACTATTTGCCCATAGCTGGGACCCTAACAGGTGCTACTACCCCGAGTCAGGGTGCACCTGGGAACACCAGCAATTAAGAGGTGGTTCCACGCTCCTCAAAACCTACCGATCAGAGACCTTGCTGCCGGATGTAGTTTATCATCTAACCCAGGATAAGGAGTATATTGTTCCCATTCAATTGCTCATGTCTAGTTCTTATTTTAATGTTGCTCGGTTATTGAACTCATAATTACTATGTCACAAAATTAACAAACTGGGTAGTGTATACTTGGACTCAGTGGGCAAGAGCAGTACTGAAGAACTAGACAAGATATTCATAGACATGGGTGGAATGAAACCAATCTACCCCATGGATTAAATAAAGGGTCTAATTTAAAATTCCCTGTAGGTGAACTGGATTGAAGCCTGGTGAAGGCTAAAAGGCACAATGGCCTAAATGCTGTGATAATAACAAAGATGAGGACTATGTTTATGTAAACAAGGTACAAACTAGTCCATTAAAGGCTTGCTGTTGCTAATAAAGCTGACATTTCATGTTAGCAACATGACTTTTAACAATATTTACTGCATAAATTCAACACCATATAATCAAACGTATGCAGCAAAAACACAACTTGGTAGATAGTTCATAATTATTGTATATGTATGGATAAAAAGAAACACTTAATTAATTTCATTAATGAAATTTTTTTAATTTCAGTAAACTAAAGCATTGGAGATTTTTCGTGAGTCAAAGTTACTTTTCTGTTTTTTTACATCATTAGAAATAAAAGTATTGTATTATTTTTATTTATTTTAAATGAAATTAGAATTTTTTTTTTCTTTTTTTAACAAAACGATCAAAATACTAAGTGTTTGTAATGAAAAACACAAGACATTTCAAATATTGGAAATAACTAAAAATATCAGTTGATTGATAAATGAATATTTAGAAAGAAATATGATGAGTGAATTATTTTTATATTTTTGTAATGGGATGACTGAAGGAAAATTTCGTTGGGATACAGACCCAAAGAAATGGGAAGAAGAGTTCAAGTGTAAGAAATTAGTTCACCTATCGTCTCAGCCCGTTTAGAAAATATATGTGTGTGTGTGTGTGTGTGTATATGTGTGCGAAAGCCCTGTTATTGATTAAAGTTTGGTACAAGGGAAATAATTAACAGCAATATCTGACGTTAAGTATATTTTTTTATTTATTATTCAGTAGATTAAAATTTAGCCTATTTTTTGTACATCCCAAATTACATGGACATTCTTTCAAACGGAGAATTTCCGTAAAGCCTTTAAAGGGTAGAAGATTATTATATGGTTCAATGTTTACAAGGAAAAACAACAAAAAACAGTACAGGGTTTCGAAATTCACAGAATAAAGATGAAACAGAAAAACTTAAAACAAAAGTCATCCCCCCATAAAAAATAAAAAAAATGAAAGTAAGAAATTAAAAAAAGTATTCGTGTTTTTATACTGTTATTTTTAAATTATTTTAATAACTTTAAAAAAAAAAAAAAAAATTATAGCTGGTCTTTTAGATATAAAAAAGAAATTGTGTTTTTTAATAATAACATCAAAGCAAATAAATATACAGGTGAAAGCAAATCAATAAAATAAAAATAAAGCAACACATTTTTTTTTTTTTTATCTTCACGTATTATAAATAAGTAAAAAAAAAAAAACAACAAAAAAAAAACTTAAAAAGCAAGTTCTTTTATGGTAGTAGTTGTTTAGTTTAAGAAGTAAATTCTACGTTCATTGTTTTGGTTAAATTTTCACTTTTCAGATTTAATCCGTAAAAATATTTACCCCCCCCCCACCTAAAAAAAAAAAAAACATGAAATGAATTTTGGGGAGCAATTAAAAACAATGACAGAAGTGTTTTTTTTAAATATATTTTTGTTTAAAATTGATATTTTTTAGCAGAAATTAAAGATTAAAATTTTTTTTTAATTGAATTGGTTCGGTCTTTAAAGACATACATGAATATGAAATTGAAATGGATTCCCTGTTTTTAGCTAATTTTCTTTTTTCTTACGATTTACGTGAATAAATGGCTGACAATAAAAAACCCTTTTTAAATGCTTAAAATCGTATGATTTTATTTCAAATGCTGAATATCCTAAGATTTTAAACTCTAAAAATACATTATATATTTTTAAAGCATTTATTTTAATTTCCCTTTTCTTTTTTGCCTGTGTGTTAGTGTCCGAGAGAAAAACTTATCCTTAGGTTGTTTCATTTTTTTGTTGTTTTTTTTAAAATTAAAGTATATAAAAATCAAGTTTTACACGATAACTAAAATCGATATTCCCCTGGTTCTACTGATCAGGACATATTTAATTATTTTTTTTTTGTTAATGTTAAGTATTGGGTTGTAGGATTTTAGCAGTCGGCTGAAGAAAGAGGAAACATTAGCGTCGTCGTTATCGTCGAGGTGGTCGTCATTGTAATGACGATGGTCGCCGCCGTCGTGGTGGCCGTCACCTACCTCCAATGTGAGTTGTACTGTGATAGTGATAATAATAAATAATGTATTATTGGTTGTTGCTGGTGACGTGTATACAGTCACAGGCCGGCACGAGTAGAATTATATCACAACACACATACGCACATTATATACATATATACACACACCAGCCAACACTTTTTAGTCAAGCAGCAGCAACAACAAGAAGAAGGGGAAAAGAGATGTAGAGTTGAGTAGTAGCAAGCGACTATTTTTTTTTTTTTTTTTGCTGCAGCACCCTTCCCTGAGAAAAGTTAGTGGCCACAACAACATAAATTCCCATCGGCAAGAGAAACAGCGATAAAGGTTTGCAAAGAGAAACATACGCACCCACTCTCTTTGCATTTAGAGTTCTCAGTCGGTCGTCTTTTACCATTTTTGTGCAGTGTTATGGCGGACATCCCTCCCCCTCTTCCTTTCCTTTTTACTTTACAATTTCATTTACCGGTGTAATATACTGAAGTCCCCGGGAAGTAATACATATACAGTATTTGGGGTGGGGGAAAATCTGTTGCGGTAACAGTGATAACAAAATAAAACAAATAAAAATAAAATAAATAATAAAATACAATTTTTTTTTTTGTTGCCCATTTTATCGATTAGTATCACCGCTACTTCAGATTATAATATTCAAAGTACCTCCACCCGTCGAGGGTACGTCTTCTTGAGACTTAGCCTAAGTCACTTAGGGTATCCACATCCCAAAAATGAGTACATTCAGCAACAGAACAATTTACATTAAAATTAAATTTTAAAAAATGCATCACTTTTTAAATTGAAAAAAAAAAAAAAAAAAACTGCAGTTAAAGCTAAAAAACAAAACATTTTTAATTCAATAAAATTTCCAATAAATTTTTGCGTATACATAGGAAAAAAGAAACGCTTAAAGATTTTTTTTTTTATTTGTAGCTAAAAATGTTTTAAAATATTCATATGTAGTTATTAATATGTTCATCTGACTAAGATTGATATATTTACAATACATCTTAATACAAAATAAATTTTCTACACTTTTTCTGGTTAATTATTTTTATAATAATTACAATAATTAAATTAAAAAATATTGCAAATATTTTTCCACAGGCTTTTAATTTTTAGATTATCCTGTTTTGCAATGTTGTCAGCTAATATAAAAGTCCAGCTTTGATTTCTAAACCTGATCAATTCTCAAGGACAAAAAAAAAAAAGAAAAAATGTATTGATTACAGTACTACACCAACAGGACAAGAGTGCATTAGTGTCTGTGTAGAATTTTATTACCTCCCTCTAATTTCGAGTATAAAGCTTTTTTATACGAGAAATAAATTCTCATGATCGTTTAAACTGAAGAAACATGATGAAAAGAAAAAAAGAGTTAATTTTGAAAAAAAAAGCATTTAAACTTATGTTGTGGATTTTTGCAAAAATAACCAAGTTTATACAACACATTGACGGAAAATAATATTGCAACATCCCGAAGACTGATGCTGCTTTTGACTTGTCTATAGGATGTGTCTGCTAGGGGCTTGTAGATATTCTAATAAAATTTTCACTTTTCGGACATTTTGTGATATAGTAACACTCATACAGCATACTGTCTATATCTGATTATATATAATGATATATTGTGGGAAAATGAAATAAAATCAATAACTAAAATAACAATAAAGAATAAAAAAATTAAAAAAAGAAATAGATTTTCCCATGATGCTAGTAATATAGGGGCCAGAAAGGGTTTTTGGTCTCATCTGGGCAATTTTATGACACCACTTCAGGAAAGAACAACCTTTCTCTTACCTAACTTCTCTTTCCAATGCAGATCATTCAGATGTATTTTGCACCTCCACCCATGAAGTAATTTGGTCGTTCCAACTCAGCATAAAGCTGCCTTGAGCACACCCATTATGAAAAGGATAGAACTGGTCTCACTTTCCACTTTCCAATGCATAGCGTTCAGATGTGTTTATTCACTTTTACTTATGAAGTAAGTACAATCTTTGGTCATTCCAATTCAGCACAAAGCTGACTTAAGCTCAACCATCATAAACCATTCTTATCCTTACTTACCCTAACTTACTTCTGAACCAGAAAAAGAAAATGGACACATCCAAGAGACATTAAGAACTTTGTTTCTCTACTTCACTATAAAAAAAAAGGGAATAAATGGTCTGTAGTGGAAACCCAAGTTTTTGTATGCTTCTTCTTTAACTATTTACATGTGAATACACACCCACCTGTAATACACTAACACCCAACCTTTTAAATACTATAATATATTTAGACATACTGCACTCTAATGCCAGCAGATTTTATACCATGGAGATGCACACATGCTTCTTTTGTTCAATTAGAGCCATTTAAGAGGTTATGAATTGTGGGCCTTCGAGAGGTTGAATGATCATATCAAAGAATTAGTACAAATGTTGGATGTAATGGTTTGATGGTGCTTCAATGTTGATGGTAAAAATTCCTACATGCACCAGAGACCAGGTTCTGGATGTGCATGTCGTACAGATGCTTACATGACAACTAGTGTGCGGATCAGAGCAAATGTGGCCACAGTGAGCTGTTAATGTGAGCTGTTAGGAATTGTGGAAGGTTGAGGGGTGAAAATTTAACCTTGTAAAAATATTCATCTCAACCACAAAGAAAAATAAAAATTAAAGAAGAAAGTGGATAAAGCTTAGATGCAAATTTTTTATATCCTAGAAATAGTTGAGGTGATTTACAAAAATTGTTTTTTCTTGTTTTTGGTTTCTTTTTTTTCTTTTTTACACAACAAAACACAGGAAGATTTCTTAAAGATTTTGATTGGTTTGGTTTGGTTTGTTTTACAACATATCAACCTCAATGGGTTATTTAATGCTGACAAGATTTTAAGGATAGATTCATATGAACAGAATATGTATTCTTTGTAAGAAATCAGTTTGCATTGGTTTATTTTGTCTTACGGCATATCAACCTCAATTAGTTATTTAATGCCGACAAGATTTTTAGGATAGATTCATATGAATAGAATATGTATTCTTTGTAAGAAATCAGTTTGCTTTGGTTTATTTTGTTTTACGGCATACCAACCTCAATGGGTTATTTAATGCTGACAAAATTTCTAGGATAGAATCATATGAATAGAATATGTATTCTTTGAAGAAATCAGTTTGGTCTGGTTTATTTTGTTTTACAGCATATCAACATCAATGGGTTATTTAATGCTGACAAGATTTTTAGAATAGATTCATATGAACAGAATATGTATTCTTTGTAAGAAATCAGTTTGCGTTGGTTTATTTTGTCTTACGGCATATCAACCTCAATGGGTTTATTTAATGCTGACAAGATATTTATTGCTGCTAATATTTTTTTTTTCCAAAAATGTATTGCTGATAATAATTTTTCTTCAAAAATTCATTGCTGGTAATATTTTTCCAAAAATGTATTGCTGGCATTAAAACTTATTTTTACACTTTCATAGTGTTTTCACCTCAGTTTGGGGGTTAACTATTTTCCCAAATCAGGGACCCTAACAGGTGCTACCACTCTGAGTCAGGGTGAACCTGGGAGCACCAGCAATTAAGAGGGGGTTCCACATTCCTCAAAACCTCCTGATCAGAAGACTTGATGTTAGATGTAGTTTATTGTCTTACCAAGGACGCAGATGTAGTTTATTGTTATACCCAGGACAGAATGACTTTGATTTGAAGAGTATAATAACTTAATAACTACACATGCATAGAAGCTGAATCTTTGCAGATTAATAATTTGATATATCGAGTATAACAGCAAAATTATCAAAATCATGTAACAGCATGGGGTAATTGTCCATCCCACAAAATGTTTAATATCTAAAAAAACACCAAACTAATTCAGTTTCTTTTTTCCAGGTTTTCAGGTAACATGTTTAGCCATTTTGACACCATTTGTCATAAGAATCACTGAAAAACACTTTGAGCTATTCAGCTAGAAAGAGAACAGGTTAAAATCTTTTTGTGTCATCCCAACTATATCTTCCCAACTGGGCAATGGTGATAGGAAAAAGATCATTCAGGTCTTCAGTAATAGTACCAAAAGTCATATTCTAGCTTCCATCTTCAAGGTCCATTCAAGAAATATGAAGAGAATGGTGAATAAGTTTAAAAAAGAGGAGAATAGTAGTGAGGAAAACTGGATCAGGAGGTCACAACAGGAAGAGGGATCATCATTTCAACTTAGAGTTAAATAGATTCTTATTGTTCAAAGTAGAGTCCAATATTGTTATAAAAACCTCAGAGAATTCCAGTAAGATATTTTTAATCATTTTTAAGATATAACAGTTCAAAGCTTAATCTAACAATTAGACAATTTTGATGTTACATGACTTGAACAATTTTGCTGTTACACCTAGTATGTTTTAAATGTTGTGTAAATTTGATCTTTCTCTATAAATTATATGTTAAATTTTATTTTAAGTCAGCATCCACTCAGTTGAGATATCCTATTAACAATTTTCAATAAAAAGACATTTTTATTTACAGCATTCAAACTGTTGTCCTCAGCTTTATTAGCATATTCATGACATTTCAAAAGGTTGTGAATATGGCAATAAAGATGAGGACAACAATCTGAATGATGTGAATAGTGTAAATAGTTACAATATCTCATCTCAGAAATATAGACATGTAAGGATACAGGAGGCACTTATCTCTCTTTGGTGGAGATAAGTCATGTGGGTCACATGACAGCCACTTAATGATGTCATTTCATACAGTGACAAAAGTGGTAGCCAAATTCAATTCATTTACAGCAGGCAAAAACGAAAGGTTGATTTTTATTTTGCCTGCTAAAGTCAGTCAGTTATGTGCCATGCATGATACAGGCTTAGGCGATCATGTATCGAAAGATACATGACTGATAAGGCAGATTTTTTCCTGCAGTAGGTTGCCATTTCTTTCTGCAGTAGACCAGTTGCCATCCAAGGCTATAGAACGCAGTGTGTCCTAAAATTTTACCCATTCTTTAATTTTGCCAGTTCAGAGTTTACAGCTAGGACACACCATGCACCTTTCATGAAGTTAAATAAAAAGCAAGAGAAATTTTAATGAAACACAAGTAAAATAAAGGCTACAAGCAATTCTATCAGCAAAGAACTTGAGCAATGTTTCTTTTCTTTATGTTACAAACTGTAGGTGAGCCATGCACCTTTCATGAAGTTAAATAAAAAGCAAGAGAAATTTTAATGAAACACAAGTAAAATAAAGGCTACAAGCAATTCTATCAGCAAAGAACTTGAGCAATGTTTCTTTTCTTTATGTTACAAACTGTAGGTGAGCCATGCACCTTTCATGAAGTTAAATAAAAAGCAAGAGAAATTTTAATGAAACACAAGTAAAATAAAGGCTACAAGCAATTCTATCAGCAAAGAACTTGAGCAATGTTTCTTTTCTTTATGTTACAAACTGTAGGTGAGCCATGCACCTTTCATGAAGTTAAATAAAAAGCAAGAGAAATTTTAATGAAACACAAGTAAAATAAAGGCTACAAGCAATTCTATCAGCAAAGAACTTGAGCAATGTTTCTTTTCTTTATGTTACAAATTGTAGGTGAGCCATGCACCTTTCATGAAGTTAAATAAAAAGCAAGAGAAATTTTAATGAAACACAAGTAAAATAAAGGCTACAAGCAATTCTATCAGCAAAGAACTTGAGCAATGTTTCTTTTCTTTATGTTACAAACTGTAGGTGAGCCATGCACCTTTCATGAAGTTAAATAAAAAGCAAGAGAAATTTTAATGAAACACAAGTAAAATAAAGGCTACAAGCAATTCTATCAGCAAAGAACTTGAGCAATGTTTCTTTTCTTTATGTTACAAACTGTAGGTGAGCCATGCACCTTTCATGAAGTTAAATAAAAAGCAAGAGAAATTTTAATGAAACACAAGTAAAATAAAGGCTACAAGCAATTCTATCAGCAAAGAACTTGAGCAATGTTTCTTTTCTTTATGTTACAAACTGTAGGTGAGCCATGCACCTTTCATGAAGTTAAATAAAAAGCAAGAGAAATTTTAATGAAACACAAGTAAAATAAAGGCTACAAGCAATTCTATCAGCAAAGAACTTGAGCAATGTTTCTTTTCTTTATGTTACAAACTGTAGGTGAGCCATGCACCTTTCATGAAGTTAAATAAAAAGCAAGAGAAATTTTAATGAAACACAAGTAAAATAAAGGCTACAAGCAATTCTATCAGCAAAGAACTTGAGCAATGTTTCTTTTCTTTATGTTACAAACTGTAGGTGAGCCATGCACCTTTCATGAAGTTAAATAAAAAGCAAGAGAAATTTTAATGAAACACAAGTAAAATAAAGGCTACAAGCAATTCTATCAGCAAAGAACTTGAGCAATGTTTCTTTTCTTTATGTTACAAATTGTAGGTGAGCCATGCACCTTTCATGAAGTTAAATAAAAAGCAAGAGAAATTTTAATGAAACACAAGTAAAATAAAGGCTACAAGCAATTCTATCAGCAAAGAACTTGAGCAATGTTTCTTTTCTTTATGTTACAAACTGTAGGTGAGCCATGCACCTTTCATGAAGTTAAATAAAAAGCAAGAACTTGAGCAATGTTTCTTTTCTTTATGTTCTGTATTCACTGGTGCTATGAGTGGTGTGAAATTTCAGTAGGTAAGAATTGAAATGTACAAAAGACAAGTAGAAATGTCTTACCAGTGTTTTAAAGTGGCTCAAACTGATGATACAACAGCTAATTCCATGAAAGAGTTATGGTGGGTCCATGCAACAACCCAGAAAATATGTAATTGCTTCAGTGATAATTAGTGTTTGTATTACTAATTGATCTGGGTTACTAATTACCAGTTTGGTAATGTCTAACCTATCTTTTTTATGTTCCATGTCACTTCAGGGTGTGGGTGTTCATGGCTCTTCACAATGTCCTATCCTTTGTAAGTCTTTGCAGTGTTTGTTTTTTTGCTATCACTCTCCCTCTCTGTGCTGCTATCCATTTAGACAAGTAGGTTATTCACCATTTCCTGCAGCTCCTCTTGCCTTCAATATGTCCTGTGAGTGTTAAATTCTCCAAGCCGTCTTCCCTCAATATGTGTTCCAGAAATTTCAATTGTTACTTTTTAATTACTTTCTAATTCTAAGTATAAGCATCTTTTCATTAAAACTTCCTCATTACTCAGATGCTCTAGCCATGATATTCTTAGCATTTTTCTGTAAAACCACATTACTGTTGCCTCAATATTGGAGATAGAGCCTTTATAGATATAGACAGCATGTAGATAGGAATCAATACTGCATGGTGACAGTCACATTTTTGCTTCAGTGTGATCTTAGTTTAAAGTCTTAATCTGTGATGAAATTGTGCAGCATTTACTGTCATATAATACTTCAGTATTCATTGTTTTAATGAAAGTTTCCTGTTTCTTAATACTTTGTTTAGCTTTTAGAAAGCGTCTTTCATTATTCCAATGCACATTTGAATTTCAGTCTCATATTTTCCATTTTCTGTTCCTCTTGCCTTTGATATGTCCTGTGAGCATCAAATTCTTTAAGCCTTCCTTCCTCATTATGTGTCCAAGAAATTTTAATTCTCTCTTTCTGATTCTAAGCATAAGTCCCCTTTTTGTTTCCATTTTCTTTAAAAATGTTCATAGGATGAATTCCATGGATGCACTCTATGGAATTTTCAGCATCCTTCTGTAGAGGCACATATTTATTGCCTCTTCTTCATCTGTGGGGGGGGGTGTCCAGCATTCACTGCCATGCAAGAGGCTTTATATCACAGCAATTCAACAATATTGTCTTTGTTTCTAATGAAATTTTCCTGTCTCTTAATACTTTGTTTAGCTTTTGGAAGGCATCTTTTGCTATTCCAATATGTCTTCAGATTTTGGGGTCACATTTTTCATCATCTGTTAAAACACTTTCCAGATATTTAAATTTCTGTACTTACTTCATTTTGATGTTATCTCCAATTTGTAGGTTGCATCTTGGACATTTCTCTAGCTGACAACCATGCATTCTATTTTCTTATAATTGATAGTTAGTCCTTTCTTCCATCTTTCTATTACTACCTTGTCTAGTTCAAACTATACACTACTTTTAGGTATGCATTATGTTAAACATGTGATTGATTCATATATTTACAAATAAAAGCATTTTCAATTGAATCTTTTCCAATGTTGACTTGTTTCCAATTTCTATATTAAGATGGAGTTCCTTATTCCAACTCTTTTGTATCATTCCAATAGCTTCTGTTAACATACCTTGTTTTTTGATAATCATTCTTTGACTATTGTATGTCTAACTCATTTTATAGGCAACTTGCTTAAAAGCCACTAAAGGCAGCTCTTTAGGATGGTGTCAAGCCACTATTTATAGAATTTTTATATTATAATTATAATTTTATATAATAATTAATTTCAAAATAAAATAAGGGGAGACTTATTTCTGTCTGTATTTCTTGAACAAAGGATTATCATTATTTACATTCAGACTAATATCCTCATCTTTGTTGTTATTATCGCATGACAGTCATGGTGCCCTCTGGCCCTTGCAGGTGTCTGTTAATCCAGCTAATCTTTACTGAACCCATTATTAAATCTATGGGGTAGGTTGTTCTCATTCCACTTTCCCTATATAGGAATATCTTGTCTTGTTCTTATCTAATACTGCTCAGCTATTGCTCACCCGGTTTCCACTGAGAGCTAGGTTTGTACTAACTGGCCAAGGGAGTGAATTTATGAAGTAAGGCTTTGATCAACTAGGTGATTATCTCAGATGAAATTTGATTGTCGACCATAAAAGACAAGCTTCCTGGATATGAAATGCAAATTCAGGATGAAGAAAAGACTAGGAAAAAATGAATAATGAAAATAATGTATCTTAGATTTTAAAAATAATTTAAAAGTATTTGCTTGTTATAAATGCATTCCTATAAGAGACAATTTTAATTCATGTAAGATGCATTTCTATAAAAGAGAATTATAAATGCATACCTATAAGAGATAATTTTAATTTCTATAAGATGCATGCTATAAGAGATGATTACAGATGCATTCTCATAAGAAACAATTCTAATTCCAATAAGATGCATTCCTATAAGAGACAATTCAAATTCTTATAGGATGAATTCTTTTAAGAAACAATTCTAAATGTACTTTTATAAGAGAGAATTTTAAATCTTATAAGATGCATTCCTATAAGAGACAATTATAAATGCATACCTATCATAAAAAATTCTAATTCCTTTAAGATGTTTTCCTATAAGAGACAATTATAAATGCATTCTCACGAGACAATTCTAATTTCTATAAGATGCATCCCTACAAGCAAGTTTGAACCTAAAATAACAACCATCAGTTTGATGTATATATATATATATATAAATGACACAAGGAAAACCATGCAGATTTATTTCATTTCTTGACATTTGCCTTGATAAAAAGTATCACCATATATATATGTATATCATATATATATATATATATATATATATATATATATATATATATATATATATATATATGAATTGAATTGGGATCAAATTAATTAAAACCTGAGAGAATAATAAGATAAGGAACAAATGGGAAAGGTTTATAAATTTAAGGTCTTTTACTTTTATTTAAGTTTCATCAGAAATGAAATATGAAAGTGAAAGTTCTTAAAGTAACTAAAAATACCAGAACTTTCACTTTCATATTTCATTTCTGATGCAAATTAAATAAAAGCAAAAGATCTTAAATTTATAAACCTTTCCCATTTGTTCCTTATCCTATCCTATCTTCTCTCTCTCTCTCTCTCTCTCTCTCTCTCTCTCTCTATATATATATATATATATATATATATATATATATATATGACTTTGAATCAGATATGAATGAAATGCGACAGTATAATAGAATAAGGAACAAATAAGAAAAGTTTATAAATCTAACATGTTTTGTTTTAATTTAAACTTCATCAGAAATTTTTGGAAAATCTTTTACCATATATATATATATATATATATATATATATATATATATATATATATATATATATATATTTTAAGCTTATCACCCCAAGCAAGGCTGGAAGCCACTAGCACGCAAGGGGTTACAGAAGGTTTGGAGGAAGAGCAGATAGGAGTGGTAAAGGAGAGGATGTGGAGAAAGATAGTGGATCGATCAGGGCAAGGGGGTTACAGAAGATTTGGAGCGATAGCAGATAGGAATGAAAGGTGAAAGGATGTGGAGAAGGGAAGTGGATAGATCAAGGCAACTGGAGATGTCGATTGACGTTACACTTAAATAGTTGGAGATTATATTTGTCAGGGAAACAGGAATAAGGAAGGGAGTTCCACAGGTGAGATGTGCGAGACATGAAGCTATTGGAGTAGAAGAGACGTCTACATCTAACAGTTTCAACGGTGAAGGGGTGGGAACGGGATGCCAGCCTCGTAGGGCATTTAAATTCATGAGGCCTAGGAACCAGCGAAAGCAGCTCATCGGAGCAATTATCGTGAAAGTATTTGTAAAAAAGACAGAGCGAGGCAACGTCGCGTCTGTGAGAGAGCGACTGCAGACGAGATGACAGATCAGGGCCAATTACATTGCATATCCGATTCCGGGGAGAAAAATTTCCTGGCTCAGCACAGGGAGACAACTTTCCTTGCGGTGGATGAAGCAATTGACTCAATGTATTTGTTCCATCTCAGATCTGCAGACAGCATGAGACCGAGCAGCCACAGAGAGGAGCTCTCGAGAAGTTGGTCTTCAGACATTCTAATGGGATGCAGGGATGGATCCCTGTGGTGGTTAATAGAGAGCAGTTTTGTTTTAGAGGTTTTAAAGTTAACCAACCATTTCTTGCCCCAGTTCACAACCGATTGGATGTCCTTTTCAATTTGAACTGCCAGGTTAACTTTGTCAGCATCACTAGATTTGTGTTTGAGGCAGGAGTAAATTGTGGTGTCATCAGCATAGATGCCGACTTGGGAGTCTATGGCATCAGGAAGGTCGTTTATAAATATGAAGAACAGAGTAGGGCCTAGGATGGAGCCTTGAGGAACACCTGCATTAGTGGGATAGGAGCTGGAGATGAATCCATTGAGAACGGCCTTCAATTCACGGTTTGACAGGAATGATTGTATTAGGTCAAACAATCAACCTGTAATACCATAACCCTGAAGCTTGCGAGGAAGTCCGGCATGCCAAACTCTATCAAATGCTTTGGAGATTTCTAGGGCCACAGCACGAGCTTCACTGTTATTATGAATAGCTTGGTAGACAAATTCAGTGATGGTCGTAAGTACATCCGCTGTAGATCGGGCAAAGTGGAAACCATACTGCTTGTCTGAGAGCAGATCATGGGATATCAGGTGATTAATCACTTTGGTGTTGATAAGGGCTTCGAAGACTTTGCCGAAGAGGGGTAGGAGACTGATAGGACGGTAATTAGAAGGGTCGGAGGGGTCACCAGAGTTCTTGAAGACAGGAACAATGGATGAGGACTTCCAGCAGCCAGGAAAACAAGACTCCTTGAGGCATATATATATATATATATATATATATATATATATATATATGATAAAAATATAGTTTTAAAGTATGCTATATTTATGAATTAAAGTGCTCAATATCAGGAATAGAGCATATGTAAATATAATATAAAATATAATATAAAATATAATATGAAATATAATATAAAATATAATATAAAAGTGGGCACTGAGGTCAGCTCCCAGTGGAAACAGTCTGTTTCATGCTTAAATGTAATTGTCAGACCACACACACACATATATATGTTTATATATATATATATATATATATATATATATATATATATATATATATATAATTATTTATTTGAATATTACAACATAAATATGTTATAAAATCACGACAAAAATAGCCATTTTGTTTCAACACTTCTGGTGTCTTATCAAGTGAAGATGTAGAATATAGAATAAATGGTTTTAAAAGTTTCAAATTAATCAACGATCCTTAGCCAGGAGTAAATGCTGTTACATAAGCTAGAATGACCAATCAAAATACAAGTATAGGGTGATTCGAAAAATTTGCAACTAAGCAAGGTTATCATAGATATTAAAAGATTTATAAAATTTTTTTTTTTTCTTTTTTTTTTGTATATATAATCTTTGATATTCCATTATTTATTAAATTTTATTATTTTCAGTTCTATGAAATACAAGAAAGTTCTGTTCAACAAACATAAATGAATCCTAAATCACCAGCTCAAGTGAATTTATCTTGACCATAAATATACGTTGTACATATTTCAAAAACTTTACATGTTAGGACAATTCTGAATACAGATTCAGAAACAACATACTCAATTTAATCTAGTACAGTGGTTCCCAAACTTTTTTCTATGGCCACTTTTTCAGAATTAAAATTTTTTTGCGTTTCACCAAAATTATGTGATAAAAAGAACGTTTAAAAATAAAAATAACAGAGAGAGAGAGAGAGAGAGAGAGAGAGAGAGAGAGAGAGAGAGAGAGAGAGAGAGAGAGAGAGAGAGATGGTTAATGGGAGATAACAAACAGATTCAAAGTCAGAACATTATCATTGATAACTCTCTCCTTCAATTTGCGAACACTAGTTACTATATTCTTAATACTTGATATAATGTAAAAATATCACCATGATAAAATTGGTTAATAATTATTTATAGCTATTTATACTGGGACTCATGCATGCAATTCCAAGTAATCCATAATAATATTTTAAATTTTGAAATCATTTATTTTTGGAATATGAATTTTTTAAACTGTTTCTAAATCTTTGATTGTCTTTCAACCATTCTGCCTCACCTGCTATCCTCTTCTGCTGCACCTATGAAGTGCACCACACTGTTTGTGAATGACTGGTCAAGTGTAACATTATTTGTCTGAATTAGGAGACTAGAAGTTCTTTTTTTGTTGCCCAATTAAGACAAAAGAACATCTCTCCAAATACTTGTAGGCATAAAATGCAGATTCACATTCTAGAACGATTTTGAGTGCAGATTCTGAATTAATATAATTGATTTAGTTTAGAACATACTTTTATCTAAATAAAAAAATTCTTTGTTACCCAGTGTTGTTGATGGGACGAATCATTTTGTCATTTATATGAAGATTATAGTCAGTTTCTGTTGTAATACATTAAAAGGACTGGATCATGAGCAATGAAGTTTCCCTTCACACAAAGATAAGGAGCCTCGAAACCATGACTTGTCACTGACTACAATGGGCTGGACACCTTGCCCGAATGCCAGACATATGCCTACCCCAAACAAATTCTCTTCCCAGAGTTTGCATCTGGCAAGAGACTATGGGGAGCAGCATATCATCGGTTGAAGGATCATATCAAAAACACTTTGCTGAGGACAGAAATTGATCCAGTCAACTGGGAGATGGAAACTGCAGAAGGAACCAACTGGAGAAGAGCTGTCCATGAAAGACAACACCCTCGAAAACACCAAACAAATAGAAGAGAGAAAGAGAGTTTAAAGAAAATCAGAAAATCTCCATCCCCTTAACCCTCCTACACTAGATCCAACATAGGACTCATTTCACACAGGAGATGTCTATGAGCCCCTCCCAATACTCAGTAACAAGTTCCACCAATGATGATAACAACATCTTTATCTAGTCTTATAGTATAGAATGCAGTTTCCAATAATAATAAAGAAAAACGCTTACATAATTTTAATCTTAAGGAATAGCAGAAAAAAAAATGAAAAAAAATGATAGTTCATTTAATTTCCGCCTGATTCTTGTTGAATTAGTTTAAACGCCTGCAATGTTTGAATTTAGGTCTTGGAAGAGTTACTTCCCTTGTTCCATATAAACTACATTTTTACTGTGGCAAACTTGTTAAATATATTCTCTCATATATTTGCAACAATTCATTTATTCATCCCTTCATTTTTATTTACTATCTGTTGAAATTAATATCTTCAGACATTTTTTTTTTAAGAATATGTACTTTTTCTTTTCTTACATTTTTTATCCCATTGTGGACAGGGTAAAAATCTTATGATTTTTCAGTTTATTTTAATTACCTTGTGCTTATATAAAAAATGTATATTGCTCTGTATTGTGTACATTCAATACTTACTTTATATTAAACATGAAGAAAAACTCTCCATTTAACATTAAAATATTTATAAAGTTTTATTTATCAAATTTAACATAAAATAAAATTCAATTTTTTTACATCACCCAAAAAATCCACTGCATAGAAGTCAGTGATTTACCCATCTAGGGAACCCACATTCATATCTATCTATCTATCTATCTATCTATCTATCTATCTATCTATCTATCTATCTATCTATCTATATCAGTCTGGTTTGGTTTATTTTATGTCATATTATCCTGAATGGGTTATTTAATGCTGACAAGATTTTTATTGCTAGTATTATTTTTTCAAAAATGTATTGTTGATAATATTTTTTTTCCAAAAATGAATTGCTTGTATTAAAATCTATTTACATGTTCTGATGCCAGTTTGGCTGTTACCTATTTGCCCATAGCTGGAACCCTAACAGGTGTTACCACCCTGGGTCAGGGTGGACCTGGGAACACCAGCAATTAAGAGGCGTTGCTGTTGGACATAGTTTATCGTCTTACTCAGGATATTATCTCAGTTTGTTTATATCTATCTATCTATCTATCTATCTCAGTCTCTTCATTATCTATCTATCTAAATCTGAATTCACATGCTATAGTGGTTGAATAGATTATACCATTTGGAAGTAAAGTCTGATGATCCGCGGTCCTTTAAAAGGGCTGTGGTGAAATAATTTATTACATTGGGCCTTAAAGTGGTCTGTTTTTATTTTTATATATATATATATATATATATATATATATATATATATATATATATATAAAATTAGATTCCGTTACCTTGGTTACAACCTTTCGTTATTTATGATCGCTATATTTAAAAAAAAAAAAAAATAGATGAATAAGTACATGACATGAGATGTGGTAGAAGGTGAGGAAAAGGAGGAGGAGGAGGGGGGAGTCATGTGTATTGGAAATGTATCAGTGGGGGGGGGATTAAATGAAATATACATACATTCTTTTTATCCCTCTTCAAATGAACTCAAAAGAAACATTTTAGTATGTATACAATAGGACATAATTTCTGATCTCTGGTTTAAAAGGTACACTTATTGTTGTAGCATACCTACAGATGATAATGGGTATGTCCCCATTCACATAAATACAGTAGTAAATACTGTATGTTGGTCTGCAGTTAGAGATTCATTGTGAAATTCACTTGACTCACTTCTAGCAGTTGACTAATTCTTTTACGTGCTGCTGGTGAATCTTATATGTGTTGTTGGCGTCCTAAGTATTATCATTCATTACCAACCTTTGTTTGGTTATTCTATGCAGTAACCTTCCCTAGGTTATAACACTTATTCATTTATTTATTTTTTTAAAATATATCATACATAAATTTTTATTTTGAAAAAAATAAAGCGATAGGAAATCAACTGACCAAAATTGCCTGAAGATACTGAAAGGTTGAAACCAAGGTAAGCAGAATCATCTGATATCTATATTTTGTACTTGGGAAAGGAATGAACCCATCTATTTTCCCTCCAGCTAGAGGTTAAATACTAGGGTAGACTAGGCTGTCTAGTCAGCTACCAGTCTAGAAGAAAGATCACTCTGAATTCAAAAACCGTAGATAAGCCAACACCACTATTCTTCTCAAGAAGTCTGAGCTGTTCACAGATAATAAAGAAAAGGAATGTGTGGAGCACCATGATCATCTGTGTTTCCAGGGATATTGCATCAAAAAAAAAGAAAAAGTCTAATGTAAGGTCATAAGAGTGTGGGGCAGCAGCAAGGATTGAACTCAGTACATTAGTCAAATTGCAAATTGGTTATGGTAATATTAGCTGTTTCCTTATAAGGTAACATTTGGCATTCATTGACTGAACAGCTAGTGCTATTGTCAGTTGAAATCTGTGAAATCTTTCTATTAAAACTATTTTTCAAGAAATATGTCTCTCATTTCCAGTAACTGTTATCACTCTTTCCAGGATTGATGAGGTTTCCTTCCTAACCTTTTATTTGAAGTAGTGTGGAACTAACTAATAGAATATGAAGAGAATGAGGATGATTCATCCCTGTGCACTTCATATGGTGGGTCCAAGCTGAAAAGATCAGGGCTAGTGGGACCAAGGAATATAGCTCATAAGAATGCTTGCTGAAAGAGTAACAAAATGCTTTTGAACTCTGTGTGACAATATGATTTCTCACACATCTTTAGAAGAAAAGGAGATAATTTTTTTTTTTTTAAGTCCACTTAATTATCTGAGTTTTGTAGGAATTTTGTCTCCAGTCACTCTTTGAGTAAGTTTAAGTGTCAGTGTTTTGGGAGATATATGTCTACAGCTGCCTGGGAAACATAAAATTTTATCAATGATTTTAGATAGTGTTAAAAGTATTCCTTTGAAGATTTGACCACCCATGTGGCTTAAGGGTGGTCTCAAATCTTCCAGAAAGACAAGTGAATGGAGGGGGTGGGACCCCAAGATTATCCATATAAGCAGAGAGAGAGGCAGGAAGTAGGGAGGAAAGTGGGTCCAGCCATGAGAATAATAGGTAGGTGACTAGAGGAATTGGAGCTGCCCAGTGGCCAGTGACAGAAGGACTGGTAGTGAGGAATCAGAAGTCACTTAAGCCAGTGAAGTTAGGAAGATAGCAGCCCTCCTCTCAAAGCTGAAGGAAAGATCCCAATTTTTAAGTGAGAAATTGTATTGTTGCTACTTCCTAACCAGAGAGTCTTGAAAAACAATTGTCTTCATTTTTTTGTTGAAAGTGATCATGGAGGAGAAGAAAAACCTGTGCACATATCGAGTTTGGTGTATATGTAAATACACTCAACCTTGGATGTCATCACAGGTGGAGTGAGCGACGAACGATCGGAGAACATCGTCACAAACCTTGTCACAATTTTGCCATGAATGGTGTCACATCTGTCAAGACCTGGCAAGTGCAGACTTGGCAGCTCCAGCCCAGATATGGCAGCAATACTCCATTTTTGGTCTGATCTGGCTTACTTCCACACCTTTTCTTTAAGGTAGTATGGAAAGTCAACAGTTCCATTATTTCATTATTTTCTCTCCTAGTTAAATGTGCTACCCATTTTTGTTGTTGCTGCTGTTGGAAATCTGCAATTGATGTGGTTTCTGTCATTTGAAACAGTTCTTTGTGATTCTGTGGTGCCAGGCTATGAAGTTTGAAGCAGGATGCTCCTCACTAAGACCTACAGGCTTCATTCAGTCTATCAAAAAAATTCAGTAATCATAAAAGCAGGGTAGGCATCAATACGTCTTTTGGAAGGGTAACTTTAGGATGTTTAAAAAATAGACAGATTTTATAATAATAATAATAATTATAAGAACTGCTTGGATTATTTGCCTTTTAATGCACAATTACAGTTTAAGTGGATGGCTCTCTCATGACAGAGGTATAACCGAGAGATTTTACTATAACCGATAGATATAACTATAACCAATAGATTTTGACTATAACCAATAGATTTGACTATAATCGATAGATATAACTATAACCGATAGATTTGACTATAACCAATAGATTTGACTATAATCGATAGATATAACTATAACCGATAGATTTGACTATAACCAATAGATTTGACTATAATCGATAGATATAACTATAACCGATAGATTTGACTATAACCAATAGATTTGACTATAATCGCTAGATATAACTATAACTGATAGATTTGACTATAACCAATAGATTTGACTATCAATCTATTCTTGGTATTTTCTTAAATTTATTAGATAAATTTGGAGAAACTAAAATTATTTTTTATTGCACTTTTTTACGTATTTTTCGTTATGCAAATCTTTTAATGCTATTTTATATTTTATGAAATAATGTCTGGTTGCTCGTATCTGACGATGCCTGTCTACTAGGTTGGCTAGACAATCCCTGTTGCAGACAACTGCTTTGGCTTGTTTGGTTAGATTTTGTTTGTTCTACAGCATATCAACCTCAATGGGTTATTTAATTCCAACAAGATTTTTATTCTTGGTAATATTTTTTATCTATCTCAGTATATATTGGTTTGGTTTGTTTTACAGCATACCAACCTTAATTGGGTTATTTAATGTGGTCAAGATTTTTATTGATGGTAATGTTATCTATCTATCTATCTATCTATCTAACTATCTCAGAATATATTGGTTTGGGGTGGTTTCTTTTACGGCATATCAACCTCAATGGGTTATTTAATGACGACAAGAGTTTTATTGATGGTAATATTTTTTATCTATCTATCTATCTATATATATATATATATATATATATATTTGTTTGGTTTTTGTTTGTTTTACAGCATACCAACCTTAATTGGCTTATTTAATGCCATCAAGATTTTTATTGATGGTAATATTTTTTATCTATCTCTATATATATTTGTTTGGTTTTTGTTTGTTTTACAGCATACCAACCTTAATTGGCTTATTTAATGCCATCAAGATTTTTATTGATGGTAATATTTTTTATCTATCTATCTCAATATGTATTGGTTTGGTTTGGTTTCGTTTGTTTTATGGCATATCAACCTCAATGGGTTATTTAATCCCAACAAGATTTTTATTGCTGGTAATATTTTTTTTCCCAAAAATGTATTGCTGGTAATATTTTTTTTTTTCAAAAATGTATTGCTCGTATTAAAAACTATTTTTATACTTTCATAATATTTTGACCTCTTTTTGGGAGTTAACTATTTGCCCATAGCTGAGATCCTGACAGGTGCTACCACCTCAGGTCAGGGGGACCTGGGAACAGCAGCAATTAAGAGGTGGTTCCACCCTCCTCGAAACCTCCTGATCAAAGGCCTTGCTGTCGGATAAAATTTATCGTCTTACCCAGGTCGCGGATATAGTTTATCGTCATACCCAAGACGGTAAATGCTTGCTCAAGCACATTTATGTTTGTTCAACACCCACAGAGCCAACCTGTGGTTTATACTGCAACTATGCTGAGCAGAGCTTAGTTACAGTTTCTGGGAGAGAGAGCACATTATCTGGCCTGATCAACAGTCTGAACAAGGCCAGCACCCTCAGACGATGTGGAGGGAAAGTTCTGCTTATTTGGACATCAATTAGAAAATCCTTTGAGGTTTGGTGGTTTTCAAACCCTTTGATTTTTCACGGGTCCTCCGCCAATTGGAAAATGCTTTGAGCTTTAGTGTTTTTTGAACCCTTTTGATTTTTCACGGGTCCTCTGCCAATTAGAAAATGCTTTGAGCTTTAGTATTGTTTGAACTCTTTTGATTTTTCACGGGTCCTCCGCCAATTGGAAAATGCTTTGACCTTTAGTGTTTTTTGAACCCTTTTGATTTTTCACGGGTCCTCCGCCAATTGGAAAATGCTTTGAGCTTTAGTGTTTTTTGAACTCTTTTGATTTTTTACGGGTCCTCCGCCAATTGGAAAATGCTTTGACCTTTAGTGTTTTTTGAACCCTTTTGATTTTTCACGGGTCCTCCGCCAATTGGAAAATGCTTTGACCTTTAGTGTTTTTTGAACCCTTTTGATTTTTCACGGGTCCTCCGCCAATTGGAAAATGCTTTGAGCTTTAGTGTTTTTTGAACCCTTTTGATTTTTCACGGGTCCTCCGCCAATTGGAAAATGCTTTGAGCTTTAGTGTTGTTTGAACCCTTTTGATTTTCCACGGGTCCTCCGCCAATTAGAAAATGCTTTGAGCTTTAGTGTTTTTTGAACCCTTTTGATTTTTCACGGATCCTCCGCCAATTAGAAAATCCTGTCTTTGTAAAGGCATCTCCTTGGACCAAGGACGTAACTGAGAGACATTTAGCTTCTGCAGCTTTTGGACAGATAAAACAAAATGCAGAGTCTCTTTCTCCGTTATAATGCAATCAGGGGTAACTGTCAAATCCATTGGATTGGAAAGATCTTTCATGAACTTTTGGCCAACACTTTTGGAAGCCTTTGGTTGATTTGAAGTACTTATCTGACAAATTATCTAGGACAACATTTTTCATGTGATTTACTTCTGATGACTTCACTGAGATTTCTGGCGATCGACGATGCAGTGAGTTGGACACCAATTACAATTGGCCGATGAAAGTAATAGATTCGTGACATTGTAAAAAGTGTTGCTTAAATTAAAAATTAAAAAAAACAAGTTGTTTTGAAGCAATCACCAATTTTTAGCTCTAAGTTCAACGCAGCAGAGTAGAAAAACATGCAATACTTGAATAAATTTTAATTTTACTGTGCGAAGAATTTGGATTGGCAAAAATTCTGATATAAAAATAATTTTTTCACGTTGAGTAGAAACAAAAATATAAGCATTTTAAATATTTGCTTTAGGTACCTCCGAAAATGCATGAAAATTTGCGATATCTAAGGCTTAAAACGAATTTTATAAATGAAAAATTTTTTTTGAAGGGAGGCTTTTATCTTAGTTTAATTTCAAGTTAATATATTAAATTTAATATTTCCACTAATCAAAATACCCAAAAACAACTTCTTTAAAAAGACTGGAGGAAGTTTTTTTTTCTCAAAAATTGAATTAGCGCCATTTTTAGTCCACATTTATTTAACAGTAATTCTCTTTAGTTTTTTTTTTTTCAGTAATTCTCTTTAGATTTTTAAGAAAACTTCCAAAAGTAAAATACAATTTTCTGAAACCTTGATGTATATTAGCTCATTAAAAATATAATTAATCTGATTTCAAACAACCATTACTTACTTTAACCCTTTGAGTCCTGCGTTCCTGAACAATTTTAACCCTTATGTCTGAGCTCCTGAGTCGAAATTCACAAATAATTGGTATGTAGCGTTTCACGGTAGATATACCAAATTGTTACAAATGTTTACCCACCATTCAAACGGTAGTTGGGCATTAAGTAATTTTTCTCTATCACTGTGTCTGGGCATGACGTCATTTTTTGCCTACAGTAAAGTGATGTTTCAGGGCTCAAAGGATTAAGTTTAAAATATTATAGAAATGCATTTTTTAACCCAAAAGTAGCTGTTTATTTAAGGAGTTAACATTCTGACAGAGTGATGAAAGACCTAATATCTTATATGGAGATCATATGTGAAAAACTTATCTGAAGAAAATTATGCCAATGTCTTCTTTTATATAATATTTAAGTATTCAGTAATCTTAAAAATTAAAGAAATTATTCACTGTGATGTAACATTTAACGATATTAATAAATTTTGGCTTTAAATTTACTACATTTATCGCTTTTATTTCTTAATAATGTCATGTATGATCTACCGTATTTATAAATATTCTTAAAAAAAGTTCCAAATTCATTTTTGATAAAGCTGGAATTGATGGTGTACTAAACTTTTCAAATTATGATTGGTGAATATAATTCTCACTTAATAATATTACCATCTATAAAAATAATTTATTATAGAATCGTAAAAATTAAAAAAATTAAATTTTAATAATATATCTCTATCTATAAAAGGCAGGATGTGTGTGTGTGTGTGTGTGTGTGTGTGTGTGTGTGTGTGTGTGTGTGTGTGTGTGTGTAACGAATGCACGGCCGCAATTTTTGACGGATTTGCACTAAAATTTACATGCACATGCTCCAAGTTAGTGAAAAGGCCAAGACCGACTTTGCATTTCCCAACTCTCATAGATAGTGGAAATAATCGATTTTTTCATGCTTCTACGGTAGTTTTCATGTAGTTTGCGGCCATTTTCTACTAGCAAGATTGAGAGCCTATAGCTGGCTGCCACAAATAGACAGGAAGATTCTATTGGCCAGCGTGAGAGCCAACAGCTGACTGACACGAATGTTAACTAGCATGCTAACATGCAAAAATAATCGATAGCTGCATTTGTCACAAGTGGAAAAAATTTAAATCTGCATGACACTTTACTCCAATTGGCTCATTCGCTTGCTTAAACTCAACGTTGATTCTGATTCCGCAGAACTGGGTTGGGTGTGAAAAAGTATTTGTTGTTAACATTCTTTTTTTATTCGGTTTTTCCAGTTACGAGTCCTTTTTTTAAAGCTGATCGTTTTGTGTTCATTTTGTTTAGTTCTTTTTTCGTAACAGATTTAATGTTTAGTATAGAGCTTAGAAAAAATTTGCAGTGTGAGATAGGCAAGAAGTAAGGCATGTAGCAACATCAGCACAGCAAAGGGCACTCCTTTAAAGGCAAGGAAGGGCAAAAATATTTTAAGTCAAGTGATAGCGATTGCTGTATGAGTCGTACGATTTTTGAATCAAGCACGGGCAACGCCGGGCCATGCTGCTAGTTCTAATTAAAATGTAAATAAAAATTAAAACAAATCGTGTAAAAATGCATTATTCATCGAAATTTTTTTCTTAATACAATAATGTCCTTAATATATATTATTGATAAAAGCAATTAAAATCTTTTCTAATTAAATAATTTCTTAGTTTGACGACGACATCGCTCGCTGCAGTCATCGCCGTCGCCACAGCCGATTTGGACGCTGTCGCACGTCCAACTCCACCGACAGCGACGTGGCAAGTAGCAAGCGCACGTATTGCAATTTTGATGCTGATTTCACTCTCTTCAGTTTCCATAGTTTCACTCTAAGGTTATAGATCACTAGGAGGTAGTCATTCCCGCAGTAAGCACTTGAGTATGTTTTATAATATAAAACTGCATTCTTGAATCTCTTATTGATCTTTATGTAGTCAATTTGGTTCTTTGTTTCTCCTCCTGGACTTCTCCATTATGTGACAGTATCCCAGAACACATTTCCTCTCATTTTTCACCCCGCCTACAAATATGACCCAGTGTTTGCCACTGACGAAACTGCCATTGTTTGCCCACCTACTTTTGCATACGCCTAAAATATTAATTTTTAACCTATTCATTTCCTGCTTTAGATTCTCAAACTGGCCACATTGATTTAGTATTCTCACATTCCATGTTCCTAGAACTATTTCTTGTTTGATGCGAACAGTCTCTGGATGACGGTCAGGTTGCGCTTTCCCTTCTTCCCGGGCGAAGGGTTAATTCCAGTAGACAACCCCCTTCACACAGCTATCTTTTATAATAATTTTGTTGGGAGTCATGAATATTTTTGGAATTAATAGTGGAGTGGTTTCCCATTACCTTATCCCCGGTGATTTTATTGAGACACGACCGTTAACTGACCGTTGACGCACCAAGAGTTCTTCCGCCCTTTGATAGGTTTAATTTTTTATCCTACAGAGTTGCAATAAATTGGAGTGGGATGCTGGTTTCGTCAACGGCCACCTGACTATATATATATATATATATATATAAGTTTCAACTTAGTTTAAATTCAAAACAATATTTTTTCACTTCAAAGCAACTTCTTATCTTGATAACCTCGAGCCAATAGTAAGAGAGCAAAATAAAAAATATCCTTGTAGGAGATTCAGTCTTCTAAAATCCAAACCACCAAACAATAATAAAATAAAAATAAAGAAAACGTAAGTATAATGGTTAAATAAATCATTTGTGTTTACAAACATAGGTACATGAATTCAAAAGAGTCAAAAAGGACTAAAAATAGTCTTTAGTTGCGTTAAAGTCTTTGGGTAGCTGGTATACAGAAAAGGCTGTGATTTAGAAAAGATATTTAAATAGTTGGTCCACAGAAAAAAAGCTGGGTTTGAGAAAAGACAGTTATCGTTAGCGAAGATTCTTTGATCGTCTTTGTTGTTGTTGTTGTTGTTGTTGATAATTCGTTTGATGCTGTCGTTGGAGATGATTCATTTGAATTCGCCAACAGATGTTTCTTTCAGCGCGCGCTATGGGGAGACAATCGCATCTCTCTCTTTGAAAGTTGAAATCTGAGACATTTTTCCCGAAAATAGGCTTGAGAAAAATTGGGTTTTAGATTTCTTTGACTGGTCAAATATTTCACATTGTGTTGTTAATTTCTAACCAATAGATACTTTGATTTTAACGGTGTGTGTTTTATTGTGGAATCATTTGAGCATGTTTTTAGATATTGTCTGTTGTTGGGTAGAAAATAAAGTCTGAGCGTGTTTTAATATGGTATTATGCGGCTATGTAATTGTGTTGGAAATAGTTTTTTTTCCCTATATACTTACTATTTAAATTCGAAGAGTTAAAACATTTTATGGCTGATATAAGAACACTTGAATTTAAAAATAAAAATCTACGTTCAATGTTCGATTCCTTTCCCCTCTCCTCCCCTACCAGGTGTGGCCGACCGTTTGGGGTAGGAAAGTGAGGTGACGCCGGCAAATGTAAATCTATAACAAAACATTACCGTACCAAGTCATTTCCAAAATAAAATTCTAAGCAATATTTATTGTTTTTAAATTCAAAATAACTTCTTACCTTGACTTTTTTCGAGTGAGAGTGGAAAAAAATCCTCCTTATTCAGATTCGAAAAGTCAAACAAATTCTGATGGCTATGAGAAACATGAATTTAAAAATAAACCATTATATCGTTATGTTCGTTATTTTTACTATCCCCCCCTGTGTGGTAGGTTGGTTGAGGTAGGGAAGTGGGGTTGACCTACACCCTGTAAAAACCTACTTCAGTCAGTTATGTGCCATTCGTGATACACGCTTAGGTGATCATGTATCTTTCGATACATGCCTAGCGAGACAGATTTTTTCCCGTAGTAGGTTGCCACTTCTTTCTGCGGTAGACCAGTTGCCATCCAAGGCTATAGAGCCCGATCTGTTCTGCTATTTACCCATAGCTGGGGCGCGGAAGAAAAAGAGGATTCATACCTTTCCCAAGGGTATTAGCACGTAAGTGAATGTAATGGATTCGACTGGAATTCGAACTCGGCTCTCCGATTCCAAGTCGCTATCCTTTACTCCACCGTGCCTCTACCAAAAGAAGCTACTTATGAAAAAAAAATAGCAACACCTAGCGTGGTGAGACTCTGGTCTTATATTCCATACAGGGTTAACAACAAGTTAGCTATATATTTGACATCACTGCACATGCCTCAGCGAACTATATAGAAAGAATACAAAAGTTGTGAATGAAGACAAAGTTCATATGAAAGATTGCGAGAGACTTACATTTTGAGATGAGTTTTTTGTTGTTGTGATACACTTAGTAGATACCCCTGTAAGTTTATGATATTTGCATGCTGTGTATTATTGTGTCCACGACACGGAGGCACGGATAACGGCTTGGATTGAGGAATCGGAGAATCCATTTTTCCCCACCCACCAGCTATGGGCTAATTAGTAGAACTTGTGTCAGTAAAAATCATTATTATCTCCAAAAATTCTTACAAACTAAAAATATTTTCTAGCTTTAAATATCCTGCAAAAAAGGGTTGGTAAACTGTAAAAAACAAATCTCTCAATCATACAGATATAAACAATGTTGCACATATTTATAAGACCAACTGAACTTTCAAACCAGAAAGCTTGAATTTAGCTAATTTGGTGCTATATTATGAATTATATGCCATGAGAAACTTTTTTCTAGAAGCATCTGTTTGAAAAGTACTTTTTCATAGACTTGTTTAACAAATTCCATATCAGTGCTCCTGTATGGCAGTGAATGCTGGACAATCTCTTCGGAGATGAAGAAGAGACTTGGAGTAACAGAAATGTGGCACTACAGAAGGATGTTGAGAATACCATGCACCGAACATGTGAGCAACGACGAAGCTTTAGAGAAAATGAAAACCAAAATCGAAATTTCGAATGAGGAAAGAGGGCTTAGAAAATTTGATACTAACAGGACAGATTGAAGGCAAAAGAGGGACAGAAGAAAACAACCCATAATCCTACCTAGCGATCTTGCGTAAATGGATGTTAGAACAGGGTTTAGGAGAGATAATAAAAAGACAATATATTAAGAGATACAAAGGACAGGAGATTGTGGAGAGCCATAGTCACCAACATCCTGAAGGAAACGGCACATAGAAGAAAAAAAGCGAATATCAAAGAAACCTTCCTGGTGATAAATAACCTGCAAAAATATGTTATGGCAAAGTCTTTCCTCGTCTACACAATGGATCATTGTCGGTTGAAGGACATGCATCCTCTATAGACGTTTTTCAATTCTTGGGTTGAATTGTATTAACGCCCACGTACGTATGCGATACAATCAAGGATACCCGACAGGTTCTCAGTTAGGATGAGGTCAGGAGAAAGTGTTGTGGTTCTAAAATCAATGTGTTGTGTATTGTGTCCGATGCACTGGCGCGTTGTCTTGGAACCTCCACTTTGCACCAGCTATTTCTTCTGCATAAGAAATGAAAGCACCAAATAAAAGATTTTAATGTTGTTTTTTTTTTAATTTTTGCTTTTGTTTTTTACAATAATACAAGACCTAATAAAAGACCCAGGAACCACTCATGGTAGAGTATTACTATGTGATATTGTATGAGCGTAAGAAAAGTCAAAGTGTGAAGTTCATGAGGTTATAGACAAAAAAATAACGATTAACCCTATACTTCAAGATTCTACATCCAGCAGCAAGGCCTCTGATCGGGAGATTTGAGATTTTGAGGAACGTGAAACGACCTTTTAACTGCTGTTGTTCCCAGGTCCACCCTGTTAAGGTCCCAGCTATTGTTACATCAGAATTTTTAAATCCGACACATATTTTGGATTGTAAGAATAATTCTCCTTTTTTTTGCGAGTGAATATTGCATTAACAATTTTCTTAGATAACAATGATTTTTGTAGATGCAAGTCCTACTGTTAGACCGATAGCTACGAAGTTGATTGATTCATAACTTTCTCAACGAACCCGACTCGAACTCGAACTCAGCTCTGATTTCCTATTCCGAGTCGCTATTCATAACACCACCCGTACATGCCAAGTGAGGGTGATCTACATGACTTGAAAATGAGATTTCGGAATTCTTGTTTACATATATATATATATATATATATATATATATATATATATACTGGTGGTAGCAGTGGGAGGTACATATTTCATCCATGAGGCTGTTATGATGTTAATCGGTTTGGAGTTGTCGAAATGTAATCATAGTAGTCCTGGTTATGACGATAAACTACATCTAGCAGCAATTCCTCTGATTGGGAGATTGGAGGTTTTGAGGAGCGTCAAAACCATCTCTTAATTGCTGTTGTTCCCAGGTTCCCCTTGACCCGTGGTGATAGCACCTGTTAGGGTTCCAACTATGGGCAAATAGTTAACTCTCCCAACAAAAACAAAGTCATATGAAGTATAAAAATACATTTCTATAGTAAAAATACCAGCAATACCTATTTATAGTTAAATTATCAACAATACACCAATCAACGTGAGGGAAGTCTTTCATGACATGAATCCATATAATATCCTACAATTTCTGAAATTATGGTGACATGCCTGCCTATCGTTCATGTCTCGTGCAGAGCTTTGTTTTGGCAAAAATGGCATCACCCATGTGTGTCAGCACCGTCCCTACAATGCAGATTTAGCTATCTGTGACATCCAGCTCTGTCGAAAACTAATTTTTTTTATGAACAGAATGATTTCAGATCGTGGACGATATTAAGGAGAATGTGATGAGGCAGGTGATGGTTATCATAAAAGAGCACTTTTTCAGACTGTTTTGAAAAGTGGAAGCGATGCTGAAACAAGTCTGTCTAAAGTAGGAGGTAACTGAAGAGAACTAAGAGGCCGTTGTTCTGGGTGGGACATCTATTCGTTAATATTTAAATTGCTGGACGCTTTCCGAACAGACCTGGCAAGTAGCATCATGTTTGTGTAGTTAATTTTTTTATCCAGACTTCATCTCAACCCTCACCAACCATTAAACAGCGCGCATCATCGATTGTGGTTTCATAGGTAATCAACGTCCATCATCAATTGATGATTTAAACCTTTCTCGACGACACGGGCAACATTCATTCATGATTCGGGAGGTTAATATTTAATTACATGGAGTATTTTCCTTCAAATAATTTGTCTGTATGCGTACTTTTCGAAGAGAAATTAGGCAAAACATAGTGACAACTTGGAGCAAAGGATGTATAACTCCATTATGCATGGCAGGGCCGTTGCGTACTACCCTGAACACTCTGGCCGGGGAGCAAGCCTGATAGGGGTTCCGGAAAATGCTGTGTGACTCTCGCTATCTTATTAACGTTTGCTAATTTGTTTTGCTCATGCTAAGTCTTGAAATATATATATATATATATATATATATATATATATATATATATATATATATATATATATAAAATTCACTAGTTTTTTAACCATAATGTTGAATGTGTTGTTATTCAACTTTTTAACAAGAAAAATCTCAAGTTGATGTTAAAAATTGACGCAAATCATTGTTGATTTATTTAAGATGGAATGATCTATTATGACATGTCTCAAATTATATATGATGGAATGATCTATTATGACATGTCTCTTATTTGTGCTTAGATACATTGCACTTTACAATTTTTCTACATGAATTGTTCACCTATATTGCATAGGATCCATTATTATACATAAAATACCCACGAGACCCTTGCACCGTCCCTGATGTATGGAGTGCTTCAAGCAGTATCATACTGTTAAATATATTCAATTTAGGGACAAAACACTGCTATTATTCCCTTCTTTTCTTTATTTCTATAACGTAAAAAGTTATCATTTTTAATATTGTTGTATATATTTAAAGCGAAAATAAGCATTAAAGCTACTCCTTAAAAAATTTAATTCTCGTCGTTTTTTTTATCTGTTTAGTGTGTACATTCATGCAAACTATTTGCGCCGTTTGGTTTAAGCGAAAACAAAAACTGTAAATTCTGCCACTTGTGAGATTTCATTTCCGAAATCATTTTAAATCATTAAACTTAATAATTGTTTTCTAATTGAAAACCCAAAGTATGAAAAAAATAATAATAAATTGTCTTTGTTTTATCGCACATTTTTTAATCGGTATCACCCCATGTAAGGCAATAAAGACACTAGGGTTACTGGGTGTGGAAGAATTAGGAACAGAAACATTAATAATGAGCGGAAAGAGAAAAGAGTAATTAGGAGGACAGTAGATAGCGATTGACATTAATTTAAACTTCTGCAGATTAAAGTTGGCTGGAAAGCATAGAGCCGGAAGGGAGTTCCGCAAGCGAGAAGTACGAGAAAAACTGTTAGATCCACCTGCGAGTCCGTCCGGTTTGAATTGAGTTAACAGAAGAATAAATATAACCAAGTCGATTCGATTTTGAAAGGACAAAAGCTTTTTTTTAATATATAAAAGCAAAAACACACACACAAATTCTTGTTGCACAAGGTTGAATGTTTCTTGTATGTGAACAATAACCAAACAAACACAAATAGTTCGAATAATTTTGGTGAAGGAGAGATATGGCTTTCGTTTTAACCCTTTTTGGTCTGTTCTTAGCGCAACTACTACAACCTTCGATGTTTCCGTTATTATTAGTAGTAATAGTAGTAGTATTAGTAGTAGCAGGAGTAGCGGTACTTAGATGTTAGCGGTGGTATTTCGCTTCTTCGCCCTCAGCTTCAGCAACACACAGCGGACGCTTTCCTTTCAATCTCTGACGTCTCTCCACTCAGTTCGACTGCATTCAAAGACAGACGAAGCCAAAAACTCTGCCTCCTCCGGTTGGTTCGCCTCTTTCTTAAGAGAACCGGCCTGACGTGTTCCAGATTGGTGACGTATCTGTTTTTCTAGTGCGAACGTACTGACATGCTACCAAAGTACATCTTCACTCCTCCGAGAATAAACAATTTACTTTTTCATCGATTGGTTTCCAAGGTTCACAACAAGACGCTATTGTTTATCACCTCGCTATTAAATATTCTGCTGCTCTTTGTAAACTAGAGAGATTTTTGTTTTAAAATAAATGCTAGATCAAAACATCCTTAATTTTAACTTCGATTCTTATAGTGGTAAAATCCATATCTTTTTTAATTTCCAAATTATTATTGTTCCCGTAATTTTCTATTAGTAATTTGATATCCTTTCTACACTTACAAAAAGATTGTATTTCGTGTTCTAAAGTAACTTTCTGTAACATTTACATTACAGCATATTAACATCTTGGTTTTTCGAAAACGCCTCTCTTTCACTTGGTGTTTTCTGTTTTACAGCATATCCTCCTTTATTATTATTATTTTTTTTTCAGGGGTGATATCGCCCCTGCCACATCGATTCTTTGGATTTTATCAAGGAGCTCATGGTAAATAGCAGGGACACCGGACCATATGTGGCAGCAATATTCTAAGCATAGACGAATGGTAGACACAGTGAACCGACATTTTTAGCAGCTGACCTAGCAATGAATTCAATATAGTCTTTCCACTTCATGTCAGCTGAGGATGTTAGCCCGTGAAGGCGCAACGAGTCACTTACCTGGTAGCATGGGGTCTCTCAGATGATTAATAGAGAGAAGTTTAGTTTTGGACGCGTTAAAATTAACATTCCATTTTTTTTTCCCCAGTTAACGAAGAACTTGTGGTCGTTTTGTACGTCGTCTGCCATTCTACCCTTGTCGTACTACTGAGCAGCCTTACTATCAAGACAGGAGTAAATAGTTGTTTCATCAGCGTAGATACCAACGTATTCTACATTCACAGTGAAACAGAATTAAAGTGTTATACCCCGAGCGACGAGGTGAATTCGACCGCTCGTGTATAAATGTGAGAACAGAACGTGGGACTAGGCATAACACAACTGGACCGGCTCGTCAGTATTGCCACCGGTCAACTGATGGTTATCTGCTTGCCGCTTCCTTCCTTCATCTGCTTCTGCCCCACGTTTTGTTCCTTTATCACAGAGCAGTGAAAATCGAATTTGATCAGTACTCGAGCGATGGATCAAACCGCGGCGAAACCGTGCTACAAAACGACACAGAACTTTTCCGCTGGCGAAAATAAAAATGACATGACAAAATAACAAAAAGGTTGCCGGGTTAATTTTCAATAGGTTTATATAGTTCTTTATACAGCAAAATTAATCCTACTCGTTAAAATCTCTTTGTATTTTTTTTCTAAAACTTGGAGCGGTTAAAAAAACAAAAACAAACAACAACAAAAAAAGAAAAAATGGTCGGGAACTCTCTCAGCAGCAGGTCACGCGGCCTCCTCCGATCTCTCATTTTCAGGTCGCCTAAGCGCCTGTTTATATGCATTTCGCGCGACTCCTACCGTACCTCAATATTAATTTATATTCATAAAAATTCAGTTTTTGGAGAACCGATACTGACCTTCAAACAAAGCTGTCGCTTATTAAAAAAATACATTATTCGACAACAAACTTTGTGTTTATAAATTCTTTCCTATGTCCTTGACGCCGAAGAATTTTCTCTGTTGTCAACTTTTCAATATGGCCGATTAAAAATATTTTCCTACTTTACATGTTTACAAAATCATATTTCAGATTTTTTACATTATCGGCTTTGTGAATCATAACAACTCAATTTATTTTTCTGCTAACAAGCAGCCACATTTTACATTCTTAAATCATATTTTGGACCCAACATTCCATTCTGCTTTTCAGGTTATTAGAAAGAAAAAAAATCTTTTTTCCTTGCTCCATATTTCAATTCATGTTTTCACCTTAATCTTTTTAACACTTCCAATTCTCCAAATCCTATGAGGTTTTCACATGAACCCTTTTAATACTCCCAGTGTCACAATATTGTCTCATTAAGCCTTTCAACTACAACCAGTGACACTTTATAGTGTCACATAGGGAAGACAGCAAAAATATTTAGCGGTCGTCTGAGAAAATGCAGTAGTAATTTGAAGCTGGATTTACTCTAAGGGTAACTGAACTCAACTAAGTAATAGACATATTGCAACAGTGGCGACGAGACGAGATTGTGGAAATTAGAAAAAAAAGTTTGTTTTTTTTTCTACCAAAATTACAGCTACTTTTCCAATGACAGACACACGTTTTGGAAGTGTTCTTAAGTGAAAGACAAAAAAATTCAAGTCTAACGGATTCCGTTTCAAATACACCCCGGAGGATAACCTAACGTTTGATGTATGTTTTCGCCGTTCGGAGGATTTTTTTAAAAAAAGAATGTGCAGGGTGGACTGACGAAAAAAAGTGCTACTCCTACTGAAGAGACTGGGAACAAAAGAACACGAAAGGTACTGTCATTTTATATCATCAAAAAAAAAAAAAAAAAAAAAAAAAGTGACGTGATTTAAACACAGTAAAAGTTTTGTTGACAATTTTTGGCGAAATTGTCTCTGTTTTCCATACCCAATATCAAGTTTTCGACTTGAAGAAAAAGAAAGACAATTTGTCCACATATGCGGAAATAGTGAACAGAGAATGTGAAAGTCACGAAGATAACGAAATAAGGACAAAAATGTTAGCAAACCTTGAAGAGGACCAATGGATAAATTTACAGACGATGTCTGAGGAGTGTCAAAGGTTAATAAATTTAAAACATGGCACGTGTCAGATTGAAGAATGGGAAGAAATGAAAATGGAGGCAATAAAAAAATACGACAAAAAATAATACTGAACCGAACCCCTGTTACGGTTGTGGAGGATGCATTTCCTGAAAAAAAAGTCCGTTTAAAACAAAAAATGTTTCTGTTGTGGGAAACTTGGACACAAAAACTATTTCTGCAGGTGGAAAAATAAAGAATAATAGCTGTTGCTAAAGGAATAGATTTTGTGAAAGTAAGTCTCGCTACCCGAAAAAGAAAAAAAGAGACTTTGAATAGAAAATTTATTCGAGCTTGCATGAACAACAAACCCGTGACCCTACAATTAGATACGGGTATAATGACAAAAGTAAGCTTTATTCAACTGAGAATACAAGGTTCGCGTATAGTGTCCTTTTATAGTCCCATTAAACAGAAATAGCTCTCTCAAAGAGGAGAGTAACAGGAAACAAGGAGAGACCGCTCTTGATTATTCATAACAACAGGCTCTGATATTACTATAATTTCAGAAGAGACTTTGAAAAAAAAATAGGTGTACCGAAGTTGAAAAAGTTATCTCGAAGCGTTGAGTGCCTCGGGGGAGAAACCAAAAATAGTAAATGAATTGAATTTCGAAGTCTTGTTCCGAAACAAAAAAGTTATTGTAGTAGCATGCGTGACAAAAGGAAAACAGTTGAATTTATTAGATGCAGATTGGATTCACTTGTTTAATTTATGGAATGAACAAATTAGTTTTATTTGTGAGTTCGTCAGATGTTCAAATAGGAATATTGACAGTTTAAAGAAAAAAAAATATACAAGCGTATAAAGACTTGTTTACAGAGGAACTGAGTCTCTGCACTAAGGTAGACATCTTTACAGGTAAAAGAAAATGTAAGACCGACTTTTAAACTAAAAAGACCCGTCTGCTTTGCTGCCATTGAGACAGTGAACAAGGAACTGGACAGACTACAAAATATAGGAGTTATTTTACCAGTCGACTCTTAAAGTTGGGCAGCGCCCATTGTAATGGCAAAAGAAAAAAGACTGGTAAATTACGAGTGTGTGAAGATTTTTCAACGGGGTTGAATAACGGCATACAAGACCATAATTATCCGTTACCAATGGCCGAAGTAGTATTTACAAAATTATACGGTGGGAGCTGTATTCTCCAAAATAGTTTTGTCGGATGCGTACCTTCAAGTTGAAAATGGAACAAGTAAGGAATTTCTTAAAATTAATACGCATAAAGGGCTATTTCGGTTTAATAAACTACCGTTTGGTGTAAAAGTCGCACCGGCAATCTACGAGACAATTATAGATACTATGCTGGCCGGACTCGATTTTTCAGTTGGATAATTGGATGATATTAGGATTCGAAGCAAAACGGTAGATGAACACAGAAGGAACGCAGCGAGAGTGTTCGAACGAATAAGAGAGTTTGGCTTTAAACTGGTTGAAGACAAATACGAATTATTTATGTCCTAAGTTAAATATTTATGCCAAATTATTGATAAAAATGGTCGCACACCGGATCCTGAGAAAAATGAGAACAATAAAGAATATACCCGCTCATTCAAACATTTCTACATTAGAATAATTTCTAGGAATAGTGAATTATTATAGTCTGTATATACACCAGAAATGTATGAACTGACAGCTTCATTTGAATGGGTCTACTAAAAACAGATATACAATGGAATTTTGTCGGCTCACTGCCAGTTGACATTTGAAAAAAAAAAATTAATTTTGCGATTACGTTGGCGCATTTTGATCCTTTATTGGAAATAATAGTAGCTGCTGCTATTACTCATGTGTCAAGAACTTTGTTACCGGCGGAAAAAAAAATTATAGCCAAATTGAAAAAGAAGCATTGGCAATAATTTTTGCAATAAAAATATTCCAGAGTGTTACACGGTAGAACGTTTGCACTACAAAACGATTTTTCGAAATATTCTGTTAACAAAAAAAAAAAAAAGAAAAAGAAAAAAAAAAGACATTCACGTACATTCGGCAAACCGCCTACAACGATGGCCTACGATATTCTAGGATATGATTTCACTATTGAATATTTGCCATCTAAAAAATTTGACATGCGGACACACTGTCGAGATTAATACCTAAGTGTGAGAGTTTACTTGAAGATACCGTCATTCTCTCGATAAAAGCTGAGGAAGAAATAAAAAAAATACTTTATGGAATAAAATAAAAACGTTATCAATTACGAAAGAGGATATTAAGAGTGAATCCCAGAAAGACGACTGTATTATTATTACATTCCGTGCTAAGGGAATAAATACTTAACACCAGGTGGATAATAGAAGAAAGGTTTATTGTACACAACCAGTACCATAAGAAATACGGTACAATTATACACACAGGCCAATCTAGTAGTGAGTGCCACTAATTGGAAGGTCGGACGTGCTTGCGTCGTCTCTCACTCTGGTATTTATTATGTAAAAATACATAATTGTGACACAAGGCCAAAAAGGTGAGGGATTGAGGCTGGTCATCATTAACTATCTTATACCTAGCTAATCCGATTCACGACCCATTCACTCATTACACTTTTCGCATTCACCATAAAAACTCGTCCGTCACCAATCAATCCTCCATACACCATAATACCGCATTCTCTCAAGGGGAACCTACAAAACGCGCCCCATGCCATAAAAATTTAATGATAATAAATTATTATATATAAAATCTAATGATGAAGAATGAGAGGGGGGGAATGAACCCCAAAACAAACTAAATATCAACACAAAGCAAACTAAACATAACTTATGTTAGTAGGGCCCGTCCAACCCTTAAAAAAGAGAGGCCGCTGTATTCTGCCCATTGGACAAAACCAAGAAGCTCTCTCGCTAAGGGTGTGGGAAAAGGAGAAAATATATACGGGCATGGGAAATATAAAAGCTGACCAAGTCAAGATGAAAAAGGGAACCAAAACAAACTGGGAAGGTTGGGAATCTCGACTTGGATCATAACCAAAGATGCAGCCGAAAACAGGCCATGAACAACACTTACTCACATTAACTAGGTATACAAAGCTTGTCTAACATAACCAAAGCGAGGGTTCCACAGGAAACCACCCCGATGTGACGTAGGTTGACCTAAAAGAGAAAATCAAGCCTAGCCTCGTTCAAACGAACCAAGCTCGCCTCAGTCACTCACCTTTCGCTGAAGACTGTCGAATGCAAGCGTTTTCTATCAGTTCTAATCTTCATCTTGAGCTGATGCCCAAAGAATCGTATCAGATCCTGATGAGAAAGACGGTTGACTCGCAAGACTTTCTCCTGTCGCGTCGTCCAAATCACCATTCGGGCTGTGGCTAGCAGCGTCAGGAACACCATTCGTTTCACCCCAGAATACGGGGGCGACACATTGTCACACGCGTATGCGCGATCAATGAGCACGAACTTTTCGGGAGCGAGATGAGCCGTCAACTCGCCGACATGGTCCCATAAGGGGCGGACCCGGGGACAATGGTAGAAGGTATGCGAAGTTGTTTCTTCTAAACCAAGGTCACACCGTTCACAGTCTGGCAAATCCGCCAAGCCCCATATGAAGGCCTTGTCATTGCCAATCGCCAGGTAAGCGAAAACTCAGGGTTACTGAGATAATCCGCTGCTGGCGCCCAAGACCAGAAAGAGCGAAACACCTCCTCCGACAAGTCGAGCCGCCTACGTAGAGGATCCCTCCTAGGCCGTGAAAGGTCACTGGACCGAGGAATGATCGTCAAGGCGTACCGACACTTGCGAAGGAAATCCGATTGATCCCGGGGTTTACGATAGTGCTCAACCCGCGTGATGGGGGTGACAGGATAGTAAGGAAAGGGAGCGCGTCCCTAACAATCTCCGTCATAATCGAATCTCACGTCAATGCGTGGCGTAGGAAAGCCAGCCTCGAGTCGAATTTGTGGCATTCCCAGCCCCCATGACACGGACGTTGTGCACAGATTTCTCTGTCGACCTGTTGCTTGCGTCCCCTCCACAAAATGGAAGATAGCGAGCGCTCGAGCGGTTTCCTATGATCTTTACAGAGAGGAAGTACGGCCAATCGATAAAGGACAATCGGGAAAATGTAAGTGGAACACGCCTCTGTCATGCCCTTCACGGACAATCTCCGTCGACGCCAAGTCAAACCGGCCGCGTCGACCTTTTTTCGTACTTCAGACCAAATGGAGGTCAGGTCCAAACCACACTCCAAGAATGCGGACAGGACCGTCCGTTCAACCGTAGGGCCCCGGAAGATCGATACCCTTCCTAGCACCTTACCGCAAGCCGGACGACTTGTCGCGGTTAATCTTGGCCCCTGTCACATTTTTGTACCGATCAAGCCCCTTCAGTACCACCTCAATGTTGCTGCGGGACGTCACGAAAGTAGATACGCTATCGGCGTACGCGGAAACCCTGGATCGAGCCCCTCCAGGAACGGCGATTCTGCGTAAGGCCGGCCTACACGCCCTGTCCCTCACCAGCGAAGGAGAGGTTTCAACGCCAAAGCATAAAGTAGGAGTGACAGTGGACAACCCTGACGAACCGACCTAGACAGCACAAAAGCGCCCGACAGCTTCCCGTTCACCTGTACCACAGCATTGGGGGAGCGATACAGGAGGCTAATCCAGCGGCAGAATTCGGGTGCGAATCCGGCGGCCTGCAGGACAGCAGCAAGGTAGCGATGGTCAACCCTATCAAATGCCTCGGACTGATCTAAATTTATCAGCGTGGCCTCATCGTCGTCTTTTACACCCTCTATGATAGTGCGGATCAGATGCAGGTTATTCTGAATTGTTCGGCCCCTCACAGAACAAGTCTGATCCGGACCCAACAGAAACTCGGCAACTGACTGCAAACGCTCCTACAGGATCTTGGCCCAAATCTTTAACTCTGTGTTTAGCAGAGTTATGGGCCTGTAATCATCTAATTGCTCCCCAATATCCTTGTCCCTTTTCAACAGCGTGATCATATCCCTGGAGAACCGGTCTGGGACGGACCCCTGCCGGAACCAGTTGTTGAACACGACAGTCAAAATCGGGACAAAGATGTGCGACAGCCTCAAGTACAATTCACAGGGCAAACCATCCAGACCTGGCGACTTGCCTCTGCTGACCTTCAATGCCGCGTAGACATCGCCGTCCGTGATCTCTGCCTCATAGCTAGCCGCTTCAGTCGGCGAAAGCTGAGGAAAGTCAACCAAATAGCTGCGAAACTCCTCCTCACGGAGACCAGGATCCTTGGTAAACAGGTTCTCGAAATGCCGTCGAAACGCCTCGCACATGTCGCCAGTGGCCCGAAGAGTATGCCCCTCCGGGTTTTTGACTTCACGACTGTAAGGATCGGAACCCCAACGGATCTCTTCCTTGCGCAATTTTGCGTCCATGTTCACCGCTTCGGAAGACATCTTGCTTAACCTATGTCTACTTACCTGGCCCATGTAGCGCTCGCTAGTCAAACGCTCCAGGGCCTCCTTAGCTAAGGTTATCTCTAGGGGATCTCCCCCCAGCCACCACCACGAAAAACTAGCCTTAAGAATACTCACCTTCTCAGCTCTATCTAGGGTGAGCCGTTTGCTGAAATCAGTGGTGAAGGACCTAATTCTACACTTAAGTCTTTCCCACCACTTATTCCCGATAACCGCCCCCACTAGCTCCCGCTGCTAGTTAGCTGCTCCCGCTGCTAGTTAGCTGCTCCCGGAAGTCCCGCCTGTCCAGTAAAGACAGATTGAACTACCAGTAGCCAGCCATTCTAGGCCTACGATCTAACGCCATCCGGGCACAAACGAGATTGTGATCCGAATAGCCTACCCAGTGGAACGTGGGACAATCTAACAAGTCTACGTCGGCTCCTCTAACTAACATTCTGTCCAGATAACTAACCAACCGGTCAGAAGGCCAATTACGGGCCGACGTCCACATCTTCCCATCGGGGTGATCAACGAGACCAAAATCGTTGATCAGATTAACCAAGCTACGATCGCTCCTACTCCCGCTAGCACCCCGCCCCCGATCTAACTTTGGGTCCAGAATGGCCATCCAGTGTTGAATCCACCAGAAACGGCCCAATCGTCTCTCACTCTTTTTCAAGTCTCTCGTAAACAGTTGACTTTATAGGTACTTACTACCTATAGTGTAATCATTCATGGGAGTGACTGGTTATCCCACTACATGAATTATAAAAATCAGTGAATATCTGAGGAGTGGTAAAAAAACAAAACAAAATACAATTAAAGATGTTCGGTGATAAGAAAAAGTAATTTTCCTTACGTGAGTGATGTTTAATGTATGGAGAACGAGTAGTAATACCAAAGACTTTTCAAAAACAAATATCGAAAGAGTTCCACCACGGATGACACCCTGGGATATCTCGCATGAAAACATTGATGCGAAGTTATGTTTACTGGAAGGGCATGGATCAGCATGTCAAACGGTCAGGTGAAGTCTTGCTAAGACTGTGCGTTGACAACTAAATCATCACCACTAAAAATTCAACCTTAGCGAAAAACGAAAAGATCATTGTCCATGTTACATATGGATTATTCAAGACCAATTAATGGCTGGCAATATTTATAAATCGTAGATAGTTTTTCTAAGTGGTCAGAGGTGATGAGATGTAGCAGAGCGACAACTAGGAGTACTGTGGGGCGCTAATGGTGTTGGTAAGAAATTATCAGAAGGTTTTTGTCGAAGGTTGCGTTTTTATCATTAACACTCCACATTCAATTTGCAAAGAAAACACAGAAAACAACAAGAGATGATTGAAAGATCAACAAGTAAAATGTATATTGAAACAAATGCATATACAATGACAATAAAGATTAAGTCGTAAAAAGTGATTTCCCTTGTACCGTGTGGGAAATATAAGTGTATGTTGTATGGAGTTTCTTTTGTTGATATTTGTTTAGTGTTTAAGAATGTTTGATGTTTGAATTTGAAAGGTCTTTGTTTGTGCAGAAGAATGTTAAAGTTCTGAATAGTTCGCTTGGCTTCGATAACAGACAGTTCACTGTGTGTGTGAATGTAGTTAATGTCTGTGCGTGTGTGAGTAGAAAACTGCGAGAATACACGTACGAGGTTTTGGTTGTGGAATTTAATATTCTACTGAAGTTTCTTCCTTAAACTTCTGCTTTTTATACAGTAAATTAGGCTCCCAGAACGAGCGCGGGAAGAATATTGAAGAAAGTGTCAATTTCTATGATTGGCCTAAAATCGACCAATTGTTGGTTGAAACAAAACACGAGAATCTGTCTATATTTCTGAGATGAGGTATTATGTACAGTATTTACATTAGTCGGACTATTGTCCTCATCTTTGTCGCCATATTTGTCACAACGTTTCGGCCGTTGTACGCTCCGGCCTTCTTCAGGTGGTTGGTGCTAGGCCACAAAAATCTCCTGAGTCGACCAAGCATAGAAATGAATACAATATGGGAACCAGTAATAAGGAGTGCCAGAGAAAAGCAATGATAACAAAGTTGCAATATGAGCTCTGGTAAAAACATGCAATGATAACAGCAAAAATTGCAATATGAGCACTGGTAAAAAATGGTTGCTGAAAACATTAGGTTTATAATACCCAGAAATTCATACCCAGATGTCCTCAAGGACACATGGCACAGTGGATAAAGGCGTTGGTTAGATCCAGTGACATACCCAAAGAGTGTGAGTTCAATACCCGCTTAAGGCAGTGGAGAACTTTCAGAGGGAAAATTAGCAGGAGATAACTGATAACTGACATCCCATCAATCAAACATGGCACGTGGAACTAGAACAGTCTACCCCAGTGATCGAAATAAAGGGTTCAGTTCGAAATTCCAACCACCTGAAGAAACGTTGTAATAAATATGGCGACAAAGATGAGGACAATAGTCCGACTAATGTAAATACAAAACACGAGAAATTTTTATGCGGCTCGTGCGATGCGTAAATTGTCTTTACGAATAGTACTGTTTATTTATTGTCCAATTGCTGTTGAGTAATTTGTGGGCGTGGTGTGTGTAGGCGTCACTACAGTGCCATTAAAATATTACGGACACAATAGAAACAGATAATGGTATAGCTGCATTCAAGGAATTTTGTAGAAAACAGACCGTCGAACATGTAACAACGTCACTGTACCACCAGAGATCAAATGGACGCACTGAAAAATTTGTAGATATTTTTAAAAGAACCTTGAAAAAAAATCAAGGTGGGGAGAGAAGATGGAAGAGTCATTTCAACAATTTTTGGCCTCTTATAGGCAAATTCCAAACCCAAACACACTTGATGGCAGTTCGTCGGGAGAACAAATGTTTAATCGGAAAATAACGTCAACAAATGATAAATTGTTGCCGACGAGTACATGCATAAATAAAATTACAACCTTTTTTTTTAAAAAAAAAACGAACCAGTATTATTTCGGGTTTACCAAGTAGGTAAACAAAAATGGGAACAAGAAAGGATCTACAAACGCACCAGCAAGGTGTTTGTAATGAAAACTCAGAGTTTAGTTCAGCTTAATGTGCCTTTATGGAAAGTAACTGAAGAATCTTGCCATTTTGGCTAAGACGACGTGACTTAAGACAGGGGAGGTAATCGGGTTGTCTTACCACAGTCATGTTTTTGATTCAGGGAAAATAGCTTACAAAAGACTAAGAGGCATCTAAATCAATTAAGACATAAGAAATGTAAAGAGAAGGGTCAGACATTATTATTGGAGCGACTATGTAATTTTTTCCTGATACCTACTCCAGTTGTTAAAATAAAACTTTTTTTTTGCACGTTTATAAATGTGAAAAGGGAAGACAGCAATAAAGGGGCTTTCCTTCCGGATTCTTTCGGAGAGATTGGCAGAGGGGGAGGAGAAGGGGATTTTTCCCGTCGGAGTACATGCTGCCGTTGTAGTATCTGTTCTGTACCGGAGGCCTTATCTCCCCACTTACTCCCTTACTTCCAACGTTGCGTGAAATCCGTTACATAGGACCGGCTATGACTAGCTTAGACCAACTTAGACAAACATTAAAAACTGACTTAGCGAGGGTGGGGTTTAAATCTTGGGAAAATTCAGTAGTAACCTGCAGCTGGACTCACTCTCAGAGTGACTGAACTCAACTAAGTGACAACATAGAGAAACAGATTAAGTCCGACAATTATTTTAATATATTTTCTGCTTGTACGTTATTTTTATAGATACAGTTTATTTAAGTAAATCCTCTGTACACTATATTTATTCGGATTATTATTTGTAAACTTCGGCCTTCTCCAGGTGGTTGGAATGTCGAACTGAACCCTTTACCTCGCTCGCTGGTGCAATGTCTAATGGACGTCAGTTATCAGTTATCTCCTGTTAATTCACCTCTCCACTGCCTTAACCAGGTACTGAACTCACATTCTTTGGGTCCTGTCACTAACCAACGCCTTTATTCACTGAGCCATATGTCCTTAAGGACATCTGTGTATGAATTTCTGGAGCATATACACTTAATGTTTTCAGCATCATTTTTTTTACCAGTGATCATATTGCAATTTTTTTTGTTATCATTTCATTTTTTTTACCAGAGCTCATATTGAAATTTTCGTTGCTATTATTGCTTTTCACTGGCACTCCTTATTACTGGTTCCCATATTGTATTCATTTCTATGCTTGGTCGGCTCAGGAGATTTTTGTGGTCCAGCATATGTGCTGATTCCTTAAGTTTACGAATTTTTCAATGATGTTCTTTGTCTATGATTTCAACCTGATCTCACAGAGTGCGGTGATCTCCCTTTTCCTTCCATATGTGGTCAGCCACGCCTTATTTTTCCCCTTCCCCTCGTGCTTTTTCGTGTTCTTGAAGCCTTACCTTAAGGAGGCGGCCTGTCTTCCCTTCATATGTCTTTCCGCGGCTGCACAGGATAGCGTACACACAGGCTTTAGTCATGTTCTCCTCTATGGTGGGTGTCTTACTCGGGAGAAGAATCTGCGAATTGTCGTCCATCTTTTGAAGGTTGTTCTGATGTTATATGGACCGCAGATCCTTTGTATTTTCTCCGATAGCTCTTTCACATAAGACAGGCAGACTGTTTTTGCGTGTTGTTGTCCTCCTCTTATACCCGCCTATCCCAGTTTATTGGGGCTGCTGTCATGTACCCAGGGTAGTTGTTACGTTGTAGGGTACTGTTTATACTGACAAATTCTTTATCTAATGTCTCTGGGTCGCCACTTATGACTTTTACTCGATGTTGCAAGCAGCGGACGATCCCTTTCTTTACGCTGTATAGATGGTGGGAGTTGAAATTGAGGTACTGTCCGGTGAATGTCGGTTTGCAGTATACGGGGCCGAGTTCGAATTCCAGTCTAATCCATTACATTCATTTACGTGCTAATACTCTTGGGAAAGGTATGAGTCCTCCTCTTCTCCAAGCTATGGGTAAATAGCAGGACAAACCGGGTTCTATAGGCTTGGATAGTCTACCGCAGAAAGAAATGGCAACCTACTGTGGGGAAAAAATCTGCCTCGTCAGTTATGTATCAAAAGATACATGATTGCCTAAGCGTGTATCACGTATGGCACATAACTGACTGAGATTATATGAACCAAGTTACAATGGCTGTCACAAAAGGTAAAAGAAATACTATTCTCTGGGAGGGAATGAGACAAGAGAGAAAGTTCACTCACTTATACCGAACATAAACAAAAACAAAACACTAAACTATTGCGTGAAATTTAAAAGACAAACATTTATTACAAAACATATTGAATCAATAAAACAAATACAAAATTTTGCAAGATTGTCATGCACATAAATTTCCATTTGTGAGCCACATTTTTAAAAAATGTAGCAGGATAACATAAAAATATACTTTTTAAAAAAAAATTCAAAAAAATCTTCGAAAAATGAAAAAAACTTGAAAAAAGGTCATACAAAATTTTGGATAAGTCGGAAAATACTTTTTGAAAAAAAGAGGTTCACCCATCACAAAGGCAAAAATAAAAAATAAAAAAAATAAAAATAAAAAATATAAAAAATAACAAAACGTAAGGAGCTTCGGCATTTTCGAACTACAGATGTCACGGGGACTTTTCATAATTTTTCTTTTATAGAACACATTTGTAATAACAGGTTTCTTTATTTGTTGGCTTCTCAGGAGGCAGCCAAAATTGATTTCCCTTCTGGGTCCTTATTTTGAGTTCAGGATGACATTTTTGTGTCAGTTCGTCTTGGCTGAAATATTTGTTTCTTCTTTGAAAACTGGATCTTTGAAATTTGAATACCTTCTTCCTCATCCAACAGGCTCTGTCCCTTCTGTCGTCCAACGACCTGCTGTCTTGAAATTTGATTACATTCTTCCTTGAATTGTTAATACTTTCTTCCTTCAAATATGAATATCTTCTGCAGCTTTTCTGCAGACCCTTCTTTTTCTATAACAACCTAAGGGGCTCCAGATAAACGTTAACTTCAAATAATAAACAGAAATTATACATATTTTTTTTTTAAATTTAAAAAATGAAATTGAAACAATACCCCTTGACCGAAATAATTTTGGCGGTTCTTTAACAGTCATTAATAAAAATAGAAAGTTTTGCAAACAAATGTATCAATATTTTCATAAACCGCCGAGCTTTCTTTAAAATACACTTCTCTAAAAAGTACATGTATAAGACAAACCTAGATATAGTTATATTTATTTGTTTATTTAAACTTTTTAATTAAATATTATTTTTAATTATTTCGAATTATTAACTAATAATATTTTTTGTAAAGGTGCCTTTTGGTTGATTTTAATATCGCTATCATTAATTGCTGGCATACTGAATTTTAAGAAAAAAACTATTCTCTTTAAGTAAATATATAATTATGACGTTGCGACGTGCGCCCAGCCGGTCCGTTCGATGTTCGATCCTTGCGGCTGACCATTGAATGGATCCCTTCGATCCAAGCCTTGCCTTGTCTCCCGTTGTATTTGATTTAGATCACAAGGCTGGTGAGGATCAAATTGTCGACAGGAATCATTGATTTGATCTGGTCCAGACAAAGTGAAGCGACAAGTCATAGGATAAATTGTAATAAAGAAAATGCTTTATATAACGTTTCGTGTACAGAGCTGGTAGTAAGATATTAGTTCTTCAGGTAGGAATATAGTGATTTTCCAAGTGTAGCTCAGATGTGGCACAAAGCCGAAAGTATGTGGCACCCAGTGAGGATCGAACTCACTACTCAGTCGCAATTGTTCTAGCAAGACAAGCTTGCTAACCATTACACCACATCGAGGTGTCCCTTGAGGTAGGAATATATGTCCTTCATGTATGAATATATTTGTCATGCAAAGTTATTCGACCCTTCCCTCTTCGAATATTTGGTGACACTTTGTTCGTCGTGACTAAGTCTAGACAAAGTTTCTGGAACACAGCTTAAAATCGGAAGTCTTCTTCAGCGACAAAAGGTCACGTGAATTCGGTGAAGCGGTCGTCTCTCGCCTGACGTCTGGCGGCCTCTCTCTCTCTCTCTCGATCATTTCGATTCTCTGTTTTATAAGGACCTCCGTCCAAAACCGGCATGGGGGTTTGATGTGGGTTTGGATTTCGGCCATTCCCTTAATCTCCACAGATTCTTTGTTTGTTTAACTCTAGGAAAATTAATTACATGCTCAATTTTGGAGAGGCCTCTCCTCCTTCGCCATCCCTAGTTTTCTACCTAGGCCTTTCACTTCGGTTGTCACTTCGACGAATCCGACCTCTAGACTGCGTGAGCGAATAGGCGTGGCTTGGATCCAATCATTAATTTTAATTAACGTTCAAAATTTTCGTCAACGGAGTTCCCCAGATCCTTTCGCCTTCCCAATCGGACACTCACCAACCGCTCCCTCGACAAGTTCCTCCTGTGTCATCTCGACTGTTATCTAAAGAAATTTCATCGCTCCAGAGATTTACACCTTCCCCTCTTTTTTTTTATTTTGATAAGTGATAAAAAAAAAAAAAACAATTCTCCAACTTTACCTTTTATTCAGAACAACTTAAATTTTATCTCTCGACCGAGTAACCTCGATTTTAAATAGTAATTATCAACAATGTCTCCATTTCGGTTCGCGTCTAAAGAAATTTCTCCAGCGATTCACGTCTTCCTCTCTGCTTTTGATAAGGGATAAAAAAGAACAATTCTCTAAATCTATCTTTGTTTCCAGAACACCCTACATTTTATCTCACGACCGATTTTTTTCCACTGGGTTATGACCTGAAGACAATTCCCTAAGCTGGATTAAAAAAAAAATAAGGTTTCTATTTCATAGTCAGTTGTGAAGTTCGGCCATGTGGTTTACTGTAGGAGAAATCAGACGTTTCTGTCCTTCCTCTCTATCTTTATCCAAGGAAGAAGAAAACCCTCTGAAAGTAATAAATCTTGCTTCGTCTCTTGGTATAGCTATCGAGCTACCCTTTCATCCTTAAAGTGTCACATCTCTCTCGGTTATCTATCGAGCTACCCTTTCAATCCTTAAAGTGTCACATCTCTCTCGGTTATCTATCGAACTATCCTTGCAATCTTTAAAGTGTCACATCTCTCTCGGTTAGCTATCGAGCTACCCTTTCAATCCTTAAAGTGTCACATCTCTCTCGGTTATCTATCAAGCTATCCTTTCAACCCTTAAAGTGTCACATCTCTCTCGGTTAGCTATCGAGCTACCCTTTCAACCCTTAAAGTGTCACATCTCTCTCGGTTATCTATCGAGCTACCCTTTCAACCCTTAAAGTGTCACATCTCTCTCGGTTAGCTATCGAGCTACCCTTTCAACCCTTAAAGTGTCACATCTCTCTCGGTTATATATCGAGCTACCCTTTCAACCCTTAAAGTGTCACATCTCTCTCGGTTATCTATCGAGCTACCCTTTCAACCCTTAAAGTGTCACATCTCTCTCGGTTATCTACCGAGCTACCCTTTCAACCCGTAAAGTGTCACATCTCTCTCGGTTATCTATCGAGCTACCCTTTCAACCCTTAAAGTGTCACATCTCTCTCGGTTATCTATCGAGCTACCCTTTCAACGCTTAAAGTGTCACATCTCTCTCGGTTATCTACCGAGCTACCCTTTCAACCCGTAAAGTGTCACATCTCTCTCGGTTATCTATCGAGCTACCCTTTCAACCCTTAAAGTGTCACATCTCTCTCGGTTAGCTATCGAGCTACCCTTTCAACCCTTAAAGTGTCACATCTCTCTCGGTTAGCTATCGACCTACCCTTTCAACCCTTAAAGTGTCACATCTCTCTCGGTTATCTATCGAGCTACCCTTTCAACCCTTAAAGTGTCACATCTCTCTCGGTTAGCTATCGAGCTACCCTTTCAACCCTTAAAGTGTCACATCTCTCTCGGTTATCTATCGAGCTACCCTTTCAACCCTTAAAGTGTCACATCTCTCTCGGTTATCTATCGAGCTACCCTTTCAACCCTTAAAGTGTCACATCTCTCTCGGTTATCTATCGAGCTACCCTTTCAATCCTTAAAGTGTCACATCTCTCTCGGTTATCTACCGAGCTACCCTTTCAACCCTTAAAGTGTCACATCTCTCTCGGTTATCTACCGAGCTACCCTTTCAACCCTTAAAGTGTCACATCTCTCTCGGTTATCTACCGAGCTACCCTTTCAACCCTTAAAGTGTCACATCTCTCTCGGTTATCTATCGAGCTACCCTTTCAACCCTTAAAGTGTCACATCTCTCTCGGTTAGCTATCGAGCTACCCTTTCAATAGTTAAAGTGTCACATCTCTCTCGGTTATCTATCGAGCTACCCTTTCAATCCTTAAAGTGTCACATCTCTCTCGCTTAGCTATCGAGCTAACCTTTCAATCCTTAAAGTGTCACATCTCTCTCGGTTAGCTATCGAGCTATCCTTTCAACCCTTAAAATGTCACATCTTTCTCGGTTATCTATCGAGCTATCTCTTCAACCATTAAATTGTCATCTCTCTCTCTCTCTCTCTCTCTCTTGGTATAGCTATCGAACTATCCTTTCAACCATTAAAGTGTCATATCATTATACCAGATGCCTAATGTAACAAAATGCATGCTACCAAAGACAGAAACGAAATGATGAAATTAAATTCATAAACTTTAATAAAATCAATGGGATTGTAGGAACATCATTCTCCTAAGTGAATACAATTAAGCACGAAACATTTGTAAATATTTTCCGAGCAATCAGCTTCCATTAATTCTACCTCTTCGTTTAGATCCATCTTGAATATTAAATAACATTCAAGATGGATCAGAACGAAGTGTTAGAATTAATGAAAGCACACAGTCGATGTAAGTTTATTAACTCTGCGAGGAACTCTTTAAAATGTCAGTCTAGCGTTTATTGGCAGTTAACTAGACTTGATTAATTTATAGTGGCGTGCACTTAGGGGTAAAATGAACATTTGGTTTACCGACGCCAAGAAGATTAATGGAGCATGAATTATCATGCTCCGTTAATCTTCTTGGCGTGGGTAAATCAAATGTTCATTTTAACCCCGAGGAAACGCATGAGTAATTTTAACAAAACAAGACAAGGAATTTATTTACGAATTTACACGCTTGAAGCTGTGTCAGTAGCCGGTTTCAGGAAAATAAATCAGGAAATTTTAAAGTCTGTAGTTTTAAGGAGTTGTCATGAAAAGGAAATGTTCATACAACAGATTAAATGATCTAACAAAAATAATATTAAAAAATGTTTAAAACAAAGGTAGAGAGTTCGTTGCTCACAGAAGTAATTGTATACATTCAGAGTAAAAGAAGAGAGATAGTTTCAAATATTTAGCTTTCTTGGATTGTTAAAGAAAAATTCTTTGAAGTGCCGCGTGCTTGGTTAAAAGGTCGATAATTGTCGAGTAATTTGACACCAGCGAAAACTTTAACCGTGGACGCGGTGAACAGAAACGAAACCTTTCAGATGACTTCAGACGCCCTTCTCTTATTAATTAATTTTTTCTCCTCAGTTTATATCAAAAGGAATTTCGCATAGGCTCATTAGTTTTTTTTGTTCTTCTTGGCTGAAGGGCTAATTTCTGTGAAGAGAAGGTTTTCATTGGTCTAAAAAATTCACATAGGCTCACAAATTTATTTCCGTCTTTTCAGCTCGCCGGTCAATCTCTGTGAAGAAAAGGTTTTCATTGGCCCAAAGAAAATTTCACAGGTTCGCGAATTCCTTTCCCTCTTTTCCCCCAGTCTTCAGAATTTAAAGGGTTTGGGTAAAGAAATCTATTCTTATTTCGCACTCACTACAAACGGTTAAGAAAGAAAGTGAAGATAGATTTATCGACTCCTAGTTCTTTTTTTGTTGTTTGTTTTTAAATGAGGGCTCAATACAATAAAGTAGGTATACACATGACACCGTAAATAAAATTCACCACATGTTTTAAGCCGTAAAATATCTTTGTATTATTATGCTGGTTCCTTTACTTGGAATACGAAACGAATATGGGTTTCATTTTTTTTAATTCACAATTATTTCGTAAATTCCTATTAGATACTCAGGATAGGCTCAATAATAACTCCGAGGGACCACGAATCTCCAGCTTCAGACCCAACATACAGTATTTAGTACTGTATTTATGTGAATGGGGGACATACCCATTATCGTCCGTAGGTATGCTACAACAGACATCCAAGAATTTGTCAAAAGAATCTGGGAAAGTTTCAACGTCAAAAACACGAGGAAAGCATATTATTTCCTTGGCGTTAAAATCATTATCCAGATTTAGGGAAGATACAGATCTGACAATAGACAATACGAAAATTCTGAAAAGATTCCAGATGGCGAATTCAAAACCTGCAGTAACTCCATCTCATGCTGTAACAAAGTTAACTAAATCCACCAAAGAAAGCGAGCTATTTAATCAAGAGGTATACAAACCATCAATTGGAAATCGACTGTATCTGTCAGCAAGAAGACGGCCAGATATTGCCTATATTGTTGGCAAGATTTTCTTCCCAGCCAAGAAAGCAACACTGGAAGGCTGTAAAGCATTATGTGTTACTTAAACGGTACGCAAATGTATGGCTTGTTATACAAGGAGAAATCAAGCAACCTCACAAGATGTCCAGATGCAGGTTGGTATGGTGATTAAGGTGACCACAATTCAACCTCTGGTTATCTAGTTAAATTAAGTGGATCAGCTTAATTAGTTGGAGGAGTAAAAAGCAAACCTTTGAGGCATTATCTATAGCTTAAGTAGAATATATGGCATTGGCAATTGCAGTATAAAGAGGCAGCATAGATGCAGTACACCCAGTGCAAAATGAAGCCTCATCTGGTCCAACGATCATCTACGAGGTCAACCAATCAATAATATGCATGGTAAAGAACGCAGTATCACGGACGAGCGAAATACATTAATATTAAGTTTTATTGTACCTGTGAACGAGTTGCAAGAAAATCTATAGAATTGCAATACTGTTAAAACGAAGGCATGATAAAAGGACTCATTATCACAAAATTTGTGAAACTCAGTGAGGTGTAATTGAACAGTCTGACGGGGTGGAGAGGAATGTTCAAAATTTCACTCTAGTCAGACGAATGTTTGCTAGCTGGGCTTTACTAATGGTTAAGAAAATAGAGGAGATAGAGTTGTCTACCCCTAGTTTCTTTTTTTGTGTGTTTTTAGTTAGAGGCGCAGTACAATAATGTGTGTATAGACATGACTCCGTAAATAAAATTCACCACCCGTTTGAAATTGGGAAATGTCTTATTACGTTGGTTCTTTTACTTGGAATACGAAGATGAGAACTTGCTTTCACTGAAACAAGGGATGGGTTTTCATTCCTATTTTTGATTTTATTTCGTAAATTACTATCAAGAACATCATGGTTACACTATTTACATTATTCGGACTTCTTCAGGTGGTTGGAATGTTGAAATGAACCCTTTATTTCGCTCACTGGGGTAGACTGTTCTAGTTCCACGTGCCATATTTAATCCATCCATTACATCCATTAAACATGGCACGTGGAACTAGAAGAGTCTACCCCAGTGAGCGAAATAAAGGGTTCAGTTCGATATTCCAACCACCTGAAGAAGGCTGGAGCGTACAACGGCCGAAACGTTGTAATAAATATGGCGACAAAGATGAGGACAATAGTCCGAATTATGTAAATAGTGTACAGAATACCTCATCTCAGAAATATAGACAGACATCATGGTTAATATTATAGGCCGCAGGGAGCAAATGCTGTATTGTGGTGAAGGGTGATGTCTCACGAAAATAAGCTGTAACGTGGAGAGTAACGAATGAAACTGGTTAAGAGTAAGTTAGACAGCGGAAGATCTGCACCTCTCCATCTTGCTTTTCGGCCCTGTTCCGCATTTTTATGTCAGTGCAAATTAGTAGCTTTGCAGAGTAGACGGCAAGAGGCCGAACAGCTCAACTGTGCAGCGACACCGCACACAACAGCGCAATACCTGATGCCACAAACGATCATGTCACGTCACTTCCCCTTAGGACGTAGCAGTCGGCGCCATGAACTTGAAAACTATGTTGGCGCCAACAGAATTCCTGACGCATACCCAACGCGCACTGGTACCAACGGCAATTGCACAAAATAAATCAATTTGCTATTGTTAATTGGGTGTTAGTCGGGTGTAGAATAATATTCAAGCAAAAGAGGAGATTATAAGACAAAGTAGAAAAGCTATTCATCTACGCGTTTTATTCCTTATAGTAGGCGTAAAGAGGCTAGAATGAGAGACAAAATCGGGTATAAAACAAGGTGTTTGGGTATACGGAGAAGGTAATAAGTATCCTTATCAGATGCTGCGGGTATTTTTTTTTTTTTTTTTTACTTAAGTACATGAAATTTTATCCAGATCGCTTAGGTTTTGATTTCTCTATTAGTAAGTATGTATATCTACTAGTATTTTTGCGATTATGGGTGATAACCCGGTCTAAGGTTGACCGTAAACAATTTTGAGATCAGCGTACTTTCAATAAATTTGTTCTAAGTCATCCTTTACCCTTTTAATCAGTATTTTTTGGTCGAAACTGTAGTCAGATATATTACGGCAGTGGTGCTTAACTGGGGTCCATATGAACCCTGGGGATCCATGCAACATTACTGGAGGGTCCACACACACACAAAAAACATCAAATTGGGGGATCCACGGTAATATTAGGTTGGTGCAAAAATAATGTCATTTTCTCACATATGTTACTTATGTAAATAACGACATTATTTTTGCACCAACCTAATATTTTAGTGGTCTATAGAGCAATTTCACTTCAGAACGGTTGTTACAACTGAGAATTGGAATCTCTACAATAATCTATGCCATATTAAAATACTAAAAAAAAAATATAGTAAAACAATTCTAAAACAAGCAGAAAATTAGTTCAAGCGATGTAAGTTATCGTTCCTTATACTCTACCGGATGTTTTGATTATAAAAGTTGAATAAAAACTGAGTAGGATATATAAAGAAAGGATTATATATATATAAAGGAAAATAATATAAAGAATATTAACTGAAGCATGCTTCACATCGTCTCCAGACCTCAGCTCCACAGGCCTCGAGTTGGACCTGGTCAAGATCCAAAATAAACAAAGTTAATAATAAAAAAAACATGCTTGCAACACAATGCTACTTCCGACCTGAGACGCATCTGTTTACCTTCCATTCTACGTCATTGATAACGGTCACGACGAGCGCATTGTGTATTAACGATCAAAAGCAAACACTTTTAACCAATGTTAAAAAACAAAAAAAATTAAGATATGAAGCCTACACAGAGATTTAACCAATTTTTTGGTCATTGATGCAATCATCAGTTTCCCACCATGCTGCCGTTTTAGAGATTCATTATATAGCAATAATAATAATAATTACTATATTATATCTCCAGACCACAGCTCAAGAGGCATCGAGTTGGATCTGGTCAAGACCCAAGATAAACAAAGTTAATTAAAAGCATGCTCGCAACACAATGCTACTTCCGACATGAAACACATCTGTTTACTTTCCAATCTACGTCATTGATAGCGGTCGCGACGAGCGCGTTGTGTATTGGTTAATGATCAAAAGCAAATGCTTTTAAAGTCTGACTTGCAGTTGTATAAAAAATCGCAGAGACTGACACGTCTACAGACACACATACACACACAAAAAAATACCCTGTCCGGTGGCAAAAGCTGCTGGTGGTGCCAGGGGTGGCAGTGCCGCCTTAGCCACCGAAACTGTGTTACCTCCTCTGGCTGGTGGCTGACAAAGGGCAGGGTATCGCACGTGCTTTTACATGTTGTGTGTAGAATAAAGAAAAAAAAATTAATTTAATAAGTTAATAATAATCATATTAATTTTAAATATTAATAAAATATTAATTTATTAATATAAATGAATTATTATAGTAATAGACTCAACATTGTGAAAAGGGGTGATCTTCGACTATTATTGACATCGATATAGCCGAATATTAAAAAAACTCACAGAGCAACATCAATTACAGTGATCTCATTGAATATATCTGCATTTTTTTAGAATTTATTAATTACGCACATATTTTAAAATGGTTTATGATGAGTTATTTTACTGGTGTACATCAATTTTTCATGGAATTTAGTTGTTAAGTACAAATTTATTTTTATTAAATTAGTTTTTCTTCAAAATAAAGCATATACATTTATTATTTCTATAATACAATTCATAAACTTATCGATTAGTTCCCACCCCTTCACCGTTGAAACTGTTAGGTGTAGACGTCTTTTCTACTCCAATAGCTTCATGTCTCGCACATCTCGCCTATGGAACTCCCTTCCCTATTACTGTTTCCCTGACAAATACAATCTCCAACGGTTTAAGTGTAGCGTCAATCGTCATCTCCAGTTGCCTTGATCTATCCACTTCCTGACATCTTTCATTCCTATCTGCTCTCGCTCTATATCTCCCGTAACCCCCCTACCTCGATCGACCCCCCGTCCTTCTCTTTCTCCACATCCCTTCCTTTACCACTCCTATCTGCTCTTCCTCCAACCCTTCTGTAACCCCTTGCGTGATAGTGGCCACCGGCCTTGCTTGGGGTGATACGCTTAAAAAAAAAAAAAAAAAAAGATTAGTAAAAAATAAAATAAGCTTTTTTTTCATCGAATGGTTTTTGGGGGTCCACCAAGAAAAAATTAAGAGTAAAAAAAAGTCCATGGGTAAAAAAAAAAAAATGTTGAGAACCACTGTGCTATGGTAATAGTATTCATTTTCAGATTTTTCTCTTACTTACACACAGTATAGTTCCTACGTAATGACTATCTACTCAGTACCACAAAAAATTGCTTTCTCTCACATATGTACATTGGCAACTATGTTAAAGGTTGCTTTGATAGCAACTAGTCGCGACTCCTTCCACTAGAGTCAACCCCAATAAAGCACGAACTGCTGACAGTAACACTGACTGAACAATATAATCTATGATATGTCAGCAACTTCAGTCAGCTGATAATTGGTGTATCGGACCGAGCATAAACAATAACGCCTACAAATTGGTGAATCAAGAAAACAGTTAACCTACATCACTGTCTTCAGAGCAGGCAAATGCTAGCTGAAATATCTATCTCCCTTGCTCTCAGTATCTTGGCGTGGTGAAACGGCAAGCAAGTTGGTTTTATTATTCATTACGGCACTACTTATATTGACTGGTTCGCTTGTAAAGGAAGACATTTTTAACAATTTAGATTTGCATTCATTTCACCACGATATTTGTCAGAATCGAAAAATATTGATTTTGTTATCATTTTGAATGGGGTTTGCTTTGGTTGTTTTTGTTTAGAGGCATATCAACACCTCTATGTGTTATTTAATGCCTAAATCTAAATAATTCGTATGCAATTTTTATGTTTTTATTTTTAGAGATAATAATGGGGTTAGTGATACAAGTCTTACTAATTAACGCATACCTAGGGGAGAAGAGGTGGATTCATACCTTTCCCAAGAAAGGGGTCTTGCTCATAATATAAATACAGTTTCAAATCGATGCTTGACTTTTTAAACAGTTTGTAATAACAAAAGAGATCAAGAGAAGGCGTAAGGAAGCTTTATTCTACTTAGAATAGTTGATACAAGCGTAGTGACTATTTATAGCCCTTTAAAAACGAAAGAGTTCTCCAAAGGGAGGTAATCATAAAACAAGAGAGATCACTACCGATTACTTTATTGCACAGCTATCCCTGCTTTTTTAAACATTCATAAATGTCAAGTTTGTCATTGATAACTGCGTACTCGTAATGTTGTCATTTTCCCAATTCACAATAGTACGCAGTTATCAATGATGTAAGCACCATTTTAAACTTGACATTTGTAAATAAAAACAAAGTAAAGATAACTCATTATGAAGCCAAGACTCATCATTTATTTATCATTTATGTAATTATTTTGAGGCTATTCAATCTTAAGAAGGAAATATAAAGTTTATTGAGCTCATATAGTTTTAAATTTCACTGTAATATTTCTAGGGTAAATCTTTAGCCAGTTTGTACGTTCGCAAATTCTTCTGGAAGAAGTTACCAATTTTCTTAGTGGAACAGTAAGCCCTTCTTGTGGATTCTTCATTTCAGAAGCACATGCATTTTTTAATGACCAAACTCAGAAGTAGCTTTACCCAACCGAATTCAAGTCACACTGCTTCGATTTCTTTCACTCATAATTAAGAATCACTATATATATACTAAAATGCGCTGGAGTCCGTCATCAGGTAAGGACCTGGAATCTCGGCTTCCCTCACTTTTCCGTCGTCGTAATGTAGCTTCACTGTACCTGATTTTTTTTTTAATATAAATATTCCTATGGCAATTGTTCTGATGATCTTTCCTCGTTGGTATTTCGACTTCATGGATGTACTAGATTGACAGTTAGGTCTCATCATTTTATTGGTGAAATAGGTATAACCGTACTTCTTATTCTAATGATAATGATAATATTAGCAGTTTCCCTACGATGAAACGTTTTAATAGTTTCTTCTCTCGCACTTCTCGCTTGTGAAATTCTCTTTTGATTTCTTGCTTTCTTGTTAATGTCAATTTTCAAAAATGTAAATGCAACGTCAATCGTCACCTTCTGTTCTTTTGAATCCTGCCTTTCTATTTTCTTTCTTCTCAATAACTTTTTCTCGGTTTCTTTCACACTCAGTAACCCCCTTTCCGTCTTAGTAGCTTTATCGCCTTGCTTAGGGTGAAATGATAAAAAAAATGTGTTGGTTCCGAGATAAACATTCTTCTTTATTCATAAATCAGTTCGCCTAACACTGTCTGGGTAGGTAAATAACACTTGGGATATCTTTGCTGCTATTTCTGTCAACTCTCCCCTTGGCCAACGAGAATCCAGTCTCTCCCCGAATCTACATCTTTTCTCATTCTAACCGTGGCTCCTTGTGACTCTGAATCTGTTCGATTGTCTCTTATCTCGAACGTGGCCTGACTATATAAATCTGTGAGCAGCCGAGTTTTTATTTATTTAGTAGTGGGGCTACCCTGCGTTGTTCGTGTATTATATCGAAGTAAAACCACTAATGTACACATTCTTGAATAATAATGTATGTGTATATGCAGGGGAGATGAACAATTTCAGTTGTGGTGAAAGCAGTTCGACTAGAAGGCAAGCTCTGATATAAAACCGGATGGCAAGATGGAGCTCATTAGACGTCTTAGTGGCCAGCTATCAAGGAGAAGAAAACTCTTATATAACAAACCATTTTGACCTCATGGCAATGTGTAATAATCTAATTGAATATCGCATTGTCTGTCACACGGGTTACTAAGGCAATTACCCATGGCAATTGTTCTGATGATCTTTCCTCGTTGGTATCTCGACTTCATGAATTTAATCACAGTACTAGATTGGCAGTTAGGTCAACATCTCATACTCTTGGTTTAGGCAACTTGTAACAGGTTTATGGCCACATTGAGTTGACACACCAGGCTGAGGTTGAAAAAATTGCTACTGGTGAGGAAAGGTCTCGTCATCAGCCTTAACCCAGTGTGTCTCAACCGTTTTAAACAACGGTACACCAAGGAGCAAATGAAAATATCACGGAACACTAAGCAAAGTTTTTAAAGCGTATGCTTTTAAAGGTTATGAAATAAAACCAGATTTTTAAAAAAATACACGCACAAATATGAACTTACTTTATTTCAATGTTTCTATTCATCTATTTGTACAGCTTATTTAGTGTGAAACCTGTGCCTGGTGTTTTTACACGATTTCTTCAATATTTCGCGGCAGTCTTAAGAGGACCCCGCGACACACTAGTGTGCATCACCACGGTGGTTGAGACTCACTGACCTGACCGGTCAACAAAAACTAAAAAGTCAACTAAAAATATCTAAACTTAAAACTTTCAAATGGAAAATGAGACAACTCAATTCACAATCAGGATATGATGATTTCAGGATACATTTCACTTTATAACAATACAAGAATGCTAACCTTGATGTTATCTGTATGCAAGAGGCGCCTCCACTCATTAGTGGCTCCATTTCACCTCTGGGATACAACTTTTATTGGACTGGCCTAAAGGTTAAAAGTCATCATGGAATTGAAATTGCATTTCGCAAATCACTAGATATTATAATAGCCAACATCTTACACCAGTCAGAAAGATTAATGGCTGCTGACATCGTTGTTGGTGGCTGTAAAATTAGAGTGATATCAGCTACAACTGAAAGAAGTGGTATTTCCGAAAAAGGGATCATATACAGAGAGATAACTATTGTCACTCTGCATGTGACTTCGTTTGCTGTACAAAAAGTTTATCCTGCCACTGAAGATGACTCTGACTCTTGAATAATAGTGTGTTCGAATTTCATTGTTGAGCTGTCATATCCTGCTATGGCAACAGAAAATAACGTTGAGTGAAATTAACAATAAGGATAATGCAGTTATAGGGCCTTGAAAAAGAATGCAGTGGAAAGGGAAGTAATACAGTGTAACCCGGATATAAGAGAGATTTTCTCTGGTCCCAAATTAGAGCCTGTGTTAATAAAACAAAATAGACCAAACCCGGATATAAGAGACTTCTTCTCCGACAACTTTCTTATATCCGGGTTACACTGTATTAAGAATGCAGAGTGCTAAAGGTTAATTAAACTTTGTGTAGATGATAAAAATGTGCATTAATGTAGATTTTAACGCTACTTTTAGTGTTTTGAACGATACTGCTCCTTTGATTGGAAGGAGACGTTGCACTTTGAAACAGAAACAGCAAACTGCAATTGCAAACACTTGTTAAATTTTTGCTATTCGAAAAAACATTCCATCAAAAACACATAAAGCATCGGATCACATGGTGTGGCCCAAATAGCGTAACCAAAACGACTATGGAATTCAACATTTCATACTCTTGGTTTAGGCAACTTGTAACAGGTTTATGGCCACAGTTGAAACACCGGTTTCTGTACGATCACCGAAGTTAAGCAACGCCGATCCTGGATGGGTGGCCACTTGAGAATACCAGCAATCTCTGTAATACTTTCTCTGACTAGTCATCTTGAAGTAAGTATGAGGGGCCACCTAACTCCCCAGACTGCAACCCCTTGATTATTATGTGTGGGGTGCAGTTGAGTGAGAAACCAACAAAACTCCTTGTAACACGAAAAATGAACTGAAGGCAAGGATTATGGTAGCATTCACCAACTTAAAGAGGGAGACCACACAGAATAGTTGCAGGAGATTCCGAAGTCGTTTGGAGGGCGGAGTTGAAGCCAATGCCGATTATATTGAACAAATTTACTCTTTGGTATTTCAAGATATTTTTGTGCAATTTTGGTAAATATATCTGTCAAAATGAGATGTCAGTGTTATTTTACGTAATTTAGACGACAATTTATCCACCGCAAACTTTATAAAATAAACTTGTAACAGAGTATATAAGTCCTACTTTGAATCGGATCACAGACATTTTGTTATAAAACCAACAAAACAGCATCTGACAAAATAGATCGCTTCCGCTCATATTAATTAATCCCAAATATAGGTATAACGTCGAAGGCCCTTAAAATAAAAACGACGACGACCCTTAAAATAAAAACGTAACAAAAGCATTCGTCATAAGCTAGAGTTCAAAATTATTTCCTTAAATTTGAACCAAAACAACACAGAGGAATTAAATAATTTTACCATATGTTCTTTAGCCGAAAGATTATTCCAAGAAAACTATGTGAATAATTATTAGTAATAAATTCTAAAAAGGCGCAGATTTATTCAATGAGTTCCCTGAGTTTTTAAAAAAAATATGATTCCTTCGCTACATAAGAGTTCTCATGTTTCAAAACCTAATATAATTTTTGAAATTAAGTTGAATTAAGGTGTCTGGTCACGCTTCCTCGTCAAGCGAGAATTTGAGAATAAGCTATCTTGTGGTTAGCGCGTGTATATATATATATATATATATATATATATATATATATATATATATATATATAAAAGTGAACATAGAAGTCAACACTTAGAGGCGACAGTCTGTTTCATGCTAGTGCAATCGTCAGGCAACGTTGCCTGACGATTGCACTAGCATGAAACAGACTGTCGCCTTTAAGTGTTGACTTCTATGTTCACTTTTATATTTACACACGCTCTATCTCTGATATTGAGCACTTTATCCCATAAATATACCACACTTAAGACTATATTTCTTCATATATATATATATATATATATATATATATATATATATATATATATATATATATATATATATATATATATATAATCTTTCTTTTATATATCCTTCTAAGTTTTTATTAAACTTTTACAATACAAACATCCGGTAGAGTAAAAGGGAAACTTACATCGCTTTATCTAGCTTTTTTTTTTTTTTTTAACTATTTTTAGTATTTTAATATAGCGTAGATTACTGTAGAAATTCTAATTCTCGGTTGTAGCAACCGTTCCGAATTGAAATTGCTCTATGCACCACTAAAATATTACCGCAGACCCCAATTTGTTATTTTGTTGTGTAGACACCCAGTAATGTTACATGCTATTGCAAATGTCATTAAAAAATTAATATCTTGAATGGTTCATCTAAGACTGGGCTCCCAAAGTGGGCGATACCACTCCCTGGGGGCACTGAAGAGATCTAAGTAGCTGTGAGGGAAAAGGGTCTGTTAGTTATGTGCTATGCGTGATACACGCTTAAGCGATCATGTATCTTTCGATACATGACTGACGAGGCAGATGTTTTTTTTTTGCAGTAGGTTGTCATTTCTTTCTGCGTTAAAACAGTTACCATCCAAGGCTATAGAACCCGGTCTCTCCTGCTATTTACCCATAGCTGGGTAGGGAAGAAGAGGATTCATACCTTTCCCAAGGGTATTAGCACGTAAGTGAATATAATGGATTCGACTGGGATTCGAACTCGGCTCTCCGATTCCTCAATCCGAGCCTCTACCCATTACTCCATCGTAGAAAAAAGGGGTGGTCATGAGCGACACATTGGCATTAGAACCAAGTAATAGTTTATGTTTTTATGTTGTTGTTTTTTTATGTTTTATGTTGTTGTTTTTTTTGCTTTTTACAAAACCTTTATGAGAAATACTTAAGAAACTTTGTTCTTGTGATTGTTTTAAAGGAAATTTTTCTTGCATTCAGTTTATTTTCTCGATTTCTTTCTCGTTTCTTTACATCGCCTTTTCATCTGCTCAAAAGATTTAAACCAACTTTATTTCATCCATCTTCTTTCAACTCACAACTAGAGAAGACGGCATTCATTTTTATTACCAGTGACGCCTACTCCTTGAACCAGTTCATGCTTGCTTTTCTTTCCTTCTAGTCTAAACCTCAGCAGTCTCGTTCTACTTGTTCTTCTAGTCTTGTTGCGAGGCACAATTCTCCTGTCGGCCATCTCCAGCAACTCTCATCTCTACGCAATCCATCAAAATCATTCCCATTACCTTGCCCTTGGTGTGTAGTCTCCTTTGCTTTCTTTCTCTGTGTAGCCGAACAAGAAACTGATACACGTCTTTGTTTCATAGTCAGCTGTAAAAGGCTCATTACTCCTGCTTATTTTACTGTATACAGTTGTTCATTCGAGAATATTCTCGAGATATCCACACTGTGTAGAATGTTTTGGTCATTTCTTTGTCAAGCATTGGAATTTATTACCAACATCCAATGTTTTGGTCGTTTCTTTCGCGAAAGATTCTAGTATTCTTTGTTACTTCTAGAAATACTTGATACCACTTCCAGATTAAAAATTAACTTTTCATAATGAAAAAAATTCCCCAAACTTAATAAAAGCAAAGTTTTATCGTCAAAATCTTTGTTATTATTAAGAGGAAAGACCAAAGGATTTTTTGATTACTAAATTATATTTTTTGATCCTTTTTAGAATATTTGAAATTTTGGTTCAAAATCTTGTTTTTCTTGCATCGGTGGGGGAACCAAAGATTAGTACAGGAAATTTCATCATCTTTTTTGTGGTGAAAAATACATTGATATTTTTACATCTATTAACCGCCATTTATTGTTTTCATTTCTTTTATATTAAGAAAATAAAAAAGACATCAAAATCCGAGGAAATTTTTTGTCTTTTAATAGTCAGTTGTGCTTATTTCAATTTGTAACATATGTAAATAAATGTAGGTAGAAAAAAAGTAGATGTTGATAAGATAGCGAGAGTCACAAAGCACTGCCTCCCCACACTCGGGTTCCCCCCAGTAGGGTGGTCAGGGATGGTATGCACCGGCCTTAGCGTTTATGAATACTACACTGATTCTAGGAGAGAGAGAGAGAGAGAGAGAGAGAGAGAGAGAGAGAGAGAGAGAGAGAGAGAGAGAGAGAGGGGGGGAGATTTTTTATTTATTTATATATTTTATTTAATTTTATTAAATTTCGAGAAATTAATTTTTGTATCGCTTAATGTTTATATTGTAGGCAGAACTTTTTGGAGAATTTAAATCTACATTTTTTTTTTTTTGTAAAACAGGACCCCCAGTTACCGAATCTGAATCGTAAGATAAAAAAAACACACAATAAAACTAAGACATTAATTAGAAAAGATATATTATGGTCACTATTGTCTTAAGAAAAAAAATTCGATGAATAATCAATTTTTACAAGAATTGTTTTCATTTTTTAAAAGAATTTAATTAGAATAATTTATAAAGTTTTAAATCTTTTAAATTTCGGTATTAATTCGTACCGGTTAGGTGATATTGTAATTAAGTAAAAACCATATTTACCGATCATAAATGGGAAAGCTTACTACAATTCAGCGACGCCCAATATTTTAAAAAGAATTTCGAGTTTTTTTGTGGATAAACGTGCTTATAGTACGGAAATCAGAAAATGAGAGCGATAACTAGTAAATTTAAAACCAAAGTACCTAAGTGTTCTATATATTTACTTAAATTTTAAAGATTACTGGGTAGTTAAAATTATATAAAAAATCGCTCACGTTATATTCCTCAAGTCATTTTTGAAGATATGTCCACCGTAAAAAAAAAAGACAAACTTCCGCCTGCCATTCAACCTGTCAACATCTTAAATAAACAGCTACCTCCGTGTAAAAAATGGATTTCTGCGATATTTTAAATTAAAAGTAAGTAATATTTGTTTCAAATCAGATTAATTAAACTTTAATCATCTAATATTCCTCAAATAAAGTTTCAAAAAAGTATATTTTATTTTTTTGAAGATTTTTTAATAAAGAGAATTACACTGCGACGACTAAAAATGGGGGTAAAACAGTGATTTTTATTGATTTCAAAACAAAAATTCCTTCCTCTCAAATTAAATTAGTTTTGAAATACAGCAATAATTGTCGGACTTTGTCCATTTTATAATGTGTGACGTCATTTGTTTACATTTGGATACGCATCGAGCAGATATGAATGTATGAGAGAAAATCATGGAGAATTGTAGTTTAAAAACAGTAAAATCGACCTTGCTAACTGAACGCTCCTTTGTGACGAAATCGGTAAAAGCACGTCAGGCTATATGACGGTTCCGTACAGGATACAGGTTCGATTGCTGTCGGAGGACGCATAGTTTCTATGAGAATTTCTCGGACATTCAGGCCGGTAAATGTTGTTTATTATAAACAGAGCATTTACTTAAATATTTGTATCTATAAAAAGAATGTATAAACATAAAAATGTCTTAAAATAATTAAACTTAATCTATTAGATTGAAATCAAAACTTCAAGAAAGATTTTTAAGAGTTCATTTTATACTCGGTTAACGCATTTCATTGAAGGTACTTACCTTTATGAAACAGATTCATGAATAATTCATCCCCTAACTCGTTTCAAGCCATACTTCACTTGTTTCGATCAAGGGAGACTGACATTAATATTAGGTTCAAATACCAGGCGGCATCTCTTCCCCAGTCAATACTTCTCCTCCAGGAGGGGGCTGGGTTCATTGCTCGATTGCAGAGGCGTCTCCAGAAGAGGAAGTGACGAGAGGGCTTGAGCAATTTTTCCACGGTATTGCTGTTAAACTGACCTTGTGTCACGTTCGGTAGGACGTGGGGGCACTGAAAAATACACCCCAACTTCTTCCAAGTGAAAGAGAAAATAATGTTTGTCAAATTTTGGAATTTTTATTCTCTTTTTGCATAATTTTATGGAATTGTTTTAAAGTTGGTACTTAGAAGCTATTAAAAGTAAGAAAATAAAATGGGACGTGTTTTTTTTTTTGTTTATTTTGACTATTTTCCTCGAAGATGGACTTTTTAAAAATGACTGCAAAATAAAAATTCAGTAGTAAAAACACCCTTCAATAAAATTTTTAAAATAATTGTCTTTATAGACACATTTGTAATTATGAAAAGCCAAAACCGATTTATTTTTTTTATATTTTATTTTTATTTAATTCTATCTTACATATTTATAAGTCCGCCATTGTTCCATGCATTGAATATTGCAGTCACATTCTTGAAAAAACTCCAAAGAAAAATCTGTAATGTTATTGGTTCTGACCTGGTATCTCAGCTTCAGTCACTTTCCCACCACCGTAACGTAGCTGTCAGGTGCCTTTTTTATAAATATTTTTATGGTAATCATTCTGATGAGCTTTCCTCTTTGGATTAAATTTCGTATTAAATAACCCGTAAGGAGTTGGTATACCGTTAAACAAACCAAACCAATTTCCTCTTTGGTACCTAGATTTATGAATTTAAGCCCAGAACTAGATTGGGGTAAAGGTCTTATCATTTTAAAGGTGAAATGGTTAGATGTAACCGTAAGTTCTATGCTAACAGTTTCTCTTGCGCGCTCCTCGCTTGTGGAACTTCATGTTTTCAAGTCAACTTTGACCTTCAAAATTTTAAATGCAATGTCAATCGTTATCAACTACCTTCCTATATTTTTGTTCTTTCTAATTAATAATGTTTTTTTCTTATATTCTTTCACACTCAATAATCCATTGCGTCTTAGTGGCTTTATCGCCTTGCTTAGGGTGAAATGATAAAAAATGTAAATTCCAAATGTTATTACTCAGACAAGCTTCACTGGTTAAACAGTGTGAGAATATAGTAATTTAATAAGCGTAGCCTAGATGTGGCACAAGGCCGCAAGTTCGGAGCACCAAGTGAGTGTCGAACTCATTACGCAGTCGTAATCGATATAGTGAGACAATCTTGTTAATAATTACACCACATTGAAGTGCTCTCGTTTTCATCAAAGTTGACAACGGCTACGACGAAGATGGAAGCTAAGGACAGACTCTCGCGGAACGAGATCTAACCGAGACTTCGGTCTGGTTTTAATTCTCTAAGCATAGCTTGTATGCGTCACAAATCCGCAAGTACGGAGAGACCAGTAAGGATCTACTCAGTTGCAATCTATCTAGAGAGACAAGCTTGTTAACCATTACAACACGCCGAAGTTCCCCGGTTTGAGAATATTGCGCAAATTAAACAAAGGTGAAATGAATTACGGGAAGAATCTACAGGTGACGATAGAGAAAATTCTTTCAGTAAACACAGAAAGAAAGAACAAATTAACAAAGAAAGAAAGAAAGAAAGAAAGAAAGAAAGAAAGAAAGAAAGACATATATTATCAGAGATGTTTCAACATTAAATCAATATGATTTCTCATCTTCAACATACTTTCTCGTTTCTGAGCATGTCCATCTGCACGGGTTCATTTGTGATTCTTCAAACCCCACAGAACCAACCTGTAGTTTATACTACAACAATGCTGAGTAGGCCTAAGTTATTGGCCAAGCATGCGCACCATCAGGGCCATATATAGTTTAAACTAGCTTAAAAGCCACACAATGGGGCGGCATTTAAGCTAGCTCCAGCGGAGAGCTGTTGATTGGGGCTTCATCACAATAGATAGGGAGGAGTAGATTCGATAGGCCAGGGGTTTTCAAACTTTTTGACTTGCGGGCCCCTTTATATTTCAGGCTTTACCTTAGGGACCCCCTTATAAACGCTTATGAAATTTATACATAAATATTTGCTGAATATAACATAATTTTGCATTAATGCAATAAAAGCTGGTTTAAAGCTTACTTTAGACATAAGTGTTCAAATAAATTAATGCTGCATGTTGCTGCAAAATGTAACAAAATTAAATTTTGTTATATTAAAATATTAATTTTACATGTAAATGAAAACAGTAATAGTATTTAACAAATAGTTTTATTGTCAATTACACACACAGGATTTTTTAATACACACTTAGTGAGAAGGATGTGCTTGCTTGGCTTTGCACAAACTGTCAATTCTTGGCGATATTACTGATAAACATACACGTAAGTCACTTTCTGGAGCAAGTCTGGATCTGTATTTGTTTTTCAGATTGGTTAGTGCCGAAAATCCTGCTTCGCATAAATATGTTGTTGCAAACGGTAACAAAATCTTAACTGCCTTTCGAGATAACAATGGATACTCGGCGGCTACAGTGAGCCAGAATTTCGAAAGTTGTTGCTGCATCAAACTGATTTTTAAAGTTCAGCAAGTAATATTAAATGTCATTTAACATCTACAATTATCGAATCAACATTAACTGAACCATTGTTGCTGAGATATTCGTCCAGTGTAGGGAACATATCTAAAGTTTTCTTACTAACTTTTGCAGTCCATATATTCAGTTTTTTCTTTAAGGCTTCGATTTTGTCATGACTAAATAAGATATTTGAATTTCTTCTTTGTAGAGATAAATTCAGTTCATTAAGTTTGTTGAATATATCTGCCAGATAATCAACTTTGCAAAGCCAAATTTTATCGGCCATTATCGAAGCTAATTCAGCATTATAATCACACAGAAATATCGACAGTTTTTCTCTAAGTTCAAATAAACGCTGAATTATTTTACCTCGTGATAGCCATCTTACCTCTGTATGAAACAACAGACTTGAATGTTCAGACCCCATCTCACCACAGAGTATTGTAAAGAAACGACTATACAGTGGTCTGGTTTTAATGAAATTCACCACTTTAATACAAGATGACAAGACTTCGGACAAAGAAGCAACCATTTTCTTAGCAACCAGGGCTTCTCGATGAATCATGCAATGTGTTGCAGTGATATTAGGTGCTGCTTTCTTAACATGCCCCACAACATCTGAGTGAATACCAGTCATTGACGCCGCCCCATCTGTACATATGCCAATACACTGGCTCCATAACAAGCCTGATTGAAGAAGAAAAGAGTTCAATACTTTAAAAACTTCCTCCCCAGTTGTTCTAGTGAGCATAGGATGGCAAAATAGAAAATCTTCAAGCATTTCACTTTCCCAGTAATATCGTACATACACCATAAGTTGAGATCCATTGGTAATATCTGTGCTTTCATCAAGTTGTAATGCAAAAAAGCCTATTTTCACTGTCAATTAACTGAGATTTTATATCTTCTGACATATTTTCTATTCTTCGCGCAATTGTGTTATCTGACACAGCTTTCAATTTCGCAGCACATTTTTCATTCAAAACTGCCTCACACATGTCTATTGCACAGGGCAAAACAAGTTTTTCAGCAATATTATGGGCCTTCTTAGCACGAAGCCACTCTCAGTGCCACTAAATAAGATGCCCGTAATAGTTTACGATTCGATGTTATTGACATTGTAAAAGTTGCTTTCTGCTTTAAATATGCATCCCTTTTTCTTTCAAAGAAATCTTTTGGTTTTGTGGCAAATTCAGGATGTAGTGTTGTTAAATGTCGCTGCAATTTAGCTGCTTTCAGGGCTTCATTCGACAACAGCTTATGGCAAAGTGAACACTGTGGTCTGTTAGCATTAGACACACTTTCAATGAATCCAAATCGAATATACTCCACATCATATTTTCTTAATTTGTTTTTTTGAACAATCTCTTCTGTCTCTGTCACGGATTCTGAGTTGATTTCATCATGAGGTTTCCGTTTCAAAAATTTATTCATGGGTAAAATGGTGACTATTTTGTATGACTTTTATGCTTTTCTTTTGTGAAATTGTTTAATAAATACAGGATGAATAAGCAATATCGCTCTGTTTGGAAAAAATTATCTGACAACCCTATATTTACAAATTATTTTAAGCTGATTTTACTTATACTTATAAATGACCATGCCTAGAATAGTTGTATCATACGCTTCATTCACATATCCCCCTTAATTAAATTGATTCTAAAACGCCTGAAGTTTACAACAAACACAAAATGTAACAATACTAAAAAAGCCTATCTGGTTTCGACTGCGCGTATTGCTAAAAAGAACTCGAAATACTGTATTGACTCTTTCAGTGGCTGCAGACAACATGGAACGCTTACTGTTAATAGGCAACAATAAACTACAGAAGGACTCAAAATTGATCGCTGCTTTTAAAATTTCAACGATAATTCTGTCGCCACTTAAAGACAATCTGCTTAATTTCTTATCCTTTGTTGCACTTAGCAATGCTTATTTTTTATTTTCCTGTCCAATACATGTTCCGCCATTCATTTTCACAAGCTTGTTAGATAGGTGATCATGGCTCTTCACAACTTCCCATCCTTCATAGGTCTTAGCAATGTTTGTTTTTACTATTCTTCTCACTCCCTGTTCTACCGTTCATTTTTTACACAAGCTTGTTAGGTAGGTTATTCACGCTTTTCCAATGTCCTACTTAATTTCAGTATTAAAGGTCATGGCTCTCCGCAACTTCCTATTCTTTGTAGCTCTTATCAATGTTTGCCTTTACTATCCTTCCCACTCACTGTTCTGTCATCCATTTACAGCTATCAATTTTAAGCTTGTTAGGTAGGTTAATCACTCTTTTCTAATGTCGCTCTTGCTTGCAATAATCGGAGATCATGGCTCTTCATAACTTCCCATCCTTTGTAGCCCTTAGCAATGTTTATCTTTTTAAGATTCTTCCCACTCACTGTTCTACTATCCATTTGCACAAGATCGTTAGGTAAGTTACACGCTGTTTTCCTTCAGCCTCTTGCTTTCACCGTGTATTGTGTGTGCCAAATTCTCCAAGCTCTTTTTTCTCATTATGTCATCTAGAAATGCCAACTGTCTTTTTCTAAGTACAAGTGTCCTCTCTGTTTCCATTTACCTGAAAACTTCCTAATTTTCCTCATGCTCCGTCCATGGTATTCTCAGCATCTTTTGTAGAACTATGTATTTGTTGTCTCAGTTTTCCTTTACTCGGTAGGTTCTGTGCTGCTTTCATCTGTCCCTCTTGCTTTCAATGTGTACTGTGAGTGTCAAATTTTCTAAGCCCCCTTTCCCCGTTATCTGTCTTAGAAATTTCAACTGTCTCCTTCTGATGTTAACTACAAATGTCCTTTTTGCTTCCATTTTCTTTAAAACTTTATCATTGCACACATGTTCGGGTCAGTTTGGTTTGTTTTACGGTATATCAACCTCAATGGGTTATTTAATGCCGGCAAGATTTTTATTGCTGGTAATATTTTTTTCAAAAATGTATTGCTACTATTTTTTTCTTTTCAAAACATGTATTGCTGGTATTTTTTTCTTCAAAAATTCATTTATCTGGGGATAATTTTTTTTTAAAATTAATTCCTGGTAATAATTTTTTTAAAAAATTAATTGCTGGTAATAATTTTTTTTAATTAATTGTTGGTAATAATTTTTTTAAATTAATTGCTGGTAATAATTTTTTTTAAAAATTAATTGCTGGTAATAATTTTTTTTTAAATTAATTGCTGGTAATAATTATTTTTTAAAATTAATTGCTGGTAATAATTATTTAAAAAAAAAATTAATTGCTGGTAATAATTTTTTTTTTTTAAATTAATTGCTGGTAATAAATTTTTCTTTAAAAATTCATTGCTGGTAATAATTTTTTTACAAAAATGTATTGTTGGTATTAAAACCTATTTTTACACTTTCATAGTGTTTTGACCCCTGTTTGGGGGTCAACTATTTCCCCATAGCTGGGACCCTAACAGGTGCTACCACCCCGGGTCAGAGTGGACCTGGGAACACCAGTAATTAAGAGGTGGTTCCATGCTCCTCAAAACCTTCTGATCAGAGGCCTTGCTGCTGGATGCAGTTTATCGTCTTACCCAGGACGGTCACATCTTCGGCCCTTGGCATCCTCAGCATCCTTTTGTAGAAAAACATGTATGTTGCTTCAGGTCTTTTCTTTATCTGTGAGGAAACTGTCCAGCCGTCATTTTTATATGAAATGATTGATATTACATAGCAGTTTAGCACTATGTTTTCTGTTTTTTAATGCATCGTTTAAGTTTTAGAAGGCATCTTTCGCTATTCCAAAGCGTCTTCGGATATTTGTTTTTTAATCAGTATCACCCGAAACAAGGCAGTACAGCCACTAACCCGCAAGGGGTTACAGGGTATAGAGGATTTAGGAACAGAGACATTAGTAATGAGTAGAAAGAGAAAGGATCAGTCAGGAGGTCAGTAGATAGCAATTGACATTGCATTTAAATTTTGTCAGATTAAAATTGACTGGAACTCATGGAGCCGGAGTAGAGTTCCACAGACGAGAGGTGCGAGAAAAGAAACTGACAGCATAGAAGTTACAGCTACATCTAGCAAGCGCAACTTTAAATTGAGATCTCGACGCCAGTCTAGTATTGCGCCTAAATTCATACAGTCTAGGTACCATAGCGAATAGCTCATCCGAACAATTAACATAAAAGTATTTATAAAAGAGGCAACCTTACGGCGGTGGGTAAGTGACAGAAGCCGAGCTGCCAGATTAGGACCAATAATATTGCTGATTCTTCTTGGGATCTTATCAAAGAGCTCCAGGTAAACAGCAGGGGCACCGGACCATATATGTCAGCAATATTCTAAGCATGGACGAATGGTAGACGTACAGATAGGCAAGATAGATTCGAGAGAGAAAAACTGTCTCACCCCAGCACAGTGAACCGACTTTCTTAGCAGCTGACCTAGCGATGGATTCAATATAGTCTTTCCACTTCATGTCAGCTGAGAGCATTAGCCCAAAAAGGTGCAACGAGTCACTTTCCCTTAGATAGGCAGAGAGGGGTCTCTCAAATGGAGAGAAGTTTAGTTTTGGAGGCGTTAACATTGACAAGGCATCTTTTGCCCCAGTTAATGACGGTTTTGAGTTTGTTTTGGGCATCAGCTGTCATTTTGACCTTGTCAGACTGATCAGCCTTACTATTGAGGTAGGAGTAAATGTTAGTATTGTCAGCGTAGATGTTAAGTTGAGAACTGATGTCATCGGGAAGGTCGTTAATGAAGATTAAAAACAGCATAGGACCAACGATGGAGCCCTCTGGGACATCCACTTTAGTACGAAAGGATGTAGATGAGTGGTCATTCAGGACAGCTTTCGTTTAACAATTAGATAGGAACGACTGGATCAGCTCAAAAATATGTCCGGAGATACTGTAACTTTTCAGCTTGTTGATGAAGACATGAATGCTAGATCCTGTCAAAGGCCTTCGAGATGTCCAATGATACAGCTCGGGCTTCGCTGTTTTTATCTGGAGCTTGAGTATGATAGACACTTTCTGCAATTATCGTTAATACATCAGTAGTTGACATGGAAAAACGAAAGCTTGTCTGAGAAGAGGCCCTACGACGAGAGATGATGAACCAGTTCAGCATTAATTAGGGCTTCTAGGAGTTTTCCCAAAAGATTTAGAAGGCTAATAGGCCGCTAGTTGAGAGGGTCGAACGTTCACCAGAATTCTTAGAAACTGGAACAACAGATGATAACTTCCCACAGGCATGAAATCATGAGGCAGCGGGCATTTATCATACAGTTTAGAGAGAACAAAAGCCAGTTCGGGAGTACACATCTAATGACTTTTGCAGGGATACCATCGCGTGCACATGCTTTGTGGGGATCCAAGGTTAGAGATGATAGCAGAAACAATGGAAGGGGTTATATGCAAATCACTCAACAGAGTTTTAAGTGTGAAGTTAGGCAGGAATACTCCAGATGAGTCACGAGTCGAGTTGAGTCACATTTTCAGTCGTCTATCAAAAGACTTCCTAGATGTTTAAATTTTTGTACTTGCTTGATTCTAACATCTTTGAGTCGTAGTTTCCATCTTGAGCTGTACCTCTTGCTGACAACCATGCAGACTGTATTCTTAGAATGTAAATAAACAGAGAAATATACTTAAAATAGATTACGCTTGTGACTTTCAAAGTAAATGGTACCTATGTTACTTCCTCTGAGTCAATAGCACCTGAAAGAATATATTTGTCCTTAAGGTTGTCTCAAATGTCGTTACTGTGTTGAGGGAGAACATCTTTAACTCAGAATTCTTTGCGTGTCTGCGTCATTAACATAAAGAGCATCTTTTTTTTTTAGTTTTTTTAAAAAAACCTTTTACCTTTTTTTACTTTTTAAAAACATTTTTTTACTTTTATTTTTACTTCTTTTAACTTTCACCTAATAAAAGGTTCAAGATCCACTAAAGGTAAAGGGTTACTGTGTGGAGTTATCTATTCAGAGCTATTCTATAAATGTAGGCAAATGTCCGTTTTAATTTTCAGGTAGCATCTTGCATCAGAAGTATTGGAATATAAACAATTATAGATATTTTACTAAGCTTGTTTTAGACTGGTACAAGGATACAATAGTTGGTCACTCAGTAAGGAGCAAATTCATTAGTATTGACTCTCGAGACAACCTTGGTCACCAATGTTCGGCCACAAGTGCTCTGGGATATGGACAGAAAAAATAGACTGGTCAGGTGTTGAATATCGTTTTCATTTTTCTGTCATTCTTTCGCTATTATTTTAGGAATATTTCTTTGGGATTTTTCCCGAGCAAGACTCATTTATAGATTGGAAAACGAGTCCCAACGCATTCTTGCAAAACAGTTCAATACAAGTAAAACGTTGATCATAAAAATATCTTCATGAACTCGGAAATGTGCCTAAACTTGGTCAATGGATCCATCCTCATATGACTACTTTTCGGCGTAATCAAAGTATTGCCCTTAACTCGTTATTAAGGACCAGATTTGCCATTGAACTTTACCTGAGTAAAACTATTCCCACTTATGAAACGTGGGTTCTTTGCGATCGTTTCCATCGAAAATGACAATGGTTAGCACCCACTGAAAAGGGAGAATCCATCCACACACAAGATTACACTCACCAAAATGTTATCGTCTCTGTTTGGTGGGAAATCCTGAAATGCTAACCCAAAACGAAAAGAATTAACACAGACATGGTGCCGCCAATTAAAAGCATTATATAAGAATTTGCAGAAAAAACAACTATCATTGATTTATCGTAAAGGCCTGTTGCTCTTACATAATAATTCAAGACGACATATAGCCTGAATCGCATTAAATATTTGTCTCGTCCTCCTTACTCTCCTAACATGGCTCCATCTGAATATCTTCTTTTCAGAACTTTGCAACATATGTAGAGGGAAAACAGTTTATTGATAAATATTAATAATATTAATGAAGAAGTTAAATCTGATATTGAGTGTGTATTTGTATCGAAACCTGAAAAACTTTCGGCCCCAGGGATCAAAGAATTTGCCAAATAGGTGGGAATATGTTATCGATAATAAGGGGATATATTTTGATTATATGAATTAACAGTAAATCGGATATGACTTTCAAACATAAAACTTTAATATTAAATAGTAAAATTCAATATTATTAATCTTATTTCAATTTATTATTGTTTCTTTTTACCAAAGCACTTTGTATATGTATACCATTCGACGGTTAAGCAAAAGATGAGAAACCGGAAATAAACTTCTGGTAAGGCATGTACTTCACACCTCAGAAGCTCAGTCTTCATGGGCGTTATCTTAACCAATTCAGCCACAGAAACTTTGTTGATTAAATGGTATCCAAATCTATAGCAATTCTACTACTCTTTGTATTTTTATGCTTGTCTGATACGAGTTCAGTGGCACGGTGGTGGAGTAATGGACAGCGGTTCGGATTGGAGCAATCGGAGAGCTGAGTTCGAATTCCAGTCAAATCTATTACATTCATTTACGTGCTAATACCCTTGGGAAAGGTATTAATTCTCTTTTTCTCCCCCCAGCTATGGGTAAATAGCAGGATAGACCGGGTTCTATAGCCTTGGATAGCAACTTGTCTACCGCAGAAAGAAATGGCAACCCCCAGCGGGAAAAAATTCTGCCTCGTCAGTCATGTATCGAAAGATACATGGTCGCCTAAGTGTGTATCGCGCATGACCCATAACTGACCGATACGTGTACCTGTGACTGCCAACAACAGATAATTTTTGAAAGAACAGGATTTCTTTATTCTTATTTAAAAAATTAGGTTAAGTTTTTTAGATAAAAGTAAAAGCGGGATCCTTAGGTGATTAATGTGCACGTAACATTTAAATCCGGGCCGAAGTTCACATTTATTCATTCATCCACTCCAGCTATGGGGAAAATCGTAGGACAGACCAGGCTTTTTAGCCTTGCTTTTTAGCCTTGCTTGGTAACTAGTGTAGGAGAAATAGAACTCCGAATTCAAAAGCTGGCAACTCCATCACTTAAAAGAATACTTGATATGGAAACCACTGCGGTAACACGTGGTGAGCTGAGGCTGTGGTACTATACAAAAGATTCCCTATCCAGAGGGAGTCTACTGGGGAAGAGGAGAAAAGCGGAGTATTTTAAGCATCCTGAAATGTCTTAGAAAGCCATTCTACCATGGCCTTCAGCGTATCTCTTCGAGACTGGCTTCTCAACCATGGATGTCAATAAAACAAAATACAGAAATACAATATTCCCAATTTCATGTGATAGTGTCTTCAAATGAACAATGATTAGATATGATGGCAAAGAATAAGCAGGCACGGTTTTCACATAAGAATATTATATATATATATATATATATATATATATATATATATATATATATATATATATATATATATTATTTATTTAAAGACATTTATATTATGTTTAACGTTCTTTTTATAGATACAAGTATTTAAGCAAATATATGTTTTGCTTAAATACATGTATCTATAAAAAGAACGTTAAACATAATATAAATGTCTTTAAATAAATTGTCGGACAATGTCCAATTCTAAAATATATATATATATATATATATATATATATATATATATATATAATTTATTTTAGGATATTAAAATAAAAAATTTCAAAAATCGCTACACAGTTACAATCATGTTTCAACACCACAAATGGGTCTCCTCGGGCGATGTCAAACCACTGTTATGTTAATGTCAATGTTAAGCTAAGTCGATGTCAAACCACTGATAAGTTAAATTATCTACCAGTTTCTTAAAGGTGCCTTTTATTTATCAACTATACAAATTTTATGCAAAATGCTGAAGGAGCATATATAACTGATTAGCATTGTGTTAAATTACCTCCCTACCCCTTTTAGCTTTTACTTATTAGAAAAGTTGAACTTCAGACTTCGATACATCTTACGAAATAATGTAACAACTTGTATCTGTCCATAAGGAAATTGTCTAGGATTTATATGCAGACAACTTCGTGTCATGACCTATATTTTTTAGTTTTGAATTTAGCGTAGGTCACATTCGATTGGTTAATCACGGCAAAAACCACAAGCCCTATTTTTTAAAGTATTCTGTTTTAAAATTAATCATTTGCTCGCCAGTGGTTTGGCATCGCCCGAAGACACACATTTGTGGTGTTGAAACATGATTGCAATTGTGTAGTGATTTTTAACATGTTTTTGTTTTAATATCTTAAAATAAATAATATTTAGCTGTGGAATTATACTCCATTTATTCTCATTTTACCTGTATATATATATATATATATATATATATATATATATATATATATATATATATATATATAATGTGTGTGTGTGTGTGTGTGTATCTGTCTATGTGCGTGTGTGTATGTGTGTAAAAATTTAAGATATAACTAAAAGTAAAAGGACAATGTGAATAAAGACAAGAATAAAAACTTATCTTAACCGACGCGTTTCGTCCTTTGATGAACTTTATCAAGTCAAATGTAAGGATTTTATTTTGAAACAAATATTTATAAACAAAACGTACAATGATTATTTATTAACTAACGACATTTTTAATTTTGTTAAATCTTGGTATATTTTTGAATTCATTCTACCATCTATTATCTCTAAATTACCCGTACCATTAGCAAAAAAACAACCCGAAACCATAATATTGCCAATACTAAATTTCCCCATTTCGGCATTTGTATCCGAGTGTGATATACGGTGGAATTTCGAACAGAACCCTTTATTTAGTTCACGGGGGAAGAATGTTCTAGTTCCGCGTGGCGTGCCTTTTCATATGTCAGATTTCAGTTAATTCCCTTTAGTAACTGAAGAAGGCTGGAGCGTACAACGGCCGAAAGGTCGTGAATGTGACAATAAAGATGAGGACAACTGTCCGAACAATATAAATAGTGTAAACAATTACAATACCTCTTCTCTCTAGCTGTCTTTATTTATTATGAATGTTTACGTAATTATCTGTTTCCGCAGGCAGATACCCACCATGTCCGCCTAACATATCTGGTAACCTAGGATTATTATTGATGTTTTTATTACAGCACTTTCGGTCAATACACGGTTTACTCTTTCGAGCAAACAACGCGGAATTAAGAATAAAGAAGTGACTTACAATTACAGTTGAACTTTCAACCCATGTGCATAAAGACATTAAAAAAAATGATGATATTTTCTTCTCGATAAAATCGTTGCATAGCGAATGTTGGGAGAGAGGGGAAGAATATTGATATATCATGGTATAGGGAGAGGAAGACGTGATGTTATTGCACGAAGTTCAAAGACCATTGTCTGAATCTTTACCATTCTTTTCAGCGTAGGAAAGAGTAATATCTCTTTGCTGATTCAACCGTTTTCTCTGTAGATCTTATCTGTCGGGTATTCTCTTTCCGCTTCCCTCTTAACACGGCTGTTTTACTTTCTTATATTATAATACTTTCCTTGTCTGGTAAATGATGACGTAAGTTATCAACTTTTGTAATATACACACATCACTGAAGAATTTCACCTTCTGTCATCTATCGGAGAAGGAAGGTTCAATGGCGAAACGGAAACGTAGGTAAGTAAAATAAAAAGGACCAATGAGAATGTATACCCGAACTAAGTTAAATTAACTTTATCCCCTCCCCCCCAAAATAAATCCCCGAAAGAACAATACTATTATATCTTATTTCAGGTTGGGCTGACGAATCTTTCTCAGTGTAAAATTTCTAACCATTTAATACAAGATTCCACTTTAAGTTTTCCCCATCACTGATGTAAATAGAAAGAACAATACTATTCTATCTTGATTCAGGTTGGGCAGACGAATCTTTCTCGGTGTAAAATTTCTAACCATTTACTACAAGATGCCACTTTGTTTAAAGTGGGCGACAAGAGGACAAGAGAAGAAAGAAACAAATCGCCATGGAATTGCTTTTCCGCATCAGACAGATTCGCTAATAAATATAGAAATGCGTAGCGTTTCTTTTTATCAAGCAGCGGACCAACGTTGGCACAGTGGATAAAGCCGTTAGTTAGATCCAGTGACAGGACCCAAAGAGTGTGAGTTTAATACCTCGTTAAATCGGTGGAGAACTTGGAGAGGGGAATTAACAGGAGATAACTGATAACTGACATCAATCAGACATGGCACGTGGAACTAGAACAGTCTACCCCAGTGAGCGAAATAAAAGTGTTCAGTTCGACATTCCAACCATCTGAAGAAGGCCGGAGTGTACAACGGCCGAAACGTTGTAATAAATTTGGCGACAGAGATGAGGGACAATAGTCCTAATAATGTAAATAGTGTATAATTGATTTCCAAAGCAAAATAAAATTGTTTTTGAAGAATGCAAATATGTCCGCTGTGCAAGCGTGTTAGCTCGCACAGCGGTGACACATTTCGCATGCGCAGGGAAAAAAGGCGCCATCTTTTAGCCATACATTAGTTAGATTAGATTAAAAATTGAGTATATTGGTGCCATACAATTGTGGGCAGAATTATTCGCTCCTATTGAATAGTTGCATATTTTCTAAGGAAATGCGAATATTTGCAAGTATTTACTGAATTTATCATAAATAGTTGATTCCATATTTAATTATGAATAATTCGTGAAATTTTGTAGAAGTTTTGATCTATTTTATTTATAATATGGCTGGCCTGGTTTGATCTTGGATCTTTCTTATGCTAGTCAGTACTGCTACCAGTCAACTGGTGGTTATCTGCTTGCCGCTTCATTCCTTCATCTACTTCTGCCCCACGTTTTGTTCCTTGATCACAGAGCAGTGAAGATCGAATTTCGTCCGTACTTGAGCGCTGGATCGAACCGCGGCAAAACGGCGCTACAAAAGGACAAAGAACGTTTCTGCTGGCGAAAATAATAAAATGACATAACAATATAACGAAAAAGGTCGCCTGGTTAATTTTCAATTGGTTTATATAGTTCTTGATGCAACAAAATTAACCCTTCCCGTTAAACTCTCTATCGTGACACTGTCTTTTTTCTTCTAAAACTTGGAGCAGGTTCAAAAAAAAAAAAAAGAAGTTCGGGAATTCTTTCGTCATCAAGTCACATTACTTCTTCTTCTGACTTCTGCTGACTTGTCCTTTTTAAGTCGCCTAAACGCCCATTTATATGTATTTCACCCGACTCCTACTGCACCTCAATATTCATTGATATTTATATCTATTCATTATCTATCCAACTTCGATACTGACCTTCAAACAAAGCGGCCCGCGGTCGGTCACTTATTCAAAACAATAAATTCTTCGATAACAAACTTGTGTTTATAAATTCTTTTCTATGTCCTTGTCGTCAATCGGCTCAGATTACAAATGACAAAATCGACTCATCCCTTTTTTTTTTTTATTAGATCTGAGTCACCATGCCTTGGCATCAAAGGCTTTCCTTTGTTGTCGACCTTTTGCCCAGTTTGCATGTTTACAAAACCATATTTCAGATTGTTTGTATTATCGGCTTGCGAATCATAACAATTTCATTTGCTTTTCGGCTGACAAGTAGTTTACATTTTTACATTTCTCTAGATCGAAAAAAAATTTTTTTTCCATGCTCCATATTTCAATTCATGTTTTCACCTTAATCATTTTAACCGTTCCAATTCTGCAAATCCTATACGGAGTTTTCACGTGAACCCTTTTTATCCTTTTCATACTACCAGTGTCACAGGGGCACCTCGAGGTGGTATAATGGTTAGCAAGCTTGTCTCGCTAGAACAATTACGACTGAGTAGTGAGTTCGATTCTCACTGGGTGCCCCATACATTCGGCCTTGTGCCACATCTGAGCTACGCTTGGAAAATCACTACTACCAATGTTACAATAGCGTCTCATAAACGCTTTCAACTACGAGTCATACTTTATACTGTTACATATTTAGAGTTATAGATGGGCTATTCAGAGTTAAAGATTTTTCTAAAATTTGGTGCAGTCCAAAATTATTGCACCCCCTTATGGAAATTATGAAATAATATTGCTTTATGGCAATTGTAATGTTTTTCTTTCTTAATTCGACATTTAATACAAACACCCTTTCAAAATGAAATAGTATATGATTCTATAACATTCTAAAAAGGTAACGAAGAAGACAATACGTGAGTGCCACGTACCACGATAACTCATTCGTTTTTCAACCATGCCGAAGACGGCTGAATTTGACAAGAATCTCCGTATGAAGATAGTTGATGCGTACAAACAAGATGATGGATATACAACACATTCGAAACGTTGAAATGTTCCTAGATTGACTTTAGTTCCACCAGTTCAGACCCGTACAGCTAGGACACGCCATGCCATTTTTGCGGAGTTGAATTATCCTCATTTATTCCAAATACAAGACAAAGTTCCTCAGACTATTACCCACCCAAAATTACAACGCGTGGATGCTTCCTCGAACGCTAACATCTTTACCTCTTCAAGTCATTATTTTTCCTCCTTATCCTCATAATCTTCCTAGCACCCCCTCCTTCCTTCCTTTCTTTTCCAAAATTTCACGAATTATTCAAAACTAAATACGTAAACAATTATTTATGATAAATTCAGTAAGTACTTGCAAATATTCGCATTTCCTTAGAAAATATGCAAATATTCAGTCGGGGGCGAATAATTATGTCCACAACTGTATGGCACAATATACTCCATTTTTAATCTAATCTGACTATTGTATAGCTAAAACATGCGCTTTCTTTCACTGCGCATGCGAAATGTGTCACCGCTGTGCGAGCTAACACACTTGCACAGCGGACATATTTGCATTCTTCAAAAACAATTTTATTTTGCTTTGGAAATCAATTATACACTATTTACATTATTAGGACTATTGTCCCTCATCTCTGTCGCCAAATTTATTACAACGTTTCGGCCGTTGTACTCTCCGGCCTTCTTCAGGTGGTTGGAATGTCGAACTGAACACTTTTATTTCGCTCACTGAAGTAGACTGTTCTAGTTCCACATGCCACGTCTAATGGATGTCAGTTATCAGTTATCTCCTGTTAATTCCCCTCTCCAAGTTCTCCACCGATTTAACGAGGTATTAAGCTCACACTCTTTGGGTCCAGTCACTGGATCTAACTAACGGCTTTATCCACTGTGCCAACGTTGGTCCGCTGCTTGATAAAAAGAAATGCTACACATTTCTATATTTATTAGCGAATCTGTCTGATGCGGAAAAACAATTCCATGGCGATTTGTTTCTTTCTTCTCTTGTTCTCTTGTCACCCACTTTAAGCAAAGTGGCATCTTGTAGTAAATGATTAGAAAATTTACACCGAGAAAGATTCGTCAGGCCAACCTGAATCAAGATAGAATAGTAATGTTCTTTCTATTTACATCAGTGATGGGGCAAACGTAAAGTGGCATCTTGTAGTAAATGGTTAGAAAATTTACACCAAAGTAAGATTTGCCAGCCCAACCTTAATCAACATAGAATATTATTGTCCTTTCTTTTTTTATAGTTAATTTAACTTAGCTCAGGTATGCATTCTCATTGGTCCTTTTTATTTATTAAAACCGTTTTAACAGTAATCTTTACCTTGAGTGTCAGTCGAACCTGACAGTGGGTGAACGTTAGTATATAAAAACGACCATCAAATCAGAATTTTTTGTCCGTTGAAACGTTTTTCAATGCTTCCCGAGTTTCATTCTGTTATGAGACCATCGCACCTAGTTACTCTAGTCATCTCGGAGAAAGTTCACTAAATGGACGTCTTATTGAGACGAAATCTACTGGACTCCTTGCGGTCATATTCTTTGTAATCTAGCCTGGCTCTTATTGATAAGCAAGGAGGCCATCTCTGCCTTAGTTGTAATATTTTGGCCTACATTTTCCGATTTGGCAGCCCTATCTACTTTAGATTCAAATGCCGTTTGTACTGCTAATCTATCTAGGTTAGCTTAGCGACTATACTGTAGTTGGCGACAAACTTATTACCAACCTCAGCTGCTGTCAATTGTCGCCAATGTCAGCTGGCTCTGTAAAGCCTTTCCATTCAACAAGGATGTGTTAAATTTACAGAAATCGGCTCATCCTAGACTAAGATTGATTTATGTTTAATCAAACCTAGTGAGCCTGTGTTCCAAATAATCTATGCGATAAAAACTTGGGAAACCTAGAGTCCCACGTTGACTCTCCTTACTAAAACTCAGCCAATGTTACTAGGACGCTGTTCTTGAACCCCGAATTGGCACTATCTGCCCAAGTCCATTCTACCTACTCGGGATATTCATTTCGAAACTTATCTACAAAATCAAGTTTATCGATAATTCAGAAGGAATATTAATAAAACTATACCCCATATATTTCGACGAAAAAAAAAAAGCAGACCGCTTCCTGTTGACATTTGGCAGGTAATCTCCGATGAAAGCAATTACTTTCTCCTTTATGAAGCACACAATCCTGTCTGTCGAATCTATGAAGACAAGCGAACACGCTGCACTCAAATAGCGGTTTACCAGCCAAGAGTCACCTCTCAAACGTCTATCAAAATGTGCTCAGAAAAGGGGAGACCTTCTCGATAAAACTTTTATCATAGCCATTTGCAATAAGTCTCTTAAGAAATATGTGTCCACACCGAGGCGTTGAAGGTCACGAGCTAGTCAAGCCCTTTGAGACACTGACCCCAGGCCTCGTCATTCAATGTCGTTAAAAAGAGTGTTATGATCGATTTACTGGTGTAGATGTGAGAAAAAATATTCTAGGTGTGTGGACTGTCGCATAGACCAGTTTTTACGCCAGTACGCACTTGTAAAATAACTAAAACTCTGGGGCACATTTTAAATTTTAATAAGGAAAAATTAGTCATCAAGGCCTTTAAAGGCTTGGCCTGTTATCCCCTATTATAGACTTAGGAAAATTACATTTAATGTCTATCATTATTGGTTGAGAATTCCCAAAGAAGATTAACAGTACAGATTTAATTTAAAAGGATTTATGAAAAATCTGCTACATTTTTAGAGTGGCCGATGACTGATTTAAATCCCTTGACGAATACAAAAGGGATTATCCACTCCTTAAAAATCCTTAAAGATTAAAGAATTTAGCATTCAGTTTAAAATGACATGGAAGCAATGTGCTTGGTGTCTCTAGCTTTTTAAAAATAAAGATTTTTTAAATATAAAAATAAATTACTCTTTTGTTATATATATAAAGGGCGTTCCAATAACTTGGACCGATTTTAAATGTGAATTAAGTTTAATAATTGTTTTTCTTTTTCTTTCAGATTTGACAGACGTTTGGTCGGTATTATTTTTCGCACATAATTGCCATGACTTAAATGACATCATCCAATAGAGAAATAAATAAATTTTCACCAATAACACTGATTTATTTACTGCTGCTTTTGATCCGTCTTAATGAAACACACTTATATATAATCCGTCTTAATGAAACATCTTTATATAGTGTCCAAATTCTGCTATACTTACAAGGAAGTTTACTCAATATTAGAGATATGGTGGATATAGGAATCAACACTGTATACTATGTGGTGACTATCAGTTTCACATTACACTTACTTCCGCCTCTTACATTCATACAGCAACCTCATTCAGTTATCTTCTGGCTTGAGCGGCTCTTGGGTTTGTATTGAGTGAACATAAAAAAGAAGAAAAAAATAGATTGAAGAAACTATTTCACTTTTACTCGTCTCATAAACCATTACTACCACAAATCCCCACCTTACTCTCCATTTCCTCTAATGGAGGACCCGGGAAATTTCCCAGACGCTCCCGAAGTAATCACCCTCATCAGGAACACTGGAGACAGCCTAAAAATGTGGGACTAATTGGCGGGCACAAAAACTCCTTCTCACAGCTCAATTTCGCCGTAGAATAATTTTGCCGTATAGTGCTTTTGCCGTAAGACAATTTTGCCTCCTTTTTTTTAATATGCGAAGTACCTTGTTATGAATTCTATCTGGCTCACTCTATTGCTACTTCGTTTTAAACATTTTAATAAGCGAAGTAACAGTAATCAAAATCCTACATCATTCATCCTATTCAGTAAAGAGTGCAAAAATTTCAACTTGACACCAGAACCTACGTCACGCAATTTCATATTATCAGACTTAACGTTAAACTTTCTGTTAACATAATATCAATTTGCCAATAATTCTCACTCAGGCAATATATATTATTTCAAACAAACTTACAAGTTGAATTACGCAACCAACTTCAATATAAAATATCTGATCAAAGAAAGATAACCTTTTCAAACACTCAGTAAGTCTTTTAAAATTTACACAAATTATATGGAATCATAAAATGTTTAAATTCACTATAAATGCCTAAATATTGAAATACACATTCGTATAATTGAACATAGATTATAACAACACAACCTTTTGATCCAAAATATTATTGACATTTAAATCATCAAACACAAAAACATTTTAAAATTAAAATATACTTGATAACAAGGTACTTCGCATTTTAAATTGAACATTACTACAAAAGGGACGCTCAAGATAAGGGTATCGAAAAAAAATGTGGCGAAATTGTCTTACGGCAAAAATCCTATAAAACGAAGTTTCCTACGGCGAAAATTCCCGAGGCGAGTTTTCCAACGACAAGAATGTTTCCGGCGAATGTTCAAGATACGATTTTATATGTTTTTGTAAGGACAAAAACAAAGACATTTGGACAAATTGTATATAAAGAAAATTTATATCAAGGTGTTTTCTGTGAATATGTGCTATGCATAAGAGTGAATGGTGATGGATGAGTTCTTCTGGTGAATGAGCAAATTGTAATGGATGAATGGGGCGTGAATCCGATTAGCTTGGTCTAGCATAGTTAATGTTGACCAACCTTACTCTGCCCCCACCTTTAGTCTTGTGTCACATTTGCTGCATTTAAGGGCAATAAATATACTTAGCATCACTGTATCAGAGTAGAATGCTGATCCTCAGGATCGGAGGGCACCAGCAAATGTATTTCAGGGTTACTCAATGGTTTACAATGGATATCAGACTCAGGCTCCTCCACTTCTGTAGTGCTCCTTTTCCACAAGAGTATCTTGTTCTCTAATTTTTAGTTCTCCTTAATCGTATTTGTTCCCAACTAGAGCCAAATTATACACAGATACAGTAGACTGGTGTCCGTCATTAAATCCTACATGGGCATATTGGGGATTGGCTTCTAACAGCTGAACTTCGTTGACTAAAGATTTGTACTTATTATCACGGACATTACGATGCAAGAGAACCGGACAAGGGCTGGTAGCCAAGTGGGCAAGGAATGACCACTAGGTGACCGGCGCTGATATGAAAATATTCTTTCATGGGTGTTGGTGTTCTTTAGGTTTTTGGAATGCTTCCACTGACTCGCGATTTAAAGGGAACGATCTAGCCATAATTAAGGGTTTGATATTATCCGAAAACTTTGATATCTATTGGGAAAACAATAATAATAAGAAAAGAAACCGAAAACCCTGCGAAGGGCAGCTTTATCTTTAGGGATAGGTGATTCTTTACGTGGACATAGTCGGTCGGCATCAGGTTTAAGTATTCCAATGAGATATGGTGTCGCTAAGAAAATTAATAGAAGTGGCTGATAGGGAGGACTTTTTTCGCTGAAAGTAAGATTATGTAGTCTGGCTCCCTCAAGAAATTTTGAGAAATTTTTATCGTGCTCCTCTTGGGTCTTGCCAGCTACATCTATGTTATCTACATAAGCGTCTGTTCCGTGCAAGTTATTCCTCGTGATAATGTTGCGCTGGAAGCAAGACACCCTGTTAGTGAATCCAAATGGAATACGATAAAACTGGTATAATTTGCCATTAGCTTCAAACGCGGTATACGGTTTGTCTTCCCCTCGAAGGGGTATGGTGATATGCGCTCTTCAAATCCAAAGATGAATAAATTTTATTTTTAAAGATTTCCGAAACCAGATCGTCCATTCATGTTAGGAGGTAGGCGTCGAGTCGAATGAATCTATTAATAGTTCTACTATAATCCACAATTAATCTCTTTTTATGCCGTTCGTTATCAACAATTAAAATTTGAGTTCACCAATGAGACATGGTTTCCTCAATTATTCCATCTCTTAACAGTTTATTAACCTCAATGGATATCAAAGTTTTCGGATAAGATCAAACCCTTAATTATGGCTGACTCGTTCCCTTTAAATCGCTCGTCTGTGGTAGCATTCCGAAAGCTTAAAAAAGAAATCGAGACTACCTTTACGTTATTGAAGAAAACGTACCCGCCAGTAATCGAGACGGGCGCTTCTGATACGGCAATTGCCACTGCGTTGAATCAGGCCGGCCGTCCAGTGGCTTTCTTCTCGCGATCACTAACACCGACTGAACAAAAGTACGCTTCAGTAGAAAAGGAAGCTTCAGCTATTATAGAAGCTGTCAAAATGCGGTCTCACTACTTATATGGTCGACACTTTGCCAGCGTTACAGACCAGCAGGCTGTGAGCTTCATTTTTAATATACAGATAGACCTGAAAAAATTTAAAATGATAAGATCCAGAGATAGAAAATGGAACTGGAGAACTAGAATTATAAAATTACTTATGGACCAGGGAAAGATAATATACCTGCTGACACACTCAAGGGCTCATTGTGGCGCTATCGTACAAAAAGAAAAAAGTTATATAAGTTCCACGGTGGGCACCTCGACGTGGTGTAATGGTTAGAAAGCTTGTCTCGCTAGATCAATTACGACTGAGTAGTGAGTTCGATCCTCACTAGGTGTCCCATAATTTCGGCCTTGTGCCACATCTAAGCCTGGCTCAGCGTAAAAATCCCTTCTTGGAGGGATTTCTAGGGCATGGCTTATCATCTCTCAGTTGCGTCTCTGTCTTTGGGCAGAGTGCGCTCAGGAGCTTCTCTGTCTAAAGGACAGAGGGGCAACTGAGAAAATTATACTGAGAAGTACCCAGATCTGGGGAACAGCTGCCCGAAGCCGCGCCCTCCCATTGCCCCAGAGGGAGTGATCGGTGGTCGCACCGAGGCCAGCGCAACCGACGGTTGTGGGGGCTGAGTGCAATTTTTGTCCTTGTCCCGGGCGTACGCGCTCGGGTCCCCACCTAAAAAAGACGTTGTGTCACATCTCATCCAAGTGGGGGGGGGGAGTTAATACTGTGTAATAATTAGCAAGCTTGTCTCGCTAGAACAATTACGACTGAATAGTGAGTTCGATCCTCACTGGGTGCCCTATACTTTCGGCCTTGTGCCACATCTAAGCTACGCTTGGAAAATCACTATATGAGCTCCACAAAGGTCTTTGTCACCCTGGTATAACCAGTTTAGCCCACTTTGTCAAAGTCAGAAAACTACATTATTTACATTATTCGGACTATTGTCCTCATCTTTGTCGCCATGTTTATCACAACGTTTCGGTCGTTGTACGCTCTGGCCTTCTTCAGGTGGTTGGAATGTCGAACTGAACCCTTTATTTCGCTCACCGGGGTAGACTGTTCTAGTTCCACGTGCCATGTTTAATGGATGTCAGTTATCAGTTATCTCCTGTTAATTTTTCCCTCTGAAAGTTCTCCATTGCCTTAACCGGGTATTGAACTCACACTCTTTGGGTCCTGTCACTGGATCTAACCAACGCCTTTATCCACTGTGCCATGTATCCTTGAGAACATGGCACGTGGAACTAGAACAGTCTACTCCAGTGAGCGAAATAAATGGTTCAGTTCGACATTCCAACCACCTGAAGAAAGCCGGAGCGTACAATGTTGTGATAAACATGGTGACAAAGATGAGGACAATAGTCCGAATAATGTAAATAATGTACATAATACCTCATCTCAGAAATATAGACAGATAATGAAGGGCCGAAACGTTGTAATAAATATGGCGACAAAGACGAGGACAATAGTCCGAATAATGTAAATAATGTACATAATACCTCATCTCAGAAATATAGACAGATAATGAAGGGCCGAAACGTTGTAATAAATATGGCGACAAAGACCAGGACAATAGTCCGAATAATGTAAATAATGTACATAATACCTCATCTCAGAAATATAGACAGATCAGGAAACTACCTTACTCTATGGAAGATGTAAAAAAAAAAAAAACTATGCGTAGATTTCCAGTTTGTGCAAGATGGAAACCACGTTTCTACAAACCTGAAAAAATTCACCTGGTAAAGGCAACACAAGCAATAAGAAGAATCGGCATAGACTTTTAAGGGGTCTCTTCTTTCTAACTCACAGAACTGTTATATGTTAACAGTAATAAACGAGCACTCTCGGTATTCTTTTGCTTGCCCCAATATGACAACTAGCGTGGTAATTAAATGCTTCATTCAGATTTTTACCGCGTCCGTGACTCCTTTCTATATCCACTTCAACCGGGGTTCCTCGTTTCTATCTAGGGAACTGTGTGAATACTTCTCTAATTTGGGTATAGCTACGAGTCAAACAATCCTTTACAACCCCCACGGGAATGATCAGTGTAAACGATACAATGAAATTATCTGGAAGCACATCACACTGGCCTTGGCTTGGAGAAATCTATGAGAATCTTAGTGGAAAGTTGTTCTACCCGGAGTACTGCATGCTATATAATCTTTACTCTGTACCGCTTAATTAATAGCACTTCCTCGGGCGGCTCGGTTTCGAGCAGCGTTAACCGATTTGAAACTGCATTCTTTAACTAGTAGTTGTAACCCCTGAACATACTCATCTCTATCTTCGTCTTCTCTTTGTCCACGCGTTACTAGAACATGTTTGGCGAAGATTTCGTTTGTGGTTTTTATGTAGCATTCTTTGAGGCGATTTACAGCAGATTCAAAAGTAGCATACAAGGCAATATGGTCGTACGGGTCCGAGGAAATGCTATTAATTAAGATATCCATTTTGTCTTGTTCATCGTGTACAGTATCATCTGTAGTTTTTCGTAGAAACGAAGTGAAGGTCCTATACCAATGACTGAAGATTTTAGTCGCAGGGGGTGAGTTAGGGGATACGTTTATTCTCTCGGGTTTCAAAACTTTGTCCATCCTTCAATCCAGTCTGTTTATTTAATTAGGCTACGGTGGCAAAAATGAAGCTACTACTCTAATGAACACTGGTAGCTCTACACTATTTACATTATTCGGACTATTGTCCTCATCTTTGTCGCCTTATTTATTACAACGTTTCGGCCGTTTTACTCTCCGGCCTTCTTCAAGTGGTTAGAATGTCGAACTGAACACTTTATTTCGTTCACTGGGGTAGAAACATGCAATGATAACAGCAAAAATTGCAATATGAGCACTGGTAAAAAATGCTTGCTGAAGACATTAGGTTTATAATAACCAGAAATTCATATACAGATGTCCTCAAGGACACATGGCACAGAAGGTGGTGGAAAACTTGGTGAGAGAATTAAGCAGGAGATAACTGATAACTGACATCCATTAGACATGGCATGTGGAACTAGAACCTGAAGAAAGCCGAGGCGTACAACGGCCGAAACGTTGTAATAAATATGACGACAAAGATGAGGACAATAGTCGGAATAATGTAAATAGTGTACATAATACCTCATCTCAGAAATATAGACAGATACTGAAGGATCGGATAAATATGGCGACAAAGATGAGGACAATAGTCTGAATAATGTAAATAGTGTACATAATACCTCATCTCAGAAATATAGACAGATACTGAAGGATCGGATAAATATGGCGACAAAGATGAGGACAATAGTCTGAATAATGTAAATAGTGTACATAATACCTCATCTCAGAAATATAGACAGATACTGAAGGATCGGATAAATATGGCGACAAAGATGAGGACAATAGTCTGAATAATGTAAATAGTGTACATAATACCTCATCTCAGAAATATAGACAGATACTGAAGGATCGGATAAATATGGCGACAAAGATGAGGACAATAGCCCGAATAATGTAAATAGTGTACATGATACCTCATCTCAGAAATATAGACAGATAGCTCTGTATCCTTTATTTCACTCGACTACGCGAAAAGATACTAGATAAAATTTAAACCTGCAGTGGGGAATGTGTCTATGGCTTCTTCCTCCCTTAACGCTTCAATAAAAGGGCAATACTCCGTCAATTTAAGTTTATTAGGTGAATGTTATTTGAATGTTTCACTTTGCGTCCTTCCCAATGTTTATAGTGATGTAATTCTCAGGCAAGACTTCAGGAACCAACATTCTAGTGTATCTTTTCGTTTGGCGTTTCTAAGAAAAGCCTATCTATTTTGAGATCAACTGCATGTAGCCTACCATCTGCGATTTTTTTCGAATCTCGATCCTAAATGCAAATCTATTTCTACGAAATCTGGTTGATAAACACTTTATACAACAGAGAGTAATAAAATATTAAGTGACGCAATCATTGAGGAAAGCATGTCTCATTGGGAGCTCAAATTTTAATTGTTGATAACGAACGACACAAAAAGAGATTAGTTTGGGATTATAGTAGAACTATTAATAGATTCACACGACTCGACGCTTACCCCCTAAAATGAATGGCTGATCTAGTTTCGGAAATCTCTAAATATAAAATTTATTTTTCTTAGGATTTGAAGAGCGCATATCACCATACCCCTTCGAGGGGAAGACAAACCGTATATCGCGTTTGACGTTAATGCTTATGGCAGTAGGATAGATAACGGTTGATCTTAGATTTGAATAGGTTAAGATTCTAATAATCAGAGAAGCACCCTCCCTGGAGTCTATTCCATAAAATAGCATTTCTTGGGAAGAAGATGGCTGATGTGGGACTTCATTCTTACCAATGGAATATGAAGGAGTTGAGGATGTTTCGACTTTATTTGTGGCCTGGCCACTCTTAGCTGTAAAGGTCTGAACTGGTGGGACTAAGGAATGAAGTTCGTCTGAACATTTTTCAGGGCAGTGAGAAGCTTGCGATGTTTTGTTTGTGGGAAAGAGGTTGCAGAGTGGAAAATAATTTATCGCCCACAAGGACGCAGAGACGCTTTTAGACACTACCGAGAGTGGAAAGTAAAGACTGGGTAGCTCCTGCCCATGTATGGCAGCAATATAATTTTGGCGCGATCTAATTTTTATAAAGATAGATAATGAGTTAGTTGATTTGTTTAGCGACACATCAACTCCTTATAGGTCATTTAATGCCGAAATTTAATTTTCTTGGGATCTTTGAAGAAATAAAAATATGATGTTATTCTGCTTTCACAATTGAATACATGGTAGATGATACTCAGCTTTTGTGCATAAACATATTTGTGTGGCCATAATTACTAGAGGTGGTGATATATGTGTTTTATGTTGATTTTTAAAGTTATTTTGGAATACAGTTTAAGTTCAGAAATTTTAGGTTATATGAATTAATCTCATGAAAGTTCATGTTGGTTGTTTGATTGATTTTGTTTAGCGGCATATCAACATCTCTATGGGTTATTTAACTCCGAAATCTAAATATTTTTAACACATAAAATGTATTACGGATTATGTATTGTCGGTATTTTTACTGTTAAAATGGATTTTTATACTTTCATGGTGTTTTTGTTGAAGGGTCTCACTATTTGCCCATAGTTGGAACCCTAACAGGTTCTACCAACCTTGGAACAGGGTGGACCTGGGAACAACAGCAATTAACAGGTGGTTCCACGCACCTCAAAACCTCCAATCTTTTGATGAGAGGTCTTGCTGCCGGATGTAGTTTATTGTCATACCCAGGAATTTATAAAGATAGAAAATATTCGGATGAGTCAAGTATTTTCTGAAAATGTACAAGGAACTAGCCATTTTCCCTCTCTCTTTAGAGATGGTTCGTATATATGAGTTGGTGGGGTAGTTCTACTAGTAACGTTAGTAGTAGAAGTAGAGGCTGTATAGGAGGTTCTGGTAGTAGTAATGGTTCTTTTGGAAGAAGGCAGGGTACTAGAGGAGGTTGTCACCCCAGCTGGGCTTTGCTTTTGTGTATACAGCTGTTTCTTAAGAACCAATAGGCGTTTTGTTTTCTTTTACAAGTTTAGAAAAGTAAAAATAACAAACACGTCTGACCGCTGCCAAACGGACAAACATAATTTTTAGAAAAAAAGTCAGATACAAACGGCTAACACCTGTACTTTTGCTTCCATTTTAATAGCCAAAATGCAACCAATCAAATCCCAGCATAATTTAATCCAATTCGGAGCTTACATTGATAACAATAGCCAAGTAAAATATTTCAATACGAGTCATGTCATTTTGTTTAATGTCGCTGTTAAGCAATTTACATCATCGATGTTTCAGTCACCACCATTAATATTAAGATTATTATAAGAATATTTCAAAACAATAGCAAACTGAAATATCTTACTTTTTTCTGTTTATTATTAAATTCATTTTCCGTTATCATATCTATCTATCTATCTATCTATCTATCTATCTATCTATCTATCTATCTATCTCAGTGTGTACATATCTATCCATCTATCTATGGATCTAACTCAGCCTGTTCATTATCTATCTATCTATCTATCTATCTATCTATCTATCTATCTATCTATCTATCTATCTATCTATCTATCTATCTATCTATCTCAGTTTGTTCATATCTATCTATCTATCTATCTATCTATCTATCTATCTATCTATCTATCTATCTATCTATCTACTAATCACCCCTTTTTTTTAGGAGCAACGTCGTTACATATTGAGTTAATCTTTGGTGATTTGCTTTAACACCGTGGCATGTCATGTATAGAGCTCTTGCTTCGCTACTCATTAGCTTAACTCTGTGATGTTTTCATAGCATATTGTAGTAATCTCAGTGGCCTGGGAACGTCAGTTCAGCCTATACACGCTTGTCACGCGAACTGGTTTCTCACGGCAGTGGTTGACGGCTGCTGTTGAACCTGGCGTTGAAGGTTGGTAATAACGAACAAACGTATTCGAAATGGAATGAATATATATTTATGTTGGTTCTCCACACATACGGCCAAGATAAAGTTAGTTTTATTCACCTCCCGAAAATTGGATATGAAACATTAGCCCATTTCACTAACACGCATCTTACCAGCGCAAAGGCGATAATGATCTAATTTTACATCTCCGATGTGCTCAGTCGATGCAGTCGTTAACCGACATCAGTTGAAAGAGAAAAGAGGAAAAGTGGCTTGGAGCCCCTGTGTGACTTCTTTTTATTGTAGGCTCACGCAGTTAGTTAACTCTTGATGGTATCTCTTGATTGGTTGATTTTGTCGTAATCCACTTTCAGATTCTTTTCTTTTCTGAGATATCTCTCTTGCCAGGTTTTGCTTGGCTATTTTCTTTGAACGTTATAACAAAGTTATTGTAAATTGCGAGTTGAGGAAAGAAAGAAGAAGGGAATGTATTTTTGTGTAGCCATCTTTGAATATGTGGTTTTAGTATTTTTAAAATAATTTTGTTCTGTGCCCACTACAAGCTTTATTTTAAAGAAATCAGATTTAAGTATAGCATAAAACATAAGTTTTCGACAGTTGTGCATGCATATTTTTGTGGTGAGGCTATCACTCCTCTTTCGAGCAAGATCTAAGACTTGGCAGATAATTTCAGTGAAGCGAAAACCCGAAACGATTTGGTGTTGCATTCTGATTGGTGAATTATGTTGATGAATCACTAACAACTAGACCAATCAAGAAACGGTAAAAGACATCAACATTCAGACCTTGTTAACGGAGACAGAAAATCATTAGTTGAGTGACATTTTTGGACAAAAGTCTTTTGGTCCTTTTCTTATATTACATAAGTAAAGACACTTTTTCTTATAGAATTTTAAAATGAACATGCTTTTCATTCTTTGAGTTATGCTGAACTCATTACTATGGAACAAGGTTTCTCAACGTGGACCATATGCACCCCCTCGGACGATATGAGATATTTTATGGGGTCAAAAGGCCAAGTCTGACAAATGGGGGGCAAAGAGAGGCCACAGAAAATTTAGGACCCACAAAATATACATATGGAGTATTTTGTATTAATCATTGTTTAAAATGAAATATTAAATTTATTATTAAGTTAAATATTAAATTAATCTAAGCCATTTTGTTAACATAAATATTTATTTATTGTTATTTTTTCATCTGATCAATGCAAAATGTCTGTTTTAATATTCAATTTCTTAAGATTTAAAAACTCGTAATTGAAAGTTTAAATTAAGGTATGCTTTTGCCAACTTGTCTTTCACTTTTGAAAATCTAAATGTCCTGAACAAAGAGCTCCAAGGAAAAGACTCCACCGTGTTTTCCTGCAAGGAGGCAATTAACTCATTTAACGGGAAACTAATGCTGTTATAGTTGAACCTTGGGAGACGTGAGTTTGTACAGTTTCCTTCCTAAGTAAATATATCCACCAAGCTGCTTGATGATGACCTAGCAGTGTATGCTGATCATTTGAAGCAGTTGCATAAAGATATGAAAACTCGCTTCTCTGATCGACTCCAAATGACAGTGCCACACTGGTTTGTGGGTCCCTTCATGGCTGATGCATCTGAAGTTGATATCACCCTACAAGAAAGTTTCATTGAACTTCAGAATAACACAGCAGTTCAATTGAGGTTCAAGCGTGGCGGATACCAGAAGCTGTGGATGAATGAAGACATGCATACGAATTACCCACTACTCTGGAAGCGAGTGAAGTTGCTCTTACTCGCTTTACCCACATCTTACTTGGTTGAGTCTGGTTTTAGTCGGATGATGCATCTGCTGTCAAAGACTCAAAATCGCCTTGACGTCGAAAAAAAGAGGCGATTTTAAGTCAAACATTGACAATTTGGCAGCCCTGCACCAGTCACACGGTTGCCATTGCAACCATGCAATACAGAGCTGATGGTACGTGTATTTTTTGTTTTGTAAATAAATGATTTTATTCAAATAAAATGTTTATCCAAATAATATTATTCTTTGATCTACAACTGGAGTTAGTGTTTTGATACCATAGTACTATCCAAATTACAACCTTTAATATTCCTACTTCCCTGGATATATTAAGTTGAGGGATGGGACAGGAGGGAGGTGGAGGGGTAAGAACTCAAGAGGGGCCATAAAAAAACTCGCATTGGATTGAAGGGAGCTACGACCAAAATAAGGTTGAGAAACATTGTTATAGATAAAGCTATTCTGTATCTTTTCTTTACAGTTTTCTTGATCTTCTTGCAATTTAATTTATACATACTACCCGTTTTTCTGCTTTGAATTTAAAGTGAATCCTCATCCTATGGATAGACCTAAAAAGAAATAAATCTTTTGCTTGCCAGCCATTTTGAAAATAGGATGAGGATTTACCTTAAATTCAATACCGAAAAACTGGGAGAACGTATAAATAAATTTCAACAAGAATAAAAAAAAAATGTAAAGAAAAGATTCAAAATAAATATAGCAGCTATTTTTTTTTACAAAGGTCGCACAATTTCATTCGTTTCTTTCCTGCCGAGAGATGCCTGCTTAGCGGGAAACGTACTGATGATTTATTATTTAAGCATACACACGAATACATACACACATTTTTCGTTCGTTTTTTATCTAATAAAGTCTAGTAAGGGCGAAATGTCCGATCAAGTTTTAATGAAACGGCTTTCCATTTGTCACATTCTTCAAACCCTTTCTAGATTCTGCAGCCTATTTTATACAGGTAAGTCTACAGGGTGTTCCGAAGGTCTTGTCACCTATAGCGTTTCTTCCAAACTAGGAAGCTCGTGTCAGCCATCTGAAATGAAAAATTATATTATATATTATTTTTGTGATGTTAACGGACACTCATTACCACTTTTGTGGTGCCAACGAATATTCGCTGTCACTTTCGTAATGCTCGTTGTAGTAGAGACTTTGTAATCGCAGATGCAACTATAGTAACGCCGTTGAACAATACTGGTGTCAGACGCCTTCGAATAACACTCGCACTAATAGTACTTGCTCGATAATACTCACCTGAAAGTAAACACCGAATAGTGATCAGTATAGAGAAATAATATAGTAAATAGTATAGAGAATAGCGATCCGTATAGTAATAGAGGATAGAGTAGAAATGACGACCCGAATAGTAATAGAGGATAGACTAGGAATGCGATCATTTAGACGTCAAGCTACTTTCTACTTATATACAATTCTTCTATGGTCACGTGGTCTACTTAATTCAATAATGGGATCGCCTGTGTTTGCTCACTGGCGATCTATGTTCAAAGTATCGGCAGCGATATTTTATTCCTATATAACAATTATATTACAAACCAATATGTTCATACATTTTTATGTTTATACATTCTTTTTTATAGATACAAATATTTAAGTAAATGCTCTGTTTATAATAAACAGTATTAACAACATTTACCGAATTGAATGTCCGAGAAATTGTCATGGAAAATATGCGTCCTCCGATAGGAATCGAACCTGTATCCTATACGGAACCGTCATATAGTCTGACGTGCTTTTAACCGATTGGGCCACAGAGGAGCGTTTCGGTTAGCAAGGTCGATTTTACTGTTTTTAAACTACAATTTTCTATGATTTTCTCACGTACATTCATATCTGTGTATCCAAATGTAAACAAATGACGTCACACATTATGAAATAGACAAAGTCCGACAATTATTTTAAAACATTTTTATGTTTATACATTCTTTTTATAGATACAAATATTTAAGTAAATGCTCTGTTTATAATAAACAGTATTAACAATGACTTAAAATAATTGCCGGACTTTGTCCATTTCATAATGTGTGACTTCATTTGTTTACATTTGGATACGCATCGAGCAGATATGAATGTATGAGAGAAAATCATGTAATATTGTAGTTTAAAAACAGTAAAATCGACCTTGCTAACCGAAACGCTCCTCTGTGGCCCAATCGGTAAAAGCACGTCAGGCTATATGACGGTTCCGTATCGGATACAGGTTCGATGCCTGTTGGAGGACACATATTTATCTATGACAATTTCTCCGGCATTCAGGCCGGTGAATATTGTTAATACTGTTTATTATAAACAGAGCATTTACTTAAATATTTGTATCTATAAAAAAGAATGTATAAACATAAAAAATGTCTTAAATTAATTGTCGGACTTTGTCTATTTCATAAACCAATATGTAAAGAAGCTTATTTAGAGTTTTCCTATCATTCAGCAAAATTTATTTGAAATGCTGTTATAGTGATATGGCTGTTAAGTAGCAATGTTTTCGTTCTTATACTTTCCAGCCTGCTGTACAGTATCACCCTTAAATAAGTGCCTTTCACGACTCTTTTTTTGTAGAAAGTTATTATTTTTTTTAGACCAAACATAGAAGGACATTATTTATTATTATTATTTGTTTAATTTTCACTTCGTATTTGCTAAATTTTGCACGATGAAAATGAATATTAACATGTATTATTTATGAGCAAGGGGTGCCTCGAATCGGTGTAATGGTTAGCAAGCTTGTCTCGCTAGAACAATTACGACTGAGTAGTGAAATTGATCCTCACTGAGTGTCCCCTACTTTCGAATTTGTGCCACATCTAAAGTACGCTTGGAAAATAACTATTATTTATGAGCAAAATCTATAATATTGAAACTAAACTTTCAAAAATATGAATATATGGCAGCCCCAAAACAATATAGTCACAAGTAGAGGTTTTATTTTATTCTATACAGTAAATATATTTCAAACCCATTACCGATCATGTTTTTAGTAAGGGATTTAAATATAAATAAAAGACACAACGATAAAAAATATTTCATCAGTTTAGTTTTCAGTTTACAGACATTTAGTTCACACAGGAAAAAAAAAAAGAAGCTTTCTTCCTGTTTGAAAGAATTTGTGTTTTTTTTCTCCACACAAACACAACAACGACTACAGCAAAATAGCTACAGGACTGAATATGGAAAAAAAGAAGCACAGTTGATAAAATTGTACGATATCACAAGAAAAGTAGAAATGTCTGGTTTGTAGAGAAACAACACGGTCGAGCAAACAAACTGACGCAAATATCTGTTCGTTTTGTCAGGATATTTGGCAATAAAGACTCGAGAATATTGGCCGAGGGAGAGCTCAAATAAGTGTATTCCGTGAATGTTTCGAATACAACAATCAAAAGTATTCCGAACAAAACCAGCTTCCATTGCCGCCGATCGCATAGGAGACCAGCCATTGAAAGCGAGGCACAAAGAAACCCGATTGAAGTTTACGCAAGTGAATGGGGATAGAAATTTAACGTTTTGAAACAGCGTACTGTGTGTGAGCAGATGACTCAAAAATCATCTTTCTATTTGAATTTCTGGAATGAGAATTTGCCATTATTTACACCATTTACTCATCTATTTTTTTATGATGACAACTTTTCGGTCGTGGTGCCCACTAGCCATCTTAAGGGGCTTGTTGATTCGATTAAACTCTACGGAATCTCGAACTAAATCATTTATTTAATCTACGGGAGCAGACTGTTTTCGTTCTGCTGTCCATGGCTAGGGGAGTTAACTCGTCTTGTTCTTATTTAGTACTTCTCAGTTATTGGTGGCTCTGATTCCACCGAGTTTTAATAAATTTTGTCTTTTTGTTATTTCTCCTAAACCCTATTCTGCCACAAGCTCGCTAGATATGTTATGCGCTCTTTCCTCAAAGACAATCTTCTCCCAGATGACGAAAAAAACTTGATGCAACAGAAATGTGGTTCTACAGAAGGATGCTGAGAATGGCATTGACTTAACATCTGAGCAATGACGAAGTTTTAGTGAAAATGGAAACAAAAAGACACGTATGCTTAACACCAGAAAGAGACAGTTGAAATTCCTAGGGTACATAATGAGGAAAGAGGGCTTGGAAAATTTGGCACTGGCAGGGCAAAATGAAGTCAAGAGAGAAACTGGAAAACAGCGCATAACCTAACTAAAAAGAGTCTGGCTTGGGTTGGTTTGTTTGTTTAACGGCACATCAACAAATTATGGGTCATTTAATGTTGAATTTTTTTGGTGGGAGGAGCATTGGTAATATTATTTTAAATACTACATTGCTGATAATTTTTTACTATGAAAATATATTGCTGGTAAATTTTTCTTATGTATTTTTATATTTTGACCCCAGTTTGGGAGTTCACTATTTGCCCATAGCTGGGATCCTAACAAGTGCTACTAGTGGGTCAGGGTGGACCTGGGAACAACAGCAAATACAGGGGTGGGTCTAAGCTCCTCAAAACTTTCTCCCAGAGGCCTTGTTGTCAGATGCAGTTTATCGTCATACCCAGGACTTAAAGAGATTTTGTAAACGGTTGGCAGAACAGGGACTAGGATTGATAGTATGTATATATCCTCTGGCGGTGAATGAGAACAGTCTGCCTTCATGTAATGAGAAAGTTTCAGTTTGGAATACAGAGAATATGACAGGCCCCTGAAGGTAAAATGGATGCAAACGTTGTGTGGTTAACAACGAAGATGAATTTACCAGTTTGTATAAATCTGTATATTATAATGGTAATTCTTCATCTCAGAAATTCAGATAGAAATTTCTCTCTCTTTCTCTGCCACACTCGTAAATTTCAGTTTGTAGATTGAATGTAAGACTGTCATTTACTTTTATTATCCCAATTATATAATATTGACTCAGGGGACATATGTTACTTGATTCCTAATAGGTTGATGTTAAGGCAAAGAAAAACGCCATAGTTTCCACAATTTAAGCAGCCTCTTATATCTCAAGATGTTCGTAGTGTATATTGATTAATTGATTCGTTTTCTACGACTTACATCAGGTCATTTAAAACCAGAACTATTTTTTAGCTTGTAAGACTGTGTATATATATATATATATATATATATGAAGAAATATAGTCTTAAAGTGTGCTATATTTATGGGATAAAGTGCTCAATATCAGAGATAGAGCGCGTGTAAATATAAAAGTGAACATAGAAGTCAACACTTAGAGGCGACAGTCTGTTTCATGCTAGATGCAATCGTCAGGCCACGAGTGCTGTTATTTTTCTCGGCTATTTATATATGCGGGTCAGTGGTGCATATATATATATATATATATATATATATATATATATATATATATATATATTAATGCATGTTTCATTAAATAGTATAGACAGGTTTTGCTATTTATTTTAAGTAAGTTCCTTTCATATTGTCTGATAAGCTTAATTACATTATCGTTGAAAGATGAAAGGAAAACACCATATTGATACATGTTTAAATCCAATCTAAGCTATCGGCTTACATAAAGCCATTATCAAAGATGACATTTTCAATAAATCAAACAACACACAGACGAAACTACAATGGTAGTCCGCCCTTGCTGCTTGAATGGGCTCAAAGTAACGACAAACTCGTATATACATGTATCAATATGGTGTTTTCCTTTTGTCTTTCAACGATAATGTGATTAAGCCTATCAGATAATATGAAAGGAACTTACTTAAAATAAATAGACAAAACCTGTCTATATTATTTAATGAAACATGCATTAACGAAAAATTGCTGCCGAAATATACACAATATATATATATATCTATATATATCTATCTATACATATATATATATATATATATATATATATATATATATATATATATATATATATATATATATATATATGTAATGGTTTAGTGATACAAGTCTTACGTCTTACTAATTAACCCATAACTGGAGAGAGAAGATGCTTAGCATCGCTTGATAATGGAACGGATCTTTTATTTTAAATTTAATTTTTATGATTGAATTTAAATTGAAGTTTCAGTTTTGAAACATGGGAATTTCGGTGTTGCATGATAATATATTAAAAAAAAACAGTTATAATATTATGCTATACTGTTGTATCGAGCACTGACTTTTTAAAATAAAAATAAATGCTAAGAACTCTGAATTAAAAATCTCATTGTTTTTTCCTATTATTTTAATATATATATATATATATATATATATATATATATATATATATATATATATATATATATATATATGCACACACACCCTTGTGCAAATTAATTGAAACAGATCGAATAATTCCCTTATTATTTACTTTTTTTTCGTATTTTTCAAATGAAACATGACCCAGTGCACACGTTAGTACTTCGTATGTCCAGTCCACGAAGTTGTTCTTTGCAGATTGACCATAGATTCTCGATTGGATTTAAATCAAAAGAGTTTCCGGGCCACTCCATAGTACTTTGATTTGCTCACTGGTAAGGCCTGCCAGTGTGTTCGTGCTGTGTTACAATTTTCGTACGCTTCTTTAGAATAACGTCCATCGCAGACAATGGCGGTATGACAACTAATTGACAGTCGAGACAATAGTGACTGGGCGTAATAAAAATCTGATGCAATCACGGATGACGCAATATTTTTCAAGGTCAAACAAATTTCATCATAAAAACCGAAAATAAATTCATATTACTGCACACCACTGCAAATGACCTAATCTGAGGAAAAAATAGAAATCGATTTACATCCTGTCACTCCAATAAATCTAAAACTGACCGTATGGTGAAAGAAAGGAAACTAAAGCGGTTGTTTCAATTAATTTGCGCAAGGGTGTATATATATAAAAGATGATGAGACAAAGTAGAAAAGCTTTTAAACGACGCGTTTCGCGTGTGTTGGGTTCGGTTTCTTCTGGTCGGAATGAAAGATAAAACTGTGTATAAGGAAAATGCGTCGGCCATGGAAGCTGGTATTGTTCAGTGCGTTTGATCGTTGTATTCGAAACATTCACGACATAGACTTCTTTTTAGCTCATCAACAAACTTGCACAACTTTCTCGGGTCTTTGTTTTCTCAAATCCTGATAAAACGAATGGTGTCAGCGTGTTTGCCCAACCTAGTTACTTTTTGTACACGTCAAACATTTCTACTTTTCTTGTGATATTGTGCAATTTTATCAACTGTGCTTCTTTTTTTCTTCTTTTTTTCCTCTTTTTTTTCTTTTTTTCTTTTTTTCCTTCTTTTTTTCTTCTTGTTATCTTTTTTCTTTTTCTTCTTTTTTTCTTCTTTTTTCTTCTTTTTTCTTTTTTTTTCTTTTTTTCTTTTTTTTCTTCTTTTTTTCTTTTTTTTCTTTTTTCCTTTTTTCCTTTTTTTCTTCTTTTTTTCTTCTTTTTTTCTTTTTTCTTTCTTTTTTTCTTTATCTTCAGTCCTGCACTTGTTTTGTTGCAGCCGCTTTAATGTTTATGAAAGAAAAAAAAATCTTTTAAACAGGAAGAAAGTTATTTCCTGTGTTAGAACCATTAGTGAAATAAATGCCTGTAAACTGAAAACTATGACTTAATAAGAAATATTTATTCTCGTTGTGTCTTTTATTTATGTTTCCAGATCACGACAGCTATTAGGAAGATGTGATTAAATATACCTTAATGTTTTTTTTTTAAATATTCATTATTATTATTGTTTAGGTAATAAGCATTATAGCATAGCACAAATAACTATATGGTGGAAAAATGAATTTTCGACAATATACACATATTTCCCGTATTTATGGTTATTTTTTAACTTTTATCAAAAACGACATTCTTGTACATGTAGTTATGGATAATATTATACATTAATTACTAATTTTTTAATTAATAACTATTTGTGCTCAGTTTTTCACATTAATAGCTATCTGCTGATGTGTGATATTTTGGAATAATGCAATAATAAAAATTTTAATTTCATCTCTCTGATAGATGTCACGATCTGTTAAATCCCTTACTAGAAAACGTAATCAGTAATGGTCTTGAAATATATTTACTATATAGAAAGAAATAAACTTTTTTTGTCGGGGTACACTCTTTTTGGGCGGCAACATAATCACATTTTGATAACACTTTCTGTTCTGAATATTAGGCATCTGTTAATCTCGGGTGTCTATAATGGTGTGCTTTGGACGATGGTTCAAGTGCTGAGTCTAGATTGTTGCTTCCCTTCTCTTCAGCGCATTAGACCTGGATATGTGTGTATGGAGGACAGACTGTTACCCGTACAGCAGATCCCCACTCTCCACGTTGCTAAAAGGTTCCATTGTAAAAGTAAGTGATGAGATACATTGTCCCAGCGACGTCGCGAGAGGTACCAGGAAGTTGCTGAATAAAATTACGAACTGCATTAGGGAGTTGTTAACTTTCGAAGCGTTTCATATTAGAGAATGTAGCTGCAAACACTATTGTCGCAGTTAGCTCCTCCTCAGTTCTTTAATCCTTCAACAGGGGTCTCTCTCCCCTGGCTATAAATCCTGGCTGACCCTTCTCTCTCTCTTTTTCGACTTAGGCCTTGGGCCGCTACCTCGTGCGGAGGTGAGGTAAAATCTCTCTCTTTTTCACTTAGGCCAATATGTGACCTCTCTCAGATACAGCGTTTCCCAAATTCTGGGAACACGCTAAGAACAATACACGTACGTACGAACACTCACAACACACACACATAATTTCTCCATACAAACTCTATGTAACAGTCCATGTCTTTGTTTAACTTGTTTTGTTATTAATATATATTTGTTTACCCATGTATATCGGTCTTGTTTGTTTTCTTTGTCTTCTTTGGACTTGATTAAAGTCCGACATTCTCATGTAGCTGGACCCGCCAGCAGGAAAGTTTAACCTTCTGATATCTCTTCACATCTTCACCCCCACGGTTCGCTACACTATGCTGTAGTGTTTAGTTATAAATAATACAAGGTAATAGAGTAAACCCTCGATTAGTGCAGCTAATGTGTACATTAAAAGATACGCCCTAATCGACAACGATTTAATCGAATATAATAATTTACAGGAAATGTTGTAATTCGTACCTCAAATTTTAGTCTCATTCACAATTAATTACTAATTTGCGTACTTTTTAATTAGAATTTAGGTACATATTTTCTATTTTTGGAAATTTGCCTAACATATAATAATTAGTATTTTAACTTGAAAATTTTATTTATGATCTTTCCATAGTAAATGCATGCATCTTTTATATTTCGATATTTTTAATAAATGCACATTTCCGTATCTAATTAAATCGTCCATTTTAAAAAAAAAATGAACGATTTAAAATATCAGAAATTTCTTTTAAAGACCTTCAAAGTAAACATGAAAAAAATTCAAAATATTCAAAAAAAATTAATAGAGACAAATATTCAAATATGTATTTTTTTTTATCGGCTTATATTATAAAATTGATGTATTTATAACCGCTCATATTTTTTAACACTACGGTAATTACTTAGATAACGTTATACTTGACAAATAAAAAAGCTAACCATTTTCCATTTTTAATTTTATAAAATTTTTTAATTAATCGGTAACTACAAAAAAATAAATTTTCAATTACTATGGTTACACTGAAGAAGGTTTTACGTGCACTAATTGGATTTTTAGTATATAAAAATTTTAGAGCACTAATCGAAAACGCATTAATCGAGGGATTTTGTTTTCACCTTGTAATATTTCACAAAAAAAACAAAAAAACTTGGATTAGAACAGGCTTGTTCAAAATGCGCATTGTGGGTCGTTCGTTGCCCGCGCGTTTATCCAGTTTGGCTCGCGATAGTATTGTTTTTGTGTTCATCAGAATTAATTCGCTGATAGATCGCGTACGAAAAATTAAGTTTTCTGGAAGTATGACTTCATTCGACCAATATTTCACTGTCTTTGTATCTAAGTAGTACTTTAAACCCACCTTAGAGAAAGAAAAAAAAATAGAGTTGTTGTGAAGTCCTAAGACTTTCGTGTTACTACTCAATTCTCATGCGTAGTTTTTCGTCGTCCTCCCCCTAATCAGAGTAGTTATATAACGTGGGTATTCCGCATATGTTAATTGGTTAATCTACAAGTATTTTCTCGCCACCCCTTTCTGTATATATCTGTTCCTATCTTCACTCATACTCTGTAATTTTAAATTTTACTCTCGCAGCCGGCGGCTAATTTCCTGTGATCACTGAGGTCCTTCACAGTTTTCAGTTGTGCAGACCTGAATCAGAAGAAAAGAAACTCTTTGAAAATAAAATTGGTAGTAGTGCACTGTATGAGTTTGTCAGCTCAGAGAAAGAGAACAAAGGTAGAAAAGTATTTCTGTGTAATGAAGACGATCAAGCAAAGAAATCTGATGACATAATGGACATCAAGTGATATAAACAGAAGCGATTGCAAAGACGATGAGTAATATGTCAAAAAGCATAATAGAACAGGCAATCATTATATTGATGAGGACTTTTACTGTTACAGGCGTCTATTATATTTGTTTTCGACGAGTATGTTGCGTATAAAAGCTGGTAAATTTTCAGAACGGTTAAATATGTCCTTATGAAGCTATGGTCCGAGAGATATACGATCATATCTATCTATCTATGTAAAATTCAGACAGCTACTGGAATTTCACCATACCGCGATTGTCAGGCGTCCTGGTTGTCTGATGATCGCAGTAGCGTGAGACTCGAGTAGTCTTAGTGACTAGTGACGCTAAGAAGCTTATTTTCTCTGTTTGGGTAATTTAGACACAGAGCACTGTACATCGCTGTTGATGTAGGTGTCCGGTCTGTCGTTTGGTCTTTTCCTTTTAGTTTATCTTCTTTATCCCTTATTCATCTACCGGCTTTTCTCTTGGGTTTTGTTTATTGGCTGGCGGTTTATTCTTTTTGATCCACAAAAAGAGAGCTCAATGTATTTTATTTGTACAGAGCAATATGATTAGGTTCATCACACACACACACACACACGCGCGCGCACACACACACATACACACACACACACACACACACACACATATATATATATATATAGATAGATATATAGATATTGATAATATTAGTGGTCAATATATATATATATATATATATATATATATATATATATATATATATATATATATATATATATATATAAATTCCCAAGAGGATAGAATACAGGTAGAGCTCAATGTCCAGGTCAGAGCTAGAATATAATATAAAAGGCTCAAATACTAATATTCCATGGTTATTTTATTACATTGGAATCGTAATCACGATCCAATTCATCAGACCTACAAATTCAAAAAGAAATCGGAAAATTTAACTCCGGTTATAAAAATTTTTTTTTAGTGAGAGTGTATGTGTGGGAATGGGAAACAAATGTGAGAGGGAAATGTATGAAAGCTCTAGAGAGAGGGTGTAACAGAAGAAAGAAGAACAGGAAGACCTTGAGGTGAAGGTGGGGGATTAAAATTTAAAAGAGAGACGTTTTAAAGAGAGAAGTTAACGGCTAACATGAGTGAGATACAGATAAATATGAATTATTTTCAGATGCATAAATCACTACCGATTCGTTGACCTAAAATTAAAAAAAGCAGACACCGGAAACGTGTGGATACATTTGTGGTGACATTAGGCACAATAGAAAATTATATGATCCAAACTTATATATATATATATGCATGATATATATGTAAGACAGTTCCTTATATATATATATATATATATATGGATGATATATTAAGGATTATGTTCCTGATCAAACCAAACTCATTAATAATTACATTGATTATGCTACTACATATCTATCCAGACGATTTATGTTACAGCTATCCGACTATAGGTCCATTAATGCCCATTTAAACACACAGACAAACCTACCAGACCATCCGAAACGTGCTAGTAGAAAAGCGTAATAACCTCATCCACATGTAAAAGAAAAAAAAAGATTTAAAATAATGGAAGCTCTAATAATAAAAAAGATAAAGTCTACACTCAATCACATTAACTGCGAAAACGGCCACAATGTGCTCGCCGTGTTTGGAAAATAAAACAACCCTATAATTCTAGACACATACACACAACCCATTCCTTCAGTTAAAAATAAAAATAAAATCATCCTTGATAATGTCGAAAAGTATAGCCGAAATGCAGAACCATTGGACAATTTTTAGGCACTTTGTGTCAAAGCAAAAAAAATAACACTTGTATGAACACAAGAAAATTTAAAAAAAAAGTTTAATCGCAGTACCTTATCAGTCGTCTTTAACGAAACTTATACAATTGAAAAGTTGCAAATTAAAAAAATTAAATGTTTTTTTTGTGAAAGTATTTATTTATATTTTTTATATATATACAGTGTAACCCGTATATAAGAGACCCTGATATAAGATAAACCCGGATATAAGAGAGATTTTCTCTGGTCCCAAATTAGAGCCATACTTACCTAAACAAAATAGACCAAACCCGGATATAAGAGAAACCCGGATATAAGATACTTTTTCACCGGTCCCGACAACTCTCTTATATCCTGGTTACACTGTATATATATTTGATATTTCAGATCGTTCTCGTTCTTTCATCAGAAATAACTGTTTTCAGAAGTTTGTTTACAAGTAGCGTCCGTCGCGAGACGCGGACGTCATGTGATATGGAATGCAACTGTGTTCGAATATTTCTAACGTAAATCTAACTGTAAAAAAAATTTTGTTTAACTATTGAAATATTTATAAAGATTTAAAATACCCAAGTCTTTATTTAACCCTAGTTTATTTGTATTTAATTTTAATATATATATATATATATATATATATATATATATATATATATATATATATATATATATATATATATATATCGCAGTGTGGTGTTCGGTCGGGTCGTGGCACCATTGACATGATATTTTCTCTTCGTCAAGTTGCAGAGAAGGTTCACGAGAAAAACCAGGAGTTGTACATGGTGTTTGTGGACTTGACGAAGGCCTTTGACACTGTGAATCGAGAGGCTCTTTGGCAAGTCTTGAGGAAACTCGGCATCCCTGAAAACATGCTAAAGGTCATCATCATCTTTCATGAAGGAATGAAAGCTAATATCGTGTCTGATGGTATGATATCAGAATCCTTTGATGTCACAAATAGCACCAAGAAAGGTTGTGTGATGACCCCTGTCCTTTTTGCCCTTTTCTTCTCGGTGATGCTGAAATATGCATTCGCAGACAGAGAGAGTGGCGTCAAGTTTCAGTTTCGAGCAACTGGTGGTCTCTTCAATTATCAGCGCTTCAAAGGCAAGACCAACCTTCGTACGCAAATTATTCGTGATTTGTTGTTTGCTGATGATGCGGCTCTTGTAGCGACATCCTTTGAGGAGGCCCAACATCTAATAAATCGTTTCTCTGCTGCATGTAAAGCATTTGGTCTTACACTTAGCATAAAGAAAACTGAAGTTGTGCACCAACCTTGTCCTACTCCGAAACAATTGCGTGGTGAGAACCAAAAACAACCAGTCTACAAATTTCCAGAGAGGCCATTGAAAGTAGAAGATAAAGCCCTGAACTATGTAAAATCTTTCACCTATCTTGGTAGCAAAGTCAATTACAGTGGAACTTTAGATGATGAAATCATGCATCGGATTGCTTTCAGCAAACATCGCCATCGCTTGTGGAATGAGCGGGGTATTCGACTGGATACGAAAATTCGGGTTTACAGAGCTGTTGTACTTGCTATCCTTCTGTATGGCTCAGAGTCGTGGACTCCATACAGGTACTATATACGCCAGCTAGATGTTTTCCATAAAAGCTGTCTGCGTGCAATCTGTGGAGTTAACCTTCAAGATAGGACATCTAACATAGACCTGTTTAACAGGCGTAATATTAGAGGAATCGAGACTTTTCTCATACAGTCTCAGTTACGGTGGACTGGTCATGTTTTGCGAATGTCTGATAACAGGATACCCAAGATCCTAATGTACAGACAGTTAGATCAGGGCTACAGGAATGTAGGACGCCCATGGCTAAGATACAAAGACAAGCTGAAAAGCAACTTGTCAGCAGTCAATATACCACATAACACCCTTGAGCGCTTAGCCCTGGAGCGGGTAGAATGGGGATCAACGTTTTTTCAGTGGACTCAGGAGTTTTCAATCTGCTTTGTCTGAATCATCTTCAAGAAGCAAGAGCAAGATCTAAAAGGTCAGACAATCTAACAGTGATTTCATTTCACAATCCTCACACTTGCTCCATGTGTGGCCTCCTTTTTAAATCACTAGCGAGTCTTAAATGCCACTTAAGATTATCGCACAAAATTTCATAACTGAATCAACTAAGCTGTAAGATCCTCATACGTCGAAACCGACGGGAGAGTCCATTATACATATATATATATATATATATATATATATATATATATATATATATATATGCTTGAACGCAACCTTCAGACCATATATATATATATATATATATATATATATATATATATATATATATATATATATATATGATAAGATAAACAACAAATAAGAAATATTTATAAGTATGACATATTTCATTGATGAAGCTTTAATAAAAGTGAAACATGTTAGACTGATAAACACTTCTTATTTGTTCTTTATCCTAACATATATATATATATTATTCCGGTCCATATTTGATCTATTGCATCTCTATATAATAAATGCCAACGTCAGTGTGTCACAATGTTTCAGCTTTTCTCCTAGATGCTGTAGCTCAACATATACAATTTTGGAATCAGGCCGAATCGTGAGTAAATTAAAAGCATTCCGGGCCGTATCCAAGACCCACAATCCTGAAATTTTGGATTCCCAAGTTTTCATTACTGCGATTGTTTTCAGTGATTTTTGTACGTGTTTTTTTTTGCGAGGAATTATTTGGTACGATAACAATTTTTATAACTTGGAAATTAATTTGGGAATAACTCAAAGTAATTGTGAAATCCAGCGAAAGTCACTCATAAATTAAAAAATAATTGTTTGTACGGAAAGTAAGGACCTACTTTCATCAAATTGTCTTTAAATTTAGTGGCGACAGAAGAATTATTGATGAAGTTTTAAAAGGTTAGCTTAAATATTAATACAATACTTAGATGCATTGATCCGTTTTGAGTTCTTCTGTAGTTTATTTTTGCCTATTGCATCTACTCCGCCCTACTTATTGTGATGAAAGCCCAATCAAGAGCCCTCCACAGAAGCTAGCACAAGTGCTTAAAATTCGCTGTTTTTCCTCTGCCCCTCTTGTTTTCATTATATCGTGTGAGTGTTGTCTTCGTCCCTATTTTCCTTAAAACTTCCACGTTGCTTACATGTTTTGACTATGTTGCTTCAAGTTGCATTTGTATATGTGATGATAGATATTACGTGGAGTTGTGGGTTCAACACCTAGCAACTGCAGTGGTGAACAAAAACTGGGAGAGTTGAGTTAGAGGGAAATAACTGAGGCATCCGTAAGAGGTATGGCACGTGGAACTAGCACAATCTACCCCGGTGAACGGAATAAAGCGATCAATTCGAAATTTCCATCACCTGAGCAAGGCCGGAACGTCGTGAATATGGCAATAAAGATGACGACAACAGTCCGAACAATGTAAATAATGTCAATAACTTTGTAAGAGTTTAGATTTTCTTTCATTTTAATCAAATTTTCATTCCAATCAAATTTTCATATCTCCAAATATTTTTTTAGCCTTTGTCGCTATTTTAATTTTGAATTTCTGTGACACACTTTCCGTGGTATGCAATGACGCTACGTTTATTTGCTTGATTCTGATACCATGAGGTGGGGTTGGGCTTTGACGCTTTTGGTAATTTGATTTTGACGATGGGCAATTCGAGAATGAGTTATCTCGTCACTGTGTACATACAGTACATATACAGTAAAGCTGACAACTCGTATTCGAGCGAGCCAATCCCTCAATCAACACGCACAGTGTCAAGCACTTTCCAAAAGTTGCCGCACGGTTGGATCGACCCGACAAATCGACCATGGCGAGATTTAAACCCTGGTCTCATGGTCTCATATATCAGACTGCAACTATACTGAGCAGACCTTAGTTACATTTTCTGTTGTATCTAGTGTGATCAAGGCCTCGGTTCCGTCTACTCAATTTCACGCACAAGTATGGTTTTCAGGCATTTTCCAAAGGTGCCGTAGGCTGGGATCGAACCAGTCCGATGATATCAGGAAGTCTCCTTCTTGACAAATCGACCATGGTGAGATTCGAACCCGGGTCTTATGGTCAGAATACGAACGTTCTAACCAGTCTGCAACGTCTATATGTGGATACATTTTTTTTAAGCTTATCACCCCAGGCAAGGCTGGAAGCCACTAGCACACAAGGGGTTACAGAAGGTTTGGAGGAAGAGCAGATAGGAGTGGTAAAGGAGAGGATGTGGAGAAAGATAATGGATCGATCAGGGGTTACAGAAGATTTGGAGCGACAGCGGATAGGAATGAAAGGTGAAAGGATGTGGAGAAGGGAAGTGGATAGATCAAGGCAACTGGAGATGTCGATTGACGTTACACTTAAATAGTTGGAGATTTTATTTGTCAGGGAAACAGGAATAAGGAAGGGTGTTCCACAGGCGAGATGTGCGAGACATGAAGCTATTGGAGTAGAAGAGACGTCTACATCTATCAGTTTCAACGGTGAAGGGGTGGGAACGGGATGCCAGCCTCGTAGGACGTTTAAATTCATGAGGCCTAGGAGCCAGCGAAAGCAGCTCATCGGAGCAATTACCGTGAAAGTATTTGTAAAAAAGACAGAGCGAGGCAACGTCGCATCTGTGAGAGAGCGACTGCAGACGAGATGACAGATCAGGGCCAATCACATTAAATATTTGTGTATATGCATGTTTGGTTTGATTTGCTTAACGGCATGCCAACTCCTCATGGGTCATTTAATACCGACATTTGAGATTCCTTGAGAGCTTTGGTAATTTTCTTTTTTATTATTAAAATATATTGCTGGAATTTTTGTTATGAAAATGTCTATTTATATTCTCATAGTTTTGATTCCTGTTCGAGAGGTCACTATTTGCCCATAGCTGGAACCCTAAAATGTGCTACTACCTGGGCCAGGGTGAACCTAGGAACAACAGCAATTAAGAGGTGGTTCCACTCTCCTCAAAACCACCCGATCAGAGGTCTTGTTAGATGTAGTTTATCGTCATACCCAGGACGGACGTATGTATGTACATGTGTAATTATGTATGTACTGCATATATATATATATATATATATATATATATATATATATATATATATATATATATGTAAGCAAATGTGTGGATGTAGATCCGACGGTGCTTTAGTTGTACACATAGCCAAATCTGATCACAATTTTGATTTCGACTCTGTGAAGATTTTAAAATATATCCGCAATAAAAACCTTAGGCAGATTTACGATAGCCACCTCACACACAATAAATACCCGACAAGGTTTCTTTCATATATCAAGCTGTCTAGCAAGATTAATGCTTGAGAAACGTACCGATAAGCTATAGTTTTAAATAAGTTCTCCCCCCCCACTTTCCACTTAGGATACAATCTTTTCCCTGTGAGCAGGTTTTCGTAGCGCCGCCCACGCGACGCCAGCGTATCCAACTCCAAGAAAGAATACTCTGACTTTAGAATTTCAGTTTTTCTGTTTCTGACCAGTCCTGTATATATCGCCTCTTCATCTAACTTAAATCTAATATAAATATGTCTCCATTAACCATGTCCTGAAGAAGGTCTATTTAACCGAAACGTCTGACGTCGACAGAATAACAAAAACAAAATAAAAACAGTAAACTCACATATTCGGATTTTGCTTTGTCTTTTCCACATTTTCATCATATATATATATATATATATATATATATATATATATATATATATATATATATGATAGAAATTGTATGAATTACTTAATTATATATATATATATATATATATATATATATATATATATATATATATATATATAAATGTAACGTAAATCATTCAAACGAAAAACAAATACTGAATGATTTACGTTACATAAATTGAACACGCACTACATAATTGATATATATATATATATATATATATATATATATATATATATATAACCGAGTGGGTAAACAGAGGTAGGAATACGAGAGAGCGATCGTATGAATCTACATATAAATACTCTATCATGTAAGAAAAAAAACAGTGCTCCATGTTAAGTAACAGAGCTATTTAATATATATATTAAGAAATATACACAATATCTTACTTTAATTGCACGAGAGTTGAAGTACTGAAGAAGAAATTAATAAGGAAGTGCTAATATATATATATATATATATATATATATATATATATATATATATATATATATATATATATATCTTATATTAATTGCACAACTCCGAGTTTCATGCCGAAGCAGTTTTCAAGTGATGGAAATATTATATTTATTTTTATTTATATTTTGGGTTGAATCCACACCAACAAAAATATATCTCGCATGAACCAGAAAATTAAAAAAACCCGGTATCAACCAAAATATAAATAACAATAAATATACTATTTCTAACACTTGAATATTGCTTCGGCATGAAACTCGGAGTTGTGCAATTAATATATATATATATATATATATATATATATATATATATATATATATATATATATATATTAGCACTTCCTTATTAATTTCTTCTTCAGTACTTCAACTGTCCTTTCGTTCTTTTCTTTTTTTTCTTTCATGGATGCCATGCTCTTTGGACGGTTGTTTCGACCAAGTTAATGGTCTCTTACGCTTTCTCCACATGAAAGGGAGTTCACTTTTTGGATAATAATGATTATATATTACAGTGGGAAATACTTAAGTGGAGCATGGCCAAAAAATAGGTTGGGAACCATTGTAATGATGTCTCCAATCCGTAGTTCACACTTAAAGATGCTGACTTCCATACGTTCTGCAGTTTTATACTTTATTGTTTTCCTTTAATACTGTGCCTCTGGGTTCTTGCTGTTTCTTTTCTGAGTTTTCCATCAATCCAGTATCATCTGCGTATCTTAAATTGTGTTCGCCGATAATAAATCCTGGTAAGTTTTCTCGTTCACTCAGGATCTCTTAGGATCGCCTCTCCGTCGACATTGAATAAATCCAGTGAAAAGATGTCTGATTCTGAATTTCGTATATTTGTTTTAAATTATTTTGATATTGCTCCCAAATAAATAAATCAACTTTTCCTCGCAGTTCAATTAGGTCTACGTGTTGGATTTTATCAAGTGATTTTCTTAATACCGACCGTAAAATACTTTTACTATGTTGTAATGTAACCAGAATGTGGATTTTAGAAGCTAGCAAAGATGCAATACTCAAAACACAAAAAAAAATAGAAGTTAGATTTTTAGAAATATAGTTATCCCAATACAAGGCCGAAGAGCCACTCAAGGTAGAGGGTTGCTGAATAAGGTTGTTGGAAAGGTGTAAAAGGAGGTAAGAAGTGCACATCATCGTACGTAGGGTAGATAACGGTTGACCCTAGATTTGAAGAGGTTAAGATTATAGTTGCCGGGGAAGCAAAGTGACATTTATAGAGAAGAAACTGAGTTAAACTTCTTCCTTACCAAAGGAATATGATCAGGACGAGTTGACGAGCTATTACGTACGTGGCGTGACAGGTTTTAGCTGTGAAGGTATAATCTGGTGAAAATATAATTTTTTGAGTCCGATAAAATCGGTTTATTTAAAACGACGAAGCAAATTACAAAGCATCATAGAGACAATGGAATGTCGGGCTGGGTTATCAAAGGTGGACAGTGGGGAAAAATATGTGCAAAAGCAACCCAGGTGTTGTTTTGACTAACGTGTTAACTGCTGAGAGGTGTGACCCTGGGTCAGATCAGAGTGACAAGTAAATCTATGAGAAATATTTTCTGGGTCCCAAACCTTCTGATATCGGTGCGTGAAGGTAAATATGAAGCTTTGTTGACGTAACAGTGCTAAAAAAAAGACGATGGACGGGGTACTTGCTCTTTTTTTTTGTCACATGCTGTCTCTCAGCCATTCGGGATGGACTGTTGGGAGATAATGGATACTTTGTTGCCGTTAAAGAACAGGATTGATAAGATTGCAACATATTACTATGTCATGAGAATAAAAAAATAGACAGATTGAATGAAACGATCAAGGAAACAAACCCTTAATCATACCCCTATTCCTAATATTCTGGATATATGACTATAAATAACATTACAGATATATAAGTAACATTATAGGAAGGAGTGTAAGACAAGGATGTGGTTTTGTTTGGTTTGTTTTGTTTTACGGCATATTAACCTCAATGGGTTATTTAATGCCGACAATTTTTATTGCTGGTATTTTTTTAACGTATTGCTGGTAATATTTTTTTCCTTCAAAAATTTATTTCTGGGAATATTGTTTCTTAAAAAAATGTATCACTGGGAATATATTTTCAAAAATGTATTGCTGGTAATAATTTTTTCTTCAAAAATTTATTGCGGGTAACAATTTTTTACAAAGTATTTCTGGTATTAAAACCTATTTTTACACTTTCTTAGTATCTTGACCTCAGTTTGGGGGTGAGGTCAACTATTTGCCTATAGCTGGGACCCTAACAGGTGCTACCACCACGGGTCAGGGTGAACCTGGGAACACCAGCAATTAAGAGGTGGTTTCCCGCTCCTGAAAACCTCCTGATCAGAGGCCTTGCTGTTGGACGTAGTTTATCGTCTTATCCAGGACGCGGATGTAGTTTATCGTCATACCCATGACAGTCAAGGATGTGTCTTCTCACCAGACTTTTACAACCTATACAGCGAAGTAATTCTGAGAGAATTAGATGTCCTATAGGATTCATTATTGTCTGCCACAATGTTAATAACACAAGATCACATAGAATTAATACCAGGCAGGGAAAGAAAACAACAAAAATCTACAGAAGGTAGTAAAAGAAAACGAGAAGAAAAGACTAAACATCAACTGCAAAACTCAAAATGCATGATCATTAGCAAAAGGATGAGCACAAAATGCAGATTACAAATTGGAGAAACCAAAATCTAACAAGTTCAATAGTTTGAATATATGAGAAGTGTTCTAACGGTAGATAGAGAAAGTGTTCTAATAGAGAAAGTACGACACTGAAATCCAAAGACATACTGGCATAGCCAAAGATGCATTTCAAAAGCTAAGTATAGTATTAAGAGACAGAAAAAGAGAAGAGCACTGAACTGTTACGTGATAGCTGTCCTACCGTATGACAGTGAATGCTGGACAATCTCCTCCCAGATGAAGAAGAGACTTGAAGCAACAGAAACAAAGAAAAGAGCACTGAACTGTTACGTGATAGCTGTTCTACTGTATGAGAGTGAATGCAGGACAATCTCCCCACAGATGAAGAAGAGACTTGAAGCAACAGAAACAAAGAAAAGAGCACTGAACTGTTACGTGATAGCTGTTCTACTGTATGACAGGGAATGCTGGACAATCTCCTCCCAGATGAAGAGGAGACTTGAAGCAACAGAAACAAAGAAAAGAGCACTGAACTGTTACGTGATAGCTGTTCTACTGTATGACAGTGAATGCTGGACAATATCCTCCCAGATGAAGAAGAGACTTGAAGCAACAGAAACAAAGAAAAGAGCACTGAATTGTTACGTGATAGCTGTCCTACCGTATGACAGTGAATGCTGGATAATATCCTCCCAGATGAAGAGGAGACTTGAAGCAACAGAAACAAAGAAAAGAGCACTGAACTGTTACGTGATAGCTGTTCTACTGTATGACAGTGAATGCTGGACAATCTCCTCCCAGAGGAAGAAGAGACTTGAAGCAACAGAAACAAAGAAAAGAGCACTGAACTGTTACGTGATAGCTGTTCTACTGTATGAGAGTGAATGCGGGACAATCTCCCCCCAGATGAAGAAGAGACTTGAAGCAACAGAAACAAAGAAAAGAGCACTGAACTGTTACGTGATAGCTGTCCTACCGTATGACAGTGAATGCTGGATAATCTCCTCCCAGAGGAAGAAGAGACTTGAAGCAACAGAAACAAAGAAAAGAGCACTGAACTGTTACCTGATAGCTGTCCTACCGTATGACAGTGAATGCTGGACAATCTCCCCTCAGATGAAAAAGAGACTTGAAGCAACAGAAACAAAAAAAAGAGCACTGAAATGTTACGTGATAGCTGTCCTACCGTATGACAGTGAATGCTGGATAATCTCCTCCCAGATGAAGAGGAGACTTGAAGCAACAGACACAAAGAAAAGAGCACTGAACTGTTACGTGATAGCTGTTCTACTGTATGACAGTGAATGCTGGACTGGACAATCTCCTCCCAGATGAAGAGGAGACTTGAAGGAACAGAAACAAAGAAAAGAGCACTGAACTGTTACGTGATAGCTGTTCTACTGTATGACAGTGAATGCTGGAGAATCTCCTCCCAGATGAAGAAGAGACTTGAAGCAACAGAAACAAAGAAAGGAGCAATGAACTGTTACGTGATAGCTGTTCTACTGTAAGACAGTGAATACTTGACAATATCCTCCCAGATGAAGAAGAGACTTGAAGCAACAGAAACAAAGAAAAGAGCACTGAACTGTTACGTGATAGCTGTTCTACTGTATGACAGTGAATGCTGGACAATCTCCTTCCAGATGAAGAAGAGACTTGAAGCAACAGAAAGAAAGAAAAGAGCACTGAACTGTTACGTGATAGCTGTTCTACTGTATGACAGTGAATGCTGGACAATCTCCTCCCAGATTAAGAGGAGACTTGAAGCAACAAAAACAAAGAAAAAAGCACTGAACAGTTACGTGATAGCTGTTCTACTGTATGACAGTGAATGCTGGACAATCTCCTCCCAGATGAAGAAGAGACTTGAAGCAAGAGAAACAAAGAAAAGAGCACTGAACTGTTACGTGATAGCTGTTCTACTGTATGACCGTGAATGCTGGAGAATCTCCTCCCAGATGAAGAAGAGACTTGAAGCAACAGAAACAAAGAAAAGAGCACTGAACTGTTACGTGATAGCTGTTCTACTGTATGACAGTGAATGCTGGACAATCTCCTTCCAGATGAAGAAGAGACTTGAAGCAACAGAAAAAAGAAAAGAGCACTGAATTGTTACGTGATAGCTGTTCTACTGTATGACAGTGAATGCAGGACAATCTCCTCCCAGATTAAGAGGAGACTTGAAGCAACAGAAACAAAGAAAAAAGCACTGAACAGTTACGTGATAGCTGTTCTACTGTATGACAGTGAATGCTGGACAATCTCCTCCCAGATGAAGAAGAGACTTGAAGCAAGAGAAACAAAGAAAAGAGCACTGAACTGTTACGTGATAGCTGTTCTACTGTATGACAGTGAATGCTGGACAATCTCCTCCCAGATTAAGAGGAGACTTGAAGCAACAGAAACAAAGAAAAGAGCACAGAACTGTTACGTGATAGCTGTCCTACCGTATGACTGTGAATGCTGGACAGTCTCCTTCCAGATGAAGAAGAGACTTGAAGCAACAGAAACAAAGAAAAGAGCACTGAACTGTTACGTGATAGCAGTCCTACTGTATGACAGTGAATGCTGGACAATCTCCTTCCCGATGAAGAAGAGACTTGAAGCAACAGAAACAAAGAAAAGAGCACTGAACTGTTACGTGATAGCTGTTCTACTGTATGACAGTGAATGCTGGACAATCTCCTTCCAGATGAAGAAGAGACCTGAAGCAACAGAAACAAAGAAAAGAGCACTGAACTGTTACGTGATAGCAGTCCTACTGTATGACAGTGAATGCTGGACAATCTCCTTCCCGATGAAGAAGAGACTTGAAGTAACAGAAACAAAGAAAAGAGCACTGAACTGTTACGTGATAGCTGTTCTACTGTATGACCGTGAATGCTGGAGAATCTCCTCCCAGATGAAGAAGAGACTTGAAGCAACAGAAACAAAGAAAAGAGCACTGAACTGTTACGTGATAGCTGTTCTACTGTATGACAGTGAATGCTGGACAATCTCCTTCCAGATGAAGAAGAGACTTGAAGCAACAGAAAAAAGAAAAGAGCACTGAATTGTTACGTGATAGCTGTTCTACTGTATGACAGTGAATGCAGGACAATCTCCTCCCAGATTAAGAGGAGACTTGAAGCAACAGAAACAAAGAAAAAAGCACTGAACAGTTACGTGATAGCTGTTCTACTGTATGACAGTGAATGCTGGACAATCTCCTCCCAGATGAAGAAGAGACTTGAAGCAACAGAAACAAAGAAAAGAGCACTGAACTGTTACGTGATAGCTGTTCTACTGTATGACAGTGAATGCTGGACAATCTCCTCCCAGATTAAGAGGAGACTTGAAGCAACAGAAACAAAGAAAAGAGCACAGAACTGTTACGTGATAGCTGTCCTACCGTATGACTGTGAATGCTGGACAGTCTCCTTCCAGATGAAGAAGAGACTTGAAGCAACAGAAACAAAGAAAAGAGCACTGAACTGTTACGTGATAGCAGTCCTACTGTATGACAGTGAATGCTGGACAATCTCCTTCCCGATGAAGAAGAGACTTGAAGCAACAGAAACAAAGAAAAGAGCACTGAACTGTTACGTGATAGCTGTTCTACTGTATGACAGTGAATGCTGGACAATCTCCTTCCAGATGAAGAAGAGACCTGAAGCAACAGAAACAAAGAAAAGAGCACTGAACTGTTACGTGATAGCAGTCCTACTGTATGACAGTGAATGCTGGACAATCTCCTTCCCGATGAAGAAGAGACTTGAAGTAACAGAAACAAAGAAAAGAGCAGTGAACTGTTACGTGATAGCTGTTCTACTGTATGACAGTGAATGCTGGACAATCTCCTTCCAGATCAAGAAGAGACTTGAAGCAACAGAAACAAAGAAAAGAGCACTGAACTGTTACGTGATAGCTGTTCTACTGTATGACAGTGAATGCTGGACAATCTCCTCCCAGATTAAGAGGAGACTTGAAGCAACAGAAACAAAGAAAAGTGCGCTGAACTGTTACGTGATAGCTGTTCTACTGTATGACAGTGAATGCTGGACAATCTCCTCCCAGATTAAGAGGAGACTTGAAGCAACAGAAACAAAGAAAAAAGCACTGAACAGTTACGTGATAGCTGTTCTACTGTATGACAGTGAATGCTGGACAATCTCCTCCCAGATGAAGAAGAGACTTGAAGCAAGAGAAACAAAGAAAAGAGCACTGAACTGTTACGTGATAGCTGTTCTACTGTATGACAGTGAATGCTGGACAATCTCCTCCCAGATTAAGAGGAGACTTGAAGCAACAGAAACAAAGAAAAAAGCACTGAACAGTTACGTGATAGCTGTTCTACTGTATGACAGTGAATGCTGGACAATCTCCTCCCAGATGAAGAAGAGACTTGAAGCAAGAGAAACAAAGAAAAGAGCACTGAACTGTTACGTGATAGCTGTTCTACTGTATGACCGTGAATGCTGGAGAATCTCCTCCCAGATGAAGAAGAGACTTGAAGCAACAGAAACAAAGAAAAGAGCACTGAACTGTTACGTGATAGCTGTTCTACTGTATGACAGTGAATGCTGGACAATCTCCTTCCAGATGAAGAAGAGACTTGAAGCAACAGAAACAAAGAAAAAAGCACTGAACAGTTACGTGATAGCTGTTCTACTGTATGACAGTGAATGCTGGACAATCTCCTCCCAGATGAAGAAGAGACTTGAAGCAACAGAAACAAAGAAAAGAGCACTGAACAGTTACGTGATAGCTGTTCTACTGTATGATAGTGAATGCTGGACAATCTCCTCCCAGATTAAGAGGAGACTTGAAGCAACAGAAACAAAGAAAAGAGCACAGAACTGTTACGTGATAGCTGTCCTACCGTATGACTGTGAATGCTGGACAGTCTCCTTCCAGATGAAGAAGAGACTTGAAGCAACAGAAACAAAGAAAAGAGCACTGAACTGTTACGTGATAGCAGTCCTACTGTATGACAGTGAATGCTGGACAATCTCCTTCCCGATGAAGAAGAGACTTGAAGCAACAGAAACAAAGAAAAGAGTACTGAACTGTTACGTGATAGCTGTTCTACTGTATGACAGTGAATGCTGGACAATCTCCTTCCAGATGAAGAAGAGACCTGAAGCAACAGAAACAAAGAAAAGAGCACTGAACTGTTACGTGATAGCAGTCCTACTGTATGACAGTGAATGCTGGACAATCTCCTTCCCGATGAAGAAGAGACTTGAAGTAACAGAAACAAAGAAAAGAGCAGTGAACTGTTACGTGATAGCTGTTCTACTGTATGACAGTGAATGCTGGACAATCTCCTTCAAGATGAAGAAGAGACTTGAAGCAACAGAAACAAAGAAAAGAGCACTGAACTCTTACGTGATAGCTGTTCTACTGTATGACAGTGAATGCTGGACAATCTCCTCCCAGATGAAGAAGAGACTTGAAGCAACAGAAACAAAGAAAAGAGCACTGAACTGTTACGTGATAGCTGTTCTACTGTATGACCGTGAATGCTGGAGAATCTCCTCCCAGATGAAGAAGAGACTTGAAGCAACAGAAACAAAGAAAAGAGCACTGAACTGTTACGTGATAGCTGTTCTACTGTATGACAGTGAATGCTGGACAATCTCCTTCCAGATGAAGAAGAGACTTGAAGCAACAGAAAAAAGAAAAGAGCACTGAATTGTTACGTGATAGCTGTTCTACTGTATGACAGTGAATGCAGGACAATCTCCTCCCAGATTAAGAGGAGACTTGAAGCAACAGAAACAAAGAAAAAAGCACTGAACAGTTACGTGATAGCTGTTCTACTGTATGACAGTGAATGCTGGACAATCTCCTCCCAGATGAAGAAGAGACTTGAAGCAACAGAAACAAAGAAAAGAGCACTGAACTGTTACGTGATAGCTGTTCTACTGTATGACAGTGAATGCTGGACAATCTCCTCCCAGATTAAGAGGAGACTTGAAGCAACAGAAACAAAGAAAAGAGCACAGAACTGTTACGTGATAGCTGTCCTACCGTATGACTCTGAATGCTGGACAGTCTCCTTCCAGATGAAGAAGAGACTTGAAGCAACAGAAACAAAGAAAAGAGCACTGAACTGTTACGTGATAGCAGTCCTACTGTATGACAGTGAATGCTGGACAATCTCCTTCCCGATGAAGAAGAGACTTGAAGCAACAGAAACAAAGAAAAGAGTACTGAACTGTTACGTGATAGCTGTTCTACTGTATGACAGTGAATGCTGGACAATCTCCTTCCAGATGAAGAAGAGACCTGAAGCAACAGAAACAAAGAAAAGAGCACTGAACTGTTACGTGATAGCAGTCCTACTGTATGACAGTGAATGCTGGACAATCTCCTTCCCGATGAAGAAGAGACTTGAAGTAACAGAAACAAAGAAAAGAGCAGTGAACTGTTACGTGATAGCTGTTCTACTGTATGACAGTGAATGCTGGACAATCTCCTTCCAGATCAAGAAGAGACTTGAAGCAACAGAAACAAAGAAAAGAGCACTGAACTGTTACGTGATAGCTGTTCTACTGTATGACAGTGAATGCTGGACAATCTCCTCCCAGATGAAGAAGAGACTTGAAGCAAGAGAAACAAAGAAAAGAGCACTGAACTGTTACGTGATAGCTGTTCTACTGTATGACCGTGAATGCTGGAGAATCTCCTCCCAGATGAAGAAGAGACTTGAAGCAACAGAAACAAAGAAAAGAGCACTGAACTGTTACGTGATAGCTGTTCTACTGTATGACAGTGAATGCTGGACAATCTCCTTCCAGATGAAGAAGAGACTTGAAGCAACAGAAAAAAGAAAAGAGCACTGAATTGTTACGTGATAGCTGTTCTACTGTATGACAGTGAATGCAGGACAATCTCCTCCCAGATTAAGAGGAGACTTGAAGCAACAGAAACAAAGAAAAAAGCACTGAACAGTTACGTGATAGCTGTTCTACTGTATGACAGTGAATGCTGGACAATCTCCTCCCAGATGAAGAAGAGACTTGAAGCAACAGAAACAAAGAAAAGAGTACTGAACTGTTACGTGATAGCTGTTCTACTGTATGACAGTGAATGCTGGACAATCTCCTTCCAGATGAAGAAGAGACCTGAAGCAACAGAAACAAAGAAAAGAGCACTGAACTGTTACGTGATAGCAGTCTTACTGTATGACAGTGAATGCTGGACAATCTCCTTCCCGATGAAGAAGAGACTTGAAGTAACAGAAACAAAGAAAAGAGCAGTGAACTGTTACGTGATAGCTGTTCTACTGTATGACAGTGAATGCTGGACAATCTCCTTCCAGATCAAGAAGAGACTTGAAGCAACAGAAACAAAGAAAAGAGCACTGAACTGTTACGTGATAGCTGTTCTACTGTATGACAGTGAATGCTGGACAATCTCCTCCCAGATTAAGAGGAGACTTGAAGCAACAGAAACAAAGAAAAGTGCGCTGAACTGTTACGTGATAGCTGTTCTACTGTATGACAGTGAATGCTGGACAATCTCCTCCCAGATGAAGAAGAGACTTGAAGCAAGAGAAACAAAGAAAAGAGCACTGAACTGTTACGTGATAGCTGTTCTACTGTATGACAGTGAATGCAGGACAATCTCCTCCCAGATTAAGAGGAGACTTGAAGCAACAGAAACAAAGAAAAAAGCACTGAACAGTTACGTGATAGCTGTTCTACTGTATGACAGTGAATGCTGGACAATCTCCTCCCAGATGAAGAAGAGACTTGAAGCAACAGAAACAAAGAAAAGAGCACTGAACTGTTACGTGATAGCTGTTCTACTGTATGACAGTGAATGCTGGACAATCTCCTCCCAGATTAAGAGGAGACTTGAACCAACAGAAACAAAGAAAAGAGCACAGAACTGTTACGTGATAGCTGTTCTGCCGTATGACTCTGAATGCTGGACAGTCTCCTTCCAGATGAAGAAGAGACTTGAAGCAACAGAAACAAAGAAAAGAGCACTGAACTGTTACGTGATAGCAGTCCTACTGTATGACAGTGAATGCTGGACAATCTCCTTCCCGATGAAGAAGAGACTTGAAGCAAAAGAAACAAAGAAAAGAGTACTGAACTGTTACGTGATAGCTGTTCTACTGTATGACAGTGAATGCTGGACAATCTCCTTCCAGATGAAGAAGAGACCTGAAGCAACAGAAACAAAGAAAAGAGCACTGAACTGTTACGTGATAGCAGTCCTACTGTATGACAGTGAATGCTGGACAATCTCCTTCCCGATGAAGAAGAGACTTGAAGTAACAGAAACAAAGAAAAGAGCAGTGAACTGTTACGTGATAGCTGTTCTACTGTATGACAGTGAATGCTGGACAATCTCCTTCCAGATCAAGAAGAGACTTGAAGCAACAGAAACAAAGAAAAGAGCACTGAACTGTTACGTGATAGCTGTTCTACTGTATGACAGTGAATGCTGGACAATCTTTTCCCAGATGAAGAAGAGACTTGAAGCAAGAGAAACAAAGAAAAGAGCACTGAACTGTTACGTGATAGCTGTTCTACTGTATGACCGTGTATGCTGGAGAATCTTTTCCCAGATGAAGAAAAGACTTGAAGCAACAGAAACAAAGAAAAGAGCACTGAACTGTTACGTGATAGCTGTTCTACTGTATGACAGTGAATGCTGGACAATCTCCTTCCAGATGAAGAAGAGACTTGAAGCAACAGAAAAAAGAAAAGAGCACTGAATTGTTACGTGATAGCTGTTCTACTGTATGACAGTGAATGCAGGACAATCTTCTCCCAGATTAAGAGGAGACTTGAAGCAACAGAAACAAAGAAAAAAGCACTGAACAGTTACGTGATAGCTGTTCTACTGTATGACAGTGAATGCTGGACAATCTCCTCCCAGATGAAGAAGAGCCTTGAAGCAACAGAAACAAAGAAAAGAGCACTGAACTGTTACGTGATAGCTGTTCTACTGTATGACAGTGAATGCTGGACAATCTCCTCCCAGATTAAGAGGAGACTTGAAGCAACAGAAACAAAGAAAAGAGCACAGAACTGTTACGTGATAGCTGTCCTACCGTATGACTGTGAATGCTGGACAGTCTCCTTCCAGATGAAGAAGAGACTTGAAGCAACAGAAACAAAGAAAAGAGCACTGAACTGTTACGTGATAGCAGTCCTACTGTATGACAGTGAATGCTGGACAATCTCCTTCCCGATGAAGAAGAGACTTGAAGCAACAGAAACAAAGAAAAGAGTACTGAACTGTTACGTGATAGCTGTTCTACTGTATGACAGTGAGTGCTGGACAATCTCCTTCCAGATGAAGAAGAGACCTGAAGCAACAGAAACAAAGAAAAGAGCACTGAACTGTTACGTGATAGCAGTCCTACTGTATGACAGTGAATGCTGGACAATCTCCTTCCCGATGAAGAAGAGACTTGAAGTAACAGAAACAAAGAAAAGAGCAGTGAACTGTTACGTGATAGCTGTTCTACTGTATGACAGTGAATGCTGGACAATCTCCTTCCAGATCAAGAAGAGACTTGAAGCAACAGAAACAAAGAAAAGAGCACTGAACTGTTACGTGATAGCTGTTCTACTGTATGACAGTGAATGCTGGACAATCTCCTCCCAGATGAAGAAGAGACTTGAAGCAAGAGAAACAAAGAAAAGAGCACTGAACTGTTACGTGATAGCTGTTCTACTGTATGACCGTGTATGCTGGAGAATCTTTTCCCAGATGAAGAAGAGACTTGAAGCAACAGAAACAAAGAAAAGAGCACTGAACTGTTACGTGATAGCTGTTCTACTGTATGACAGTGAATGCTGGACAATCTCCTTCCAGATGAAGAAGAGACTTGAAGCAACAGAAAAAAGAAAAGAGCACTGAATTGTTACGTGATAGCTGTTCTACTGTATGACAGTGAATGCAGGACAATCTCCTCCCAGATTAAGAGGAGACTTGAAGCAACAGAAACAAAGAAAAAAGCACTGAACAGTTACGTGATAGCTGTTCTACTGTATGACAGTGAATGCTGGACAATCTCCTCCCAGATGAAGAAGAGACTTGAAGCAACAGAAACAAAGAAAAGAGCACTGAACTGTTACGTGATAGCTGTTCTACTGTATGACAGTGAATGCTGGACAATCTCCTTCCAGATGAAGAAGAGACTTGAAGCAACAGAAAGAAAGAAAAGTGCACTGAACTGTTACGTGATAGCTGTTCTACTGTATGACAGTGAATACTGGACAATCTCCTCCCAGATTAAGAGGAGACTTGAAGCAACAGAAACAAAGAAAAAAGCACTGAACTGTTACGTGATAGCTGTTCTACTGTATGACAGTGAATGCTGGACAATCTCCTCCCAGATTAAGAGGAGACTTGAAGCAACAGAAACAAAGAAAAGTGCGCTGAACTGTTACGTGATAGCTGTTCTACTGTATGACAGTGAATGCTGGACAATCTCCTTCAAGATGAAGAAGAGACTTGAAGCAACAGAAACAAAGAAAAGAGCACTGAACTCTTACGTGATAGCTGTTCTACTGTATGACAGTGAATGCTGGACAATCTCCTCCCAGATGAAGAAGAGACTTGAAGCAACAGAAACAAAGAAAATAGCACTGAACTGTTACGTGATAGCTGTTCTACTGTATGACAGTGAATGCTGGACAATCTCCTCCCAGATGAAGAAGAGACTTGAAGCAACAGAAACAAAGAAAAGAGCACTGAACTGTTACGTGATAGCTGTTCTACTGTATGACAGTGAATGCTGGACAATCTCCTCCCAGATGAAGAAGAGACTTGAACAACAGAAACAAAGAAAAGAGCACTGAACTGTTACGTGATAGCTGTTCTACTGTATGACAGTGAATGCTGGACAATCTCCTCCCAGATTAAGAGGAGACTTGAAGCAACAGAAACAAAGAAAAGAGCACTGAACTGTTACGTGATAGCTGTCCTACCGTATGACTGTGAATGCTGAATAATCTCCTCTCAGATGAAGTAGAGACTTGAAGCAACAAAAACAAAGAAAAGAGCATTGAACTGTTACGTGATAGCTGTTCTACTGTATGACAGTGAATGCTGGACAATCTCCTCCCAGATGAAGAGAAGACTTGAAGCAACAGAAACAAAGAAAAGAGCACTGAACTGTTACGTGATAGCTGTCCTACCGTATGACTGTGAATGCTGGATAATCTCCACCCAGATGAAGTAGAGACTTGAAGCAACAGAAACAAAGGAAAGAGCACTGAACTGTTACGTGATAGCTGTTCTACTGTATGACAGTGAATGCTGGACAATCTCCTCCCAGATGAAGAGGAGACTTGAAGCAACAGAAACAAAGAAAAGAGCACTGAACTGTTACATGATAGCTGTCCTACCGTATGACAGTGAATGCTGGACAATCTCCTTCAAGATGAAGAAGAGACTTGAAGCAACAGAAAGAAAGAAAATAGCACTGAACTGTTACGTGATAGCTGTTCTACTGTATGACAGTGAATGCTGGACAATCTCCTCCCAGAGGAAGAAGAGACTTGAAGCAACAGAAACAAAGAAAATAGCACTGAACTGTTACGTGATAGCTGTTCTACTGTATGACAGTGAATGCTGGACAATCTCCTCCCAGATGAAGAAGAGACTTGAAGCAACAGAAACAAAGAAAAGAGCACTGAACTGTTACGTGATAGCTGTTCTACTGTATGACAGTGAATGCTGGACAATCTCCTCCCAGATAAAGAAGAGACTTGAACAACAGAAACAAAGAAAAGAGCACTGAACTGTTACGTGATAGCTGTTCTACTGTATGACAGTGAATGCTGGACAATCTCCTCCCAGATTAAGAGGAGACTTGAAGCAACAGAAACAAAGAAAAGAGCACTGAACTGTTACGTGATAGCTGTCCTACCGTATGACTCTGAATGCTGGACAATCTCCTTCCAGATGAAGAAGAGACTTGAAGCAACAGAAACAAAGAAAAGAGCACTGAACTGTTACGTGATAGCTGTTCTACTGTATGACAGTGAATGCTGGACAATCTCCTTCCAGATGAAGAAGAGACCTGAAGCAACAGAAACAAAGAAAAGAGCACTGAACTGTTACGTGATAGCAGTCCTACTGTATGACAGTGAATGCTTGACAATCTCCTTCCCGATGAAGAAGAGACTTGAAGCAACAGAAACAAAGATAAGAGCACTGAACTGTTACGTGATAGCTGTTCTACTGTATGACAGTGAATGCTGGACAATCTCCTCCCAGATTAAGAGGAGACTTGAAGCAACAGAAACAAAGAAAAGAGCGCTGAACTGTTACGTGATAGCTGTTCTACTGTATGACAGTGAATGCTGGACAATCTCCTCCCAGATTAAGAGGAGACTTGAAGCAACAGAAACAAAGAAAAGAGCACTGAACTGTTACGTGATAGCTGTCCTACCATATGACTGTGAATGCTGGATAATCTCCTCCCAGATGAAGTAGAGACTTGAAGCAACAGAAACAAAGAAAAGAGCACTGAACTGTTACGTGATAGCTGTTCTACTGTATGACAGTGAATGCTGGACAATCTCCTCCCAGATGAAGAGGAGACTTGAAGCAACAGAAACAAAGAAAAGAGCACTGAACTGTTACGTGATAGCTGTCCTACCGTATGACAGTGAATGCTGGACAATCTCCTCCCAGATGAAGAAGAGACTTGAAGCAACAGAAACAAAGAAAAGAGCACTGAACTCTTACGTGATAGCTGTTCTACTGTATGACAGTGAATGCTGGACAATCTCCTCCCAGAGGAAGAAGAGACTTTAAGCAAAAGAAACAAAGAAAAGAGCACTGAACTGTTACGTGATAGCTGTTCTACTGTATGACAGTGAATACTGGACAATCTCCTCCCAGATGAAGAAGAGACTTGAAGCAACAGAAACAAAGAAAAGACCACTGAACTGTTACGTGATAGCTGTTCTACTGTATGACAGTGAATGCTGGACAATCTCCTCCCAGATGAATAAGAGACTTAAAGCAACAGAAACAAAGAAAAGAGCACTGAACTGTTACGTGATAGCTGTTCTACTGTATGACAGTGAATGCTGGACAATCTCCTGCCAGATGAAGAAGAGACTTGAAGCAACAGAAACAAAGAAAAGAGCACTGAACTGTTACGTGATAGCTGTTCTACTGTATGACAGTGAATGCTGGACAATCTCCTCCCAGATGAAGAGGAGACTTGAAGCAACAGAAACAAAGAAAAGAGCACTGAACTGTTACGTGATAGCTGTTCTACTGTATGACAGTGAATGCTGGACAATCTCCTTCCAGATGAAGAAGAGACCTGAAGCAACAGAAACAAAGAAAAGAGCACTGAACTGTTACGTGATAGCAGTCCTACTGTATGACAGTGAATGCTGGACAATCTCCTTCCCGATGAAGAAGAGACTTGAAGTAACAGAAACAAAGAAAAGAGCAGTGAACTGTTACGTGATAGCTGTTCTACTGTATGACAGTGAATGCTGGACAATCTCCTTCCAGATCAAGAAGAGACTTGAAGCAACAGAAACAAAGAAAAGAGCACTGAACTGTTACGTGATAGCTGTTCTACTGTATGACAGTGAATGCTGGACAATCTCCTCCCAGATTAAGAGGAGACTTGAAGCAACAGAAACAAAGAAAAGTGCGCTGAACTGTTACGTGATAGCTGTTCTACTGTATGACAGTGAATGCTGGACAATCTCCTTCAAGATGAAGAAGAGACTTGAAGCACCAGAAACAAAGAAAAGAGCACTGAACTGTTACGTGATAGCTGTTCTACTGTATGACAGTGAATGCTGGACAATCTCCTTCCAGATGAAGAAGAGACTTGAAGCAACAGAAAGAAAGAAAAGTGCACTGAACTGTTACGTGATAGCTGTTCTACTGTATGACAGTGAATACTGGACAATCTCCTCCCAGATTAAGAGGAGACTTGAAGCAACAGAAACAAAGAAAAAAGCACTGAACTGTTACGTGATAGCTGTTCTACTGTATGACAGTGAATGCTGGACAATCTCCTCCCAGATTAAGAGGAGACTTGAAGCAACAGAAACAAAGAAAAGTGCGCTGAACTGTTACGTGATAGCTGTTCTACTGTATGACAGTGAATGCTGGACAATCTCCTTCAAGATGAAGAAGAGACTTGAAGCAACAGAAACAAAGAAAAGAGCACTGAACTCTTACGTGATAGCTGTTCTACTGTATGACAGTGAATGCTGGACAATCTCCTCCCAGATGAAGAAGAGACTTGAAGCAACAGAAACAAAGAAAATAGCACTGAACTGTTACGTGATAGCTGTTCTACTGTATGACAGTGAATGCTGGACAATCTCCTCCCAGATGAAGAAGAGACTTGAAGCAACAGAAACAAAGAAAAGAGCACTGAACTGTTACGTGATAGCTGTTCTACTGTATGACAGTGAATGCTGGACAATCTCCTCCCAGATGAGGAAGAGACTTGAACAACAGAAACAAAGAAAAGAGCACTGAACTGTTACGTGATAGCTGTTCTACTGTATGACAGTGAATGCTGGACAATCTCCTCCCAGATTAAGAGGAGACTTGAAGCAACAGAAACAAAGAAAAGAGCACTGAACTGTTACGTGATAGCTGTCCTACCGTATGACTGTGAATGCTGAATAATCTCCTCTCAGATGAAGTAGAGACTTGAAGCAACAAAAACAAAGAAAAGAGCATTGAACTGTTACGTGATAGCTGTTCTACTGTATGACAGTGAATGCTGGACAATCTCCTCCCAGATGAAGAGAAGACTTGAAGCAACAGAAACAAAGAAAAGAGCACTGAACTGTTACGTGATAGCTGTCCTACCGTATGACTGTGAATGCTGGATAATCTCCACCCAGATGAAGTAGAGACTTGAAGCAACAGAAACAAAGGAAAGAGCACTGAACTGTTACGTGATAGCTGTTCTACTGTATGACAGTGAATGCTGGACAATCTCCTCCCAGATGAAGAGGAGACTTGAAGCAACAGAAACAAAGAAAAGAGCACTGAACTGTTACATGATAGCTGTCCTACCGTATGACAGTGAATGCTGGACAATCTCCTTCAAGATGAAGAAGAGACTTGAAGCAACAGAAAGAAAGAAAAGAGCACTGAACTGTTACGTGATAGCTGTTCTACTGTATGACAGTGAATGCTGGACAATCTCCTCCCAGAGGAAGAAGAGACTTGAAGCAACAGAAACAAAGAAAATAGCACTGAACTGTTACGTGATAGCTGTTCTACTGTATGACAGTGAATGCTGGACAATCTCCTCCCAGATGAAGAAGAGACTTGAAGCAACAGAAACAAAGAAAAGAGCACTGAACTGTTACGTTATAGCTGTTCTACTGTATGACAGTGAATGCTGGACAATCTCCTCCCAGATAAAGAAGAGACTTGAACAACAGAAACAAAGAAAAGAGCACTGAACTGTTACGTGATAGCTGTTCTACTGTATGACAGTGAATGCTGGACAATCTCCTCCCAGATTAAGAGGAGACTTGAAGCAACAGAAACAAAGAAAAGAGCACTGAACTGTTACGTGATAGCTGTCCTACCGTATGACTCTGAATGCTGAATAATCTCCTCCCAGATGAAGTAGAGACTTGAAGCAACAGAAACAAAGAAAAGAGCATTGAACTGTTACGTGATAGCTGTTCTACTGTATGACAGTGAATGCTGGACAATCTCCTCCCAGATGAAGAGGAGACTTGAAGCAACAGAAACAAAGAAAAGAGCACTGAACTGTTACGTGATAGCTGTCCTACCGTATGACAGTGAATGCTGGACAATCTCCTTCAAGATGAAGAAGAGACTTGAAGCAATAGAAAGAAAGAAAAGAGCACTGAACTGTTACGTGATAGCTGTTCTACTGTATGACAGTGAATGCTGGACAATCTCCCCCCAGAGGAAGAAGAGACTTGAAGCAACAGAAACAAAGAAAATAGCACTGAACTGTTACGTGATAGCTGTTCTACTGTATGACAGTGAATGCTGGACAATCTCCTCCCAGATGAAGAAGAGACTTGAAGCAACAGAAACAAAGAAAAGAGCACTGAACTGTTACGTGATAGCTGTTCTACTGTATGACAGTGAATGCTGGACAATCTCCTCCCAGATAAAGAAGAGACTTGAACAACAGAAACAAAGAAAAGAGCACTGAACTGTTACGTGATAGCTGTTCTACTGTATGACAGTGAATGCTGGACAATCTCCTCCCAGATTAAGAGGAGACTTGAAGCAACAGAAACAAAGAAAAGAGCACTGAACTGTTACGTGATAGCTGTCCTACCGTATGACTCTGAATGCTGGACAATCTCCTTCCAGATGAAGAAGAGACTTGAAGCAACAGAAACAAAGAAAAGAGCACTGAACTGTTACGTGATAGCTGTTCTACTGTATGACAGTGAATGCTGGACAATCTCCTTCCAGATGAAGAAGAGACCTGAAGCAACAGAAACAAAGAAAAGAGCACTGAACTGTTACGTGATAGCAGTCCTACTGTATGACAGTGAATGCTTGACAATCTCCTTCCCGATGAAGAAGAGACTTGAAGCAACAGAAACAAAGATAAGAGCACTGAACTGTTACGTGATAGCTGTTCTACTGTATGACAGTGAATGCTGGACAATCTCCTCCCAGATTAAGAGGAGACTTGAAGCAACAGAAACAAAGAAAAGAGCGCTGAACTGTTACGTGATAGCTGTTCTACTGTATGACAGTGAATGCTGGACAATCTCCTCCCAGATTAAGAGGAGACTTGAAGCAACAGAAACAAAGAAAAGAGCACTGAACTGTTACGTGATAGCTGTCCTACCGTATGACTGTGAATGCTGGATAATCTCCTCCCAGATGAAGTAGAGACTTGAAGCAACAGAAACAAAGAAAAGAGCACTGAACTGTTACGTGATAGCTGTTCTACTGTATGACAGTGAATGCTGGACAATCTCCTCCCAGATGAAGAGGAGACTTGAAGCAACAGAAACAAAGAAAAGAGCACTGAACTGTTACGTGATAGCTGTCCTACCGTATGACAGTGAATGCTGGACAATCTCCTCCCAGATGAAGAAGAGACTTGAAGCAACAGAAACAAAGAAAAGAGCACTGAACTCTTACGTGATAGCTGTTCTACTGTATGACAGTGAATGCTGGACAATCTCCTCCCAGAGGAAGAAGAGACTTTAAGCAAAAGAAACAAAGAAAAGAGCACTGAACTGTTACGTGATAGCTGTTCTACTGTATGACAGTGAATACTGGACAATCTCCTCCCAGATGAAGAAGAGACTTGAAGCAACAGAAACAAAGAAAAGACCACTGAACTGTTACGTGATAGCTGTTCTACTGTATGACAGTGAATGCTGGACAATCTCCTCCCAGATGAATAAGAGACTTAAAGCAACAGAAACAAAGAAAAGAGCACTGAACTGTTACGTGATAGCTGTTCTACTGTATGACAGTGAATGCTGGACAATCTCCTGCCAGATGAAGAAGAGACTTGAAGCAACAGAAACAAAGAAAAGAGCACTGAACTGATACGTGATAGCTGTTCTACTGTATGACAGTGAATGCTGGACAATCTCCTCCCAGATGAAGAGGAGACTTGAAGCAACAGAAACAAAGAAAAGAGCACTGAACTGTTACGTGATAGCTGTTCTACTGTATGACAGTGAATGCTGGACAATCTCCTTCCAGATGAAGAAGAGACTTGAAGCAACAGAAACAAAGAAAAGAGCACTGAACTGTTACGTTATAACTGTTCTACTGTATGACAGTGAATGCTGGACAATCTCCTTCCAGATGAAGAAGAGACTTGAAGCAACAGAAACAAAGAAAAGAGCACTGAACTGTTACGTGATAGCTGTTCTACTGTATGACAGTGAATGCTGGACAATCTCCTCCCAGATGAAGAAGAGACTTGAAGCAACAGAAACAAAGAAAAGAGCACTGAACTGTTACGTGTTAGCTGTTCTACTGTATGACAGTGAATGCTGGACAATCTCCTCCCAGAGGAAGAAGAGACTTGAAGCAACAGAAACAAAGAAAAGAGCACTGAACTGTTACGTGATAGCTGTTCTACTGTATGACAGTTAATGCTGGACAATCTCCTCCCAGATGAAGAAGGGACTTGAAGCAACAGAAACAAAGAAAAGAGCACTGAACTGTTACGTGATAGCTGTTCTACTGTATGACAGTGAATGCTGGACAATCTCCTCCCAGATGAAGAAGAGACTTGAAGCAACAGAAACAAAGAAAAGAGCACTGAACTGTTACGTGATAGCTGTTCTACTGTATGACAGTGAATGCTGGACAATCTCCTCCCAGATGAAGAAGAGACTTGAAGCAACAGAAACAAAGAAAAGAGCACTGAACTGTTACGTGATAGCAGTCCTACTGTATGACAGGGAATGCTGGACAATCTCCTTCCCGATGAAGAAGAGACTTGAAGCAACAGAAACAAAGATAAGAGCACTGAACTGTTACGTGATAGCTGTTCTACTGTATGACAGTGAATGCTGGACAATCTCCTCCCAGATTAAGAGGAGACTTGAAGCAACAGAAACAAAGAAAAGAGCGCTGAACTGTTACGTGATAGCTGTTCTACTGTATGACAGTGAATGCTGGACAATCTCCTCCCAGATTAAGAGGAGACTTGAAGCAACAGAAACAAAGAAAAGAGCACTGAACTGTTACGTGATAGCTGTCCTACCGTATGACTGTGAATGCTGGATAATCTCCTCCCAGATGAAGTAGAGACTTGAAGCAACAGAAACAAAGAAAAGAGCACTGAACTGTTACATGATAGCTGTTCTACTGTATGACAGTGAATGCTGGACAATCTCCTCCCAGATGAAGAAGAGACTTGAAGCAACAGAAACAAAGAAAAGAGCACTGAACTGTTACGTGATAGCTGTTCTACTGTATGACAGTGAATGCTGGACAATCTCCTCCCAGATGAAGAAGAGACTTGAAGCAAAAGAAACAAAGAAAAGAGCACTGAACTGTTACGTGATAGCTGTCCTACCGTATGACAGTGAATGCTGGACAATCTCCTACCAGATGAAGAGGTGACTTGAAGCAACAGAAACAAAGAAAAGACCACTGAACTGTTACGTGATAGCTGTCCTACCGTATGGCAGTGAATGCTGGACAATCTCTTCCCAGATGAAGAAGAGACTTGAAGCAACAGAAACAAAGAAAAGAGCACTGAACTGTTACGTGATAGCTGTTCTACTGTATGACAGTGAATGCTGGACAATCTCCTCCCAGAGGAAGAAGAGACAACAAAAATATGGTTTTACAGCAGGGTGTTAAGAATGCCATAGACCGAACACGAAGAGGTTTTAGAGAAAATGCAAACAAAAAGGAAACTTATACATAACATCAGAGAGAGACAAACTGGGACACGTAATGAAGATGGAGGGGTTGCAAAATCTGGTACTCACAGGACAGATTGAGGGAAAGAGGGGCAGAGGAAATCTTTTATTAAGTAAATAGATGCCAGATCAGGGCCTTAGGAGAAATAATGAAAAGACAAAATTTATTAAAAGCAACAATGGACAAGAAACTGTGGAGAGTCATCATCTCTTACGTCCTTAGGGGATATGGTACATAAAGAAGGAAAATAGGTATATGTGTGTGTAAGTATTAGGTTGGTGCAATAATAATGTCGTTTTTTGACGTTCAAATTCATGTGAGAAAACGACATTATTTTTGCACCAACCTAATAACATTATGGATAAATAAGTAATATTATAGGTATATGCGTATAAATAACATTACGGGTATATGTGTATAAGCAACATAGATATATGTGTGTAAGTAACATTATGCGTATATAAGAAACATTGCGAGTATATGTGTATAATTAACACGCACTCAGTCAGTTATGTGTCATACGGGATACACGCAGGCGATCATGTATCTTTTGATACATTTCCCGCAGCAGGTTGCCATTCCTTTCTGCGGTAGACCAATTGCCATCCAAGGCTATAGAACCCGGTCTGTCCTGCTATTTACCCATAGCTGGGGGGAGAAGAAGAAGGATTCATACCTTTCTCGTATTGGCACGTAAGTAAATGTAATGGATTCAACTGGAATTCGATTCCTCAGTCTGAGCCGCTATCCATTACTCCACCGTAACATTATGGATATATAGGCATATAAACAGGATTGTGAGTGTTTGTGTATAAGTAAAATTATGGGAAGATAAATAATATTATGGCTATATGTGTATAAGTAACATTACGAGTATTAATAATATTATGGGTATATCTGTATGAATAACAGTATGCATATATAAGTAACATTAGGTGTATATGCGTATAAGTAACATTATAGGTATTTTAAACTGCTTTCATTTAAGAAATGAAACTGCTTTCATTTCACCAACATGGAGAACCTTTTCTACCTGCTATCAGCATGGTTGACGCTAGACTCCAAGAGGGCAACGCACTGCGTCTTCTTGGCCTCAAGTATTCCACTGACTTAAAGTGGAGCGTCCATCGCTACATCTACTGCAAGGAAAGTTGGCTCACTGTGTTGTACAAGAAATTTTTCTTCGTCAGAGTCCATCTTTAACAATTACAAATCTACCATTCGTCCGTGCATTGGAATAGCGGAAGATGCCTTCCAAAAACTAAGCAAAGAGATAGGCAAATTTCGCTAGAAACAAAGTAAGGAAATGTTGAACTGCTGTGTAATATCTGATTTCTTATATGGCGGTGAATTCTAGACAATCTTTTTCACAGAGAGAGAAGAGATTTGAAACAACAGAGTTGCATGGAGTATTGCTGCCATATATGGTCTGGAGCCCCTGCTGTTTGCCTCAGGGTTCTTGATAAGATCCAGAGACGGATATGCAATGTAATTGGCCCTGATCTGTCATCTCGTCTGCAGTCGCTCTCTCACAGACGCGACGTTGCCTCGCTCTGTCTTTTTTACAAATACTTTCACGGTAATTGCTCCGATGAGCTGCTTTCGCTGGTTCCTAGGCCTCATGAATTTAAACGTCCTACGAGGCTGGCATCCCGTTCCCACCCCTTCACCGTTGAAACTGTTAGATGTAGACGTCTCTTCTACTCCAATAGCTTCATGTCTCGCACATCTCGTCTGTGGAACTCCCTTCCTTATTCCTGTTTCCCTGACAAATACAATCTCCAACTATTTAAGTGTAACGTCAATCGACATCTCCAGTTGCCTTGATCTATCCACTTCCCTTCTCCACATCCTTTCACCTTTCATTCCTATCTGCTCTCGCTCCAAATCTTCTGTAACCCCTGATCGATCCACTATCTTTCTCCACATCCTCTCCTTTACCACTCCTATCTGCTCTTCCTCCAAACTTTCTGTAACCCCTTGAGTGCTAGTGGCTTCCAGCCTTGCTTGGGGTGATAAGCTTTAAAAAAAAATGTACATCCACCAATGAATTATGGAAAATAAGAACAGAAAAAGTAAGTTATATATTCTATCAGAAAGACACAATTGGAATTTCTGGGACACAATGTGGAAAGAATGTTTGCGGAATATAAAAGTACCAGGATGTACAGGGTGTCCCAAAATAATGTATATATTCTTTAAATATTAATAGTTAATAATAGATTTTTTATATGGATGAAAATATGCAAAACAGATGAATTGGAAGAAGAGGGACAGTTGAATACCCACCTAGATCACCAGATTTGACACCCTTGGAATTCCTTTTGTGGGGGTTTCTAAAAGACAAAGTTTACAGCAGGAAACCTGAAACAATTGCTGAAATGAGAGTAGCAATTGAAGAAGAATGTGCACAAATACCAGAGTAAATGATACTGAATGTTTTAGGTCTATTTCTTCAAGATATGAAAAGTGGATTGAACAGAACGGCAACAAGTTTGAAAACTTGATGTGAACTCATTATATGAACATTCTGCTATTGCCCCAAGTAGCTTTTATCTTATTAAAGTTAATTTTCTATGTTTTTTGTATATTTTACTCTCAAATTCTTTAAATGTCTATTCTTTCTCTTGTATTAATCTTATTTACAAATCAAAATGCATAAATTGAATAAGTTATAACGATTCAAAGAGTGTATACATTAATTTTGGGACACGCTGTATTTAAAGCAAGCTTGTGTATTTTGATGACAGAACAAGGATAACATTAGTACAGGGTTAAAAGTCTCTTCTTCTTCTTCTTCTTCTTCTTCTTCTTTGTCGTGCCCCTTTCGGACATTAGCGATCATGGCTCTCCATCATTTCCTGTCCTTTGTAGTTCTTAATAAAATTTGTCTTTTTCTTATCTCTCCTAAACTCTGTTCTGACATCCATTTACATAAGCTCGTTAGTTAGATGATTCGCTGATTTCTCCTGTCCCTCTTGCCTTCAATATGTCCTGTGAGTGTCAAATTTTCCAAGCCCTCTTTCCTCATTACGTGCCCTAGAAATTTCAACCGTCTTTTTCTGATGTTAAGTATAAGTATCCTTTTTGCTTCCATTTTCTTTAAAACTTTGTCGTTGCTCACATATTCAGCCGATGGTATTCTCACCATCCTTCTGTAGAACCACATTTCTATCGCCTCAAGTTTCTTTTTCATCTGTGAGGAAATTGTCCGACATTCACAGCCATATAGGAGGACTTATATTACGTAACGGTTCAGTTCACTTTTCTTTGTTTCTAACGAAATTTTCCCGTTTCTTAATACTTTACTTATATTTTGGAAGGCATTTTTCACTATCCTGATACGCCTTCGGATTTCAGTGACACACTTTCCGTCCTCTGTTAAAGCTCTTCCCAGATATTTAAATTGTTGTCCTTGTTTGATTTCGGTATCCCCAATTTGTAATTTTCATGTTGAGCTGTTTCCTTTTGCTAACAAACATACATTCTATCTTCTTGGAATTGATGTCTTACACCCCTTTCTCTAACGAAATTTTCCTGTTTCTTAATACTTTAATTAGATTTTGGAAGGCATCTTTCACTGTTTCAATGTGCCTTTGGATTTCAATGGCACACTTTCCGCCCTCTCTTAAAGCTCTTCCCAGATATTTAAAGATTTGTAGTTGTTTGATTTCGTAATTTTCATGTTTAGCTGTTTCCTTTTGCTAAGAAACATAAATTCTATCTTCTTGGAATTAATGTTTAGCCCCTTCTTCTCGTTTTCTTTCACGAACTTCTGTAGAAGTTCTTACAGTTTCCTTTCTGTGTCTGCTATCAATACTGTGTCATTTGCATATATTATGTTAAGATTGTGGCCACCAATTTGTATAGATTGAATAATTCCGGCGAGAAGACACATCCTTGTCTTACACTATGTTCTATCTTGATATACTTACTGTCCTTTTTGTTGCCATTGAGCCTAGAACTTCGTTGTTGTCCACATGTTCGGTTCATGGTATCCCCAGAATCCTTCTGTAGAGCCACATTTCATCTGTGAGCAAATTGTCCAGCATTCACAGCCATATAGAAGGACTAATGGTCAGTTCATTTTTGTTTTTAACGAAATTTTCTTGTTTCTTAATACTTTGCTTATCTTTTGGAAGACATCTTTCACTATCCTAATACGCCTTCGGATTTCAGTGACGCACTTTCCGTCCCCTGTTAAAGCTCTTCCCAGATATTTAAAGTGTTGGACTTGTTTGATTTCGGTATCCCAATTTGTAATTTTCATGTTGGGCTGTTTACTTTTGCTAACAAACATAAATTCTTTCTTCTTGGAATTAATGTTTAGCCCCTTCTTCTCGTTTTCTTTCACTATCTTCTGTAGAAGTTCTTACAGGTTCCTTTTTGTGTCTGCTATCAATACTGTGTCATTTGCATATCTTGTGTTAAGATTGTGGCCACCAATAACGAATCTTGGTAGGACTTGTGTAGATTGAATAATTCCGGTGAGAAGACACATCCTTGTCTTACACTATGTTCTGCCTTTATATACTTACTGAATTAGTTATCTGTCTGTAGCGGGTTTGCTGCAAGAATAGATTCTGGATGGTTCTAATGTCTTTTCAAATATGCCAAGGTTACTTAGCAGTAAAGTTACTTAATTCATTTGGTCTGGTCTTCTGCGATGTATTTCGAGATTCTTGATAAAATATAAAAAAGAATCTGCAATGTTACTGGTCCTGACTTGGCATCTCGATTTCAGTCTCTTTCCTACCGCTCTAACGTCGCTTCCCTGTGCCTTTTCTATAAATATTTTCATAGTAAAGATAGGAAGTTGCGTAGAGCCAAGATTGCAGGAGCATGACACAAAAGAAGACCGAATTTCGTCGCGGCTTGTGTGACCCTCTCTGCCGTTCTCACATCATTCATCATCTGCCTGTACGGTCGGGTTCCCGAAACTTGCTTATCTGAAATCAATTTGATTAACTGAAGTGTTTTTGGTTATTAATCCCTTTCCTCATTTATTTCCTGTGAAAATCGTCACTTCTCCGGCTAATCTCGATGACTCCATTTTCAAAGTAATTAATAACATTGGATAACTCACAGATTGCATGGTCCTTGTTATTCTATCTCTAAACTTTTCCTGTAGGCGAAACGCTTATACAGGAATCACGGACAGCCTTAAAACTTTTAGTGTATTTATTTAACACGTTCTAACAATATTTTCTCCAACTTTATTTTTCTTATTTGTCAGAACGTTATCAAAAATTCCTGAGACAAGCCACATGACCTCCTTCAGTCAAATTCATTAATCAACTGCTACGACCCCGGTAATGTCTTCTCTGAGAACTTTAAAATTTAATTCTCCTTCCTGAACCACTGTTATTCTTGTATTCAAATTCTATTCTTTTTTGTATGAATTTGTATGAATTTAAGCGCAGTACTGGATTGCCGGAATTGTCTCATTATTTTACAGCTGAATTGGCGAAATGTAACCGTAGGTTTTATGTTAAAAGTCTCTTCTGTTGTATTTTCTCGCCTGTGAAACTCTTTACACGCCTCTTGCTTTCCAGTTAATTTTAATCTTCACAAACTCTTTTTCTTCTTAATTCTCGTTCTTTTATTGTTCTCTCACCTTAATAATGTTTTTCTTTTTCTCATATGCTTTGACACACAATGTATCTTAGTGGATTTATTGTCTTTCTTGGGGTAAAAGGATTGAAAAATATGCTTTAAAAATTTCAACTTTTGCCTTCTGATGTTAAATATTAGTGTCCCTTCAGTTTCACGGATGAAACAATAATGATAGTCTGTTTTTGTTGCATGAAAAATGTCAAAGCAACAAAAAACAGACTATCATTATTGTTTCGTCCGTGTATTGTTTGTTATATTGAAATGTAATTGTCATCTTTGATAATGGCTTATGTAAGCCGAAAGCTTAGATTGGATTTAAACATGTATCAATATGGTGATTTCCTTTCGTCTTTCAATGATAATGTTATTAAGCTTATCAGACAATATGAAAGGAACTAACTTAAAATAAATAAACAAAACTTGTCTATATTATTTAATGAAACATGCATCAATGAAAAATTGCTGCTTAAATATACACAATATATATATATATATATATATATATATATATATACATGTGTGTGTGTGTGTGTGTATGTGTGTGTATGTGTGTGTGTGTGTGTTCCAGAGTAACATAAGTAGTAAAATGTTTGTTAAAACTGAACGTATTAAAAGTGCTCAATACAAAGTCGGAAGACCAGACTTGCAGAACTGTTTAATATTTAGAAAGGATGAAAGCTAACCAGAGCAAACTACCGCGCTATCGACCTCTCCTCAGGTGGTTTGTTCAGTAAATCAACTACACAAAGCTCAACAACTTAAGCACTTTCGAAACAGGAAGTAGTGGGGGGAGAGAAAATATCTAACTTTAACCGGGTTCAAATAACCCCAAGGTGAAATTCTTAAAATGTGTGCATTTGGTCATGAACTTTGACCTCCAGTTCAGCAATTCATTACTGTTTTTATATGTTGCTATAGCCACTTTCTCTTCTTGGTATAGTCTACACGTATTCTCGACTATTATGTTAGTCTTTAAATTTCTGAAAATGCACCATTTAATGCTTGGACTTTTGCTATGTTTCTCTCTAGTAGTTTGCTAGCTTCGTGCTGTACCTATGCTCCGGAATTCTAAAGGATGACGTGTGACTGTACCACCTCCTCTTGAACTGGCCCTCATTACACCCGATGTATTTTTGGTGCTACTATTTTTACCTTCCACTTCGGCACAATATACAGCATGTTCAGTACGGCATAATCCATTTAAAGGACAATTATTTTTTGTCGTGCAATTGCATAAGGTCATATTCTCGCCTTTCAAGTCATTTTGTAGCTTTAAATTTCTGCTATTCATTCTTTTTATGATGTTGCCCATACTGCTTGTGCAGCTATAACTTAATTTGACCGTATTTCGGTTAAATAGCTTATGTAATCCGGACGTATTAGGGAAGTGCTTATCTAATATATTGAAAAATATCTTCCCTATATTTGTTATTACGTTAGTGTTGAAAGGCGGGTTGAACCAGATTATGTTTCTCTTTCTTTTATCATTAATAATATTAACATTTTTCGGGCTCGTCTGTTCTTTGAATTGCAGGTTAGCGTTATGTCCTTCTTCCCTTAATGCCAATACGTATATCTTCTTTATTTCGTTAAATATATTTTCAGTAAGAGAATTTTGCGACAGCCTACATTGCACCCCTAACGGGATTTGTTTAATTATGCTGGTTGGGTGGTTAGACGCCGTATTGATATATCTTAAGAGTCGCATTCGGTTTCATAAAAAGTGAGATGGTTCCGTTTGACAGGTTTAACTCTGTGTCCAGAAACTGGACGACTTTTTTGTTGGTTTCTGCAATAACAGAAGACCGTAGAGATCGAAACCGCGGTAGTGTGCTCTAGTCAGCTTTCATATATATATATATATATATATATATATATATATATATATATATATATATATATATATATATATATATATATATATATCGTCCTGGGTAAGACGATAAACTATATCCAACAGTAAAGTCTCTGGTCAGGAGGTATCGAGGAGCGTGGAACCACCTCTTAATTGCTAATGTTCATAGGTCCACGCTGACCCGTGGTGGTAGCACCTGTTAGGGTCCCAGCTATGGGCAAATAGCTAACCCCCAAACTGGGGTCAAAACACTATAAAAGTGTAAAAATAGGTTTTAATACCAATAAGAGATTTTTTGAAAAATTATTACCAGCAATACATTTTTGAAAAAAACAAAACAAAACAGCAATACATTTTTGAAGGTAACATATTACCAGAAATACCAGCAATACACTTTTCAAAAAAAAAAAATTACCGGTAATAAAAATCTGGTCGGTATTAAATAACGTATTGAGGTTGATATGCCGTAAAACAAAACAAGCCAAACTAAATTATATATATATATATATGTGTGTGTGTGTGTGTGTGTGTGTTCAGCAGTCTCTCTTAACTTGACACATAGCTCACCATCACAATACGAAGGAAAGTCTTTACTGTCATTGTAACCAATGCCAGTACAGTTTTTGACCCGACGAAAGCGATTAGTTCAAGTAGTTAATACTAAGAGAGAAGTTTGTAAATATTGAATGGGAGACGCTGCCTAATTGAATAATGGAGAGAAAGCCTAAGAACTTACAAAATAAATCAGATAAATTCTTTATTCAAAACAACTGGTTTTATTTTTGTGAGGAAGCAATCCCAGCGTATGCCAAGTGGACGTGGGACAGTCAGAATCAGCAGAGCATATGTTTCTTTTAAAGCACCCTCCACCCGGATACGTTTCCATGAAGAACCAGCGTTATTTATTCCCGCACACATACATTTCTTTATTCACTGCTATCATCAGTTTGCTCTGATTGTGGACTCCAAGGCTCACTAAAGTCATCGTGGATTTTAGATTCCTTTTTTACTTTTAGTTTGTCCGTTTTCTTATTTTCTTTCTTTTCTCAAACCTTTCTTATTTTCGTTCTTTTCACCAACTTTTATTCTTTTCTTTCTTTTCTCAATCCTTTCTTATTTTCTTTCTTTTCTCCATCCTTTCTTATTTTCTTTCTTTTCTCCATCCTTTCTTATTTTCTTTCTTTACTCCATCCTTTCTTATTTTCTTTCTTTTCTCAATCCTTTCTTATTTTCTTTCTTTTCTCCATCCTTTCTTATTTTCTTTCTTTTCTCTATCCTTTCTTATTTTCTTTCTTTTCTCCATCCTTTCTTATTTTCTTTCTTTTCTCTATCCTTTCTTATTTTCTTTCTTTTCTCCATCCTTTCTTATTTTCTTTCTTTTCTCCATCCTTTCTTATTTTCTTTCTTTTCTCTATCCTTTCTTATTTTCTTTCTTTTCTCCATCCTTTCTTATTTTCTTTCTTTTCTCAATCCTTTCTTATTTTCTTTCTTTACTCCATCCTTTCTTATTTTCTTTCTTTTCTCAATCCTTTCTTATTTTCTTTCTTTTCTCAATCCTTTCTTATTTTCTTTCTTTTCTCTATCCTTTCTTATTTTCTTTCTTTTCTCCATCCTTTCTTATTTTCTTTCTTTTCTCCATCCTTTCTTATTTTCTTTCTTTACTCCATCCTTTCTTATTTTCTTTCTTTTCTCAATCCTTTCTTATTTTCTTTCTTTTCTCCATCCTTTCTTATTTTCTTTCTTTTCTCTATCCTTTCTTATTTTCTTTCTTTTCTCCATCCTTTCTTATTTTCTTTCTTTTCTCAATCCTTTCTTATTTTCTTTCTTTACTCCATCCTTTCTTATTTTCTTTCTTTTCTCAATCCTTTCTTATTTTCTTTCTTTTCTCAATCCTTTCTTATTTTCTTTCTTTTCTCTATCCTTTCTTATTTTCTTTCTTTTCTCCATCCTTTCTTATTTTCTTTCTTTTCTCCATCCTTTCTTATTTTCTTTCTTTACTCCATCCTTTCTTATTTTCTTTCTTTTCTCCATCCTTTCTTATTTTCTTTCTTTTCTCTATCCTTTCTTATTTTCTTTCTTTTCTCCATCCTTTCTTATTTTCTTTCTTTTCTCCATCCTTTCTTATTTTCTTTCTTTTCTCAATCCTTTCTTATTTTCTTTCTTTTCTCAATCCTTTCTTATTTTCTTTCTTTTCTCCATCCTTTCTTATTTTCTTTCTTTTCTCTATCCTTTCTTATTTTCTTTCTTTTCTCCATCCTTTCTTATTTTCTTTCTTTTCTCCATCCTTTCTTATTTTCTTTCTTTTCTCTATCCTTTCTTATTTTCTTTCTTTTCTCCATCCTTTCTTATTTTCTTTCTTTTCTCAATCCTTTCTTATTTTCTTTCTTTACTCCATCCTTTCTTATTTTCTTTCTTTTCTCAATCCTTTCTTATTTTCTTTCTTTTCTCAATCCTTTCTTATTTTCTTTCTTTTCTCTATCCTTTCTTATTTTCTTTCTTTTCTCCATCCTTTCTTATTTTCTTTCTTTTCTCCATCCTTTCTTATTTTCTTTCTTTACTCCATCCTTTCTTATTTTCTTTCTTTTCTCAATCCTTTCTTATTTTCTTTCTTTTCTCCATCCTTTCTTATTTTCTTTCTTTTCTCTATCCTTTCTTATTTTCTTTCTTTTCTCCATCCTTTCTTATTTTCTTTCTTTTCTCAATCCTTTCTTATTTTCTTTCTTTACTCCATCCTTTCTTATTTTCTTTCTTTTCTCAATCCTTTCTTATTTTCTTTCTTTTCTCAATCCTTTCTTATTTTCTTTCTTTTCTCTATCCTTTCTTATTTTCTTTCTTTTCTCCATCCTTTCTTATTTTCTTTCTTTTCTCCATCCTTTCTTATTTTCTTTCTTTACTCCATCCTTTCTTATTTTCTTTCTTTTCTCAATCCTTTCTTATTTTCTTTCTTTTCTCCATCCTTTCTTATTTTCTTTCTTTTCTCTATCCTTTCTTATTTTCTTTCTTTTCTCCATCCTTTCTTATTTTCTTTCTTTTCTCAATCCTTTCTTATTTTCTTTCTTTACTCCATCCTTTCTTATTTTCTTTCTTTTCTCAATCCTTTCTTATTTTCTTTCTTTTCTCAATCCTTTCTTATTTTCTTTCTTTTCTCTATCCTTTCTTATTTTCTTTCTTTTCTCCATCCTTTCTTATTTTCTTTCTTTTCTCAATCCTTTCTTATTTTCTTTCTTTACTCCATCCTTTCTTATTTTCTTTCTTTTCTCAATCCTTTCTTATTTTCTTTCTTTTCTCCATCCTTTCTTATTTTCTTTCTTTTCTCTATCCTTTCTTATTTTCTTTCTTTTCTCCATCCTTTCTTATTTTCTTTCTTTTCTCCATCCTTTCTTATTTTCTTTCTTTTCTCCATCCTTTCTTATTTTCTTTCTTTTCTCAATCCTTTCTTATTTTCTTTCTTTTCTCAATCCTTTCTTATTTTCTTTCTTTTCTCTATCCTTTCTTATTTTCTTTCTTTTCTCCATCCTTTCTTATTTTCTTTCTTTTCTCAATCCTTTCTTATTTTCTTTCTTTACTCCATCCTTTCTTATTTTCTTTCTTTTCTCAATCCTTTCTTATTTTCTTTCTTTTCTCCATCCTTTCTTATTTTCTTTCTTTTCTCTATCCTTTCTTATTTTCTTTCTTTTCTCCATCCTTTCTTATTTTCTTTCTTTTCTCAATCCTTTCTTATTTTCTTTCTTTACTCCATCCTTTCTTATTTTCTTTCTTTTCTCAATCCTTTCTTATTTTCTTTCTTTTCTCCATCCTTTCTTATTTTCTTTCTTTTCTCTATCCTTTCTTATTTTCTTTCTTTTCTCCATCCTTTCTTATTTTCTTTCTTTTCTCCATCCTTTCTTATTTTCTTTCTTTTCTCCATCCTTTCTTATTTTCTTTCTTTTCTACATCCATTCTTATGTTTTCTTTTCTCCAACCTTTCTTATTTCCTTTCTTTTCTCCATCTTTTCTTATTTTCCTTGATTCTCCCCCCCCCCGTTCTTTTTTTCTCCATCCTTTCTTATTTTCTTTCTTTTCTCCATCTTTTCTTATTTTCCTTGATTCTCCCCCCCGTTCTTTTTTTCTTTCTTTTCTCCATCCTTTCTTATTTCCTTTCTTTTCTCCATCTTTTCTTATTTTCCTTGATTCTCCCCCCCCCCGTTCTTTTTTCCTTTCTTTTCTCCATCTTTTCTTTTCTTTTTTTCTCCATCCATTCTTATTTTCCTTCTTTTATCCATCTTTTCTTATTTACTTTCATTTCTCCAACCTTTCTTATTTCATTCTTATTTTCTTTCTTTTCTCCCGCCGTTCTTCTTTTCTTTATTTTCTCCATCATTTCTTATTTTCCTTCTTTTCTCCATCTTTTCTTCTTTTCTTTCTTTTTTCCAACCATTCTTATTTTCATTCTTTTCTCCATCCTTTCATATTTTCTTTCTTTTCTCCATTCTTTATTTTCTTTCTTTTCTCCCGCCGTTCTTCTTTTCTTTATTTTCTCCATCATTTCTTATTTTCTTTCTTTCCTCCATCTTTTCTTCTTTTCTCCATCTTTTCTTATTTTCTTTCTTTTGGCCATCTTTTCTTATTTTCTTTCTTTTCTCCATTCTTTATTTTCTTTCTTTTCTACATCCATTCTTATTTTCTTTCTTTTCTCCATCCTTTCATATTTTCCTTCTTTTCTCCATCTTTTCTTCTTTTCTTTCTTTTTTCCAACCATTCTTATTTTCCTTCAATTCTCCATCCTTTTTTATTCTCATTCTATTCTCATTCTGTTCTCCAACCTTTCTTATTTCGTCTCTTTTCCCCTTCCTTTCTTATTTTCTAACTTTTCTCCATCCTTCCTTATTTCCTTTCTTTTCTCCAACATTTCATCTTTTCTTTCCTTTCTCCATTCTTTCTTATTTTCCTTCTATTCTCCATCCTTTCTTACTCTCATTCTGTTCTCCAACCTTTCTTATATTGTTTCTTTTCCCCTTCCTTTCCAATTTTCTATCTTTTCTCCAACCTTTCCGTTGAAACTTGACTAATGCATGGAATAATAATGCAACACAAAATGTACTTAGAACAAAATGTATTGAAACAAGAAAGTGTACACAATATTTACATATAGTCTTTTGTATATTCCTGGGAAAACCGTTCCTGGAGAATGTGTTGACTAAGTCGCAGTCGGGCAGAGTCTCTAGTTGAATCTCTTGAATCGCCTCCCTGTCTTCCCGGTACCAACCATATTTATACAGTCGGTACTCCACTATGCAAATTAGGTTGATCCTACAACAACACCCCCCTCCCAAGCCTTGCAATCCCTTTTGGATTTCAAACTGGCTTCCTATATGGGATGATGATTATGGCTATTTCTTTGTAGATCCCATTTGCAAACTTCATATGTATATGTCAATCCGCTTAATTTTAATATCTTTTCCGTTTTGGATTCACGTCCAATGGGTCCGTGAACTTTCGTTTCCTACCGGATCTTCTCGGTTCAGGAGTATTCTGCGGAGGTTCTACTTGAAAAATATCATACATTACATCAATGGGATCTTCCTCCTCATCCGGTACACTTTCTTCATGCTCTAGAACGTAACATTTTTTAAGTTGGTTCTGGTGCCTTTTATGAGTATTCTTTGGCCCTTTAATTATGTAAATCAGGTCACCGATTCTCTTATCCACTATGCCTCGCTCCCAGAACTCAACGTTGTTTCTGTAGCACTTGAAAAACACCATCTCTCCGGCGGTGTATCTTTTTCTAGCTGTATACATAGTATTCTTTACTCTATTTTTTCCTGGCAAAAGCTTGTCAAACACTGACTTAATTTTCCTAGCGAACATTAGTTCAGCTGATGCCATGTTTGATTGTGTTCTCTGGTTTGGCGTGATTCTGTATAATTGTAGGAATTGCTGAAGAGCCTTTTCCGTTGGAACTCCTGAGGCTTTCTTCAGAGCGCGCTTTAACGTATCGACAAATCTTTCTGCGAGTCCATTGGATCTCGGATGATACGGCGGCGTCGTTATGTGGTTAATTTGATATAACTCACAAAATTCCTTAAATTCTTCAGAAGTGAATTGTGTACCATTGTCACCCACAATACACTCTGGCACACCGAACAAATAGTTCATGCAAAAAAGTTGTTGTGGTATTGGACGTAGGCCTTTTGCAGCGTAGTACTTCCGGCCATTTTGTAAAACTATCTACCACTATTAAGTAGTAATAATCTTCTACTGGACTAGCGAAATCAATGTGTAATCTTGTCCACGGATGATCCGTCTTGGGCCATGGTTTATGTACTATAGGTGGTGCCTTAGCTGCTAACGCACACCCTTTACATCGATGAACCATGTTTTCGATATCCACATCCATTCCTTTCCAATATACAAAGCTTCGTATTTTTGTTCTATTAATCCCCGGGTGACCCATATGAAAGTCCCGTAGGATTCTTTTCTGCAACTTTTTTGGTACTACTACTCTCTCACCATATAATAAAATTCCGTCACATATTGAATAAATCTCCTGCACTTTTTGGTCATTCGCTACCATTTTGCTTTTTATTTCTAAAATGAAATCATCGCTTTCAGCTTCTTTTTTGATTTCCTTTGATGTAACCGGTAGCTCTCTTACAATGTTTTTTACCATGCTTTTCACTTCATAATCTCTATCTGATTTGATATTCGAATTTGTTTGTCTAATTCGGCTATTGAATTTTTTCGTTTTACAACACGATCCTTTGTGTCCATTCTTGTGGCACACGAAACATTTCTTATTTCTATATGGGCAATTTACCTCCCAGTGTCTTTCGTTACAACGTCTGCAATTATATGGTGGGGCCTTTTTTCCATCCTCGTTCTTTTTATTTAATTTTTCTTGTCTATTTTTAAAATACGCCGAATTTTTACTCCAATTTTTTGCTGATGGGTAATTTGACTGTTTTTTTATTTTTTTAATATAAGCAATGCCAACTTCTGATTTTATTATCAGAGGTAATTCGTCACTATATTGTTGAACAACCAAAAAAAATAATTTTTTAAAGTTCGTTACCTAACAAAGTCGACACGGTGTATTTGTGCGCCTTTTAAATCCATGCATGTTTTGTAGTCGGTCAGTTTTTTTTCTTTTTAGCGGGTGTCTCGTTGTAGATAATTTTTCAATTTAAAATCACCGTTATTCGTTTACGACACATTTCAAATTTTTCTGAGTGAACGTTCCTCTATGCTTAGTCGTCCTTTAACGAGTTCTACATATCCAGAAATTCAGAATCCTTCGTCGTTACGTTAAATGTTGGTCTTTTAATTAATAATTTTTTTTTTCAGCCAGGGTTCTTCAATGACTTGTCCCAATCATTGAAAACTCTCAATTATTAATTCTTTTTTTTTTTCGTATGGTTCTTTCTACTTCGTCGCCATTGTTGAAACTTGACTAATGCATGGAATAATAATGCAACACAAAATATACTTAGAACAAAATGTATTGAAACAAGATAGTGTACACAATATTTACATATAGTCTTTTGTATATTCCTGGGAAGACCGTTCCTGGAGAATGTGTTGACTAAGTCGCAGTCGGACAGAATCTCTTGATTCGCCCCGCTCTCTTCCCGGTACCAACCATATTTATATAGTCGGTACTCCACTATGCAAGTTAGGTGGATCCTACCACAACACTTTCAACTTTTTTCTTTTCTTATTTTCTTACTTTTCTCCATCTTTTCTTATTTACTATCTTTTCTTTATCCTATCTTATTTTCTTTCTTTTCTCCATACTTTCTTACTTTCATTCTTTTCTCCATCTTTTCTTATTTTCTGTCTTTTCTCCATCCTTGATTTTTTTTCTTTTCTCCATCCTTTATTTTCTTTGTTTTCTCCATCCATTCTTATTTACATTCTTTTCTCCATCTTTTCTTATTTTCTTTCTTTTCTACATCTTTTCTTATTTTCTTTCTTTTGCCCATACTTTATTTTCTTAATTTTTTCCAAGCATTCTTATATTTATTCTTTACTTCATCCTTTCGTATTGACTTTCTCCATCCTTCCTTATTTTCTTTCTTTTCTCCATCCTTTCTTATTCTCATTCTTTTCTCCATCCTTTCTTATTTTGTCTCTTTTTCCCTTCCTTTCTTATTTTCTATCTTTTCTCCATCCTTTCTTATTTTCTTTCTTTACTCCATCCTTTCCAATTTTCTATCTTTTCTCCAACCTTTCAACTTTTTTCTTTTCTTATTCTCCTACTTTTCTCCATCTTTTCTTATTTTCTTTCTTTTCTCCATTCTTTATTTTCTTTTTTTCTCCGTCCTTTCTTATTTTCTTTTCTTCATCCTTTCTTATTTTCTTTCTGTTGGGGCGCACCCACCTTCACAACCACACTAGACCGATCCTATTATTATAAATAGAACAGTAGTTCTAGAGACTGGGAGGAGTGTAGCAGTGTAGTGCAGTGCAGAGTGAGACTTCTTAGTGATCAGTTACATTTCCGTTTCTCGACCGGAAGATACCGTTGGACTTTATTACTATTACTTATTGTTACTACTAACCTACGTTCGTCCTCTGCTCTGAGGGATGCAATTACCGTATCCTCTAATGGTTCTGTTGCTTTCGGAATGAGTCTTGATAGACCATCTGCGTGACCAATTCTGTGCGTGGACAAATATTCTATATTAAAATTATAGTTTAACAAAATTGTCGCCCACCTAAGCAATCTATTTGCGGTGTATGTTGGCAGGCCCTTCTTAGAACCGAATATCGTTACCAGAGGCTTGTGGTCTGTCTGCAGCGTAAAATATCGTCCATGTATGTAACGATGGAAATTTGTTACGGCGAAAATAATTCTCCCTTTTTCCATTTGAGAATAATTTCGTTCAGCAGGTAGTAACGATCTGCTTGCGTGAGCGATCGGTCGAACTTTATCATCCTTCCACTTGTGCAATATGCACGCTCCTACACCATGAGTACTGGCATCGCTTGCCACGAAGATATCTAGTTTGGGATTAAAATGTACTAGAAATAGATCTGATGTTAGCTTTTCTTTTATTTTCTTGAATGCTTGCTCGCATTCTTTTGTCCATAACCACGGTTTTTCATTTTTTAGTAGATCGTTAAGGGGAGCTCGTAGAATGTGGAGGTTGGGATAAAATCCTGGTAATATGATACCAAGCATAAGAAACTTTGTAGAGATTTAATATCCATTGGCTCAGGCATATCCTTTATTGCTGATGCTCGATTTTTGTCTGGCTTTTTCCCATCTTTATTCACAATATATCCCAGATACTTGATTTCTTCCAGGAGAAAATCGCATTTGTTTTCTTTTACTTTAAAACCATAGCTTCTTAATCTTTCAAAAACTTTGCGTAAATGGTGTTTGTGTTCATTCACTGATTCACTTTTCACGAGTATATCGTCGAGATATACTATCGTGTAGTCTAAATCGGATAACATAGTGTCCATGATTTGTTGGAATATTGCGGGTGCTGTCTTCACTCCAAACGGTAAACGTTCGTATCTGAACAAGCCTTTATGCGTGTTAATGGATAACAACTTTGCGCTTTCCTTATCCATGGGTACTTGCAAGTATGCCTCGCTAAGGTCTATTTTAGAAAATATTTTTCCGCCATTTAATTTTGCGAATACTTCTTCGGGACTTGGTAGTGGGTAGTGATACTCTTCTATTGCGTCGTTTAAACCGGTTAAAAAATCGGCGCAGACGCGAATTTCGCCCGACTTCTTCTTTACGTAGACAGCTGGAGCTGCCCAGTCGCTGTATTCAGTTTTCGAAATCACACCAATTCTCGTTAGTCTTTCGAGTTCTTGGTCAATTTTTTCTAATGCTGCAAAAGGAATACTCCGCTTTTTCTTAAAAATTGGTTGAACATTTTTCTTCAGCTGTATTTTTGCTGATGCTTTCGTACAACGTCCAAGTCCTTCAGGGAAAACTTCGGGGAATTCTATTTTCAATTCTGTTTGCAAATCTTTTATATTATTTTTGCTTTCAGTAATGTTGTTACAAAATGAACTAATGGGCACGTCCCATAGATTGAACTTAGTGATTGCGTCAGTCCCAAACAGGTTGTTCGTGTTTTTCATCACGAAAATTTTCTGTTTTATTGTTTTGTTGTTAAAATTAATATTCACCCATATTTCACCTACAAAATTAATCCTTTTTCCCGTTACCGTCCTGGCTATTTTGTTGGACTTTAATAGAGTTGGTTTTCTTAGATTTTTCCATGTTTGTGTGTTAACAATAGAAATGTCAGATCCTGAATCCAGTTGCATTTTAACCTTCTTGTTGTACATTTTTACATGTAAATATTTCCGAATATTTCGGTCTTGGTCTTCATCTGACTTAGTAACTTTTACTCGATTACTGTTTAATTTTCTACACTTGGACATTTTATGTCCTACTTTCTTGCAATTTCTGCAAGCTTTATTTTTATATGGAGAGTCATTATACCAGTGCCACTGGCCGCATCCATAACATGCACTAGGAGGTTTTTTTTTCTTATATTCTCTGTTCCTTCTTGTAGTAGGATACCACTTCCGTTCAGGCGATGGAGAACGGAAACGCGTCTTTCTATTTACTTTGTTCACATTTGCGATAGCAGTTTCTTCAATTTTCTCTGAATCTTGCTAAATGCTTACGCATTGTTGACACTACTCTGCTAGCTTTTGTAACGTCGTGTTTTGCTCATTTTCGAGCTTTGCTAAAATGTGTCTTCGCATTTCACTGTCTTTCTTAGACACTAAGCCTAGCACGAATATTAGACACTTAAAGTTGTCCGCCGATAATTCGGACAAGCGAAAATCGTCACACGTCTTATTTACGATTGACGCAAAAGTTGTGTAGTCTTCCTGCTCGCTTTTTTGAATATTAAGGCATTTCCACCTTTTGTGAAATAATGATAATCTGGGGTTGAAGAGTTCCTTTAATAATTCAATCGCTTCGTTGAATTTTAAATCTCTTGTTTTTTTTAGGTAAGATAAAATCTGTAAACTTATTATGCTCCGCCGTTCCCAGTTTTCGTAATAATAATCTTATTTTTTTCTCATCTGACCATGTTTGGCAATCGACTTCATAAAAGTCCTGATATCTGTGATAATATCTTTCGAAAGTCTTTTCTTCTTCTGGGTTATAGGTAAAACTTTCGATCGTCGACCATATTGTGTCTTGAGAAAAAATATTTTCATCCGAGTTTTTCTGCTTAGACAGTATAGCTTTGTGTATAAGTTCAGTCATTGCTAACTGTTTCATTTAATTTTCTTCTTGGATTTTATTTTGTTTTTCCTGTAAATTAAGTAGTTCCTTCTGAATTTTAAGTTGTTCCTTCTGAAAACGTTCTTCACTCTCCTGTTGTCTCTGAATCTGACACTTAATGAGTTCCAGCATAGTTGATTGAAATTGCTCCATGATTATTTTTGTGTAGAGAAGAAAAAGAAAACGAAATTATGTGTGTTTTTTTTTTCTTCTGAAGGGGGGCAAAAATAATTTAACAAATTCTCTGGCACAAACAAAATTTTTTCTTTTTTTTATATGTTCCAATAGATAAATAAGTTAATATCTAACTTACAGGTTTTTTTTTCTTTTTTCGATAAATTTTTCAATCCTTTGCTTTGAAAAAACGCTTGAACTCTTTGAATTTTCCCGTGTTGAAATCGTTTCTCTTCGCTATTGCGATATTTATTTTTCAACGTAAGTCACTGTTGGGATCAATAAGACATCCTTCGTTGCCACTGTTGGGATCAATAAGACATCCTTCGGTGTCACTGTTGAGATCAATACTGTCTTTTCTCTATCTGTTCTTATTTCCTTTCTTTTCTCCAAAAATTCAACTTTTTTTCTACATCCTTTCTTATTTACTTTCTTATCTCCAGCCTTTCGTATATTTTTTCTTTTCTCCAACGTTTCATCTATTCTTTCATTTCTCCATCCTTTCCTAATTTATTCTTTTCTCCAACCTTTCATCTTTTCTTTCCCTTGTCCATCATTTCTCATTTTCTTTAGCACTTTCTTTTCTACATCCTTTCTTACTTTCTTTCTTTTCTCCATCTTTTCTTACTTTCTTACTTTTCCCCCTCCTTTCTTATTTTCTTTCGTTTCTCCATCCTTTCTTATTTTCTTTGTTTTCTCCCCCCGTTCTTCTTTTCTTTCTTTTCTCCATCTTTTCTTATTTTCTTTCTTTTCGCCAAAGTTTCATGTTTTCTTTATTTTCTCCATCTTTTCTTATTTTCATTCGTTTCTCCAACCTCTCTTCTTTTCTTTCCTTTCTCCATTGTTTCATACTTTCTTTCTCTACCCCCTCCTTTCTTACTTCCTATCTTTTCTTCAACCTTTCGTATTTCCTTTCATTTCCCTCCTTTCTTATTTTCCTTCTTTTCTCCATCTTTTCTTATTTTCTTTCTTTTCTCCATCCTTGATTTTGTTTCTTTTTTCCATCCTTTATTTTCTTTGTTTTCTCCATCCATTCTTATTTACATTCTTTTCTCCATCCTTTCTTATTTTCTTTCTTTTCTCCATCCTTGATTTTGTTTCTTTTTTCCATCCTTTATTTTCTTTCTTTTCTCCATCCATTCTTATTTTCCTTCTTTTCTCCATCTTTTCTTATCCTTTAATTTATTTCGTTTCTCCATCCTTTATTTTCCTATTTTTTTCCAAGCATTCTTATTTTCATTCTTTACTGCATCCTTTCGTATTCACTTTATTTTCTTCATCCTTCCTTATTTTCCTTCTATTCTCCATCCTTTCTTATTCTCATTCTGTTCTCCAACCTTTCTTATACTGTTTCTTTTCCCCTTCCTTTCTTATTTTCCATCTTTTCTCCATCTTTTCTTATTTTCTTTCTTCAATCCATCTTTTATCGAACCATTCTTCTATTCTTATTCTCTTACTTTCCTCCATCTTTTCTTATTTTGTTTCTTTTATAAAGCCTTTCTTGTTTTCTTTCTTTTCTCCATCCTTTCTTATTTTGTTTCTTTTCTCCGTCCTTTTTTATTTTCTTTCTTTTCTCCAACTTTTCATCTTTTCTTTATTTTCACCATCTTTTCTTGCTATCTTTCTTTTCTTCATCTTTTCTTATTTTCTTTCATTTCCGCCTCCTTTCTTATTTTATTTCTTTTCTCCATCTTTTCTTATTTTCTTTCTTTTCTCCATCCTTTCTTATTTTCTTTCATTTCTCGAACCTTACATCTTTTCTTTCTTTTCTCCATCTGTTCTTATTTTCTTTCTTTTCTCTAACTTTTCTTATATTCTTTCTTTTCTCCATCCTTTCTTATTTTCTTTCATTTCTCCAACCTTTCATCTTTTCTTTCTTTCCTCCATGTTTTCTTATTTTCTTTCTTTTCGCCAAAGTTTCATGTTTTTCTTTATTTTCTCCATCTTTTCTTATTCTCATTCGTTTCTCCAACCACTCTTCTTTTCTTTCCTTTCTCCATCTTTTCTTATTTTCTCTCTTTTCTCAATCTATTCTTACTTTCTATCTTTTCCTCAACTTTTCTAATTTCCTTTCATTTCCCCCTCCTTTCTTGTTTTCCTTCTTTTCTGCATCTTTTCTTATTTTCTTTCTTTTCTCCGTCCTTTCTTATTTTCATTCTTTTCTTCAACCATTCTTATTTTCTTTCTTTTCTCAATTCTTTCTTATTTTCTTTCTTTTCTGCAACCTTTCTTATTTTCTTTCTTTTCTCCCCCCACCGTTCTTCTTTTCTTTCTTTTCTCCTACTTTTCTTAATTTCTTTCTTTTCTCCATCCTTTCTTATTTTCTTTCATTTCTCCAACCTTTCATCTTTTCTTTATTTTCTCCATTTTTTCTTATTTTCTTTCTTTTCTCCATCCTTTCTTATTTTCTTTCATTTCTTCAACCTTTCATCTTTTCTTTATTTTCTTTCTTTTCTCCATCTTTTCTTATTTTCTTTCTTTTCTCCATCCTTTCTTATTTTCATTCTTTTCTTCATCCTTTCCACTATCTTTTCTGCAAAATTTCAATTTTTTTCTTTTCTTATTCTCTTACTTTCCTCCATCTTTTCGTATTTTCTTTCTTTTCTAAATCCTTTCTTACTTTCATTTTTTCTCCATCTTTTCTTACTTTCTTTCTTTTCTCCATTCTTTCTTATTTTCGTTCATTTCCCCCTACTTTCTTATTTTCTTTCTTTTCTTCAACCATTCTTATTTTCTTTCTTTTCTCCATCCTTTCTTATATTCTTTCTTTTCTCCATCCTTTCTTCTTTCTTTCTTTTCTTCCCCCGTTCTTCTTTTCTTTCTTTTCTCCATCTTTTCTTATTTTCTTTCTTTTCGCCAAAGTTTCATGTTTTCTTTATTTTCTCCATCTTTTCTCATTTTCATTCGTTTCTCCAACCACTCTTCTTTTCTTTCCTTTCTCCATCCTTTCATACTTTCTTTCTCTTCCCCCTCCTTTCTTATTTTCTATCTTTTCTCAGTCTATTCTTACTTCCTATCTTTTCTTCAACCTTTCGTATTTCCTTTCATTTCCCCCTCCTTTCTTATTTTCTTTCTTTTCTCCATCCTTGATTTAGTTTCTTTTTTCCATTCTTTTTTTTCTTTCTTTTCAGCTTCCTTTCTTATTTCCTGTCTTTTCTACATCCTTTGGTATTAAATTCATTTTCTGCATCCTTTCTTATTTTCTTTCTTTTCTCCATCCTTTATTTTTTATTTTTTTCTCAAGGATTCTTATTTTCATTCTTTACTGCATCCTTTCGTATTCACTTTGTTTTCTCCATCCTTTCTTATTTTCTTTCATTTCTCCATCTTTTCTTATTTTCTTTCTTTTCTCCATCCTTTCTTATTTACTTTCATTTCCCCCTCCTTTCTTATTTTCTTTCTTTTCTCCAACATTTCACCTTTTCTTTATTTTCTCCATCTTTTCTTAGTATCTTTCTTTTCTTCAGCTTGTCTTATTTTCTTTCATTTCCGCCTCATTTCTTATTTTCTTTGTTTTCTCCATCTGTTCTTATTTTCTTTCTTTTCTCCTACTTTTCTTATTTTCTTTCATTTCTCCAACCTTTCATCTTTTCTATCATTTCTCCATCTTTTCTTATTATTCTTTCTTATCTTCAACCATTCTTATTTTCTTTCTTTTCTGCAACCTTTCTAATTTTCTTTCTTTTCTCCCCCCTTTCTTCTTTTCTTTCTTTTCTCAATTCTTTCTTATTTTCTTTCTTTTATCCATCTTTTCTTATTTTCTTTCATTTCTCTAACCTTTCATCTATTTTTATTTTCTCCATCTTTTCTTATTTTCTTTCTTTTCTCCATCTGTTCTTATTTTCTTTCTTTTCGCCATCCTTTCTTATTTTCTTTCTTTTCGCCAACCTTTCATCTTTTCTTTCTTTTCTTTCTTTTCTCCATCTTTTCTTATTTTCTTTCTTTTCTCCATCCTTTCTTATTTTCTTTCTTTTCTTCATCTTTTCTTTATTTTCTTTCTTTTCTCCATCTTTTCTTATTTTCAGTCTTTTCTTCATCCTTTCCACTTTTTTATCTTTTCTGCAAAATTTTCTTTTCTTATTCTCTTACTTTCCTCTATCTTTTCGTATTGTCTTTCTTTTCTAAATCCTTTCTTATTTTCTTTCTTTTCTACATACTTTCTTACTTTCATTCTTTTCTCCATCGTTTATTTTCATTCTTTTCTCCATTGATTCTTTTTTTTTTGTTTTCATCATCATTTCTTATTTACTTTCTTTTCTCCCCACGTTCTTCTTTTCTTTGTTTTCGCCATCCTTTCTTACTTTCTTTCTTATCCCCCCACTTTCTTATTTTCTGTCTTTTCTCAATCTTTTCTTACTATCTTTCTTTTCTTCATCTTTTCTTATTTTCTTTCATTTCCTCCTCCTCTCTTATTTTCTTTCTTTTCTCCGTCCTTTCTTATTTTCTTTCTTTTCTTCAACTTTTCATCTTTTCTTTATTTTCTCCATCTTTTCTTATTTTCTTTCTTTTCTCCGTCTTTTCTTATTTTCGTTGTTTTCTTCAACCATTCTTATTTTCTTTCTTTTCTCAATTCTTTCTTATTTTCTTTCTTTTCTGCAACCTTTCTTCTTTTCTTTCTTTTCTCCTACTTTTGTTATTTTCTTTCTTTTCTCCATGCTTTCTTATTTTCTTTCATTTCTCCAACCTTTCATCTTTTCTTTATTTTCTCCATTTTTTCTTATTTTCTTTCTTTTCTCCATCCTTTCTTATTTCCTTTCATTTCTTCAACCTTTCATCTTTTCTTTCTTTTCTTTCTTTTCTCCATCTTATTTTCTTTCTTTTCTCCATCCTTTCTTATTTTCATTCTTTTCTCCATTGATTCTTATTTTTTTTGTTTTCATCAACATTTCTTATTTACTTTCTTTTCTCCCCACGTTCTTCTTTTCTTTGTTTTCTCCATCCTTTCTTACTTTCTTTTCCCCCACTTTCTTATTTTCTGTCTTTTCTCAATCTTTTCTTACTATCTTTCTTTTCTTCATCTTTTCTTATTTTCTTTCATTTCCTCCTCCTTTCTGGTTTTCTTTCTTTTCTCCGTCCTTTCTTATTTTCTTTCGTTTCTTCAACTTTTCATCTTTTCTTTATTTTCTCCATCTTTTCTTACTATCTTTCTTTTCTTCAACTTTTCTTATTTTCTTTCATTTCCCCCTCCTTTCGTTTTTTCTTTCTTTTCTACGTACTTTCTTATTTTCATTCTTTTCTCCATCCTTTATTATTTTTTTCTTTTCTCCAACATTTCTTCTTTTATTTCTTTTCACCATGTTTTCTTATTTTCCTTGTTCCCCCCCCCCCCAGTTCTTATTCTCTTTCTATTCTCCAACCTTTTATCTTTTCTTCCTTTTCTCCATCTTTTCATATTTTCCTTGTTTCTCCCCCCGTTCTTCTATTCTTTCTTTTCTCCATCCTTTCTTATTTTCTTTCTTTTCTCCATCACTTCTTATTTTCTTTCTTTTCTGCAACCTTTCGTCTTTTCTCTCTTTTCTTCATCTTTTCTTATTTTCCTTGTTTCTCGCCCCCGTTCTTAATTTCTTTCTTTTCTCCATCCTTTCCTTTCTTATTTTCTTTCTTTTCTCCAACCTTTCATTTTTTATTTTTATTCTCCATCTTTTCTTATTTTACTTGTTTCTCCCCCCCAGTTCTTAATTTCTTTCTTTTCTCCCAACTTTCTTCGTTTCTCAATCTTTTCTTTTTTTTCCTCGTTTCTCCACCCCTTCTTTTATTTCTTTTCTTTATCCTTTCTCATTTTCTTTCTTTTCATTATCATTTATTTTTTAGTTTCTCCAACTTTTCTTCATTTCTCTCTTTTTTTTTCATCCTTTCTTATTTACTTTCTTCTCTCATCCTTCTCTGTTTACTTTCATTTCTCCATCCTTTCTTATTTTCTTTCTTGTCTACACTCATTCTTCTTTTCTTTCTTTTCTCCATCCTTCCATCCCTCAATACTTTGTTATTTTCTTTTCATTTTTATTACCTTTTTTGTTTATACCTTCGGTAATCCTTTTAAATTTAAGATTGCGAATATTTCAGACTAGTTTAGCCTGGCACAAGTTTTACTGAAAAATTTATGTAAAATGTTTGTTTTGCGCCAATTTATGTTTAATAATTCCGCTCCAAGCAAGGCGATAAAGCCACTAAGACGTAAGGGGTTAATGATAGAGACGGAAACTATAGACAGCTTTAAAGGACAAACCAAAAAACAGACAGATGTTGACCATTAACATTGCACTTAAATCTTTGTAGATTTCAGTTGACAGGAAGGTAAGAATCTGAAAGATAGTCCCACAGGTGAGATGTACAAGAGAAAAAAATATTAGAATAGATCTTGCAGTTAAATGTAACAATTTCAATACTAAAATGATGAGACTTATGTGCCAATCTAGTATTACGTTTAAATTCATGAAGTTAATCCATCAAAGAGGAAATTTCATCAGAACAATTCCCATGAAAATATTTATAGAAAATGCACAGGGAAACTACGTTACAGCGGCGGGAAAGTGATTGAAGCCGAGATGCCACGCCAAGACCTATAATAATGCAGATTCTTCTTTGCTTGTTGCAATAATCTCTAGATACGTATCAAACGAAGGGAAATGAGGATGATTCAACTCTGTGTACGTAGAATGACGGGTCAGGTGTAAAGGTCTGAACTAGTGGAACAAAGGAATGTAGCTCGACAGAACATTTGCCAAGAAAATAGCGATATAGTCCTGCAACGTTTTGTCTGAGGGAAAGGTTGATAATAATTAATCGCACACAAGACTACATTGACGCTTTTCAAGTCAGTCAAAGCCGGAAAGTTTGAATTGGACAGCTCCAGAACAGATACGATAACAATACTAAATATTTAGTCTGATCTAACTTTTGTCAAAGAAATGAGAATGGCAGGTGGAGTCAGGTAGTTTTTGGAGCGGCAAAAGGTACCGACTATTTTTCCAGCATCGTGATGGATCATATATATGAGTTCCACTTGAAATCTGGGGTGGACTTGAGTCCCAGTAGGTGTTCAAGATTAGGTGTTCAAGGTGTTAAGATTATAGTTGTTTATAATGACCAAGAGAAAATTCAGGGTCAGCTCGGTGATAATCGAAAGTTACAAGCTTCATTTTAGAGGTATTGAATGTTATTAGCCAGTTTTTCCCCATTGAGATGTTAGAGCTAGATCATAGAAGAGATCAGCTGCCAATCTCTGACCATCTAGATTTTTCGGGATGCACACATAAACCGTAGTATCATCTGCATAGATATTAAGTATTAACTGTTCCCGGGCAGATAGTTAATGTAGAGGAGGAAAATAACAGAGCCGAGTAGAGAGCTTTGTGGGACGCCTACATTCTTTTAATATTCAGAAAATGTGTGCCTACCATTATCACTCTTAGAAAAGATAGAAGTGTGGTTTTCTTCTACGTGGTTTTTCTTCTAGAGAAAGAACCAAGCAATGGTTCAACAATACCAAAGTTTTGTTTTCAACAAGTCCGCCATCTTGAGCATGATGACGAACATGAACAAATCGTAAAAGATATGGGCACTGCAGCCACTTCCGAAGTCATATCGAGGCTTAGGACATTTTATTAAATAGCCTTTTCCGAGTTTTCTTCGTTAAACATATCTAAGAAGTTTTTGAAATATACTGATTTTCTTCTATTGTAAAATATTATTATTTTTTTTATTTGTGCTCAATTACCTGGTGCAACCGGTACATATATAAATACATTCATGCACAAACATACACATACGTGCACATACGTGCGCGTGCACCACACACACACACACACACACACACACACACACACACACACACACACACACACACACACACACACACACGAACACAAAAGTACATCAATAAATGCGAAGGGTAATCATGAAAAAGCATTATGTTAAACAATAATTTTTTTTTTCACTGTAATCGCCAACTTTGTCACGACACTTAACAATGCTTTTTCATAAATTCTACAGTTGATATTATACAACTAAAATCTCAAACAAAAAATGAGACTACGGACATATAGATTCAATCTTATATATATATATATATATATATATATATATATATATATATATATATATTATAATTGTTTTTTTAATATATAATCATTGCAACACCAGAATTCCCATGTTTTCAAACTGAAACTTCAATTAAAATTCAATCATAAAAATTAAATTTAATATGCAAAGTTCCGTTCCATTATCAAGCGAATTCTAATAATAACTATTTAGAAATTGATTTACTTAATTTATAAGTCCAGACAAATTTGATATTTTGTGATTTTGGGGTTAGGGAAAATTCCATTTTTTTATTAAGATTTAACTTATTTAGAAAACTCATGTATCTAATGTATTGTAGCTATCAAGTCGGTCAAGTCGAGGTGGGGGCTGGGGTATCTGTCTATTGACACAAACTTCTTTTTTTCAAGTAGAAATTTGTGGTAGTGTCTATATTCCAACACGTCGTCTGGGTTTCAATAGCAATATATTTATCATTTTTATTTTTTATTTTATTTTTATTCTTATATAAATTTCAATTACAAAAAGAGGCATTCAAATATTATTAAGTCACAATTTTAATATTTATATTTTTATTCGTACCGACTTAAGATATATTTAATTTATTTACTGATTGAGTATATATATGTTAATGTTAAGATTAATATATTAGAATCTAATTATGTATTCATAAACTATTTTATTTATGATCAAATATAAATATGTTAGTTTCATTTTTTAAAAATTAGCTATTACTTAAGGAAAAAATTTGGCAATGTCCACAAAGAGTTGTTTCATTTATTTGATGTAATAAATTTTTATTTTTCAGAAACTTAATGTTTAACTTTTCTATATGCACAAAGAACATGGGTCATTTAAAGATCTACACGTTCTTGTTTTTTGTTTATTAATTTCGATTTTACTGTTGGTTTTTTATTGGCTTCTTGTAAATGCCAGAAATATTTAGATAAGGATGTCTGGTTGTGGTATTTAGTATTATTGAAAGAACTTTGGTGTTGGTTCCATCTTAATTAAAATTCATTCTTAGTACATTCTACATAGACTTTAACATCATTAGGATTCTCAATAGATGAGATATCGTATTGATAAACTACTGATTTTATATGACATTTATTATTCAGAGTACAATTTTCAAGATTTCTACAATTACATAATTTTTCTTTATTTTTCTTTATTCGTATTTCAGGATCTATATTTCTTTGATTTTGGTATAAGTATTTATTTATGATTTTGGCATTGAAAACTTAAAATAAGCTAAAAAGCTTACAATATAAAATAAACCAATGGCTCAATACCAAACTGGTAGATCTTAAATAATAATAATAATAATAATAATAATAATAATAATAATAATAATAATAATAATAATGATAATAATAATGCAAGTTACCAAAATGTTACACTAGTTTCTAGAGTGGTTAGAACGTTCGCATTCTGACCATGAGACCCGTATTCGAATCTCACTATTGTTGATTTGTCAGGAAGGAAACTTCCAGATGTTATCGGACTGGAGGGGTCGATCCCAGCGTCCTGAAAACCATACCAAACCTTGTGAGTGAAATTGGGTAGATGGAACCCTTGGGGGCCGTCTATAGCTGTCTTGATCACGCTAGATAATACGATCTTTCCTAGAAACTATAACTAAGGTCTGCTATAGTAGTATAAACCACGGATGGGTTCTGTGGATGTTGAATAAACACAAATGCGCCTGAGCAAGCGTCTGCAACAGGGATTGGCTAGCCGCCCTAGTAGACGGGTATCCTCGAATACGAGTGGCCAGCTATACATACATACTCAAGTTTTCCGGTATTCCGAGTTTCATGCATTGCGGTTATAGAAGCGTCGCAGTTCTTATATAGTATTTAATTTTGATTTTATGATAGATTCAGATTATGTGCCATCACGGCTTTAATTCTAATTCCAGATCATAGTTTCTGATTTGGAAAGGTTTATCTTGATTCCTATTTCTTGGAACATTTGGTATAGGATTTTTTTTTAATTTCAAGATCATTCATATTCCAACCATAAATACCAACATCACTGGAAGCGCCCTGCCGCCATCATCAGTACACTGGCCCCTCAGGAGGAAAAACCAGAACACTGTTTGCTATTAGGATATTCGTTTTGGATGTGGTATGGAATGCTTCGATAATTAGTATCCATCTATTCATATCTGTACATGAATTTGCACAGAGTACAGTATAGGGAATGATTTAATAGATTTCGGCTCTCATTTCCTCCTTGTTGTGCATCTGATGAAGTTTGAAATGTTTTCGGTTTGTAGTCCTTGCCAGACATGTACAGTTTTGTGGACTGATATAGTTCGTCTATCAGACCTAGACATTCAGTTGAGTAAAACTCTGGAGGGCCTGTCGGAGTTAGCTCCTCTTTATTCCCTAATTGTTCACTAGGGGTCGTTCTCCCTACACTATAAATACTGGGCGACTTCTTGCCTCGTTCTTTTTTCTACTTTGCATTTCAGCGGTCACATTTAAAAATGTGATCTCTCGTAGAGATCAGCGTTTTCGCCCACTTATTGGAAAAAACCATGAAATACACATACACGTACGTACGAACATTCACCAAAATACAAACTCTTTACGTTCAAACACAAACACAAATGTTGATGTCTATGTCACTTGTAAATTTTTTGTTTAATATTTGTTGACATATATACAGCGGTCTTGTTTGTTTTCTTTACATCTTCGGTTGGACTCAACTTGGGTCTGCCATTTTCTTGTAATTGGACCTTCTAGCAGGAAGAAAACGCACGTGTTCCTAATACATCAACACACAAACACACACGATCCTCTACAGGCCGTTTCTAATGGATGAGAAAAGTAAATCTTTATTGATGTGGTCATATGTTCCAATGGGGTCAACATAACAACATAATATAACAATTAGCTAAAAATAAACAAACCGTAATGAAAACATTCTCCAAACGTAATGAAAACATAGTTTTATCGTCAAAATCTTAAATGTTATTATTAAGAGGAAGGATCAAAGTATTTTATGATTATTTAATTAGTTTTTTTACTCACTTTTTGAACATTCGAAATTTTTATTAAAAAATTTGTTTTTCTTGCCTTGGCGATTGTACTAACCTTTAGCATAGCAAGTTTTCGCCTTTTTTTACGGTGGCAGACATATTCTTGGAGTTTAATGAAATTTTCAGGACTCATTCACAAATGAATGAAATTATTTAAAAAAATTTTTTTTTTAGAAAATCTTGGTAAAAATATTTTTTACATTTGTTTCTCCGCCGGACTTAATGAAAGTTTCAGAAAGTCATCGAGATGATTTTTAGTGACTATATTAGTTAAAAGCAGAATTTTTTGAAGAATTTAAATCACTAATTTCATTTTACAAAATCGGACGCTGTCTTACCGAAAATCTGTTCTGAATCGAAAAATAAAACTAAGACATTATTCAATTAGAGAAGCTTTTAGTTGCTTTTATGAATAATATATAAGGAAGACAATATTAGCTGAAGGGAAAAAAATTCGATGAAAAATGAATTTTTACAAGATTTGTTTTCATTTGTTTCCCAGTTTTTGACAATTTAAAATTGAATAATTTATAAAATTTTTGAATCTTTTAAAGTTCAATTTCGATGAGATAATTCTTACGGAATATTATTATTATTATTAAGTAAAGCTATATTTACTAAAAATATATTTTAAACATTATTACAATCTGAAGACCCCGACTACTCTTAAAAGAATTTCGATTTGTTTTTATATATGTATATCGACGCAGAGTTTCTGAAATATGGATGTACAAACCGATAAATCTATTAATAAAAGGTCACGTGTTTTAATGGTTGTCTCCGCTTACAGGCAAAAAACAAAACACTAATGAAAATTGTCGTCTGCTACTCCATAATTAATATCACGTCCGGCGTTCAATCCGCCGTCAATAAATCGATTAACACGACAGAAAAACCAGAACCCGTGATTAGGAAATGATTGTATACAACATTTTATGCTATAAGTAAGTAATATTTGTTTCAAATCAGATTAACTTAAGTTTTGTTTACAAATGTCTAAAAAAATAGCCGACGTAATTGATTTTACTGAAAAAAAAATGAATGTCTATTCCAATCAATATAATTTCTGTCTGAAATAAACTAAAGTACTTTGCTTACCGGATATAGTAAATTTAATCATTTAGCTTTCATTTAAAGCTAAATTGAAAACTTCAGGAAAGCTTTTTCATTTAAAAAAAAAAATCATTTTAAACCTTACGTATACCGAATTCGTGGAGGTACCTAACAAATATGTCATCATTACACACCTGGCCAGAACAGATACCAAATTCAGTTGTGAAGAGTTGATTTTCATAGAACAGTGAGAGCCTACTTAATACAATGGTCATTAGTACTTTCACCATAATGGATCCAAGGAGATACCTCTGTATGTTTGAGGGTCTTGAGACCGACCTTTTTGTTTCCATGGTACATTAATGTACGATATATCAGACGGCGTAGTCACGGTTCTTTCACCATAACGGATTCAATTAAGATACCGCTGTATACCGGCTGTAACGGCAAAATTGTCGAAATCTTGTAACAGCATAATTATCCATCCCACAAAATGTTTAATATCTAAAAAACATTAAACTAATTGATTTTTCCCAGGTTTTCAGATAAGACGTTTAAACAACTTGACACGATTTGTCGTAAGAATCACTGAAAAACCCTTTGAGTTAATCAGCTAAAAAGAGAGCAGATTCAAATCAATTTATGTCAGACCAACTCTTTTCCCAACTGAGCAGGAAAAAGATCGTCTAGGCCTTCAGTAATGGTACCAACATTCATACTCTGGCTTCTATCTTCAAAGTTCATTCAAGAATCATGAAGAGAACGGTGAATATGTTTAGACAGGAAGAAGGATCCCCATTTCAAACGTAGCGCTAAAGAGATCAAATAGAAAAGATCCGACACAATTCATAAGACGTTTGGTACGTGAGAGAGGAGTATCATCTATGACAGTCCAAAGAGTAGTGAAAAAAGACTTGAAAATAAAATCGTACGCGAAATGTGAGACACATTGTTACTTCAGGACAGAAAGTTAGAAAGTTGAAGAGGGCGAAGATCATCTTGAATAAGTGGAAAATGATCCTGGAATAATATATATATATATATATATATATATATATATATTTGAACTTTATTTCAATCCTTCATGAGCTTCCGATCCTTAGCTATGATTAATTAATAATGAACATGTAATTTTCGTTTATGATCTATTTCATCACGATTCTTCTGTTAAGCTTAGAGAGCAATTATACATTCTTATTACTCAAAGTAGAGTCCAAAAGTGTTATAAAAACCTCGGAGAATTCCAGTAAGATATCTTTAATCATTTCTATGACACAACGGTTCAAAGCTTAATCTAATAATTGAACAATTTTGCTGTTACACGATTTAGACAATTTTGCTGTTACACCTGGTGGGTGTCTCTCTCTCTCTCTCTCTCTATATATATATATATATATATCTATATATATATATATATATATATATATATATATATATATATATATAGATATATAACTGGATCAGGAGGTAACAACAGCAAGAGGGATCATCATTTCGACATAGAGATAAATACATTCTTATTATTCAAAGCAGAGTCCAATAGTGTTATAAAAACCTCGAAGGATTCCAGTAAGATATCTTTAATCGTTTTTAAAATACAACGGTTCAAATCTTAATCTAATAATTGAACAATTTTGCTGTTATACGATTTCGACAATTTTGCTGTTATACCTGGCATGTGTGTATCTTGAGGGCTACCATTTTGTTTCCATTGTGCATGTATGCGTGATAGAACCCACTTTTTCCGTATGCATTTCTGATTCCAGACTTCATGAAATTAAGAAACTTGTTTTTAAATTCGAGAGGAGGCATGCTATTTTCAAAAGTTCAACCTCAATTTAAAGTGACGCTTTTTTATTCTTTAGCTTTTATATATCTTTCTTGACTTCCTCATCACTAAGTTCCTTATTGTTTACGTTTGGAGACAGACTTTACAGTGATTGAGTGTATATTCTTTGTTCCGCGGTCATCTTCAGCATAATGAGGTCAGAATTGAAATGTTATTCAAAATGTTTTTTTAAGACTAGGTCATTTTATTCTGTGTTAGTTTCAGTTACATGATATTGTTGTGATTTTTCACTTTTTTCCACATTTCAACACATAGTTTAAGCTGCTTGGCTTCGTTAATTTTGTTTCCAGTTTTTGTTTTACCAGATATATTGGTTTCTCAGGGTATTAACTAGATTTATTTATTTTTTTTTTAATTGATTAGTATTTTTCCTTCTATTTTTCTTCATCTCCTTTTACTCTCTTTTTTTATCTTTTCAAATCTGGATTGTCGTCCCACGGGAATATTTTTCCCCGTCCAGCTATTCGTGGAATGGTCACACGTACTTCAGCTAAAGAAGATACGATTGCATTATTTGATTAATATATGTTGTTTTGGTCAGGATTTAGGGATTTCAATTTAGACTCTAGTTTACCATAGAATTCTATTTTTACACTACTGGATAGACGTGTTGGAGTAGATATCACTTTCTTAAACAAGAAAAAGTAATATTGAGATCGACTAGTCTGGGCAAATCGAAAGTCTTATTAAGGAAAATTCACCTTACGATTCCTTTTATCATGAGAAAACTACCTTTAGACTAGGCGCGCTCAATCGATAAAACAGAAGTCTACTTATAACATGCCTATCCACGAAATATAAGGTTTATATATATATATATATATATATATATATATATATATATATATATATATATATATATATATATGTGTGTGTGTGTGTGTGTGTGTGTGTGTGTGTGTGTAAACGAACTTAACCATAAATTTAACAATATAGATAGTATTAATATATAACCCTACAAATCAAAACCTACCCACATTTCTCACCCACACAAGACAGACATGCTTACGGAGGTGTTGAGGCCTCACATTTATACACATACCCACACGAATATACGCACTTACACACACCATACTCACTCATTCCCTAAGAACCAAATAACACACCCACACTTAACAGAGACACATCCCTCTCCAGGAACCAATAAATCTGTCAAAATGACCAAGGGAATTCAGAGCAGCATGAATCCATCCAGCTCTTATCTTAAATAACAACTTAAAAGAGACTGTTTGAGCAACACAAAGACTGACCAAAATTCATGTTAAAAAAATAAAAATAAAAAAAACAAATGAAAAGTACAGACAAAAGTTCATTTTCTCCATCAAGACATTCATTTCTGTAGTTCACTGCTACCACAGCAAGCAGAAAATTATTTTTCTCCTGATGATGGCCATGTTAGCCGAAACTAGTCGAGGAATCTAAATGTAATAATAATAAAAACGAAGGAATATTATTATACAATCTAGTGTGTCTGAAGATTTTAATTTTTTAATATTTTTTATTGTTCAATATATATATATATATATATATATATATATATACATATTTTATTGTTCAATATATATATATATATATATATATATATATATATATATATATATGTGTGTGTGTGTGTGTGTGTGTGTGTGTGTGTGTGTGTAATATAATGATATTATATATTCAATACTACCCAAACCTGCAACTCAGAGTTTCATTTGATAACACAATATCGGAATTTTTTTCCCGCCTGATGATTGTTAGCACATGAAACTGTCAGTAGCGGAGTTTGCTATTACTCAAATGATAATATTATTATATTATATTTAGGCTCTGTTGATTTTGGCAATGAGATATCAGTTTATTTTATATTTTAAGATTTTAGCATATTTTAAGCTTTAGCTTTTATTCTTACTATTTCCCTGGGGAAATAAATTATAACCAATGGATCCTTAAAGTTGCCTGTTTTCATTGAATTAATCGCTCTGATTTAACATTGAGCTCTCTGGATTTCATCCTCCTTGGGATTATCCATACGGATTACCAAGATTTTCATTACCTAACTATATATATATATATATATATATATAAAGAGGTAATCATACAGTGAATCAAATAGTAATATTAATGTAATTAATAGCGAATTCTCTTCGCTAACAGACTTAATATAAGCATTAAAAATCTACTGAATGACGCGATCCTTATGAATAAAATTGTTGTCAGATGGATCTAGTGTATTTTTAGAGCAGCAAGTACTTTCGAAAACTTCATCTTCTCAGGAAGGCTGTAATTTTTTTATTAGAAATAACACTCTAAGACGAAATAAATGTATTGTAGACCGAAAGATGTTTTTTTTTAAGAATGTGTTATTTATTAAGGGTTATATAATTTTGGAACTTGCAAGTCGCAAACGCTAGTTTTCAAATATTTCAAGTGTGAATTTTTTGTATGAATTTTGTAATCGGCCGAGAAATGTGGACGTGCATAAATAGCATACACACGCACACAGACAGACAGACAGACAGACAACTACACACACGCACAGACATCTTCTGTTTTATAGATATAGATGTTGATAGTGCTGTGCTTATAAATATGAAGCCTGTTTTTTTTTTATTTTTTCCTGATTGTCGCGTCTTGATATATCACATCATCACATGTCAGTGCATATTATTCCAGTTATTTTTTCAAGAATTTCGTCTACACGTGTCAGTTTGTCGTGTCATTATTATTATTATTATTATTATTATTATTATTATTATTATTAGAAATAGATTTAGCGTGTTCGTTTCTAAACTGTGTTAAATTTAATTGATGTTGGTTTGTTTAAGCAACGTGGACGTGTCTCTTTACCCTTGTCTTTTGTTGGCACCTAGTCTAAGAAAAGGATTACTCTGAAATCAAAAACAATTCCTGGAAGATGGAACATATTCAGCCTGCGGTATAAAAGAAGGAGAACTGATTTCAAACTTCCGCTCACTTGCAACCATGCCCACTCATGGGAAAAAGTCTTCGAGAATAAACTCTGAAGATATATCTGAAGCTAGGGTCCCTAAAGGAGTTCCATAGTGTCTGCAAACTGTTCTGGCAACTCCGATAAGATACTGGTGCCAAGCTGCATCAACCCCCGCCTTTCCTTTGGACAGCATAATTGGCGAGGAGAGGGAAGACTTGCTGCATGAGTAACTGCCTGTCTCCAATACAAACCTAACCCTAACCTGCGCCCTGGAGTGATATTTCAGGCATCGATTCATGTCCTCACAAAAATAATAAATGTCATATATATGGTTAATATTCAACAGCAAATTAAGCGCGTTTTAAAATAAAATAATAGTAATATTAATGTAATTAATAGCGAATTCTCTTCGCTAACAGACTTAATATAAGCATTAAAAATCTACTGAATGACGCGATCCTTATGAATAAAATTGTTGTCAGATGGATCTAGTGTATTTTTAGAGCAGCAAGTACTTTCGAAAACTTCATCTTCTCAGGAAGGCTGTAATTTTTTTTTATTAGAAATAACACTCCAAGACGAAATAAATGTATTGTAGACCGAAAGATGTTTTTTTTAAGAATGTGTTATTTATTAACGGTTATATAATTTTGGAACGTTTAAGTCGCAAACCCTAGATTTCAAATATTTCAAGTGTGAATTTTTTGTATGAATTGTAGTAATTACATTAATAAATAAAAAAAGTAAATAAAGGAAAACATATAAACAAATATAAAGAAAAAAATCAACACCAGCAATAACTACTAAATGCTAATATAATGACAAATGTAGGCAGAAAACTTTATTCAACTGTGAATACAATGTTTGCGTATAGTGTCCTTTTTTAGTCCCAGTGAACAGAAATAGCTCTCTCAAAGAGGTGAGTAACAAAACAAGGGGAGACCACTCTTGATTATTCATTTCAACTAATTTACTCAATTTCGTTTATTAGGTATTAATTTAGGATCTTCCATAGTTTACACAAAAATGAAATCGTACGTGAAATGTGTGAGACACATTGTTACTTCAGGACAGAAAGTTAGAAGATTAAAGAGAGCGAAGATAATCTTGAATAAGTGGAAAATGATCCTGGAATAATATATATACATATATTTGAACTTCATTTCAATCCTTCATGAGCTTCCGATCCTTAGCTATGTAATCATAATCTGTGTGTTTGTGTGTGTGTATGTGTGTGTGTGTGCGTGTGTGCGTGTGTCTGTGTGTGTATATCTCTCTCTCTCTCTCTCTCTCTCTCTCTCTCTATATCTATATATATATATATATATATATATATATATATATATATATATATATATATATATATGTATAGGAGGTAACAACAGCAAGAAGGATCATCATTTCAACATAGAGCTAAATACATTCTTATTATTCAATGTAGAGTCCAATAGTGTTATAAAAACCTCGGAGAATTCCAGTAAGATATCTTTAATCATTTTTAGATACAAAGGTTCAAAGCTTATTCCATAGTTTACTTTGACTGTCACAATTATTGTCTTTTTCAAGATCTATTGTATTTATATATTAATTTTTACATTTCTATCTATCTATCTATCTATCTATCTATCTATCTATCTATCTATCTATCTATCTATCTATCTGTGTGTGTGTAGGCAGCAAGAATTCATCCAAGCATGTTTTGTTAAATTCAACCGACAAGGTCTGTTTAATTTTTTATTGATTTCTTTTCAGTACAAAGTTGTTGATAATCAGTTTGAAGTAGATGTTTGATTCTGTTTTTGTTCAAGTATTTTTTAACTGTCTCAGTCATTATCAAGAACTGGGTGTAATCAGCATGTTAAGCAAGATTTTGCTGGCAACATCCTGGCATTTTGGGAGGAAAGCTGGTACTTCGAAATCTTCGGAAAGTTCATCCACAATTTTGACCCGATGTACAAAATCTTGTTCAAAAACTGGAAAATACAATAAAGAGTTAAACAGGCATGTCTTGCCAGTTGACATTTAGCAAAAAATTGCTTATACACGGTTGTGCAAATTAATTGAAACAAGACCAATAATTCCGTTATTATTTACTTTTTTCGTATTTTTCCAATGAATCATGACCCAGTGCACATGTTAGTAATTCGTATGTCCATTCCACGAAGTCGTTCCTTTCAGACCGATCACAGATTCTCGACTGGATGTAAATCAGGAGAGTGCCAAGGCCAGTCTATATCTATGATTAGCTCACTGGTAAAGCTTGCCAGTGTGTTCGTGCAGCGTTACAATTTTCGTACGCTTCCTTGGAGTAACGTCCATTGCAGACAATGGGCGTAGGACAACTAATCGACAGTCGAGACAATTGTGTCTGGGCGTGATAAAAATCACGGATGACGCAATATTTTTCAAGGCCAAACAAATTTCATCATACACCCCGAAAATAGATTCATATTACTGCACACCAATGCAAATTATCTAATCTGAGGAAAAATAGAAATCGATTACACTCTGCCTCTCCAGTGGGTCTAAAATTGACGTAGAGTGAACGAAAGGAAACTAAAGCGGTTGTTTCAATTAATTTGTATATATAATGAAATACGACAAATATTTAAATATATTTTTTGTTTATACGTTATGTTTATGGATACAACTTATTTGAGTAAATGCTCTGTTTAAATAAACAGTATTAATCAAATTTACCGGCCTGAATGTCCAAGAAATTTCGTAGAAAAGATGCGTTAAAACGTCCTCGTTGCTCACGTGTTCAGTCCATAGTATTCTCGGTATCCTTCTGCAAAAGCACATTTCTGCTGCCTCAAGTCATTTTCGTTATCTGTGGGAGGATTAACAAGCAGGACCGATATTAGATAACAGTTCAGTATTCTTTTCTAACGGAATTTTCCTGTTTCTTAATACTTTGCTTAGGCTTTGTAAGGCATATTTCGCTGTCCCAATGGGCTTTTGAATTTCGGTGTCACACTTACCATTTAAAACAATTCCCAGATATTTAAAGTTTCGTACTTGCGTGATTTTGGTAATTCCCATTCGAAGTTCACATCCGGTTTAACGCTGAGAACTTTTGCACACACCTAATGTATATACACGTAGAAATTTATTACTGTACTTCTGAAACTAAGCAGTGAGATGCGGTAACATATTATTGATTCGTTAATTTATATTATTTTATTTTTAATCATCTTGGTTTCAGCCAACCAGTCTAGTGAATTAGAGACAATCTCTGTTATCAGAATTTTTAAAAAATAGGGACGAAAAAATGTTAAGCCGACTCCCTGACACAAACTGAATAAACTCATTTCTAATTTATTTTCATTCATTCTTTCACTTGTTGGTATATTCTACAAAGCTTGTTAGTCAAGTAATTGGAAGAAAGAAAAAAATGTATTTCTTGGAACTTCCTAAGCTAGATAGAAAAAAATACATTCATAGACTGTTAAAGTCAATTAGCGCAACACCTACTGACACTTTTCGAGATTCTAACTAAATCGCTGTAAGCTTAGCATCGTAGAAGTGTTTACTAACTTTAGCTATTTCGTTTCTCAGTACAGCACATAGCCACAAGTATAGGGAACCCTGTGAGGATCGAACTCACTAATTTGGTAATGCTCATCGAGACTAACTTGCTACACATTGGGAAGTGACCTTAGTATAAAATGTGTTCCCTTAAACAGATATAATTTTTTTCTCTCTCTCTCTCTATCTCAGTCTGTTCATATCTATCTAGATATCTATTTCAGTCTGTTCATATCTATCTATTTATCTAGATATCTACTTCAGTCTGTTCATATATATATATATATATATATATATATATATATATATATATATATATATATATATCAGTCTGTTCATATCTATCTATCTATCTATCTATCTATCTATCTATCTATCTATCTATCTATACCGTGAGCACTCAATTCGACGTGGTGTAATGGCAATCCTCTAAGTGTGGCTTAGATGTGATATAAAGGCGAAAGTATGGGGCACGTAGTGACGATCGCACTCACTAAGTCCTAACTGTTCTCACAAAACAAGCTTGTTAACCATTACACCACGTCGAGGTACCCCTTCGACGTGGTATAATGGTTAGCAAGCTTGTCTCGCTAGATCAATTACGGCTGAATAGTGAGTTCGATCCTCACTGGTTTCTCCCTACTTCTGGCCTTGTGCCACACCGAAGCTATACTTAGTAAACCCCTATCTATCTATCTATCTATCTATCTATCTATCCCGTTCTGTTCATGTACATTTGAATCATTTCACCCCAAGCAAGCCACCAAAGCCATTGAGACGCAAGGTGTTACTGAGTGTGGAAAAAGAAGAGGAAAATAAAACCATTATTAAGCTCTCCTTAATAATGGTTTTACTTTTATTAAACAATGTAAGAACAGGAATTAAGAAGATAAAAGATAACAAGGTCTAAGTTGTAAAATATTAACTAGCCCTTCACTTTCGATTTTTGGAATTTCCGGACAAGGTAAACGTTGTCTGTAAAAACAGTTTTATTATACACACACACACACACACACACACACACACACACACACACACACACACACACACACATATATATATATATATATATATATATATATATTAATTTAATTAGAAAACAGACAACCTTAAGGGTCCATTGATTATATATTTTATTTCCCCAGGAAAGTGTTTTCTCCGGTTCCTCAGATCACATTTACGAGCATAAAAAATGGCTATAAATTTACGTAATATATATATATATATATATATATATATTTATATATATATATATATATATATATATATATATATATATGTAAAAGACAATAGGAAAACTGTAATATTAGCCGACGCGTTTCGTCCAATGTATGTGGATGCGTCGGCTAATATTACAGTTTTCCTATCGTCTTTTACATTTATAAATATTGTCTTTTTCTACAGGTTAACTCTGATAATTTTTTCATATATATATATATATATATATATATATATATATATATATATATATATTATTATTATTACACGAAAAAATGTCAAAATCGCTACACAATTGCAGTCGTGTTTCGATGCGTATCAATAATGCATCTCATCAGGCGATTGTAAAATACTGGCGAGTGAACGATTTATTTGGCTTTAAAAGCAAAATACAACCTCTTTTTACGAAAACAAGAAAAAATGTAGGGTTATAAGGTTTGTGAGTTTTACTCTGATCGACCAGTCAAATATGACCTACGTTAAATTTAAACTAAGCGAAGAAGCAAAAATTAAAAAAAAATTATAAATGGGTCATGTCCCGTATATTAGCATCTAATGGCAGCCAGACTAAAGCGGGTGTAAATGGTTATATAAATTATACAAACTAGACAATGTCGTTTCCTAAGAAATAAAAATGGGGTGGAGGGGTAATTTAACGAAATACTAAACAAGTTATATGCTTTGTGTCTTTCCTACATAATCTGTTTTATAGTTGATAAATAAACAGCTTCTTTAAGAAACCAGTAAATAATTTAAACGCATAGAATTATTTGGTAAATTAATATGCAACTATTGAATAACCTATATATATATAGTCTTAAAGTGTGCTATATTTATGGGATAAAGTGCTCAATATCAGAGATAGAGCGTGTGTAAATATAAAAGTGAACATAGAAGTCAACACTTAGAGGCGACAGTCTGTTTCATGCTATATGCAATCGTCAGGCAACTAGTGCTGTTATTTTTCTCGGCTATTTATATATACGGGTCAGTGGTGCATTGTGGGTAGTCTATGTTGGCGGTTATTTTTACTGGAAGTCGTTTATTTGTTTATTTATTTGTTTGTGTCAAACCACACGAACAAATTAAACCCACGTGCAACTGCAGAATAAAAAACGAATGTCCCTTAAACGGTAATTGTTTACAAAACAACGTAATCTACCAAGCCACGATAAAATCACCAGATAATGAAGAAAAAGTATATATAGGAGAAATTATGTACACAAAACATCTTTCACAAATAGTAAATATGCGAACAGCACAATGCTTTCTAAGTATATCTGGGAAATAAAAAACAAGACGCACACCACACCAAAAATATCTTGGAAAATAAGGAAAAAATCATCAGCCTACAACAACCTATCAAAAACTTGCAAACTTTGCTTGGAGGAAAAAATAGCTATCATTAACTTCCCAGACCAAAATAAATTATTAAATATAAGATCCGAGCTAATCTCAAAATGCAGACATGAAAACAAATTTTTACTACGTAACTTAAAAATCGAAAACGGAAAAAATAAATAAATACATAAACAAACAAAATGTCAAATAAAATAAGCAAAATAAATTAATCCAAACAAATTACCAAATCACACCTGTTAGAATAGGCAAAAATAGAATGAAAAATAAGGAACAAAATCAATAAATAAAGTAAATAATAAATAAATTATCAAAATATTATGACCAAAAAATCAGACTATAAAAAATCAAAACAAAAAATAGCTATAACTGTTATATAACAATAAAAAAAATGAATAAAAAATAATATACTGCGTTACTTAAAAATCGAAAACCAAAAAGAGAAAATATACAGTGTAACAAATAAATAACAAGTATTATAAATTCATCTAAATACATGCAAATATATAAATAAACTAACAACCGATACCGATAAACTAGCCGTTCAGAAAAAACAAATAAAGATAATCAATCCAAATAAATATGTTAAAAACCGTTCCCACCAAAATAATAGTCAGAACAAACCACAACAATCAACTCCAAAATTCAACAAATAGCTTTAATTATCTTCCCAAACAAAAACAAAACTATTAAATAAGCTATATAAATAAATTTTTATTACGTTAATAAAAACACCGACCAAAATAAAAAATAATAAATAAATAAATATATAAGATAAAAAATTAAAATTAAAATGAATAAAAACAAGCAAAACAATTTGACCCAAATAAATAAGCAAATAAACGACTTCCGGTAAAATAACGGCCATAATAGACTACCCACAATGAGCTATATAAACAAATTTTTACTACGTTAATAAAAACACCGATCAAAATAAAATAAATATATAAGATAAAAAATAAAAATAAGATTAAATAAAAACAAGCAAAATAATTTGACACAAACAAATAAATAAACAAATAAACGATTCCGGTAAAAATAACCGCCAAAATAGACTACCCACAATGCACCACTGACCCGTATATATAAATAGCTAGAAAAATAACAGCACTAGTTGCCTGACGATTGCATATAGCATGAAACAGACTGTCGCCTCTAAGTGTTGACTTCTATGTTCACTTTTATATATATATATATATATATATATATATATATATATATATATATATATATAAACACAAAAGTGGACATTGAAATTAACACCAAGAGGCGACTCTGTTTTAAGCTTAAACGCAATCGTCAGGCCATATGGCGTGTGAATTTGCTCGACTATTTATATATTCAAGTCAATATCAATTGCTCTTTTGGCGGGGTTTAGAATACGCCAACTGATTCCTCTGCAGATGAATAAATCCTCCTAACAAAAGGTTCCATCACTGATGTGAATGTTTATAGTCTCAGGTATATACCAGTATAAGACCCGGCCGCAGTATAAGCCTCAAGCACTCTTCCTTAACTGCACTGCTGTCAGGTTACATTTACTTGTGGCAAGCCTCACTGCTTCTCGGCGAAATAACGAGTTGCGAATGCTACCACACCAGCCTTAATCTGTTCCCGCTTTGTTGCAACTTGCCATGCAGTGATATTTCCTCTGCTATGTTACAACTGGTGTTGTGTTTATCTGTCGAATTGGATATCCGACAGGCCCGTGGTAAACCTTTTAACTGTAAACGAAGTCAAATCACAAGGCCACTCTGATGATAACAAACAACTATTTAATTGCTGCAAAATTCTATTTTCTTCTTTTTCTTTGTAGCTGGAGCGAACGCTAGTCTGCACACAAGAATTTATGTTCTTTCAATTCTTTTACTGTTAATGGTCAGAATCTAATAGCGACTTCTTTTTTCATCTTCGTTTTTTCTTTTAAGTCTATCTATTCCCTTTTTAACTGAACTTCGTTCTTCTAACTCCGACGAAAATTAGTTCCGCATCTCCTACGTCCATAGGACAAAACGGGCTTTACTGGCTGACTAAAGTCGCTCTCTCCTTGTAGGTATTTATCCGTACGCCAACGTCATAACAGAGTGTAGCACAATGTTGGTTTTAGTGTGGGATTTCGGAAATCGTTAAGAAATTGCTCAAGATCTCCTCTGTACTTCTTCTATTGGGGATGCCTCAGGTGCTGGGTAATGACTCCAGCCCCACCTCCCGAAGGAGAGATACTACTTGGGTGTATGGACCTTGGGGCTCGAGACTGCGGGTATGTAACTTTCTGTCTATGGCTATATAAACGCTGGAATTGTCACGTAGGCCTTTTTCTTACGAAAAAGAATCTCTCGACGAAAACCAGATGGCTTTAGCTGGCTGACTCTAGCTACACGATAAACTCATAAATGTTTCTTTATTTTCCAAAGTTGGATCAAGCGGTGAGAAATGTATTTTGAGGGAAATAAGAACATATTTAGAAAACTATTTTTACTCGTTCGGTCATTCGAAGATTTTGTCACGTACACACGCTTTTAAATAACGAATAGGGGTTTCGACTCTTATAAATTCGATTCCGAGATCATAAGCGTTTTTATACGATCTAAGTAGTCGTTTCGATTGGTTTATATTTATACTATTTACATTATTCGGAATATTGTCCTCATCTTTGTTGCCATATTTGTCACATCGTTTCGGCCGATGTATGCTCCGGCCTTCTTCAGGTGGTTGGAATGTCGAACTGAACCCTTTATTTCGCTCGCTGGGGTAGACTGCTCTAGTTCCATGTGCCATGTCTAATAGATGTCAGTTATCAGTTATCTCCTGTTAATTCCCCTCTCCTAGTTCTCCAATGCCTTAACCAGGTATTGAACTCACAACTCTTTGGGTCCTGTCACTGGATCTAACCAACGCCTTTATCGACTGTGCCATGTGTCCTTAAGGAACTAGAACAGTCTACCCCAGCGAGTGAAATAAAGGGCTCAGTTCGACATTCCAACCACTTGAAGAAGGCCGGAGCGTACATCGGCCGAAACGTTGTGATAAATATGGCGACAAAGATGAGGACAATAGTCCGAATAATGTAAATAGTGTACATAATACCTAATCTCAGAAATATAGACAGATACTGAAAGGCCGAAACGTTGTAATAAATATGGCGACGAAGATGAGGACAATAGTCCGAATAATGTAAATAGTGTACATAATACTTAATCTCAGAAATATAGACAGATACTGGTTTATCTTTCTATTATAGTTTTCTCAACTTCCTGTATCCCAAAACTCACATTCAGTTATTTAGGATTAATACTCCGCCTGCCCCAACGATGAAACATTACATACTAAATATACACTACTAAAATCTTGGGCAAAGTCTTTATTCTGCCACATCAGACCAATGCCTAGCGTTTGACACAAATGCAGGTCAGATTTATGTCTACCTTTCTATGAATTCATTTTGATGTTTGTCCAAGAAGACTTATATTTGATCTTGAGTAATCCAACAAGGGTTGAGATTTATATATAAAATTCTGTGACTTAGTCCGCCCGTCCGTCTGTCCGTCCATCACACCCTCTAAAATAGCCATACATTGAGCCATTTAAACCAAATTTTAGGGAAAAAGTGTAAACAGGTAAGGGGTACAAAGTATAATGGGCTTTACTAGAGTGCGTAGCTTAGTACAATAAATGTTCATTAATTTTTATGGAAAAATTAAAAGTTTTATTATTCATCATACAAAATACTCCCATTATTTTAATAACAAACTTATTTAATGCAATTTTTTTTGCATATATTTTCTTTAAGTTTTTATATACACAAACAAAAACAGTTTCCATTTCGCCCTGCATTTGCGAGAACTATAAACAAATCACAAGGCCAAACGCATCAAAAAGTTGGAATTTGGCTCCAGAAAGAAATATTTACGCATGGCCAGTTGTATGTTGCATGCTCAAGAGTAAGAAATCCTAAGAATTTATTCTTTGCTGTTAGAAAGGAAAAAAAGAAATTTTCTTAAAAAATATTGTTTTACATGAAGTTTTATAAAATCAAATTAAATTAAAGGAATTATTCAACCGTGAAGTAATGATTTGTCAAATTAATTTTCAAGCAAATCAGCTTATGTAAATTTCATCGATTGGTTTGCAAAATTGAACGAAACGTTCAGTTTGTAAATCTCGACAAAACTGTTAGCGATAATTTCAACGATACCACATACTATGAAGATTTAAACACGTGTTGTAAAACCATTCTAGTATCTTTAAATTAAGTGTTCAGACGAATCACACTCCTTACTTCCACCATTTCTAACCATCGCCCACCCACGCATATTGTAACAAACTACCCTCATTTCTTTCGAATTCCATTGATGAAATATAACTTCAAATCGAACAGCTACCCTGTGGAATCGACTCCCAAGAAAATGCTTTCCCGACTACTACAATCTTAACCTGATCAAGTCTAGGGTTAACCATTATCTTCCCCACATATCCTTATAAACTGCAGCTCTTACCTGTTACTCCGTAAGTATCTACTTCGAGTGGCTCTTGTACTAGGTAAATATTATTGTAAAAAATATTCCCAAGATTAATTGAAATCTTGGATTAAGGACAAACAAGATCAGAATGCCTTTAGTTATTATTAAGATATAATTTATTCTAGTTGTTGAACACATAGTTATTTCAAACTAACGTCTCCCTTTTCTAGATCTCGTGCCAGACAGCGATACGCAGGGGTCTCACCATGAATCATTCGTTCGCTACTATGCGGATGATAGAACCACAATAGTCGATGTCGGCAAATTCCTCTTTATGCTAGAGAAACTTTGTCTTACTGCTATAATTTGAGTTCACCTTGCATTTTAACCCCCACTCCGTTTCAGTCTTTTTTTCTCTTACAGTTTTTTTTGTAGGGGATACTGCGCCTTTAGTCAACTCACATTGCTTATATGGGAATTCAATTCATTGGCTTGTCATCACTGATGTCTTGGTACGACTGACTATTAATTTCACAAACACTTGCTTCTTGAAAATCGTCCTTCTTGAAAACTATTCTTCCTTTAAGACCACCGGTGAATATGTATTTAGGTAAACAAACGAAAACATCTCTTTGATTTTGGCAGCATTCTTCCTTTGGAAAGTTTTTTTTCTATAGATTATTCCGTAAAAGATAGTCGCCACAAGCCTGTAGTTGAATCCCTGCCCGTCTGTGCGGCTCAACTATTATTCAGGTTTTTGACCCCGCATGCTAAATTAGCGATAGCTTTAAAAGTGCTAAAATCCCGCAGGCGCTTTGTCTAAATTGCAAATGGCGGCTCCGGTCGGGCAGGCAAAACATCGTGGCCTTTGAGCCACGGGTAAGCTAGAGTTTCTTGTTCCTGTTTCACCATATATTCTATCTAGAAACAAACACAAATCTGAAGGATAGGTTTTTATATAAACAGCCTCTTCCTAAGGCACAGTTCACATTTGGCCGGAAGTGAATTAAACTGTCCTCATTTTAGATGGGAGAAGGCGCCCACTCCCGGCGATTCCAACCCTGCCGCAGCGCCTTTTTCATTGCACTAAGAGAGATGGGAGTCAGTGTAATATCGACGCTAGCATGACATTGATCGCGGATACTAGACAATTTGTGTACTTGATCCATATGCATACGTGTGTATATGGATTTCCCACGTAAAACCGACCTTAGGGGAGAGGTCGGGAAAATATATAAGTATCAAAAGTGATTTTAGAGATAATTCTTTTCTTTTTTTTTAATTTTCGACCCAGGAATTAGTTTATCTTTTGTTATTGTTTACGGCCGACTTAGCATGTGTAGCAGGTGGGTGCGGCTGCATACTCATTTGTATTAAATTGCTAAGTTATCTCCATCTTAATTTTCCGGTTCAATTCCTTAAGAATCCCACAACTCATCTGAATTTTCGACTTTATTAATTCTTTTACTATGTTTGATTTCAATGCTCATTAAATGCAATATAAATTTCTTTTTCACGTTTTTCCCTAGTTTTATATCATAAAACCGGGCTTTTTTTACATTTTACTCAGTCTTTCGACTGATATCAAGCTTCCTCAGACCATACTAACATCTCACGCGTATGTTTCCACCCACATGGGCCTTAAACTCAATCCAGACCTCAAGTAGAACTCGTACATAGAATCCATAGCTAAAGATGCTGGAAACATAGTCGGTTCTCTGTACCGCTCCAGTAAGCACCTGACTCCTCGCGCTCTCCTCTACCTCTACAAAAGCCAGATCGGGGGCTGAAAATGGAGTACTGCTACCATATATGGGCGGGAGCTGCCCAGTCTTCACTTTGCAGTTTCGGTAGAATACAAAAGCGTCTACGCTTTCTTGTAGGCGACAAATTATTTTCCGTTTTGCAACCCCTTTCTCGCAGACGAGACGTCGCAAGCTTCTCGCTGTTTTATCGCTATTTTCATGCAAAATGTTTAGAATGCCTACAATCTTTAGTTCTACCAGTCCTAGCCCTCACGGCGAACACAAATGCGCCTGAGTTTGCGTCTTCAATAGGGATTGGCTAGCCGCCCTAGTAGATGGGTGTCCTCGAATACGAGTGGTCAGCTATACATTGGATTTTTAAAAAAATCCATTTAAAAATTACTCTGTTTACGTTTCGGGTAACAAAATGAAACTAGACAATATGGAAGTCCCACAGAAAGATGTGCATTGTTTAAGTAGGTAACTGAACTTTGCTTTATCATGACGATCTCCCGTGGCCAAACTGGTAATGACACACTTTCGCACATAGATTTATTCAACCACATATGTGCCATTTTGTTCTACTGCCTTTCGCCATCTTTGCGGTTAGGATACCAAGATCTACGAGGATGGAATCATGAAGCTGTTCAAGTTTTTAGCAACAATAGAAATTATTTTCTTTTAAAATCATCTGTTCAATTATTTTCAGTATTAAAACCTTTAGGAGACGACAGGGCCGAAAAGTCGAATGACAAACAAGACGCCCGGCCGATCCATCGGTCTGATAATACAATCTTCAAGATTAGCTGATTGGTCATCGGACCAGCCAATCAGATTGTTTCCCCGCATTTCTTGCACATATGTGTCTTTCAATGGCGGTTTCTATAATAGTTTTCTGCGCTTTGTGATTTTATATTGATTTTTTTTTGGTTCCAAGTGAGAACTTGTGAAAAGGGCTCCGTCTTCCAAATGAAGCTCTGTCTCCAAAGGGTTTTAATGTATTTAGTCAACAATATAATTTTAGAGTAATTCTACTGCTTAGGGTTTCAGATCTACTTACCTCTACCGACTCCAGCTTCTTCTTATCAGGAGCACCTTCCCCTCTAAAACCTCTTCTGACCCCGAATTTCATGATCGCTGTTTCCTCTCTACAATATTTTATTTCTCCCGCTTTCCGTTCTGTTCTACTGATAGGACAGAGTAATTAGACGTTTTCTTCTGGCCAACTTTTCCTCTCTCTCTCTCTCTCTCTCTCTTTCTGACTACTCCAAGTCTATCCATCTTTATATCTTCGACTGGTATCGGCCTATCTTTTCATTCTATCTGTAAACATTCCTGCGTTACTCCAGCACTTTTCCATCTTTATTTCCTCTTTTCTCACAGGCGATTTCTATCGTCCTTCACGGCGTCAGAATGATAAAATAGGGAGGACTTGACGCCTGCCCATACCGAACGGCACGCAAACACCAACGCTTTCCCAAGCCACCACCACCCAACTGCCATTGAGGCATTCCCCCTTTTCGTCTTTAGAACGACTCATTAATTAGGCAGTGGTAGTGATATCAGACTCACTCTCCTTTCTGGCCCCTACCCCTGCTCACCAGGGAATATTTCCCTTACTCTTTTCCTTGTGGCACTTCTTAACCTATATTTCAATAGTGTCCCCTTCCAATTCTGCTCAGGGGTCTTCGTTCTCAGAGTCCCATTCTCCTGTGTTGTTTGGCGAAGACTCACCAGTCTACCCGATCCCATTATCCCTTCTTCCCTTAGCGGATCATTTTCAGTTCAACACTCACGTCTCCTAATCCCTGCTCGACTGGCAGCTTGTACAACGTTACAGTTTGAACGATTTTTCTTGCTCGACCATGAGGAAGAATTTCCAGTTCTTCTATCTAAAGAAGTAATGGACATATTTTATTCACTAATCCGAGAGATTTTATCACTTCAAACGTTATTTTTAGTGGATATCTATATTTGAGTAGACGCTCCGTTTATTATTATATTTTTTTATTTTCATCTACTGACCTGACTATTCGAGAATTCTTATCAAAGAAAAATATGCGCTCTCTGGCAGGATACGCACTTTCACCCTCCTTTGCTGGAGAAACAGTCGTTAGATCCGACATGCTTTAGACCGACTAGGCCATGAAAAGCTTCGACGATCAAGCGAGGCAGAATAGTGCCTTATAAGCGCATATCCTTTCCAGATTCTCGAAAGTTCATATCTGCTCACTCTTGTATCCGAATGTAAACAAATCAATTACTAAAGAACTAATGGATTTTTTTATTCATTAATCCGACAGATTAATATTAAAAAAAAAATATTATTAAATAGTTAATTATTTTTTTAATAAGATTTCTCGTATATTCAAGCCGGCAGACAAAAATAAATAAATATACTGTATAAAAAAAAAACAAAATAAAAAAATAAACGGAGCATCTACACAAATATGGGTATCCACTGTTAAAATGATAAATTCTTTTATCACTACTAATTTCAGATAATTAGCATCCACTCGTTTACCCTTCTTCTCTTTCATTTGATTCCAGATTACAAAGTTGACCGGAACTGTCTGTTCTACAGAGTGCCCAGTAAAAAAGCGGTAAATTCAGAAAGACTTGAGACAACCTTTGAAAACTGGTGACGTCTGATGTGACTGAAAAATTCAGGAAGAATTTCTGTGCATTTCGTCAATCCCTACGTCGGATGTTCTTTGAAAAATACGATAACTTGACGCTCAAAATCAGTGAGTTGTTTAGCTATACGAGAAGAGCAGAGCGAAAGACGATAGTTGTCTGCAAATAACCTTTAAATGACGAATCACAAGGTCGAGCAGCAATTAACCAATCATAAAAGAACCCATCAGAGTTAAGTAATTACATGAGAGTCGAATGATTATTCAATCTCATGAATATTCAAGGTTATTCAAGATCAATTTTTCTTGAAAGATAAAACAGAGGTAATAAATTGGCCCCATTTTTTTTACTGGGTTCTCTGTACATTAGAACACATTTTTTTGCTTAGCTCTAATTATTGTGACATATTTCCCATGGAAAAATCCATTTTTAATTACACAGAATAGCCAGTAAAAAATGTTGTAAATCCAGAAAGACGTGAGACAACCGTTCAAAACTGGTGACGACTGAGGTGACTGAAAAATTCGAGAAGAATTTCTGCACATTTCGTCACAATTCCCACGTCGGATGTTCTTCTTTGAAACATACGATAACTTGAAGGCTCAAAATCAGTGAGTTGTTTAGCCATATGAGAAAGACAGAACGAAAGACGAAAGTTGTCTGCAAATAACCTTTAAATGTACTTGCATCGAATATTGTCGTCATATCTGGTTTGGTACTTCTACAACAGATTCTTGATAATCCAAAGACGAATCTGCTACGTAATCGGTCCTAACCTGACATCTCGGCTTCAATCGTTTTCCCACCATCGTTTCTGGCCTTTTTGATAAATGCTATCATGGCAACTGTTCTGGTTAACTTTCCTCTAGTTAGGACTTCATAGAGTCTTTGTGGTATTATGGCGACTGTAGTAAGAATGGCAAGTAAGAATGTATTGTTGGGTGTAAGGAATGCTGTGGTATATTTGGGTCAGTAATTGTGGCTCGCTAGGCTTAAGATAAGACAGATTGAAGACCAGCCTTCCCATTTGGCCTTTGTATTTTTCAAAATAAATATTACTTTTCTCTTTGGTTACTCAGTTATGTGCCATGCGTGATACACGCTTAGGCGATCATGTATCTTTCGATACATGACTGACGAGGCAGATTTTTCCCAGCAGCCATTTCCTTCTGCGGTAGACCAGTTGCCATCCAAGGCTATAGATCCCGATCTGTCCTCCTATTTACCCATAGCTGGGGAGGGGGGAACTAGAGGATTCATACTTTTCCCAAGGGTATTAGCACGTAAGTAAATGTAACGGATTCGTCTGGAATTCGAACTCAGCTCTCCGATTCCTCAGTCCGAGCCGCTATCCATTACCGTGCCTCCTTCTCTTTGGTACTGAAATTTGATTCACCAATTAAATCTTGACCTCTTCAAGTCTAGAACTAACTGTTATCTTTCTTGCATAACCCAAAGAACCTCACTTCTTACTCTTTCTTACGCAAATAAAACTCCACACAGTAACCCTCTGCCTTGAGTGACTCTCAGTCCTTATATTGGGTGAACATTAGTAAAAAAAAACAAAAAAAAAACGTTTCGGCCGTTGTACGCTCCGGCCTTCTTCGGGTGGCTGGAATGTCAAACTGAACCCTTTATTTCGCTCACTGGTGTAGACTGTTCTAGTTCCACGTGCCATGTTTAATGGATGTCAGTTGTCAGTTATCTCCTGTTAATTCCCTTCTCCAAGTTCTCCACTCCAGGTATTGAACTCACACTCTTTGGGTCCTGTCACTGCATCCAACCAACGCCTTTATCCACTGTGCCATGGCGACAAAGATGAGGACAATTATCCGAATAATGTAAATAGTGTACATAATACCTCATCTCAGAAATATAGGCAGATAAAAAAAAACCAAAGCAAAACAAAACAAAATGTAACCTTTTGCGCTTTTATCGCGTTACTTGGGGTGAAATGATTAAAAAGAAAATCTGTCAAGGACACCGGCTTGCTGAAAACTGATAAATCAACAGGTATATTGCTGTCAGATGCTCCTTCTGTACGCCGAAGGATGTTGTCAATCTTCAATACGCTTAAACTTGGCAAACTTTTTTTAATTTATCAGTGGGCAACGATTCTTGGGAATTCAGATCTAAACCTCTTGTAGTACTCCTGGCACAATAAATATAATGACTCTTCCCACTGTACGAGACTTGGGCATTAGGGCAGGTCGATTTTGAAACCGTGGTATTGCATTCAATTTGAAATTTAGGGTTTGACATATAAATAAAGACACAAACTATTTTTCAAATCTTTACCGATTTTTGAGGAAACGAGTTTAAAGATTAAATTTAGGTTCAAAATCGTAGCGTTGGAATTTAATTCTGGTGATCAGTGAAAGCCTTATATTACAGCTTTATAAACTTTATAATTTACTGAAGCTTTACAAATTGTGTATGGAAAAGATGCATGATACAAACACATTATTACCAAATCATTGTGCCATCAAATAAGACCTTCATTTACTTCAAAGGGAAATTATACTGAACAATTTAGTCATATTATGATGTCATATGTTATACTGTGTAATAGTTTTAGTGTGATTTTCAATAAACAATGAATATTTAAAACATTTTATCTTATAATTTGTGCCCAGCAGTATTATGGTGTTATATACACTTTCATCTATTTTTGCTTCTATTAATTATCATCTAACAAATGATCAAACAAATCTTATTCATTGAGTAGCCTTTTTTTGTAATCTTTTACAATTTTTTTACATAGTTTTTACTTATCGAATATAGTAAAAAAATTGCATATTTTGCTTGTGCTGATTCATACTTAGAATTCTGGTGTGAATATATTTTCCATTTAATGTATCTAATACAAAAGATTTTAACAACTTTATTTGGATTTATTCTTGAAATAGTACACGTTTGAAGTCCGTTTGTAAGCAAAAAAACTTCTGAAATTAAGTATTTCTTTACATTTTTTCAGGCGATCTTTAAAACTAAACTAAATGCTCATAAATTGGTAAACGCTATAAATCTAAATCTGGTTTCTTACTGATCACATCAAAACCCAGCTTTCATATCGAGTGCAATGCTGATTTTCTAAAAGGAAGGCAAATATCAACCTGCCCTATTTGGCGTGGCTCTAATCATTTCTACCTTATCTATATCCGGTTTGATCCGATTCGTGTTTTGTTATGGTCCAATATCCTCGTCGCCACTGTTATGGTCCAAGGTTAGGACCAAGGAAGAACAACGCGAACACAAGAGTAGAAATAACGAAGATATATTACACGGAATAATAATACAAGATGTGGAAGGTGTTAGTATGACTGTCAGTCTGGTTTGGAGTGAACTACTATCGGCTCGACTCAATTCGTCCCTCTCTCTCTTGAGAGGCGTAGTATACATAGTGTTAGGAAGAGTTCATTCTGTAGTTATAGGTAAGGACCCATAACATGTTTATAACATCGCTGATGAATTTAAGCGTTCAACTAGCCTGGCATATCGCTCTCACCTTTTCACTGTCGAAACTGTTAAATGTAGCCATCTCTTCTACTCCAATAGCTTCATATCTCGTACCTCTCGGCTGTGGAACTCCTTCCCCTTTTCCTGTTTCCCTGATAACTATAATCAACTATTCAAATGTAATGTCAATCGACGTCTCCAGATGACCTGATCTATCCCCTATCCTTCTCTTCATCCTTTCCTCTATCACTCCTCTTTGCTCTCACTCCAACTCTCTGTAACCTCTTGCGTGCTAGTGGCTTCCCGCCTTGCTTGGGGTGAAACGCTTGAAAAAAAAATATTTGGTTTCCTCTTGGAGGAACTAACATTTTGATAATTTTAATTTTCATCAGCGTTCCTTCAATCTGTCGAAAACGACCAGAAAATGTCAAAAATGTTCTTCCAGATTATTCTAGAAAACCAAAATATATTCTATGCAAATCCTTTCTACGCACTTAGGATTATCGACATGAACTGCTGGAAGATTCCCAGTTCCGGCAATCATGTCTCTTTCGATTCATGACTGATTAAAGAGATGGGTTCATGCCTTTCCCAAGGGTATTTACGCATAAGTGAATGTAACGAATCCGGCTGGAATTCGAACTCGGCATTCGGATTTCTCATTCCAAGCCGATATCCATTACGCCAAGATGCACATGCCCCCACCACCATGCATTAAACAAACTGGAAAAAAAAGAGGCAGCACGTGAATACTACCTTTTCATATCATGTATCAGTTCAGGATAAGACTTTTCAGTTTGCCCCTATACATTAACTGAAGCTGAAAATGGGTTTTCCTGAATTTATCCATGACATGAAAAGGCAGTATTCCCTTTATCTGTCCCTTTTAAAGTTACCTGCTAGTAGTCGGATCTCAGACCGAAGGTGGAGAAGTAAGTTGCGTTTCGTTAGAAAGTCATTATATTGTCAAACAATGGCAACGAGTAGGCTTGTGGTTTGATGGGGATATTTAAAGCCCTAAAATCCACACTGAATTTGTGCCTCGCCTTTCTTACTATTAATATTGGTAAGTTTTGAAGATGACGCAGAGTGCTCAATTATTTTAGTTCCCAATATCTATTGAATCGTCTTCTGGATCAATTGATTTTTATGTATCGGCGTTCGATACTCTTTTAGCGTTATAAGAATTCATTTAACCCATTACCTGCCATGAGCCCATTTTGGGGATCTGTTAAAATTAAAATCACTACATGTTATTCCTTGTATTTACATTGAACTGCTTACATACATTGCATTTGCAGAGGTATATTTTACAACACTTAGCCTTTAAAGTTTTTATTATTAGCCGTAAGACACTTTCTGTCGTAATTTTACATTTCACGAGAAGAAAAATAATGACTATTTTGAAGAGTACTTTTTTTTATTATTTCTAATCAATATTATTTGTTGATGTTTTATACACATATATATTTGATGTTCTAGTTTCTATAAAAACGACAACGGTAACTACTGAAATTAAACATAATGAATAAATAAATTCCTAAGACTACTAGCTGGGCCAAAAATGCGCGTTAAAACAAAATTGGCAGTTAATGGGTTAAAAATAAATGTGTTTGAAAAGTTTAAATAAAATATTTCATGCAAAATATTTACTTATATTTACTTAAATATTTATCAATAGAAGTAGATAGGTTTGCCTATCGTTCGGTTCACACTCCTCCTCGATCTTTTGAACTGGAGTAAAAGTTTACCCCTTGTTTGCTGCTTAGGATTGGTTTTCCGGTTCTTTCTAAAGCATTTTCTTTCCCTTCCTCTTCCGATGTCCCCTTGCAACTTGATGGCATTATCTCCTTGCTTGGGATAGTGCCTCTTACTCTGTAACACTCTACCTCAAGTGGCTCTTGGGCTTTGTACAGGGTGAACATCATTGTAAAAAATATACAATAATTTATAAAAAAAAGAATTTATTTTTGTAGAATTAAAATAACATTATTTCATTTGAAAGAATGTTTTCAAATAAAACTTTTGAACTCTGACCTTGTTTTATATTCTCATTAAAGTCGATCACCAGTAACTCGGAAGAAAATGGCGGACAAATAATTGCGCCAAAAACTAACTTCCAAAACCGTTTGAATTCACAATTAACTTTTGGTCAAAATCTGTTCTAAAAGTAGATAAAAATAAAGTCGAAATGAGACATTCTTAAAAAACGAATTTAAATTTTGTAAATTCAAACTGATTGGTTGATAAATCCTTCGCGTGCCCCAAAATAACTTCCGCAGAAATTCGCGCGCAAGGTCTGAATTTAACATAATCATCCCCGGACCACTGCCTCCAGCAAAAACAGATCTTCAATTTCTGGGAGAAAATAAATGGTATAATCTGATAAAACACTCTCCTGATTCTCGACGTAGGTGGGTAAATCTTCCACTACAGTACACTCCAGTAGAGGGAGGTAACTTAACATCTTCCACCCCGACAATAGCGTTAACTCTTCAACAAATACTGTTCCCAGGGCTACGAGGGTCTGCTGAAAAGTTCATAGATATAAATGTAAGTAGACACACCAGTTAGTAGACTAAAAGACACGCATGTATACCAGAATACAACAGCTGGTCGGTTAGTCCACAAACTGGTGCGCCTAATTACATTTATATCTTGGTCAGCCTATGAACTTTCCAGCCGATCTTTGTATCTTTTTTATTCCAATTTTCAACAGAGGTGAATCGATATTCGATCTGTGTTTTATTCTTTTAACAGACGATGGAAAATGCGACACCGAAATCCGAAGCACACTGGAATAGTGAAAGATGCCTTCAAAAATCTAGACAAAGTATTAAGAAACAGGAACAAAAATGATAGAAAGAAAGAAAAGAGTGCTGAACTGCTATGTAATATAAATCCTCCTATATTTTAGTTAATACTGAAAAATGTCCATACTTGTAGAGATGTGGTTCTACTGAAGAATGCTGAGAATACTATGAACATCAGAGCAACGAGTAAATTTTAAGGAAAAGGGAAACAAAAAAAGACACTTACTTAGAATAAAAAAGGACAGCTGAAATCTCTGGGATACATGAGGAAAGAAGACTTGGAGAATTTGGTAATCAAAGAATATATTGGGGGGTAGACGGGCAGAGGGGAGCAGCGAGGAACCTGCCTAGCAATCTTCTGTGAAGATGGATGATAGAACAGGGAGTGGGAAGGATAGTAACAAGGCAAACATTGGTAAGAGTTACGAAAGATAGGAAGTTTGGAGGGTCATGATCTCCGATATTAAAGGCAAGTGGGACATTAGAAAAAAGTGAGTAACCTACCTAACAAGCTTGTATAAAAATGGATAGCAAATCAGGGATTGGGAAGTATAGTAAAAAGACAAACACTGCTAAGAACTACGAATGATAGGAAGCTGTGGAGAGCCACGATCTCCGATATTGAAGGCAAATAGGATATTGTAAAAGAAGCCTATCTAACGGGCTTGTGCAAATGGATGGCAGAACAGGAAGTGGGAAAGGATAGTAAAAAGACAAACATTGCTAAGAACTACGAATGATAGGAAGTTGTGAAGAGCCACGACCTCCGATATTGAAGGCAAGTATGATATTGGTAAAAGTAGCCTATCTAACAGGTTTGTGCAAATGGATGGCAGAACAGGGAGTAAAAAGACAAACATGGCTACAAAGGATAGGGATATGATGAAAGCCATGATCGACTGCGTTCTGAAAGCACACGAAGCACAAAATCAGAACAACAAGAAGAAGCCTTATTCTTCTGAAGCCAATCTCTGCAGGAAATCAAAGACCGCACCAACCTCGAAGACACACGCAGCTTTTGTGGAGCTTCAATTTCTGCAACTTCAATTGGCGAGGCTACCAACCCGATCCCATCCAGCTCACCATCAGCTTGCGTAAGAATCAAATCAGAAGGCTTCAATCGCCTTCTACTCATTTCAAGTTCCTTTAATGTCTCAGATTTCATCATCGACACCGCCGCCTCTGTGTCTATCAAGGTTTCCGCCTTACTCTCCTCTACTATCAATGTACTCACCAGCTCCGTTTTCTTCTTGACTTCCTCTTGTACTTTCCACTTCCACTTGTCTGCCTCGGCTCTCTTGGGGTCAGGTGGTCTTCTTTCACTATCTCTCTCTATTCCCTTCGTTTTTTCCTTCAGCCATCTTTTGTTTATCCTTCCTTCCCTCTTGTCTATCTTTCGGTCTATCCGTTTTTTTTTCTATTTTGAATCCTCTTACTTTAGGTTTCGCTATTCTTTTCATGTGGCCTTCACTATCACACTTTCAATACACGATTTACTTATGATTACTTTAGCAGTGCGTTAACGTTCAACAACCCTCAAATCTAATTTTTCTTATACTTCCTGCTCTCGTCCATCACGTTTTCCACCGTCTCTCTCTCGCTCACTCTCTCTCTCTGAGCTTATGTTCATTCGGACGACCCTGCCCTTCTCACTTCCAATTTTCTACACCTCGTATGACTTCAATCTACTATTTGTGGGTAAACCTTCAGGGGAAGAATTCTTTTCTTTTGTGTCCTTATCTTTTGCACCTCCAACATACCACACCATAAGCTGCCGGCGTACGTTCCTACCATTCGTCCACAAAGACTCAAACTTCCTGCCTCCCCCCCCTTTTTTTTTGTTCGGAACAATCTACCTTTTCCCACAATTATAGCAGGACCCGTAAGCCATTTTTGTCTTTCTTTTTCCTCTCACGTAATTACCATTTTTCAGTTCTCCCAAACTTTCCAGCAGTCTCTCACTCCTTCGTAAACACCCCATCTAACGTGGCCAATTCGACTCTCTCTACATCCTCACGCTCAAAATTATTTATCAGTGCGCCCGTGTAGTACTCGGCCAATTGCGTTTGGCTAAAAACATCTGTTTGCTTCTCGTCTTTATAGGTTATCTTGGCCGAACTTATAACGTAGACAGTGATTCATCCTTCCTCTGTTTCATTTCTGCCAGATCCTGTATAATCGCCATTTTGTTCTGTTAACTTTCAGGTATTTGTAGCTGGATGGCCAAAAATAGAAAAACAAATGGCATATAACAAATAACGCATTTATTCCTCTACATACGTTATGCTATTTAGATTTTTTAAAAGTTGGAATAAAAAGAAATGTATTTAAATTTGTTTTTCAATTTTATTTTATTTTGTGTGTGAAGAAGAAAGCTATTTTTGTACTTGATTTGTAATCAGAAGGTGTACAGAATTCAAAATATCAACGTATTCTCTTCCATAAGGCATTTTCATAAATATTCCGATGTAGCTAAAAATAAAAGCGAAACATGTTAATTTTATAAACCGTTTTCTGTTTGTTCCTTATTTAATCATTTCAAACTGGGTTAAGTTGATTTAAAAGTAATAAAAGTAAAAAAGTATAACGAAATTCGAATTGGAAAAAAGTGCTTTCTTATTGCTATCACCTGTGATTTAAAGCTGTATCCGTTGATGTTGGGTTTCTCATTCCCATGGTGCTAAGTGAAGCGGCTAGCTCCAGGCAAAATTGCGTGTCGGCTCGACGATTTGACTAACTTTATGATAATTCTGTCGATGCCGTTAAGTGCCCGCTTCATAAAATCGGCTTCCATAAAAGTGGCTTAGATATATGCATTTATTTAATTAAAATTTAAAGCTTTTTCATTGGTTGAAAAACAATTTTAGTTTTTTGACTTATTGTCGAGCAGTGTGTGAAAAGCATGTTTAACATGGAAATGATTTCTCTGACGGAATTTTTTAATTTCAGTATGTTACAAACTATCAGACTGAAAAAGATGTAATGGAATAACCAGTCACCCCCATGAATGATTACACTATAGGTAGTAAGTACCTATAAAGTCAACCGTCTACGAGAGACTGGAGGAAGAGTGAGAGACGACGCAAGCAGGTTCGACCTTCCAATTAGTGGCACTCACTACTAGATTGACCTGTGTGTATAACGGTACCGTATTTCATATTGTACTTGTTGTGTACAATAAACCTTTCTTCTATTATCCACCTGGTGTTAAGTATTTATTCCCTTAGCACGGAATATAACAGAACATTTCCACTGGGATTATTTTTTATAAGACTTCCGACAATAGAACTCATTACAGTAGGAGTGATCTGATGTTCCAGGAGTGCAACCTTTGCACCTTCTTCGTTTCATGCCTTCCGCTGACATGAAGTAGAACGATTATATTGAATCAAATACTAGGTCTTCAATTGGCTCAGTATGTGGTACGGACACTTTTCCTCATCAGAATCTATCTTGGATATCTATAAGTCTATATTGCTGCCAGATCGGGTCTGGTGCTTCTGCTATATATCAAGAGATTTCTGACAAAATCCAAAGAAGAATCTGCAACATTATCGGTCCTGACTTGGCATCTCAGCTTCCCACCGTCGTCTTACCTGAGTCCTTTTTTTGTCGATAATTGTTCTGATGAGTTTTTCTCTTTAGTGTCTTGACTTCAAGAATGTAAGCGTAGTACTAGATTGCTAGTTAGGTTTCATCATTTCCTTTTTTGAAATTGCTAGATGTAACCGTAAGCTCTATGTTTTTCAAAGCCACCAGTCAGTTTGCCGTTGTTACAACGTATATCCCTACAGTCAATTCTGCTGCTATCGTGGCCTAAACTTACTACATTATTTTTTATCATTTCACCTCAAGCAAGGCAATAAAGCTACTAAGACACGAGGGGTTACTGAGTGTGAGAAAATTCGAGAAAAATATTTAGAAGAACAATAAACGAACAGGAATAAGAAGAGAGAAGACACCGATTGACATTACATTTCAATTTTTAAAGATCAAAGTTGGCCGGAAAGCAAAAAGCTGGAAGAGAGTTCCACAAGCAAGAAGTGCGACAGAATAAACTATTAGCATAAAACTTATGGTTTTATAGAACACTTATAAAATGAAATTAAATGGTGTTATAGTCAATCAAAAATATCTCTAGTTAAAATATAAATTTTTGTGCCAAAGGAACATCACAGCCAACTAGAAATTTGAATTTCGTCGGTTATATTTTCTAACCAATGAGAAGATAAATTATTTCTTTTTTTAACCAATCAGAAAAGGATCTTTAGCTGAAGCATAAATTCTACACAAAAAGAAAATCATAAATTACAAGAACTTGAATTTCGCCTGACATATTTTATAACTAATGAATCTAAATTTATTCATCGAGTTCAAAGTTCGTGTTTTCGAACAACTGAATACTCCGTGTTCAGCTTAATTTACTACCGATGATTTTCCCCCCGGAATTGGTTTAAATATTAATTAATTTAAACGAGATGTATTTTAACATCTGGCAAATTTTGAATTTTCTAATTTTCTAATGAGATGAATATTAAAGGAAATTAATCAGCATTTTCAGACATAATTATAAATCTCGGCTTACATGATCAGCATTTGAATATCGGCGATGTTATCTGCTACCTTTCAGTCCGTACAGAAAATAAAAATGAGCCATAGAATCTTGGAGTAAGAGCGTTAAAAAAAACCATTAACGGATAGATCGAAAGAAACAAAATAGATGTAAGGATAAAAAAAAAAGCCTGAAGAAAAAAAAAACCGAAGGGGATAGAGAGAGATGGTGAAAGAAGACCACCCGACCTATAGAGATAGCCGAGGCAGACATGTGGAAGTACAAGAGGAAGTCAAGGCTGTATGAACTCTTCTAAAAAAGAACGGAGCTGGTGAGTACATTGATAGTAGAGGAGAGTAAGGCGGAAACCTTGATGGACACAGAGGCGGCGGTGTCGATGATGAAATCTGAGACATTAAAGGAACTTGAAATGAGTAGAAGGCGATTGAAGCCTTCTGATTTGATTCTTACGCAAGCTGATGGTGAGCTGGGTGGGATCGGTTTGGTAGCCTCGCCAATTGAAGTTGCAGAAATTGAAGCTCCACAAAAGCTGCATATGTCTTCGAGGTTGGTGCGGTCTTTGATTTCCTGCGGGGATTGGCTTCAAAAGAATAAGCTTTCTTCTACTTCTTCCTTCTTTTGCCTGTCGTTTTCTTTCAGGACGTAATCGATCATGGCTCTCTACAACTTCCTATCCATCGTAGCTCATAGAAATATGTTGTTTTTTTTTTTTACTAGCCTTTCCCACTCCCTTTTCTGTCATCAATTTTTACACAATCTTGTTAGGTGGCTTAATAACTATTTTCCAAAGTCCCTCTTGCCTTCAGTATCGGAGATCATGACTCTCCACAACTTTCTATCATTCGTAGCTCTTAAGAATGCCTTTTTACTAGCTTTTCTAACTTTCTGTTCTGCCATCCATTTTTACACAAGCTTGTTAGGTGGTTTACTCACTCTTTTCCAATGTCTAACTAGTCTTCGTTTTCGGAGATCATGACTCTCCACAACTTCCTATCATTCGTAGCTCTTATCAATATGTCTTTTTACTATCCTTCCCACTTCTTGTTCTGCCATCCATTTTTACACCAGCTTGTTAGGTAGTTTACTCACTCTTTTCCAACGTCCAGCTAGTCTTCGGTTTCGGAGATCATGACTCTCCACAACTTCCTATTTTTCGTAGCTCTTAGTAATGTTTGTCTTGTCAATATCCTTCCCACTGTCTGTTCTGTCATCCATTTTTACACCAGCTTGTTAGGTAGATGACTCGCTGTTTCTCTGTGTCTTTATTGCGGTGAATATGTCCTGTAAGTGTCAAATTTTCCAAGCCTCTTTTCTCATTATATGTCCAAGAGATTTAAACGCTCTCTTTATGATTCCAAGTCCAGTGGAACCTCGATTCACGAATTTAATTCGTTCTTGAAGGCCGTTCGTATCCCGAAATGTTCGTAACCCGAAATGTTCGTAAACGAAACTATTTTCCCAGTAGGAACAATGTAGAGAAAAAAAGTCACAGTACAATAAAATTGGAAAAGAAAAGCACGGTACAACATACGAATGTATATAACACGGTGGTTGAGTAAGAAATTATTCCGTTCGGGTTAACTCGGTTCAGCAATGTTGTTCGAGAACCGAAAATTTGTTCGATAATCGAGGTATTTTCATCTCGAATTTTCTGTTGGAAAACCGATTTTTTCGACTTGTGAAACGTTCGAGAACCGAGGTTGCACTGTATAAATGTTTTTTTTTTTTGTTTTCATTTCTTGAAATGTCTTCGTTGCTCCCATGTTCTGTGTACGGTATTCTCAGCATCCTTCTGTAGATGGACATTTCTGTTGCCTCAAGTCTCTCCTTTTGTTTCTAACGAATATTTCCTGCTTTAGTCATTACTATTCTATAAAATCTCTTTTTCAGCACGAGTTCGATAGTAGCCAACCAGCAAAAATTCACGTCATGACAGCCGAAACTCAAACAGCGAACATTCGAAACGTTCCCTATTCGTCATGCTCTCATTCGCCAATCACTTTCTGATAAGAAATAAATAAAGCACACGCAAGTGTCCTACTTAACCAACGGATTCAGCCAGTTACCAGTCAAATACCAAAAATGAACGCTAAGGCAGACTTTTTACAATGTTTATAAGCCACGTTTTTATCATGCCCAATGTGACTTCACTAAGACCCCAAACGAGACATGCAAAGATTTCTATCCATCTCAACCCCTATTAGCATTCAATGTATAACGTACATACTTCTGATATGCACTTTGTTTAAAAGAAAACTTTTACCGCGTTACGCCCGTTTCAAGTAGACAAACCTCAACAAGCAAGAAAATTCCGACTTGAAATATCGCGGCTTTCTGTCTCCTTACACGTAAAAGTTTCCTTCAACGATGAACAAAGGCCTATTCCAGTAAAGAACTAAGAATCAAATTAACATTTTGCTGTGGCCATTGGCTGTGCTATGGGGTTCACTTCCCGGATACGGGGACGCTACTTCAACAATAATGTCGGATTCGTTTTGCTGATGAAAGTGTAACCAGTCCGTATTAGACGAAATTAGGTTGTTGGCTATTGACAAATTAAGTAGGAAGAGAAGAGAGGGGAACAGGGGAGGGAGAGAGGGAAAACTTATGAGGTAGAGAAAGAAAAGGCGAAATGAATAAGATGAGTTTGGTTTTTGCTGAAATAAACGGGTAAAAAACTATTGACAAATTAAGTAGAGAGAGACAGGGAGAGAGAAGAGGGGTACAGGGGAGTGAGTTGAGGGACAGAGGGGGAGGGACACAGAGAGAAAACTTGTTAGGTAGAGAAAGAAAAGGCGAAATGAATAAGATGAGTTTGGTTTTTGCTGAAATAAACGGGTAAAAAACTATTGACAAATTAAGTAGGGAGAGACAGGGAGAGGGAAGAGGGGTACAGGGGAGTGAGTTGAGGGACAGAGGGGGAGGGACAGAGAGAGAAAACTTGTTAGGTAGAGAAAGAAAAGGCGAAATGAATAAGATGAGTTTGGTTTTTGCCGAAATAAACGAGTAAAAAACATTTGACATATTAACTAGAACGAGAGAGATATAGAAAGAGGAGAGTAGGCAGGGGATGGGGAGAGAGAGAGAGGAGGGATAGAGAGAGAAGAGTTGGAGAGAAAACTTATGAGGTAGAGAAAAAAGGGAAATGCATGAAATGAATTTGGTTTTTGCTGAAATAAACGAGTAAAAGGTAGAAAGAGGGAGGAGAGGGGGACAAGTGAGTATGAAAGAGAAACGATGAAGAGAGATTGAGGGTTAGAGAGGAGGGAGAGAGAGAGAAAACTTATAAGGTAGAGAAAGAAAAAGCGAAATGAATAAGACGGATTTGGTTTTTGCTACAGTAAACGAATAAAATAACTATTAATAATTTAAGTAGAGAGAGAGAGAGTTGAGGGGAGACGGGAATGCAAGAGAGTGGTGGGAGAGGGAGAAGGGAGAGAGAGAGAAGTCTTAGGAGGTAAAGAAAGAAAAGGCGAAATGAATAAGATGAGTTTGTTTTTTGCTGAAATAAACGGGTAAAAATCTATTGACAAATTAAGTAGGGAAAGACAGGGAGGGGGAAGAGGGGGACAGGGGAGTGAGTTGAGGGACAGAGGGGGTGGGACAGAGAAAGAAAACTTGTTAGGTAGAGAAAGAAAAGGCGAAGTGAATAAGATGAGTTTGTTTTTGCTGAAATAAACGGGTAAAAATCTATTGACAAATTAAGTAGAGAGAGACAGGGAGGGGGAAGAGGGGGACAGGGGAGTGAGTTGAGGGACAGAGGGGGTGGGACAGAGAAAGAAAACTTGTTAGGTAGAGAAAGAAAAGGAGAAATGAATAAGATGAGTTTGTTTTTTGCTGAAATAAACGGGTAAAAGTCTATTGACAAATTAAGTAGAGAGAGACAGGGATGGGGAAGAGGGGGACTGGGGAGTGAGTTGAGGGACAGAGGGGGTGGGACAGAGAAAGAAAACTTGTTAGGTAGAGAAAGAAAAGGCGAAATGTATAAGATGAGTTTGTTTTTGCTGAAATAAACGGGTAAAAATCTATTGACAAATTAAGTAGAGAGAGACAGGGAGGGGGAAGAGGGGGACAGGGGAGTGAGTTGAGGGACAGAGGGCGAGGGACAGAGAGAGAAAACTTGTTAGGTAGAGAAAGAAAAGGCGAAATGAATAAGATGAGTTTGTTTTTGCTGAAATAAACGGGTAAAAATCTATTGACAAATTAAGTAGAGAGAGACAGGGAGGGGGAAGAGGGGGACAGGGGAGTGAGTTGAGGGACAGAGGGGGTGGGACAGAGAAAGAAAACTTGTTAGGTAGAGAAAGAAAAGGAGAAATGAATAAGATGAGTTTGTTTTTTGCTGAAATAAACGGGTAAAAGTCTATTGACAAATTAAGTAGAGAGAGACAGGGATGGGGAAGAGGGGGACTGGGGAGTGAGTTGAGGGACAGAGGGGGTGGGACAGAGAAAGAAAACTTGTTAGGTAGAGAAAGAAAAGGCGAAATGTATAAGATGAGTTTGTTTTTGCTGAAATAAACGGGTAAAAATCTATTGACAAATTAAGTAGAGAGAGACAGGGAGGGGGAAGAGGGGGACAGGGGAGTGAGTTGAGGGACAGAGGGCGAGGGACAGAGAGAGAAAACTTGTTAGGTAGAGAAAGAAAAGGAGAAATGAATAAGATGAGTTTGTTTTTAGCTGAAATAAACGGGTAAAAGTCTATTGACAAATTAAGTAGAGAGAGACAGGGATGGGGAAGAGGGGGACAGGGGAGTGAGTTGAGGGACAGAGGGGGTGGGACAGAGAAAGAAAACTTGTTAGGTAGAGAAAGAAAAGGCGAAATGTATAAGATGAGTTTGTTTTTTGCTGAAATAAACGGGTAAAAATCTATTGACAAATTAAGTAGAGAGAGACAGGGAGGGGGAAGAGGGGGGACAGGGGAGTGAGTTGAGGGACAGAGGGGGTGGGACAGAGAAAGAAAACTTGTTAGGTAGAGAAAGAAAAGGCGAAATGTATAAGATGAGTTTGTTTTTGCTGAAATAAACGGGTAAAAATCTATTGACAAATTAAGTAGAGAGAGACAGGGAGGGGGAAGAGGGGGACAGGGGAGTGAGTTGAGGGACAGAGGGGGAGGGACAGAGAGAGAAAACTTGTTAGGTAGAGAAAGAAAAGGAGAAATGAATAAGATGAGTTTGTTTTTAGCTGAAATAAACGGGTAAAAGTCTATCGACAAATTAAGTAGAGAGAGACAGGGATGGGGAAGAGGGGGACAGGGGAGTGAGTTGAGGGACAGAGGGGGTGGGACAGAGAAAGAAAACTTGTTAGGTAGAGAAAGAAAAGGCGAAATGTATAAGATGAGTTTGTTTTTTGCTGAAATAAACGGGTAAAAATCTATTGACAAATTAAGTAGAGAGAGACAGGGAGGGGGAAGAGGGGGGACAGGGGAGTGAGTTGAGGGACAGAGGGGGTGGGACAGAGAAAGAAAACTTGTTAGGTAGAGAAAGAAAAGGCGAAATGTATAAGATGAGTTTGTTTTTGCTGAAATAAACGGGTAAAAATCTATTGACAAATTAAGTAGAGAGAGACAGGGAGGGGGAAGAGGGGGACAGGGGAGTGAGTTGAGGGACAGAGGGGGAGGGACAGAGAGAGAAAACTTGTTAGGTAGAGAAAGAAAAGGAGAAATGAATAAGATGAGTTTGTTTTTAGCTGAAATAAACGGGTAAAAGTCTATTGACAAATTAAGTAGAGAGAGACAGGGATGGGGAAGAGGGGGACAGGGGAGTGAGTTGAGGGACAGAGGGGGTGACAGAGAAAGAGAACTTGTTAGGTAGAGAAAGAAAAGGCGAAATGTATAAGATGAGTTTGTTTTTGCTGAAATAAACGGGTAAAAATCTATTGACAAATTAAGTAGAGAGAGACAGGGAGGGGGAAGAGGGGGACAGGGGAGTGAGTTGAGGGACAGAGGGCGAGGGACAGAGAGAGAAAACTTGTTAGGTAGAGAAAGAAAAGGCGAAATGTATAAGATGAGTTTGTTTTTGCTGAAATAAACGGGTAAAAATCTATTGACAAATTAAGTAGAGAGAGACAGGGAGGGGGAAGAGGAGGACAGGGGAGTGAGTTGAGGGACAGAGGGGGTGGGACAGAGAAAGAAAACTTGTTAGGTAGAGAAAGAAAAGGAGAAATGAATAAGATGAGTTTGTTTTTTGCTGAAATAAACGGGTAAAAGTCTATTGACAAATTAAGTAGAGAGAGACAGGGAGGGGGAAGAGGGGGACAGGGGAGTGAGTTGAGGGATAGAGGGGGAGGGACAGAGAGAGAAAACTTGTTAGGTAGAGAAAGAAAAGGCGAAATGAATAAGATGAGTTTGGTTTTTGCTGAAATAAACGGGTAAAAGTCTATTGACAAATTAAGTAGAGAGAGACAGGGAGGGGGAAGAGGGGGACAGGGGAGTGAGTTCAGGGACAGAGGGGGTGGGACAGAGAAAGAAAACTTGTTAGGTAGAGAAAGAAAAGGAGAAATGAATAAGATGGGTTTGTTTTTTGCTGAAATAAACGGGTAAAAATCTATTGACAAATTAAGTAGAGAGAGACAGGGAGGGGGAAGAGGGGTACAGGGGAGTGTGTTGAGGGATGGAGGGGGAGGGACAGAGAGAGAAAACTTGTTAGGTAGAGAAAGAAAAGGCGAAATGTATAAGATGAGTTTGTTTTTGCTGAAATAAACGGGTAAAAATCTATTGACAAATTAAGTAGAGAGAGACAGGGAGGGGGAAAAGGGGGACAGGGGAGTGAGTTGAGGGACAGAGGGGGTGGGACAGAGAAAGAAAACTTGTTAGGTAGAGAAAGAAAAGGAGAAATGAATAAGATGAGTTTGTTTTTTGCTGAAATAAACGGGTAAAAGTCTATTGACAAATTAAGTAGAGAGAGTCAGGGAGGGGGAAGAGGGGGACAGGGGAGTGAGTTGAGGGATAGAGGGGGAGGGACAGAGAGAGAAAACTTGTTAGTTAGAGAAAGAAAAGGCGAAATGAATAAGATGAGTTTGGTTTTTGCTGAAATAAACGGGTAAAAGTCTATTGACAAATTAAGTAGAGAGAGACAGGGAGGGGGAAGAGGGGGACAGGGGAGTGAGTTGAGGGACAGAGGGGGTGGGACAGAGAAAGAAAACTTGTTAGGTAGAGAAAGAAAAGGAGAAATGAATAAGATGGGTTTGTTTTTTGCTGAAATAAACGGGTAAAAATCTATTGACAAATTAAGTAGAGAGAGACAGGGAGGGGGAAGAGGGGGACAGGGGAGTGTGTTGAGGGATGGAGGGGGAGGGACAGAGAGAGAAAACTTGTTAGGTAGAGAAAGAAAAGGAGAAATGAATAAGATGGGTTTGTTTTTTGCTGAAATAAACGGGTAAAAATCTATTGACAAATTAAGTAGAGAGAGACAGGGAGGGGGAAGAGGGGGACAGGGGAGTGAGTTGAGGGACAGAGGGGGTGGGACAGAGAAAGAAAACTTGTTAGGTAGAGAAAGAAAAGGAGAAATGAATAAGATGAGTTTGTTTTTTGCTGAAATAAACGGGTAAAAGTCTATTGACAAATTAAGTAGAGAGAGACAGGGAGGGGGAAGAGGGGGACAGGGGAGTGAGTTGAGGGATAGAGGGGGAGGGACAGAGAGAGAAAACTTGTTAGGTAGAGAAAGAAAAGGCGAAATGAATAAGATGAGTTTGGTTTTTGCTGAAATAAACGGGTAAAAGTCTATTGACAAATTAAGTAGAGAGAGACAGGGAGGGGGAAGAGGGGGACAGGGGAGTGAGTTCAGGGACAGAGGGGGTGGGACAGAGAAAGAAAACTTGTTAGGTAGAGAAAGAAAAGGAGAAATGAATAAGATGGGTTTGTTTTTTGCTGAAATAAACGGGTAAAAATCTATTGACAAATTAAGTACAGAGAGACAGGGAGGGGGAAGAGGGGTACAGGGGAGTGTGTTGAGGGATGGAGGGGGAGGGACAGAGAGAGAAAACTTGTTAGGTAGAGAAAGAAAAGGCGAAATGTATAAGATGAGTTTGTTTTTGCTGAAATAAACGGGTAAAAACCTATTGACAAATTAAGTAGAGAGCGACAGGGAGGGGGAAGAGGGGGACAGGGGAGTGAGTTGAGGGACAGAGGGGGTGGGACAGAGAAAGAAAACTTGTTAGGTAGAGAAAGAAAAGGAGAAATGAATAAGATGGGTTTGTTTTTTGCTGAAATAAACGGGTAAAAATCTATTGACAAATTAAGTAGAGAGAGACAGGGAGGGGGAAGAGGGGGACAGGGGAGTGAGTTGAGGGACAGAGGGAGAGGGACAGAGAGAGAAAACTTGTTAGGTAGAGAAAGAAAAGGAGAAATGAATAAGATGGGTTTGTTTTTTGCTGAAATAAACGGGTAAAAGTCTATTGACAAATTAAGTAGAGAGAGACAGGGATGGGGAAGAGGGGGACAGGGGAGTGAGTTGAGGGACAGAGGGGGAGGGACAGAGAGAGAAAACTTGTTAGGTAGAGAAAGAAAAGGAGAAATGAATAAGATGGGTTTGTTTTTTGCTGAAATAAACGGGTAAAAGTCTATTGACAAATTAAGTAGAGAGAGACAGGGATGGGGAAGAGGGGGACAGGGGAGTGAGTTGAGGGACAGAGGGGGTGGGACAGAGAAAGAAAACTTGTTAGGTAGAGAAAGAAAAGGAGAAATGAATAAGATGGGTTTGTTTTTTGCTGAAATAAACGGGTAAAAATCTATTGACAAATTAAGTAGAGAGAGACAGGGAGGGGGAAGAGGGGGACAGGGGAGTGTGTTGAGGGATGGAGGGGGAGGGACAGAGAGAGAAAACTTGTTAGGTAGAGAAAGAAAAGGAGAAATGAATAAGATGGGTTTGTTTTTTGCTGAAATAAACGGGTAAAAATCTATTGACAAATTAAGTAGAGAGAGACAGGGAGGGAAAAGAGGGGGACAGGGGAGTGAGTTGAGGGACAGAGGGGGAGGGACAGAGAGAGAAAACTTGTTAGGTAGAGAAAGAAAAGGAGAAATGAATAAGATGGGTTTGTTTTTTGCTGAAATAAACGGGTAAAAGTCTATTGACAAATTAAGTAGAGAGAGACAGGGATGGGGAAGAGGGGGACAGGGGAGTGAGTTGAGGGACAGAGGGGGAGGGACAGAGAGAGAAAACTTGTTAGGTAGAGAAAGAAAAGGAGAAATGAATAAGATGGGTTTGTTTTTTGCTGAAATAAACGGGTAAAAGTCTATTGACAAATTAAGTAGAGAGAGACAGGGATGGGGAAGAGGGGGACAGGGGAGTGAGTTGAGGGACAGAGGGGGAGGGACAGAGAGAGAAAACTTGTTAGGTAGAGAAAGAAAAGGAGAAATGAATAAGATGGGTTTGTTTTTTGCTGAAATAAACGGGTAAAAGTCTATTGACAAATTAAGTAGAGAGAGACAGGGATGGGGAAGAGGGGGACAGGGGAGTGAGTTGAGGGACAGAGGGGGTGGGACAGAGAAAGAAAACTTGTTAGGTAGAGAAAGAAAAGGAGAAATGAATAAGATGGGTTTGTTTTTTGCTGAAATAAACGGGTAAAAATCTATTGACAAATTAAGTAGAGAGAGACAGGGAGGGGGAAGAGGGGGACAGGGGAGTGAGTTGAGGGATAGAGGGGGAGGGACACAGAGAGAAAACTTGTTAGGTAGAGAAAGAAAAGGCGAAATGAATAAGATGAGTTTGGTTTTTGCTGAAATAAACGGGTAAAAGTCTATTGACAAATTAAGTAGAGAGAGACAGGGAGGGGGAAGAGGGGGACAGGGGAGTGAGTTGAGGGACAGAGGGGGTCGGACAGAGAAAGAAAACTTGTTAGGTAGAGAAAGAAAAGGAGAAATGAATAAGATGGGTTTGTTTTTTGCTGAAATAAACGGGTAAAAATCTATTGACAAATTAAGTAGAGAGAGACAGGGAGGGGGAAGAGGGGGACAGGGGAGTGAGTTGAGGGACAGAGGGGGAGGGACAGAGAAAGAAAACTTGTTAGGCAGAGAAAGAAAAGGCGAAATGAATAAGATGAGTTTGGTTTTTGCTGAATAAAACGGGTAAAACTCTATTCATAAATTAAGTAGAGAGAGACAGGGAGGGGGAAGAGGGGGACAGGGGAGTGTGTTGAGGGACAGAGGGGGATGGACAGAGAAAGAAAACTTGTTAGGTAGAGAAAGAAAAGGAGAAATGAATAAGATGAGTTTGTTTTTTACTGAAATAAACGGGTAAAAATCTATTGACAAATTAAGTAGAGAGAGACAGGGAGGGGGAAGAGGGGGACAGGGGAGTGAGTTGAGGGACAGAGGGGGAGGGACAGAGAGAGAAAACTTGTTAGGTAGAGAAAGAAAAGGCGAAATGAATAAGATGAGTTTGGTTTTTGCTGAAATAAACGGGTAAAACTCTATTCATAAATTAAGTAGAGAGAGACAGGGAGGGGGAAGAGGGGGACAGGGGAGTGTGTTGAGGGACAGAGGGGGTGGGACAGAGAAAGAAAACTTGTTAGGTAGAGAAAGAAAAGGAGAAATGAATAAGATGAGTTTGTTTTTTGCTGAAATAAACGGGTAAAAATCTATTGACAAATTAAGTAGAGAGAGACAGGGATGGGGAAGAGGGGGACAGGGGAGTGAGTTGAGTGATGGAGGGGGAGGGACACAGAGAGAAAACTTGTTAGGTAGAGAAAGAAAAGGCGAAATGAATAAGATGAGTTTGTTTTTTGCTGAAATAAACGGGTAAAAATCTATTGACAAATTAAGTAGAGAGAGACAGGGAGAGAGAAGAGGGGGACAGGGGAGTCAGTTGAGGGACAGAGGGGGAGGGACAGAGAGAGAAAACTTGTTAGGTAGAGAAAGAAAAGGCGAAATGAATAAGATGAGTTTGGTTTTTGCTGAAATAAACGGGTAAAAAACTAAATATGTTTAACAACAGATGACAACTATTTATTCTGAATAATATTTCTGAAAAAAAAAAAGAAAAAAAACAGAAATTGAATAATGTGTCTGATGGAATAATATGGTTAACCGGCGTTGTATGTGTCGTAATGCTGGGAGTCACTTGTGAGAATTACGCTGGATTTATTTGATATGTCTGCTAAAGTTTCTCCCAGTCACGCGCTAATAAAATTTAGAAAACCCGGCTTCGACGAATAGAAAAAGAAAATACCTTTCTTTCAGTTCCTTTAAGAATTCGAATTTCACACCAACGAACAATACATGACTGTAAAAAAGACACATGGTGACTCAACATCAACGTCTTTTCAGGTAGCGTAGGATGGTCGAGGCTGTTTACGTCCATGGTGAAATTGATCTTCGGTGGGACGACAACTTATCCACAACTAAAAAAAATTAGGTATACTTTCTTTAAAACAATTTTCCGTATCTTAGTCTGAAGGACATTACCAGCGATTCACATTAACTTTTTGATGAAATTAAAATTAAACTGTAGAAACGTATTTGCTCATACTATATTTGACTGAAATCTTTGCAAATCTCCAACAAGCATTGGTATTAAATCTACGAAGATGTTAGGAGTTACTGAATTTTAGAGGATATGAGACAAATATAATATTAAGGAGAGGACAATAAAAGTATTAGGAAGACAATCTTTTCAAAGATGAAGAAGAGATTTGAAGCAACAAAAATGTGGTTCTACAGAATGATGCTGAGTGCCTCATTGACCGAACATGTAAGCAACGATGACGTTTTAAAGAAAATGGAAACAAAATGATAACTTATACTTAACATCAGAAAGAGGCAGATGAAATTTCTAGGGTACATAATGAGGAAAGAGGGCTCGGGAAATCTGATACTCACAGGACAGATTGAAGGCAAGTGGGACAGAGGAAAACAGCGAACAACCTACTTAGTGAGCTTGTGTAAATGGATGGTGGAACAAGGTTTAGGAGAAATAATAAAAAGATAAAATTTATTAAGAGTAACGAAGGACAGGAAATTTTGGAGAGCCATGATCGCCAACGCCTTCAAGGGATATTGCATATAGAAGAAAAGCCATTGATTATTTAAAACCAACTAATTGCTAAACAGTTTTTTTATTCACACGATAAAAATCTGTTTTTAAATTTATTGCTAGTGTGCCATTCTTATCATGAAATCCCTGTTCTGTCGCCTGATTGTTGAAAATGTTATCAAATACGCTGACAGTCAGTCCCTGGAGTTCATTGGAATTTTTTTAATTCATGGCGTCAGATTTTAGCCAGAGAGCAACATTTGGTTTATGTATTTTTTTAATCATTTCACCCCAGGCAAGGCAATAAAGACACAAGGGTTACTGAGTGTATGAGAATATAAGAAAAATACTATTGAGAGGTCACGACTTAAGTCAAAATAACCACACTATAAACTGCAAATAACCACTCCCCATTGCCTATTACAGTATTTATGATATGTACGTACAGTGATCTGAATAAAATAATTAATTTCCACATTATCTTCCAGCGATATAGCCCTTCGATACACTGGGACTTTTCTTTGGATCCATGGGCAAAACTGTATTCTAAATCACAATTGAAATGTAATTGAGAGAACATCAACGGCAGAGGACAGATGTAAACCAGTCTGAATTCAAGATCGGTGTTGGATTGGAAGGCAACACACGACTGCGAGTCTTATTTTTCTGATATTTAAGGAAAACCGACGTATCTTTGAAAATGACTTAACTCGAAACGACTTAAGCCGAGTTATCACTGTAATTAAGAAAGAGAAGATAGCGAGTAACATTGTATTTAAATTTTTGATGATCAAAGTTAACTGTTTACTGAGTGTATTAGAATATAAGAAAAATACTATTATGGGGAGAGGACAATAAAAGAACAATACAGGTATACCTCACTCTACGTCGTTAATTGGATTCAGAGGTGACCTCGAAAAACGACTTAAGTCAAAATAGTCAGTCAGTTATGTGGCATGCGTGACACACGCTTAGGCGATCATGTATCTATCGATACATGACTGACGAGGCAGATTTTTTCCCACAGTAGTGTTGCCATTTCTTTCTGCGGTAGACCAGTTGCATTCAAAGGCTACAAAACCCGGTCTGTCCTGCTGTTTACCCATAGCTGGTGGGAAGGGGGAGCGGATTCATACCTTTCCCAAGGTTATTAGCACGTAAGTGAATGTAATGGATTCGACTGGAATTCGAACTCGGTTCTCCGATTCCTCAATCCGAGCCGCTATCCATTATTCCACCGTGACTCGAAATAACCATACTATAAACCGCAAATGAGCACTCCGCATTGCCTATTACAGTATTTAATATATGTACATACAGTATCCTGAATAAAAGAATCAATTTCCACCTTATCTTCCAGCGATATAGCCTTACGATAGAAGAAACTGTTAGCATAAAACTTACGGTTACATCTAGCCATTTCAATTGTACATACTGTTACGAATATATTTCTAAATGGATTAGCAACATATTTATCACAACGTTTCGGCCGTTGTACGCTCCGGGCTTCTTCAGGTGGTTGGAATGTCGAACTGAACCCTTTATTTCGCTCGGTGTTCTAGTTCCACGTGCCATGTCTAATGGGTGTCAGTTATCAGTTATATCCTGTTAATTCCCCTCTCCAAGTTCTCCACCGCCTTAACCAGGTATTGAACTCACACTCTTTGGATCCTGTCACTGGATCTAACTAACGCCTTTATCGATTGTGTCATGTGTCCTTGAGGTGTAAATAGTGTACATAATACCTCATCTCAGAAATATAGACAGGGATTAGCAACATGTGACAAATTTGTGGATATAACTCCTTTTCTTTTAACTATCTTTTGCTTATTTATCAAAGATTTACCAAAGACCTTCATAAATGGTCACTTGCCACTTATTGCCTACTAAATTGGGTTTATTTATTTGGTTTGAAAGCTGCTAGTACAAGGAGAGAAAGCTATATGAATAACATCAGCATTTTGCTTTTACACACTTTAGACTCCGGTAAAGATTGATCAGAATCGCAATCTATACTTTTTTTCACCTTTACAAATGAGGAACACAAGAGTCAAATGTTGATTTCTAACAGGGGCAGAGACCACTTCAAGTTTTCACGGCTCTAATTTTGCATTTGTCAGCCAATTATTTGCCTGGGAATGGCGAGAAAACTTAGTAAAAAGACAACTGAACGGACGTCGCTTCTTCTACTATTCCTCAGTCCTGGGTATGACGATAAACTACATACGTATTTTACAGTATGTAAAATTATTTTTTCATATCGAGTATAGGTATGTATATTAACAGGTTACATTTTTTTTTAAAGTAAAATTTATGACAATGACGGCAAAGATAGCTAAATTATTTCACTGATTCAGTAAACTTTTATTTTTTATAAACTTAATAATATATATTTTGGGGTCATTTAATGTCCAACATATTCTAACTTATCATATTAATTTCATTTAACCTTTAGGTGTTTTATTGGATTCTTTTAAGTGTTTGAAGTACTTTGAGAGAGGTGTTAAGTTTAGAATACGTTTTATTTAACTACAATTTTAAAAGATGTTTAGGTTAGAATCCGTTTTATTTAATTACAATTTTAAAACCAATTTTAAAATATTTTTACTTTTAAATTTAATCAACTATATTTTTTTTATAAAACAAGTAAATGTAATAGAATTACTTACAGTATTTAAAATTATTTATTCACATCAAATATAAGTATGTATATTACCAGGTCTCATTTTTTAAAATTTAATTTTTAAATATTGTTTAAAGAAGATTTTTGACAATGACGGCACAAAATAGCTATTTAATTTCTCTGATTCAGTAAATTTTTTTTTTACAAACTTAGTAATGTATAGTTTCTCATATATGCATAAAGGACATGGGTGATTTAATGACCTACATGTACTGTAGGTGTTTTATTGGATTCTTTTAGGTGCCAGAAATACTTTGAGAGAGATGTTTGATTTTTATATTGATTTATCCTAAACGAACTTTGATCTTGGTTGAACCTTTTTTTTAACTCATGGCTAGTGCAACCTATATATATTTTTATGTTTTCAGGATTTTCAATAGAAGATATATTGCATTGGTATACTAACGATTCCGTGCAACATTTATTTTGTAGAGGACAGTTTTGAGGGTTTCTACAATTACATAATTTTTGTTTATCCTCATCAGTTTTCGTTTTTATTTCTCCATTGTCTAAAATTTTTTGGTTCTGGTATAAGTGTTTATTTAAGATATTAGCATTATGTTTCTTAATAATATTTTCTAAGTTATCAGTACAGCTATAACTTAATTTTAGTGTATTTTTTGAAAATAGTACATAGTTTACTTTCACTGGGAAAATGCTTGACAATTAATGCGAGGAATTTTGTCCTAATTTGTTCTTTACCATTTGGTTGTATGGGGGTGTATACCAAATTATTTTTCTACTTCTGTTTTTTTCTATGCTTATTATTTTCATTTTTAATATAAGTTAGTTTTGGGTTTTTGTAGCCACTATCTTTTAGAGCTTTATTATAGAAATTAATATGTTCATCAAAAATCTTGTCATTTTCTGAATTTGTACTTATTCTTTTTCGGATAGATAAAGGTAAATGCTTAATTATAGATGGAGGGTGATTTGAATTAGGGTGTATATATAAAGGATTGGCATTGAGTTTTTTATAAGGTGTGTATGTATTTTTCTGTAAATCTAAAGTTATATCAGACGACATGCATTCAGCGGATGTCAGAATTTGTTGAAAAATACATCCCTACCCATCCCTAAACATAACCCCCGCTTTCGAATGTAACTATTAACTGATACAAAGAAAAATTGAAATTGAACAAGCTACCACCCCTTGTCTAGATGAATGGATTTCTTTGTATCCTTGGAAACACTCAATTATGAATCTTTGCCGTGCCTTTAAAACTGTAAATTTTAAAAAACAAGTTACTCCAAAATTCGCTTGCCGAGGAAATGGAACTAATGTCTTTATTTTAATAACAAAATTAAATTCGGAGCTTTTAGCTTCCATTTTTGAAACATGGTTATTACTGTGTAGCGAAAAAAATCATATTTTAAATCAGTTAATTTATAATATTAATGCTCTGTAAATTTACATTGAGCACTATTATGTAAAAATAAAAATATCTATAAGAACACCGGATTATATATCTTACTGTTCTTTCTTTTTATTTATATATATATATATATATATATATATATATCACTCATTTCTTCAAAATAATAATCAGCCTGTCGACTCTCACTCAATTCTTCTGTCATTCGTGTGTCTATGTCTGCGCTCTGCCTACGGCAGATGAGACCGGATCGAATCTGGCGACTTTCCTTGTTCGGCCCAGTTCTTCAACTGTGTGTTTTCGTTCCTGCCACGGCAATTGCGGATGTTATCTTAGCGACGACTGTCTTACGAGTAATCCAGGACATCTCCTAGGGCCCGTTTCAATCGGTGTATCCCTGGCCCAGGAGAGCTCTCGTTGAAATAGATGAGTTTCCCCTACCAAAAAATTGGCATTGTTATATAATGAATTTCTCGGCGCCGACCATCTTAATCTCAGGCTGATCTTGTTAATTAGCCATATGGTACTCGCCTTGTTTAGAATCTTCCTATATACCTTTCTGTAAAGATAACGGTATATTGGGATATAACGTAATTGCACGCTTAATAATTACAAAAACAACTGCTTTCTTTGTTTAAAAGAATTTGGATCATTCATAGCATAGTCTAAACAAACATTCTCAGAACCAACAAAACTTGACCACACATTAATCATGTCTTCTTCTTATCGGCGGAAAGTGGATTGGTGTGGGACTATGTTTTTATTCAATTTTACGGAATCTTGAATAGTTAATTCTGAGTTCTATTCCCCTTGAAACTGTTCTTAAATTTTATTATTTTAAAACATAATTTTTATTCGTTTCTTTTTTTATTTATTTTTTTAATTGTTAGTCCCTCCAAATCCTCATACCCTAATTCAATGCAATTAAACTTTTAAACAGGATCAGTGCCTTGTTACAGTAACATCTTGGTCTAGTCGGGGAGTATAACTTGCCCATTTTCATAAACAACAGTTTCCAACTACTTGATGTTTGCAAGAAAACGCATGAAACTTTTAGTTGTGGTTGGCCATTGTTCACCGGAAAGTTATTTATAAATTATATTAATTGTCCGCCATTAATTATGGCATTGAGATCTTAAGGTGTGCCTTGGTATATATACGTCAGGACTCTCGTTCGTTACGATGTGTGAAGGCCTAACAATTCAGTTCTTGGAGCCGAACCACCAGCTTACACATATTTAATTATAGTGGTGAAGGTTTGTGCAGAACCAGACACATTTTTGGAAGAACTGACAACAGAGAATTGGCGCGCAGCGTTCCACGAAGTCCCAAATCGTGAGAAAAAGACAAATTTTGGACAGCTACTTAAATTTCACGCTACTTCGATCGAGAGGCGGCGACCAGAACGTCTTGACGATCGAGGTAGCGTTAAGCTTAAGCAGTGTTCCGAATTTTGTCTCTTTCTGAGGTGTCACGCTGTTTAGCATTTTTACTCTGTCGTGATAACGTAGGCAAAGAACACTGTTGCTTGCTGTTCCGGTAGGTATCTGTGTTTTGTTCCGTTTTTTTTTTTCTTCGTTTATGTTTCATTTTCCCGCTTTTTTTTAGTATCGTTTTCTTTTCTTGGTTTTCGGTTTATTCGTTGTTTGTTTTCTTTTTCTTTTTAAAAAATTTCTTTTGGTCATCTGGCAGGCATTACTGTAGGTTGTAACAAAACTTTGGTTTGTATATATATATATATATATATATATATATATATATATATATATATATATATACAGTGTAACCCGAATATAAGAGAGTTGTCGGGACCGGAGAAGAAGTCTCTTATATCCGGGTTTGTCTTATATCCCGGTTTGGTCTATTATATATACATTAACACAGGCTCTAATTTGGGACCAGAGAAGATCTCTCTTATATCCGGGTTTCTCTTATACCCAGGTATCTTATATCCGGGTTACACTATATATATATATATATATATATATATATATATATATATATATATATATACTCTTCTATGAATCAAGCACTCTGAGTCACTGGCGTGTTTATTAAAAAGTAAATACGTAAAAATTCACCTTCCTCTCTACCGGGAGGTGATAACTTATGGGGGGAAAAAAAAAATCTCCGACTGATACCAAATCAGTCGGGTTTAGATCCTGGCTTGAGGCAATCGGATGTCTAGCTACACTGATGAGCTGTGATACAGAGAAAAATTCTGTATATATATATATATATATATATATATATATATATATATATATATATATATATATATATATATATACTACAGTTCAAAAGATTGAGGCAACAACCCCTGATATTTTTTTAAATTGGCCCAAGTAGTTGTTTTGTACTTTGAATAAGAAAAAATTATTATACATGATTAAAAAGTGTCATTTTATATTAAAAATTTTATTATGAGAAACACAATAAAAAAGTATTTTATGATTAAATTTTGCTCTCGTCAAAATATCCTCCTTTAGCATTGATTACTGCAGCACAAATTTTTGGCATTCATTGCAACAAAAGTTTCTTAAAGTATTAGTTTGATAATTGATTCCATTCGTTTTTCAATGACTCTAAGAACTCTTTCATTTTTTTCAGTCTTCTGTCAAGTTCATCCCATGCTAATTCTGGGAATGGCTTTAAACTTTTCTACTGTAGAGTGTATATATATATATATATATATATATATATATATATATATATATATATATGTTGAAACTTGACTAATGCATGGAATAATAATGCAAACACAAAATGTAGTTAGAATAAAATGTATTGAAACAAGAAAGTGTACACAATATTTACATATATTCTTTTGTATATTTCTGGGAAGACCGTTCCTGGAGAATGTGTTGACTAAGTCGCAGTCGGGCAGAGTCTCTAGTTGGATCTCTTGATTTGCCTCCATGTCTTCCGGTACCAACCATATTTATATCGTCGGTACTCCGCTATGCAAATTAGGTGGATCCTACCACAACAGTATATATATATATATATATATATATATATATATATATATATATATATATATATGTATGTATGTATGTATGTATATAATGACGCATTTCCTTCCCAGAAGCTACTTCTTCAAACTAATAATAGTTTCATTGATGGAGATCCTAAATATAAAAACATTCTGTGGAGGTAGGAGAAGAAATAAAACAAACCCCAGCTACATCGAGAAGATACAGAGACGTTCAATTTAATTCAAAATTTTGACGTCCGATGTATCTCGATGTTTAAATTAACCTCTCTTATTCAGTTTTCTTTTTTTATCCAATTTATTTTTAACATTATTGTTTTTAATTATCCGGCATTTTATCAGTAGTGTGAAGAAAGGAATGTTTTGGGTGATTCTGGCCGTAAAGTTACCGTAGAAAAAAAATCTGTAAATTAGTAAACTTTCAATCCATTTTCGCCTTAATAAATTCCTTTCACTTTTAATTGTAAGTACATTTCTAAGTCGAACTTGGTATCATACACAACCATAGACCAGTAGTTAACAAACGTACACGCCATTTACGATTTGCTCTGCTCCGTTCATACGCACAGCCTTGTGTCGCACTAAGCTAATATTAGTAAATATCTACATATTTACCCTTGATGTACGTTTTGAAAGAAGTGACACGAGAAAAGAACACGAAGCTAAAACGTCGAATTGTGGGATTTAAGTGACAAGAAATCATACGAGCGTACACAAAGTGGCTTACCGTAGAGCGACAGCAGGAAAGGTCGCCTTGTTTTCAATTCGCTCGTGTAGCAAGTTTATGTTTCTAGACTAGATGCATAAAATCTAAAAAGAGAACGCCCATGAATGAGAAAGAAAAGTTACATCAAAGATGGAATGAATACAATGGGCAAACTCTTACACGACATCAAAGAGAAAGAAACTTACAATACATAAAAACATGCAAGGACCTGAAATATTAAAATCCAAGGTAATATCAGCTCTGGCCAAGATGAACAGAAACGAAGCAACTGGACCAGATGGAATTATAACAGAGATGCTGCTAGCATTAGACGATTTTGGGGTCGATATATTTTCTGAAGTAATAAAATGAAATATATGACATTGGTGAAATACCGGAAGACCCTAGTAGATCTATTTCCATAGTGATGTCAAAGAAGCCAGGTGCAAACGAATGCATAAACTACATCCGGTAGCAATGTTTCTGATCGGGAAATTGGAGATTTTGAGGAACATGGAACCACATCTTAATTGCTGTTGTTCCCAAGTCCACTCTGACCCGGAGTGGTAGCACCTGTTAGGACCCCAGATATTGACCCTAAACAAACAAAAAGAAAACACTACATGTTTATAGTAAAAATACCAGAAATACATTTTTAATGTAAAAATAGCAGCAAAACATATTTATGTAAAAAAATTACCAACAATATATTTTTATATAAAAAAAAGATCAACAATACATATTTATAGTGAAATTACAAACAATAAATTGTATACTAAAATTACCAACAATACATTTTATATTACGATATACCAACATACATATTATAGAAGAATTATCAAAAATACATTTTATAGCAAAATGACCAACAATACATTTATCTATAATTGAAGGCATCCAATTGCATTCAAAATGTATTTAGTCGAAGCCATAAAATTGTGTTCAAAATATTTAGATTTCGGCATTAAATAACGCATAGAGGTGTTAATATGCAATTAAACAAAATCAATAAAATCAACCAAACGAAATAAATGCGAGTTCAATTGTTCAGTCAGCTTAATAAGCTTATCATGAATGCGAGCTGCATTGGCCAACCAGCTTATTAAGCTTATCATTAAATCTAGCTGCATTCGTCAACCAGCTTAATAAGCTTATCATGAATGCGAGCTGCATTGATCAACCAGCTTATTAAGCTTATCATTAAATCGAGCTGCATTCGTCAACCAGCTTAATAAGCTTATCATGAATGCGAGCTGCATTGGCCAACCAGCTCATTAAGCTTATCATTAAATCTAGCTGCATTCGTCAACCAGCTTAATAAGCTTATCATGAATGCGAGCTGCATTGATCAACCAGCTTATTAAGCTTATCATTAAATCTAGCTGCATTGGTCAACCATCTTAATAAGCTTATCATGAAATCGAGCTGCATTCGTCAACCAGCTTAATAAGCTTATAATGAAATCGAGCTGCATTCGTCAACCAGCTTATTAAGCTTATCATGAAATCGAGCTGCATTCGTCAACCAGCTTAATAAGCTTATCATGAATGCGAGCTGCATTGATCAACCAGCTTATTAAGCTTATCATTAAATCTAGCTGCATTCGTCAACCAGCTTAATAAGCTTATCATGAATGCGAGCTGCATTGGCCAACCAGCTCATTAAGCTTATCATTAAATCTAGCTGCATTCGTCAACCAGCTTAATAAGCTTATCATGAATGCGAGCTGCATTGATCAACCAGCTTATTAAGCTTATCATTAAATCTAGCTGCATTCGTCAACCATCTTAATAAGCTTATCATGAATGCGAGCTGCTTTGGTCATTCAACTTTATAAGCATATTATTCATATTTTGATGAATAGAACTCATGAAAGACTTAGACCGGAAATAGAAGAAGAAGTCTGAATTTATCGATATATTGGAATAGTACCAGATTGAACAATGCAAGTGCAGACATACCTGTACCTATGTTTCATAGATTTCACAAAAGTATTTGTTTAGGCGCAAAACAAAAATATATATTTAAACTGTTAGGGAAACTCGATTTATCTGGCAAATATATTCGAATAATCCGTAACAATTACTGGAAACAAATTGTCTTCATGTAGAGAGAAAACATGTTGTCTAAGTATGCCAAAAATAGAAGGCAGTGTAAGACACTGATGCGCCAGAATGAAGCAAATTTAATCATTTAGAGTAGTGTCGTAACAGACGACGGGTTTGGCTATACAAAGATCCAAAGGTGTGCTACAGTAGCCAAGATGCCTTCTAGAAACTAAACAAAGAAATGGGAAAATTTTATTTGTAATGGAGAAAAAAGAGAGCTGAACTGCTATGTAATAGTTATCCTCCTATACTTTAGCGAATACTGGACAATTTCTTTACATATGAAAATGAGGCTTGATGTGTTTCTACAGAAGGATGTTGAGAATGCCGTGGACGGAACATGTGAGCCACAAGGAAAATGTGAATTAAAAGGGCATACTTACAATCAGGAAGAAATGATTGAAATTTTAGGGATATATAATGAAGAAGGACGGCTTGGTGACTTTGACACTCACAGGAGATATTGAAAGCAAGGGGAACAAAGGGAAACAACTCGTAACCTTCGTGTAAATGGAGGGCAGAGTGGAGACTAGGTGAGGTGTTAAGAGGTCATACGTTTCATAGAGACATGAAGATATAGTGAGGTAGGATCACTCATCAATACCTTCATGTCTCGCACATCTCGCCTGTGGAACTCCCTTCCCTATTCCTGTTTCCCTGACAAATACAATCTCCAACTATTTAAGTGTAACGCCAATCGACATCTCCAGTTGCCTTGATCTATCCACTTCCCTTCTCCACATCCTTTCACCCTTCATTCCTATCTGCTCTCGCTCCAAATCTTCTGTAACCCCCTTGCCTTGATCGATCCACTATCTTTCTCCACATCCTCTCCTTTACCACTCCTATCTGCTCTTCCTCCAAACCTTCTGTAAACACTTGCGTGCTAGTGGCCTCCAGCCCTGCTTGGGGTGATAAGCTTAAAAAAAAAAAAAAAAAAAATCTCCTGAAGGGTCATAGCGCATAATCACTGAGTTCAATCCTCACTGGGTGTCTTCCCTTGGCTTTGTGCTGAAATAAACTAAAGTTATTAAACAACTACACTTTGCCGATTCCAGTAAAAATAGATAGACATGCCAATTCCTCGTACTATAAATTAGGTTTATATTTGAACTGGGATAAGTTATACTGAAGCTGTTCTAAGAAAGTTAGAAAATAACTTAAATGTAGAAAAAAAGACAGTGGAAAAGTGTGCATGAACTTTGGGGCCGCCTTGTAAGCACACAACGCGAGTGAGACCTTACATCAACTACAGTCCCAAATGTACATCTATCTTACATATTTATAAGTCTACCATTCGTCCCTGTTTTGAATATTGCTGCCACTGGTGCTCCTGCTATATATATTTAGAGATTCTTGATAAAATCCAAAGTAAATAAAAAATCTGCAATATTATCGGTCCTGACTTGGCATCTCGGCTTCAGTTCCTTTTACACCGCAGTGACGTAGATTCCCCCATATCTTTTCTATAAATAATTTCATGGTAATTGTCCTGACGAACTTTCCTCTATGGTATCCAGTCTTTATGAATTTAAGCGTACCACTAGATTGGCAGCATGATATCATCATTTATAGTAAGCTAGATGCAACCGTAAGTTCTATGCTAACAGTTTCTTCTGTCGCACTTCTCGCATGTGGAACTCTTTTTTGGCTTCTTGCCTCCCTGTCAACTTTGATCTTCAAAAATCTTCTATGTTATTAATTACAGTGATAAGTCGTTTCGAGTTAAATAATTTTCGAAGATACGTCGGTTTGTCTTAAATATTATATGGAAAAATAAGATTCGTCTTAGATCGTTTTACTCGAGTTTACGCCGGGCGTTAAAAATAGTAGAAACATCAAAACACTAAAATAACAATAAACACATAGAAAATCATATTCAAATAAATTTAAAAAATAATTTATATATATATATATATATATATATATATATATATATATATATATATATATATATATATATATATATATTCGTTTGAGGATGAAGTAGAGCTGTTTTTTTAGCGTCTATTTTTGAAACATGAGAACTCTTATGTAGCGATGGAATCATATTTATAAAAAATAATTATAATTTAGGCTCTACTACTGTATTGAGCACTGATTTTTAAAAATAAAAACAAAAAATACTAAAGACGTTTGGATTATTAACCTAACGGTTCTTTCCTATTTTTCTATATATTTGCACACACACACACACACACACACACACACACACACACACACACACATATATATATCATAAAAAAATAGCATAATAAAGTATGTTCGGCAGATGTTCTTATTTAAATTACTGCCGACTCGCGTTTTCTTTTCCACTCAACGCCAATCTTCAATTCAGACTTGTTTACATCTGTGCTTTGCCGTTGACGTTCTTTCAATTGCATATCACTTGTGATTTAGAATACATAGGTCCGAAGAAAAGTGCTAAGCGTAGGGCCGAGTGGTTACAACATTCGCATTCTGACAATGAAACCCGGGTTCAAATCACACCATAGTCGATTTGTCAGGAAGGAGACTTCCTGATGTTATCGGAATGGAGGGCTCGATCCCAGCTTGCGGCACTTTTGATCACGGCCTTGTGAGTGAAATTGGGTAGACGAAACACGGCCTTTCCCAGAAACTGTAACTAAGGTCTGCACAGCACAGTTGCAGTATAAACCAAATGTGGGCTCTCTGTGTGTTGAATAAACACAGATGTGCCTAAGCGGGCGTCTGCAATAGGGATTGGCTAGTCACTATACTCAAATACGAGTGGCCAGTTATACCACACCATCGCTGGAAGATAATGTGGATTTTAATTATTTATTTAGAATACTGTACGTACATATCATAAATACTGTAATATACAATGGGGTGGGGGTGCTTATTTGCGGTTTATAGCGTTGTTATTTCGACTTAAGTCGTTTTCGACCTAAGTGGTGACCTCTGGAACCAATTAACGATGTAGGGTGAGGTATATCTGTATTGTTCTTTTATTGTCCTCTCTCCTTAATAGTATTTTTGTTATATTATTATACACTCAGTAACCCTTGTGTCTTTATTGCCTTGCCTGGGGTGAAATGATTAAAAAATACATAAACCAAATGTTGCTCTCTGGCTAAAATCTGACGCCATGAATTAAAACAAACAAAACCAGCGAACTCCAGGGACTGACTGTCAGCGTATTTGATGATAACATTTTCAACAATCAGACGACAGAACAGGGATTTCATGATAAGAATGGGACACTAGCAATAAATTTAACAACAGATTTTTATTGTGTGAATAAAGAAAAACCTCTTTAGCAATTCGTTGGTTTTAAATAATCAACGGTTCTTCTTCTATATACTGTGTCACTTGAAGGCGTTGGCGATCATGGCTCTCCACAATTTCCTGTCCTTCGTAGCTCTTAATAAATCTTGTCTTTTTGTTATTTCTCCTAAACCCTGTTCCATCATCCATTTACACAAACTCATTAAGTAGATTATTCGTTGTTTTCCTCTCTCCCGTTTGTTTTCAATCTGTCCTATGAGTTTCCGACTTTCCTCGTTATGTACCCTAAAAATTTCAACCGTTTCTTCCTGATATTAAGTATAAGTTATCATTTTGCTTCCATTTTCTTTAAAACTTCGTTGTTAGTTACATGTTAGGTCTATTGTACGCTCAGCATCATTCTGTAGAATCACATTTCTCTTGCTTCAAGTCTCTTCTTCATCTTCGAGGAGATTGTCCAGCATTCATTGCCATATAGGAGGAGTGATATCGCGTAATAGTTCAGTATTCTTTTCTATGTTTCTAACGAATTTTTTTCTGCTTCTTAATACTCTGTTTAGCTTTTAGAAGGCTTCATAAAGGAATTCTAAACGTTGATTTCATATTAGCGACGAACAAAATAGTTTATGTTAAAATAAATAAATAACCTAAGGAAAAATCACTTTAGGCCTACGGAAATCTTTTACCATACTCCTATTGACAGGACCTAGAGGCGGGGGCGTTCCCCACCAAGTGGTAATTATTTTGGTGTGTGTGTGTGTGTGTGTGTGTGTGTGTGTGTGTGTGTGTGTGTGTGTGTGTGTGTGTGTGTGGCGGGGGTGGAGAGCATTTGGGTGAATTAGTTAGATCACCGAAGTTAAGCAACACTGAGCCTGGCTAGTACCTAGATGGGTGACCGCTTGGAAATACTAGGTGCTATAAGCTTGGATGTGCGGAGTGGGTGGTGTAATGGATAATGGGTAGGAATGGTTAATCAGAGAGCCGAGTTCAAATTCCTGTTGATTCCGTTGTATTCACTTACGCGCAGATAATCTTGTGAAACGTATGAATCCACCTTTACCCCCCAGTTATGGGTTAATTTGTATCAATAAACCATTATCGCCAAAAAATATTCTTACAATCTAAAAATATTTTTTGGCTTTAAATAACCTGCAAAGCCGTAGAAAAATAATGAATCAATCAATTTTCCTTTCATTCCATTTTTATTATACCATTTTTATTATACCATTTTTATTATACCATGTTACCTAAATTTACTTTATTATTAAGTCATATATTGGATATTTACTTTGATCGGTCATTGTGCCGTCATGGGTTGTTTCCATAGCTGTCTCCACGGCTATCTTCAGGCCAATATCTCAAAATCACACTCTTTCTGTTCCTAACTGAAAGTCAAATCAGCCCTCTTTTCACCAGGGGAAATGTTTTCTTGTAGTAATAAATAGCACAATGCATATGTATTGGCTAATTTTATTGCCCCCAGTAAGGGATTTAGCCGACTACTTATCAGTGACGGAGATGTAGTAGTCAGTGAGAGAAATTCCTAGCATTGTAGACACACCCTACTCGTCGAGGAGTTTCACTAAAGAATTTTGGAGAGACAAACTTCGTTTTATTTTTTTTATTTTTTGTTTTTACTAAGAAATCACGCCTTTTCGTTAGTTGCTGATTCGTTAATTCAGAGGTCAATGCAAAGGTTCAGACACATTCCGCTATATCGTATTTCAGAAATACGATACATATCTAACAACCTGTGATGCTGCCTTTTTAGTTGAGGCTTTTTTCTCCTTAATACTGAAAGTATTTTCTTCTATTTTACACACACAAGACGCAATCATTGCGAATTTTTCTTTGTTATTTTTCCAGTGTGCTTTTTGTTTCAAAACAACAGTTTGTCTTATATCCACTTACCAATTTCAGGCAATTACCAAACAAAGCCAAATAGGATAGTAATGAATTTTCAATTTAGGAGGGTCTCCCTGCATTCAAAATCGCCATTTGAAATTCTGACAGGGGTCGAATACGAACCACTGGCTCTACCGGAAAATACGCAAATAATTTAACAATGACACAGGCTTCAACATTATTTTTTTTTTAATAAGATGTGTCTGTATTCATGGCGCTATATTGTTCAGTCTTCTCGCTTTTTGTCTGGCGAAAAAGAAACTAAATACATTTTACTTCTTGGCCACAATCAGTGACAATGTTATAATTTGTCTAAAATCGTTCTTCTTTTTCTTCTGTGTGCCGTGTCACTTTAGGACGTGGGTGATCATGGCTCTCCACAATTTTCTGTCCTTTGTAGCTCTTAGTAAATTCTACACTTTCGTTATCTCCCGTAATCCCTGTTCTGCTAAAGATTTACTCACATTCGTTAGGTTTATGGATTGATTTCCTTTGTCCTTACTGCCTTCGATATGTTCTATAAGTGTCAAATTTTATATGTCCTCTTATATGTCCTATAGGCGTCAAATTTTATATGTCCTCTTATATGTCCAATGGGTGTCAAATTTTATATGTCCTCTTATATGTCCTATGGGCGTCAAATTTTATATGTCCTCTTATATGTCATATGGGTGTCAAATTTTATATGTCCTCTTATATGTCCTATGGGCGTCAAATTTTATATGTCCTCTTATATATCCTATGGGCGTCAAATTTTATATATCTCCTCTGATATGTCCTATGGGCGTCAAATTTTATATGTCCTCTTATATGTCCTATGGGCGTCAAATTTTATATATCTCCTCTGATATGTCCTATGGGCGTCAAATTTTATATGTCCTCTTATATGTCCTATGGGCGTCAAAATTTATATGTCCTCTTATATGTCCTATGGGCGTCAAAATTTATATGTCCTCTTATATGTCCTATGGGCGTCAAATTTTATATGTCCTCTTATATATCCTATGGGCGTCAAATTTTATATGTCCTCTTATATGTCCTATGGGTGTCAAATTTTATATATCTCCTCTGATATGTCCTATGGGCGTCAAATTTTATATGTCCTCTTATATGTCCTATGGGTGTCAAATTTTATATATCCTCTTATATGTCATATGGGTGTCACATTTTATATATCCTCTTGTATGTCATATGGGTGTGAAATTTTATATGTCTTCTTATATGTCCTATGGGTGTCAAATTTTATGTCCTCTTATATGACCTATGAGTGTCAAATTTTATATGTCTTCTTATATGACCTATGAGTGTCAAATTTTATATATCCTCTTATATGTCATATGGGTGTCAAATTTTATATATCCTCTTGTATGTCCTATGGGTGTGAAATTTTATGTCTTCTTATATGTCCTATGGGTGTCAAATTTTATGTCCTCTTATATGACCTATGAGTGTGAAATTTTATATGTCTTCTTATATGACCTATGAGTGTGAAATTTTATATGTCCTCTTATATGACCTATGAGTGTGAAATTTTATATGTCCTCTTATATGTCCTATGAGTGTCAGATTTATATGTCCTCTTATATGTCCTATAGGTGTCAAATTTTATATGTCTTCTTATATGTCCTATGGGCGTCAAATTTTATATATCCTCTTATATGTCCTATGGGCGTCAAATTTTATAAATCCTCTTGTATGTCCTATGGGTGTGAAATTTTATATGTCTTCTTATATGTCCTATGGGTGTCAAATTTTATGTCCTCTTATATGACGTATGAGTGTGAAATTTTATATGTCTTCTTATATGACCTATGAGTGTGAAATTTTATATGTCCTCTTATATGTCCTATGAGTGTCAAATTTTATATATCCTCTTATATGTCCTATGGGCGTCAAATTTTATATATCCTCTTATATGTCCTATAGGCGTCAAATTTTATATATCCTCTTATATGTCGTATGGGCGTCAAATTTTATAAATCCTCTTGTATGTCCTATGGGTGTGAAATTTTATATGTCTTCTTATATGTCCTATGGGCGTCAAATTTTATATATCCTCTTATATGTCCTATGAGTGTCAGATTTTATATGTCCTATGAGTGTCAAATTTTATATGTCCTATTTCCTTATTATAGACCCTAGAAATTTCAATTATCGCTTTCTGATTCGAAGTATAAGTCTACATTTTTTTTCCGTTTTCTCTAAAAACTTCGTATTGGCTTATATGTTCTCTTCGTGATATGCTCAACATCCTCCTGTAGAACCAAATTTCTTTTGTCTCAAGTCTCTTCATCTGTGAGGAGATATTCCAGCATTCACAGAGGGACCAATATTAAATAACAGTTCATTACTCTATTCTTTGTTTCTAACGAAATGTTCTTGTTTCTTAAAATCGTTACCGCCATTAATTTTCAAATTTAATTTCAATTTGGCAATCGCAAAGTTTGACGATCTTCAGCTTGCAACCTAAAATCAAAGGTCATGAATCTGGGGATTTGATACGCGTCACACAACCCACGATTAAACTGATTTGTATGGAAAATCGTAATTTTAATAAACGAAATAATTTATAATCTGCGAACGCTAAAATAGTTTTACGTTTGTTTTATTTCAATGTATACTCACAAAATATCCTTTTGCACAAAATCTTTACAACGTGATCCTAATTTTTAATAGTATCGTTATATCTATGTAAGTGCTTGACCACCGTCCGACAGCCAGTAGCCAGTCGACTACCTATTCAAAGCGGAACCCCGAAATTACTAATATTATTCGAACTTGAGCTTCGTAAATTTCACTGGCTATTGGCGGCAAGATCACCTCCTTTCACAGTTGAAATAGTTAGATGTAACCGTAAGTTCTATGCTAGCAGTTTCTTCTATTACACCTCTCGCATATGGAACTCTCTTCCGGCTTCTTGCTTTCCAATCAAGTTTGATCTTCAAAAATTTAAATGCAATGTCAATCGTTATCTTCTTAACGTTTCATTTCTGTTCTTTCATTGTTCTCGTTCAGTAATAATGTTTTTTTATGTTCTTTCACACTCGGTAAACCGCTGCATGTTAGTGGCTTTGTTGCCTTGCTTGGGTTGAAATGTTAAAAAAACAATTCATAAAGAAAAGATGTATCAGTATATAACAAGATAGGCTTATGTTAATATTGTGAGATGTTAAAAGTTTTTTTAACTGGTAGAGGAGGAGAAGAGAAAACGTCATGTCTCTTATACCGAATACTGTATAAGGCGCATCCGTAAACAAACGAGATTCCATATTCGATGTGAAAGGTGAAAAAAAAACATTTATTACAATGACATAACAAAACAAACAATAGAACATAATACAAGTTTTACAAATAATTCCTTTGTGCGTATTATTAATATTAAGGCAAGATAACCAGTCCAAAAAAAATTAAAATACTAGTCTCATTGAAGCTGATACATTTTCCAACAGAATTTTTATTTACTTACATACTTTCAATAGTCGAAAATCTTTTGAGAACGTTGGCAAATTCACATGCGTTGCTGGGAATTTTAAGAATAGTTCAGTTTTTAGAATGAACTAAAATATTGAGATAAATCTCCTTTACTTTTTTTTTTTTTTTATAAAGGTCAAAATTAGGGTTGATACCTCTAATTTTAATAATCGTTTATTCATTATTTCTTTCAGCTTCTTTATATTTCAGTTTCTTAATCTGTTTCTTTCTATTTATCGTAGCTGGCGTCGTCGTCGTCGTCGTTGGAGTCGTCGCCGACGTTATTATCTGGAACGGTCCTCGGTTATTGGCATGTGAACCGCCAAAACCCTTCTGGGTTACGACATCTTAAATTATATTAAACAGGCTACAAATTCAATTGCAGTATGGCATTTGCATTGGCAGAAATTACCTTCCTCATTGGTCACAAAACGCTAAAATTTAAAAAAACACGCCTTTATTTATTTCGGCGTTATTTTTTCTCTTCATATCATGAGACTGGAACCTATTTTTTTTAACGAATTTGAAAATTAAACTTTACATAAGTACCTTTATCAGAAACCGATATGCTTCATTTAGGCGACATTTTAAATAGGATCTGAGACTCTTTTTACAAATTTGAAAACCAAATTCTACACGAGTTACTTTATCATAAGACAAAATGTTTTTCTTTAGGCAGCATTTTACATGAGATCTTAGCCTCCTTTTTACAAATTTGAAAACCAAATTCTACACGAGTTACTTTATCATAAGACAAAATGTTTTTCTTTAGGCAGCATTTTACATGAGATCTTAGCCTCCTTTTTACAAATTTGAAAACCAAATTCTACACGAGTTACTTTATCATAAGACAAAATGTTTTTCTTTAGGCAGCATTTTACATGAGATCTTAGCCTCCTTTTTACAAATTTGAAAACCAAATTCTACACGAGTTACTTTATCATAAGACAAAATGTTTTTCTTTAGGCAGCATTTTACATGAGATCTTAGCCTCCTTTTTACAAATTTGAAAAACAGATTTTACACAAATGCTACAGTGAGGTTTCCGGAGTTTGATCAAACAAAAAGAGAAAGAAAGAAAGAAAGAAAGAAAAAAAGAAAAAAAGAAGGGGAAAGAGTCTACTAACTGGATGGTAATTGTTGAAATGAACACGAAGATGGATTGGAAAGTTGAGAAAAAAATTTAAAACGAAATGATTTGAAAAATCATGTTTTGACATAATTTCAAGGAGAATTGAACCCAAATTTAACTAGACGGCAAATTGAAGACTACCTGCCCTTCCTCTCTTTCAGCCGATGTGAAAGGGACCATTAAGGTAACCACGAAGATGTCACACATAATAAAAACACTTGTTGTCGATAAAGCTACCAGGGTGGTCGCTGAAATAACATTTACGATTTCTCTGGATAAAAGGACCAGGAAAAAACATCTGTTTTGAATCAGCCACTCAGAAGAGAAGTGTTCCACAGAGATAGAGAATGACTTTACGTGTCTGTCATTACAATTTCTGTGACATTCGTCCAGAGAAAAGTTTTATATCCAAATATTAATTCGTATTCCTTTGGATACACGTGATAAGGGAAAATTACTATTTTGAAGTGACCATGGACAAAAAGGCTGTGCGGTCTGTTGATCGTATAAATGTATAGACAGAGAAAAGATAAACTTTCGTTTTAAGGAGAGTGGAAATAATTTTTCTTTCCTTTTCCAATTCTTGAGTGGTCTGGTCGATCGAGAAATCATAGCATGGGACAAGATGATAAAGAAAGATTAATGATTGAAAATCCCTTTTGTTTTCGCTACGCCATCGTCATACCAGCCCTAGGAGAGGGCTGAGGTTAGCTGCTGAGAAAGTGGGAGAACGAAGAGAGAGATTAGCACCGCCATGAAGCAAGGTGAGATGTGAAGTGAGTTGGAGTTAAGGGGTGGCTTGCTTCCTCTAACAACTCTCAAAAAGGGGTTGGACCCCCCCCCAAAAAAAAAAAAATTTGGAAAACCACTTGAGTAAATATATTTTTATATATATTTTTATATACGGAATTTTAGAAAAGGTTGATGCTTGGGGTAAAAGTTAACTGAACCCAGATCCTAGTGAACCTCACTCCTGCCGGACGCAGGACTCCATATAAGTCGGAGGTTTGTAGAGAGTCTCCACACTACTGCTACTGGAGTCCATATTATTCGCTGAGACCTCCTGACCAAGACCTTGTGCCCGCCCTGAAGAACAAAACTTAGAAATTTAAGTTACTACTTCACACTCCAAAGAGGATCCAAGTGTTATTTGGTTATTAAAAAAAATGAGAAGGATTAAAACCGCCGTATACAACAAATCAGATATAAACCAAATCGTTGTTGAACTTTAAACCAAGTTAATTCTTTATTCCAAGATTCTTGTTCTTTTTGTGTAGCTCCAGCTGTCGAACTGGCTTCACTTCAGTTTCCTTCAGCAGCGATATTCTCACCTTCTGAGATAAAAACAAAACAAAAACCAACGTAGCAGAAGAGTGAATGACCATGAATAAACAAACATCAGCTAGGTTGAGTGGAACCGTACATACCATCACGATACCAGGGACAAACGAGTTACGCACAAACGAGTGAAGAGTTAGCTAGATGGTAACCACGTTGAGCTGAATGAACTCGAATACCAACGCAGGACATAGGGCTACATTATTGGTGGCAGTTGACGAGGATCGATTTTTGGCGTGTCATATTTACTTACCGCTGATCAGGGCCGATGTGTGGGGTTACACAAGTACCTTTATCATAAAACGAAATGTTTAATTTAAGCGGCATTTGAAATAAGATGTGAGCTTCTTTTTTTTACAAATTTGAAAACCAAATTCTACACAAGTACTTTTATCATAAACCAAAATGCCTCATTTAAGCTGCATTTGAAATAATATCTAAGCTCCTTTTTTAACAAATTGAAAAACAAATTTTACGCAAGTAACTTTATCATTGACTGAAATGCTTCTGAGCCACTTTTTTGACAAATTAGAAAACCAAAATTTGCTCAAGTACGTTTATTTGAACTGAATTGCTTCATTTAAGCAGCATTTTAAATAAGATCTGGGCCTCTTTTTTACAATTGCGGAAACCAAATGTTGTAGCATATTTACGGATGGTAATAGATATGTCCCCATTCCCATAAATACAGTAGTGAATACTCTACGTGGTCTGCAGTTGGAGATTCATCTCCAGCTTTATTGGTCAAACTCCCTGCCTCAGGGCAGAGAGGATTCCCAGATGAGGCTAAGTCAAAGGGCAGAGTTTCGTCTCGGGAAACAGCTGCACGTCCCCGTTTTATACGGGGTCTACGGGGAATTTTTGGCCGGCTTCACGGGCTCGGATACCCCACATTAAATTCGGCCTTGTGCCACATCTGATCGCATGGGGCGGTTGATAGATATCCTGCAGTTGGATATTCGTCTCCAGCTGTTCTGGTCAAACTCTCTGCCTCCGGACAGAGAGGATCCCCATACGAGGCTATGTCGAAGAGCAGAGTCTCTTCTCGGGAAACAGCTACCCAAATCCGTTTTTACGGGGTCTGCGGGGAATTTTTGGCTGAGCCTACGGGCTCTGATACCCGTATTAAATTCGGCCTTGTGCTATATCTGACCGCGTGGGGCGGTTGGTAGGTATCATGCAGTTGGAGATTCATTGTGGAATTCACTTGACTCACTTCTAGCAGTTAACTACTTCTGCACGCCGCTGGCGAATTTTATATGTGTTGTTCTTGTCCTAAGTATTATCATTCACTACCAACCTTCGTTTCATTATTTCATTCAGTGACCTTTCTTAGGTTACAACACCAAATTTTACATCAAATCTATTCGTGCCAGTTTTATAAACAGTCTATTTTTCTTATTATAATTACTTTTTACATACACATCTAAAAAAGTGCAATGAGCAAACGTAGCCAATTGTATCGTTATTATTTTTTAATATTCAGTTTTTTCTTAATGTTTTACATAGTTTACATTTTATGTAATTTTTAGAATGTGGCTATGACTACAATGCTTAATCATGAATCGCAAAAGAAGCGAAATGTGAATAAATATAGATTGTACCAAAAGTAGCAGCCGTAAACATTTATGACGTCCTGTGCAGAGGTCAAACTGAAAACAATAGCCCAATATGTTTTAACTTGAAGCGTTCACTATCTCCATTTACAGAACTTGCGTAACTGACAAAGTAATCAATCACGAAAACTTTTTTTTTTACTAACTAGAACCACTAATGACTTCGTGGCAATACATACATACATATATATATATATATATATATATATATATATATATATATATATATATATATATATATATATATATATATATATATTAGTCAGCCATATTGAAATCACAAGTCTTTGGAAATGCGAGTATAAAATTTAAAAAAAAAAAAATTCGCGATCGACGATATTTAAATTTGTGTAGAAAGTCTGAATTTTTAGTTTCAGTATTAAAAAAAGAAAGATCTTCGAATCGTCTGAACTATGCCTCGAATTTTATACCATTTCCCGGATCGTACTTGAATTCAATAGCGTTTCTTACGTCTACTCTTGCCTGAACTTGTCTTTACTATCATTTGTCTGGGAGGCATTAAGATAAAGACAAATCGTTTTTTTTTAAAAGTTGACTGGGAAGAAAGAAGCCGGAAGAGAGTTCTACAAGCGAGAAGTGCGAGAATACATTCCCAATTCACTAAATATATCCTGCCTTGTCAGTTTTTGCTTGAAAGGTAATAAATCTAATAATTCTTCATTAACATTAACTTTTTTGTTAACTCCTCTGGTAAAGACAGTGCTATACTCTGTGTAGTACATCAGTAACCAAATGTAATTGAAAATGCTTTAAAATCCTGCGCAGTTTCAGTCAGTTGTAAGTATGAATTACTTGCTAAATCAGTGATGCGATTGGCAACAGTATTGGGTGACAATCTGATGCTTTCAAATGATTTTCTTTTCTTAGCTCGTAGAATTTCCCTAACCTTTAAAAAGCAGTCTGATGAAATTTCCTTTAGTCAAGGATCGTGACGAGTTTTCGATCATTTCGCTGTTACAGTATTTTCATTTGTTTTGTCAAAGTTGAAAATAAAATAACCATTGCTTGAAAAGAGCTGTCTCAAGCCGCGTTAGATTTTCTTCTATTATTTTTCCAGTGAATACATCGTACTGATCACAGTGTGTGCTTTCATAATACTTCTTTACGTTGTATTCTAGATTTGTATTTTATCTTTCATCTTTGTCACAAAATACAAATATTCCCCGATAAAAGAAACAGAAACATTATCGGCACTGATCTGACGTCTCGGCATAGGTCACTTTAAAGTCACGTAAAGTTGCCGCCCTTTGCCATTTATACTTTCATGGTAATTTTTCGGGTGAGATCTTCTCTATGGTGCCTAGACTCTTTGAATTTAATTGCTGTACTAGGCTGGCGACGAGGTCTCACCATTTTACAGTTGAGCTGGCTAGATGTAACCGTAAATTCTATGCTAAATAGTTTCTTTTCTCGCACTTCTTGTGGAACTCCATTCAAGCTCCATGCTTCCCAGCCAACTTCAATTTTCAAAAATTTAAATGCAATATCAATCGCTATCTACTGTCCGTCTGATTACTATTCCTCTGCTCTCGCATCTGAGTAATGTTTCTGTTTCTAAGTCTTCCAAACGCAGTAACCCTTTGTATCCCAGTGTCATTACTGTCCAACTTGGGGCGAACTCGATTTTTAAAAAATCCCACTTTCCTTGAAGAGTTCGGCTCTGCAGTTTTTCTTTTCTTTGATATTATCGACAATGTTTTTATTCAATTATGCAGTTGCTAACCATCAAAGATAAGAAGACAGAAGATATGGTCATCAGCAAGAGAAAAGACCAAGATATTCTTTTAATGTGCCGCGTGCCATCATAAGAACGTGGAACACAGGTTCTCATCAGCCCTATAGAATCTCCCCCATCTAGCTCCAGTGATACCTGACCCGTGTGATCCTGCCTAAATCGCCTCCAAACATCTGTTGGTCACTGTAGAGCCAACCTCCCAACTGCCAATGCGTGAAATGGCAAACTATGGAACATCTAGTTTGTCCCAGTCTTGAAGACTCGTGCACACTTAACGACCTTGAAACCTTAACACCCCAGGCAACACTAGATGGGTGTAGTGTTGCAAATCGATAAGAAGAATATAGTGCCGTGTCCCCTCAGGACGTTGGTGACCCTGGTTATCGACAATTTCCTACCCTTTGTATGTATTCATATTAAAGATGTTATGCGTTGTTTACCTCTGTCCCACTTGCCTTCAATCTTTCTGGCGGGTATTCTCATAATATTCTCAGCATCCTTCTGTAGAGCTAAATTTCTGTTGCTTCAAGTTTCTTCTTCATCTTTGAAGAGATATTCCAGCATTCACTGCCATACAGGTGGACCCTTTACGAAAAGGAGATGCCAACATCAACAAGTACAGAATTTGAAATATCTGGGAAGTGTCTTAACAGAGGTTGGAAAATGTGACACCGCAATCCGAACACCCGTTTGACTAATGAGGTCTTCCAAAAGCAAAGCAAAGTGCTGAGAAACAGAAGAATTTCGTTAAAAACAAAGCAAATAGTGCTAGATTACTATGTGATATCCATCCTCTTATATGGTAGTGAATTCTGGACAATCTCCTCACGCATAAAGAGAAAACTGGAGGCAACAGAAATATAGTTCTACAGAAGTATGCTAAGAATTCCATGGATGGATGTAAAGTTGAGCAGGGTGCTGGTAGGAATGAGTTAGAGTTCACGTAATCTGAACGGAAGAGTTGATTTGTTAGTCTGCCGTGACAGAACTAGCAATTGTTGTCCCAGATGTCTCTTACCTACCCCACCAATCTGTACCGCGTGTTTACATTATGTCTATCAATGAGAACAAACTTAATCACCAGTCGATCAAGTTGTGATCATCCAAATTAAAATTGCATTCACTAACCCACTAGATTTCTTTCTGTCATGTAATGAAGGACATAATCCCAATAATCTGTTATCACTGGCGGATATGTAGCTTTTGTAATGGTTAACGATCTGGAAAGAGAAATAGAATTCCGGTCGAGTTCGTTACATTTGAGATCACTTTCACACAAATGCCCCTGGCAAAAATATTATTCCACATCTTCTTCTCCGAGTTAAATTGTAGGACAGAATGGGTTCACACGCCTCGTATAGCGACCTGTTTAGGAGAAGGAAAACTTTGAATTCAAACGCTCAACCACCTGAAACTGTTTCAAATATGGTTAGTTTAGTTTGATTTGTTTAAAGGCATATCAACTCTTCATGGCTCATTTAATGCCAAAATTTAATTTTCTTGGGAGCTTTGGTATTTTTTTACGATTAAAATATATTGCTATAAAATGTATTTTTTCAGTTTTAACACCAGTTTGAGGATTCACTATTTACGCATAGCTGGGACCCTAACGGGATGTGTACGATCATGGTTCTCCACAACTTCATCCTTTTTGTTGCTGTAAATAGCCCTTGACTATCTCTACTTGTTCTTGTTCCCCCCATCCATCCTTGCAAACTCATTAAGTTAGTTGCTGTTTCATAGAACATGTGAACATCAAGGAAGAAAACTTCCTTGATTTGATTTGGTTTGGTTGTTTAATGGCATATCAACACCTTATGGGTCATTTAATGCCGAAATTTAGTTTTCTTGGGGGCTTGGGTGATTATTTTACTACTAAAATCTATTACTGGAAGTTTATACGATAAAAATGTATTTTTATATTTTTATAGTGTTTTGACCCCAATTTGGTGTCTGTGTGTGTGTGTGGGGGGGGGTAACTATTTGCCCATAGCCGGTACCCTAACAGTTGCTACCACACCGGGTCTGGGTGAACCTGGAAACAACAGAAATTAACAAGTAGTTCCTCAAAAACCTGCCTATCAGAGGTCTTGCTGCCCGATGTAGTTTATCGTCATACCAGGACGAAAATGTGGTTAGACATAGGGCGCAGATACTATATCTGTAAAATAAAAACAGGATAGAATTCAGCAACTATAGATAATCCCACCACTGGCCATTAACCAGAATGTTGTTGCCACCAACGACCATTAGACCCAAGGAAATTAATGGGAATGATAGAATGGGTTAATACTAGTCGCCTGGGAGTCCTCAAAAACGCGTCGATTTACACCAGTCTCAAAAATAAATAAATAAATAAAAATAAAATAAAATAAAATAACAAAAAACGACGCTGATAGCTGACGTTCATCATATAAATCACAGTGGTCCAAAACGACTCGATTTTCACGGCGACAACAACCGGCGATAGACGTATCCATTGCACCGGCATTTATATATTCCATCCATGCATTTAAAGAATGTTTAACCGATATACAAAACATTTCGGGAACGCCAGTCGTAATCACGTCTGCACAACGAGATTCCAGGTCATGGAGTAGATCGGCTGCTTTGTTTCTATCCCACGAACTCCTCACCCACACATTCATACTAGCCCGGCTGTCATTGCTTCTAGCTAGCAAAGCAAACAAGTTTTATGTACCGCCTGCCTGTCTGACGTTGCTACTAGATGTAATGCCAACTGAAGTGACAATCCTGCCGGCGTTTATGGAGTAGACTAGTTTTACTGCCCTATATAGGGACGGGCTCCTCTTACTAACAATCACACACTCTGTCGCCAGACAACCGATAGTCCTTTCTTCGAGCTTTCCTTTCCAAAGATACAAGCTACTAATAGGATCAACTACATAAATTTAACTATCTGGGAATTTTCCTATTTCTTAATACTTTGTTTAGCTTTCAGAAGACCTCTTTCACTATTTCAACACGCGATCGGATTTCTGCGTCACATTTTTTTGTCTGTTGTAACAACAGACAAAAAATGTCACATTTTTCTGCGTCACATTTTTTTGTCTCTTGTAACAACAGACAAAAAAATGTGACGTAAAATCCGATCGCGTGTTGAAATAGTGAAAGAGGTCTTCTGAAAGCTAAACAAAGTATTAAGAAATAGGAAAATTTAGAAAAAATCAACAACAACAACAAAAAACGCTGAATTGCTACATATATAAATCCTCCTGTATGGCAGTGAATGCTTCCTCACAGAGGAAGAAGAACCTTGAGGCAACAATGATGTGGCTCTACAGAAGGATGTTGAGAATATAATGGACAGAACATGTGAGCAACGAGGATGTTTTAAGTAAAATGTAAACGAAAAGGACACTAATAATTATAACCAGAAAGAGAAAGTCGAAATTTCTGGGTCACACGATGAGAAAAGAGAGCTTGGAGAATTTGACACTTACAGGATATATTGAAAGCAATAGGGACAGATGAAAGCAGCGAATAACTTACCTAACGAATGGCAGAACACCGTTATTCAGATGTTCGAAGGATAGGAAGTTGCGGAGAACCATGATCGTTACACTGCCCATAAAAAAGAAATACGAACGGGCATATATGCCCGTAGATCCTTCCCTTGAATGGCCATATTCTCAAACCCAGATGGTGCCTTTTTACAATTTTGAATAAGGAAAAACGTAGTCTTGGAGCCTTCAGCATTTCTAATACTGGAAATTACCCGTGTTACAGATGAGGATCACGACATGAGATACATTCGAAAAGTTCTTCGAGTTATTCACATATTATTATTACAGGACAGTCACAGTGACGAATATTGGAGAAGGTGGGGGGCAAAAAATTAAAAAGTTAGCCTTAAGTTATCAAAGGCCGCCAACATGGTTAGTGGCAAGAACATTTAAAATTTCCACTCCTGCTAGATTGACAGAATTCATCTTTGAAATAACAGAGAACCGCATGTCTTACAAATGAAAGCACTTTTCGTCTTTTTTGGAATATCTACAGGAAAAATATAGATTCACTAATGAAGGAAAAAAATCATTTTTTTTTTTTTTTTTACTTACGGTATTTGACGGCATATAAGACGCACGGGTGTATAAGACCCACCCCAATTTCAGCAGATCAAATCAAGAAAAAATTAGTAATTAGTAAAATTATTAGTAAATGGTACAGCCTAAGCTATATTTATGAGGTATTATTTTGGTTAAGCCACGATTACAATTAAAGGAAAAATAATAGGAAAAAAAGAACACGAGCCTATGAAAACTTTATTATATCCAAAGGTAAGAAAACAAAATAAAAATCAAGTAATTATTACAGTTGAGCAAAACAATACAGTTACCATTAAAATTCAGTCACCAATTTTCCTTTATATGATCTGTACAACCTACGTCTTGTAAACGTCTTAGTGGAATAAATATTTATTTGCACTTAAGTACAAAATATGGCACAAGGCCAAAAAGGGGATTGGGGAAAGGACGGTCTTCTTCTGTCTTAATTCTAAACTTAGCTAGTCACAAACACTGACCCAAACATACCAATAATAGTCCTAACACCAAAACAACACATTCTTTCCTACCTTTCTTACTACATCCACCAGTCTTAGTAGAATAGATATTTATTCGTAAATAAATTTACAAAATGTAGCACAAGGCCAAAAGGGGGATTGGGGAAGGACGGTCTTCTTCTGTCTTAAATTTAAACTTAGCTAGTCACAAACACTGACCCAAACATACCAATAATAGTCCTAACACCAAAACAACACATTCTTTCCTACCTTTCTTACTACATCCACCAGTCTTAGTAGAATAATTAGGATATAAAAATTCTGATTTTATTTATACCAATGCAACCGGAAGTTATCGCAAGAAAAACATTAATGAAACAAATATATTTTACAAATATATAATTTTAATTTATTGCATAAAATTTTAGTGAAACAAAGTATTAATATTAAACGTGATGAAATTAATATAATGAATATTATCAATTTCTAATCTGCATAATAGTCTTGTAAATAATGACAATTGGTTTATGAAAGTTACTCTAAAGTCTAAAGTCCTATTAGAGAGACCAGGTAGCTAATTTCGGTCGACTATCACGAATTTTAAACCTACATATGCCATATAAGACGCAGGTGAATTTTCAAAGATATTTTTAGTAAAAAAATAGTGCGTCTTATATACCATCAAATACGGTAGTTCTTTTTTATTTGGGTCTGAAAAAAAATACAACTACAAGAATATTTTAAGTTATTGTCCCGTCTGTATTCCAATGCTTTGTTTTAATTTGAATTTAATTTGAATTCTTTTCTATTTGTTTGTACATTTTTATTTTTATATTTTAATTTATTGGACTTACGAGAAGTCCAAAATGAAAATGAAAACGCAACCAACGCGATAAAAGGAAATAACCATCATCGAATAACTGAAGAATTCTTTCCTCGGGGTTTTATGGAAATCATATTATTCTTTGTTTTGATAGTTTTTTTTTCTTTCATGTATTTTTTTTTGTTGCATTTTATTAAAATAAAACCCTGTAAAAATACTACAATTGGTAAAGATTTTGATGGGAGCCACGGCCCCACTCGACCCCCAGTTTCTACGGCCCTGCATTATTATTTGGCAATTATCTGAGCTAAATAAAGACTTAAACTCAGTATCCGTTTTTTTATATATGGGCAATGCCAGAAAAGGCGAATTATATGGTCGATACCAGAAAAGACGATATTATATAGACGATACCAGAAAAAGCGATATTATATGGTCGATACCAGAAAAGACGATATTATATGGCCGATACCAGACAAGGCGATATTATATGGGCGATACCAGAAAAGGCGATACCAGAAAAGGCGATATTATATGGGCGATACAAGAAAAGGCGATATTATATGGGCGATACCAGAAAAGGCGATAATATATGGGCGATATCAGAAAAGACGATAATATATGGGCGATACCAGAAAAGGCGATATTATATGGTCGATACCAGAAAAGACGATATTATATAGACGATACCAGAAAAAGCGATATTATATGGTCGATACCAGAAAAGGCGATACCAGAAAAGGCGATATTATATGGTCGATACCAGAAAAGGCGATATTATATAGACGATACAAGAAAAAGCGATATTATATGGTCGATACCAGAAAAGGCGATACCAGAAAAGGCGATATTATATGGGCGATACCAGAAAAGGCGATATTATATGGGCGATACCAGAAAAGGCGACAATATATGGTCGATACCAGAAAAGGCGATATTATATGGGCGATACCAGACAAGGCGATATTATATGGGCGATACCAGAAAAGGCGATACCAGAAAAGGCGATATTATATGGGCGATACCAGAAAAGGCGATATTATATGGGCGATACCAGAAAAGGCGACAATATATGGTCGATACCAGAAAAGGCGATATTATATGGGCGATACCAGACAAGGCGATATTATATGGTCGATACCAGAAAAGGCGATACCAGAAAAGGCGATATTATATGGGCGATACCAGACAAGGCGATATTATATGGGCGATACCAGACAAGGCGATATTATATGGGCGATATCAGAAAAGGCGATACCAGAAAAGGCGATATTATATGGGCGATACCAGACAAGGCGATATTATATGGGCGATACCAGAAAAGGCGATACCAGAAAAGGCGATATTATATGGGCGATACCAGAAAAGGCGACAATATATGGTCGATACCAGAAAAGGCGATATTATATGGGCGATACCAGACAAGGCGATATTATATGGGCGATACCAGAAAAGGCGATACCAGAAAAGGCGATATTATATGGGCGATACCAGAAAAGGCGATATTATATAGACGATACAAGAAAAAGCGATATTATATGGTCGATACCAGAAAAGGCGATACCAGAAAAGGCGATATTATATGGGCGATACCAGAAAAGGCGATATTATATGGGCGATACCAGAAAAGGCGACAATATATGGTCGATACCAGAAAAGGCGATATTATATGGGCGATACCAGACAAGGCGATATTATATGGGCGATACCAGAAAAGGCGATACCAGAAAAGGCGATATTATATGGGCGATACCAGAAAAGGCGATATTATATGGGCGATACCAGAAAAGGCGACAATATATGGTCGATACCAGAAAAGGCGATATTATATGGGCGATACCAGACAAGGCGATATTATATGGTCGATACCAGAAAAGGCGATACCAGAAAAGGCGATATTATATGGGCGATACCAGACAAGGCGATATTATATGGGCGATACCAGACAAGGCGATATTATATGGGCGATATCAGAAAAGGCGATACCAGAAAAGGCGATATTATATGGGCGATACCAGACAAGGCGATATTATATGGGCGATACCAGAAAAGGCGATACCAGAAAAGGCGATATTATATGGGCGATACCAGAAAAGGCGACAATATATGGTCGATACCAGAAAAGGCGATATTATATGGGCGATACCAGACAAGGCGATATTATATGGGCGATACCAGAAAAGGCGATACCAGAAAAGGCGATATTATATGGGCGATACCAGAAAAGGCGATATTATATGGGCGATACCAGAAAAGGCGACAATATATGGTCGATACCAGAAAAGGCGATATTATATGGGCGATACCAGACAAGGCGATATTATATGGTCGATACCAGAAAAGGCGATACCAGAAAAGGCGATATTATATGGGCGATACCAGACAAGGCGATATTATATGGGCGATACCAGAAAAGGCGATACCAGACAAGGCGATATTATATGGGCGATACCAGAAAAGATGTGGCATAGTGAAAGCTGGTTGGAAATTATGTTTCTCTACTTTGAGCCAGAACAATAGTGGGCTCTGAGTGACGACACGAAAAAAATAATTTCATGTTTTAAAAATAAAAAATATTCGATTCGTCATTTAGTCTCGTTGAATTACAAATAAATATGTGAAATATTCTCTTAATCCTAACGATTGGTTAAAGAGTAGTGTAGACCAGGACCTCTAGGCTTGAGTGGTAACCAGTCTAGGAGAAAGAAAACTTTGGATTCCAAACCGTGCTGAACGGAACAGGAAACTACTCCTCTGTCTTTCACAAATATGTATGGCAATTCACAGAAAATAAATAAAAATCTGTGGACAGTCATGATCGCCTATGACCCGAAGGGGCATTGCATTTAAAAAAAAATATTAATATTCCCCTTCCTCTTCTTCCTCCTCCTCCTCCTCCTCCTCCTCCTCCTCATCATCATCATCATCATCATCATCATCACAGGCGTTTCGGCTTGTAGATACACTGTAAATCAGTGCGATTTCTCATCTTGAGAAACTTTGTATATAGGCCTTAGCAGTCCTCTCTAAACCTTCATGTCTTGTGCTCACGAAAGTGCTGAAGGCCTTCCAAGCTCTTCAAGGTTTTTACGGGGAATTATAGAATTTTATTATCAATTCTTTTAATGTTGTTGGTCAGTGTGTACGCTATGGTTGTTAAACTCGTTTACTAAATACAATTAAAAAGTAATTCAACAGCAGATTTGGAAAACGATGAACCCATGAAATCTTTTATAGCGACATTATTTCTTGCTTAGGGTTGCATGTCATGGCGTAAGTAGAAATACATTTGGCAACAATTGTTACTCGTACAATTAACTAATATTGATGTTATACGAGATTAGTCATAAAAAAATAATTAAAAATATTTAAGTGCTGGCGTTCGTTTATGTGAAAACAGCAAATACTTTTTAACTTCGTTTTTGTCAATCGTTGCTGAAGATGAGAAATCACACAAATTGACAGTGCCATCAAGGCGAAACACTACTGATGATGAAAAAACAAAAAACAAATCCATTTTAAATAATGGATTTGTTTTTGTTTTTTTCATCATCAGTAGTGTTTCGTCTTGATGACAGACTGTAAATTTGTGTGATTTCTCATCTTCAACAACTTCGTAAATAACTTTTATCGGTCTTCCCTAAATCCTCCCTGTCCTGTGCTAACTCAAAAATATGCTGAATATCTTCCAAGCTCTTCCAGGCTTTTACGGGAAATGATAGAAGTTTATTGACAGTTCTTTTAATGTTGTCGTTCAGTGTGCATACAATGGTTGTTCGCAGTCTTCCACGTGTTCTGCATTGCTCTTGTCGAAATAAAACAGCATTGCTTTATGAGAAGGAGGTTGCACATCTAATTGCAGCAAATGTCCAAACAATTTCCATCGTAAATGGAGGATGAAAAGTGATATGTCTTTTGTATGAGTTGGAGTTGATGATATAGGGATATCTTTTGCCAATTAGATGATTTAACAGTTTTCAATGAAATGAATAAAGTTTTTCTTCATACTTCCTTCTCAGTTACACCGTAACGCAGTCGTATCTGGAGCCCCTGCTGTTTGCCTCAGGGTTCTTGATAAGATCCAGAGACGGATATGCAATGCAATTGGCCCTGATCTGTCATCTCGTCTGCAGTCGCTCTCTCACAGACGCGACGTTGCCTCGCTCTGTCTTTTTTACAAATACTTTCACGGTAATTGCTCCGGTGAGCTGCTTTCGCTGGTTCCTAGGCCTCATGAATTTAAACGTCCTACGAGGCTGGCATCCCGTCCCCACCCCTTCACCGTTGAAACTGATAGATGTAGACGTCTCTTCTACTCCAATAGCTTCATGTCTCGCACATCTCGCCTGTGGAACTCCCTTCCTTATTCCTGTTTCCCTGACAAATACAATCTCCAACTATTTAAGTGTAACGTCAATCGACATCTCCAGTTGCCTTGATCTATCCACTTCCCTCCTCCACATCCTTTCACCTTTCATTCCTATCTGCTCTCGCTCCAAATCTTCTGTAACCCTCTTGCCTTGATCGATCCACTATCTTTCTCCACATCCTCTCCTTTACCACTCCTATCTGCTCTTCCCCCAAACCTTCTGTAACCCCTTGCGTGCTAGTGGCTTCCAGCCTTGCTTGGGGTGATAAGCTTAAAAAAAAATTCGTTTCACTATTGCGTTGTACCATTTCAATCGACGTTTTTCATTAATACTATCTCGTCTAACTCCATACCTTCTTCAGATACTGTCAGAATTTTGCTTCAAGTCTTTCGTCAAAGCCTGAGCAAAATAAATAAATGAATAAAAATAATAATAAGTTGCCGACGTTTACTAAATACAATTAAATGTCTTGCATCTTTTGTATTAATTGGAATTGGAGAGGATGTCGGGTTATCTTTTGCCAGTAAGATGTTTTAACTGTTTTCGATGGTATTAATAAAGTTATTCTTCACCCTTCCTTGTCAGTCCAACGAAACACAACCGTATGTCAATACTGGTTTTACTATCGCGTTTTATTGTTCATATTGCGTTGGATAAAAAAAAAACAAAAACAAAAAAAAAACGCTCTGAGCGTTTTCCCTAGATGGCATTTGAAAACGTGGTTTTGTTTCACACAAGATTGGAATTTATGACATATATACATATTCTGAAAGGTGACATGTCAACGTGTTTTTCTGTACGATTCGTCGGTGTATTGTGAATTTAAAAAAAATTGGATTTTAAGGAAATGAGATACCTTTTCGCCATTTGATGTTCTTTTGATCCCGAAAAAAAAAAGTAGATAGGATGTTCCCGTTAATCGCGCGAGATAAAAGGAGCGCCTTGTCTGGTCAAAATTCAGTCTCTTGGTAGTAAGATTGGAGTGACCTCTCCAGGGTGCTGCCCACAATACATGACTCCCCATCTCGGCCTTATCGAAAAGATTCAATGGAATACAGCGCATTACATTTGGGGCAGGCAGGCTTGAGTTGCCGGAAAGTTGTCAGTGTTGACATCCAACCGCCATCGGGGCTCCACTCGGGTTTTCCGCTTTCATTGCTTTTTCCACGTTTGGATATGACCGCAGGGAGCGGAGATTTAAAATCAGGAATCTCCTTCTCATAGATGGATTGCCTTCATCTACACGAAGAGCTGATTATGAGGCGCCAGCTGTTCGCCTTCACCCATTCTCCGAGCTGGACTTAGTTGTCAGAGGTTATTTGAGACGCATTCCATGAAAGTATTTTACAGACAGTGGGAGCTTTACCTCACTATCACCCACGGCTATGGTAATCTTTGGAACATATATAAATCCGTATGTAATTATTATTTACATTACGTGTTTTAGAATCCCCCCCACCAAATAACGGTTTTTTAAATATATAAAACGTTAGGTAAACAAAAGTACAAGAACACAAGACAAATGTCGAAATAGTCGTACATAAGTAAACAAAGACAAATATCGAAAAGTTTGTTAATTTTAGAAAAAAGACAAAGAAAAATAAATCAGGATTTAAGCCTAAAATACGAGGAGATTATGAAATTTATAGTACATTTTTGACAGCCAGTTATGTGCCATGTGTGATACACGCTTAGGCGATCATGTTTTTTTTCCCCGATTCATGATTGACATTCAAATGAGTCTACTGGACATAAAGTGGGGGGTCGGTTTCCTATTGTCGTTTAGTACTAAACTGATCCCCCTAAAATCCAGTCAGTTATATGCCATGCATGATACACGCTTAGGCGATCATGTCTCTTCCCGATTCATGATTGACATTCATATGATTCTGCTGGAGATAAAGTGGGGGATCGGTTTCCTATTGTCATTTAGTACTAAACTGATCCCCCTAAAATCCAGTCAGCTATGTGCCATGCGTGATACACGCTTAGGCGATCATGTCTCTTCTCGATTCGTGATTGACATTCATATGATTCTGCTTGACATAAAGTGGAGGATCGGTTTTCTATTGTCATTTAGTACTAAACTGATCCCCCTAAAATTCAGTCAGTTATGTGCCATGCGTGACACACGCTTGGGCGATCATGACTGATGAGTTTGAAATAAAGAATAACGTAGTCATGGAGATTTCAGTATTTCTAATACTGGAAATTATCCGTGTTACAGATGAGGGTCACGACACGAGATACATTCGAAAAGTTCTTCGAGCTATTAACATATTATTATTACAGAACAGTCAGTCAATTGTGTGCCATGCGTGATACACGCTTAGGCGATCATGTATCTTTCGATACATGCCTGACGAAGCAGTTTGTTTTCTCGCAGTAAGTTCCCATTTCTTTCTGCGGTGGACCAGTTGCCATCCAAGGAATGTATGGCAACTGGTCTACCGGTCTGTTCTGTTATCTACCCATAGCTGGTGGGAGGAGAAGAGTATTCATACATTTCCCAAGCTTATTAGAACGTAAGTGAACGTAATGGATCCGAATAGAATTCGAACTCGGCTCTCCGATTCCTTAATCCGAGCATCTATCCACCATGCCCCCGACAGTACTAATAGCTAAACTATAAATTAATAGAAAAATGAACGTGAGTAGAAAATGCAAAGTTGATGAATATAACTTTAGGTAAGCAAAAGCAAAATGAATAAATAAGACTGACCATTTCCAGGTTAGCTGTACAAAACAAAAACAAAAATACTAATACAGAGAAAACCGTAAACTATGGTACAAGTTAAAAGAAATAATAGTAGAACTAGATATATAACTTCAAATGAATATAATAACAATAATATATACAGGGTGATTGAAAAGTAACTCCCTATTGTATGTATAATGGGCGTCTTGGAAAATTTATACTAAGACGGGAGAGTCCATCATACATAAATCTCGGAGTTAATTTTCAATCACCTTGTATAATAAATGAAATAAAAGAAATAATAATTGCAAATTATATTAAATTACACTATTTACATTATTCGGACTATTGTTCTCATCTGTGTCGCCATATTCATTACAACGTTTCGGCCGTTGTACGCTCCGGCCTTCTTCAGGTTCTCATGGACACATGGCACAGTGGATAAAGGCGCTAGTTAGATCCAGTGACAGGACCCAAAGAGTGTGAGTTCAATACCCGGTTAAGGCAGTGGAGAACTTGGAGAGGGGAATTAACAGGAGATAACTGATAACTGACATCCATTAAACGTGGCACGTGGAACTAGAACAGTCTACCCCAGTGAGCGAAACAACGACATTCCAACCACATGAAAAAGGCCGGAGCGTACGACGGCTGAAACGTTGTAATAAATATGGCGACAAAGATGAGGACAATAGTCCGAATAATGTAAATAGTGTACATAATACCTCATCTCAGAAATACAGAGAGATGCTATATTAAATTATTATATTACTTTTATGCAATATTCGTGGTGAACCCAAATGTAAAACAAATTAAAATATGAAAAGAAAATCTATAAACAAAAAAGAATTCAAATTAAAATAAGGCACATTGCCTTTCGTTAAAACTTCTCTCTCTTCTCTCTCTCTCTCTCTCTCTCTCTCTCTCTCTACTTCTCTCTCAACTAATGATAAGGCAACTCTCAAATAAAAAAAAGAAGAAACGGCGGAAGTTTTCTGGTCCATGCATCTAGCCATTGTGACTAAAATCTGCCGAAATAAGCTCGGCCCCACGCATAACTTCCGCTATAAAAACAATGAAAAAGAAAGGAACGTTGTAAAATAAAGGAATTTTGGCCAGTCAAAAAACAAAACAAAAAACAACAAATAAACTTGTGTTAGCTGAAACCAAGTGTCGCGCCAGTAGTCTGGGAGACTTGCCAAAACGGATATAAACGTACAGTACAGAGGCAGAAGAGAAGTCGGCCTGATTCCAAAATAGTATCGTATGTCACACGCAGACATTGTTGTGTGCCAGACCAAGAATCAGCTTTTCTTTTCTAATATAGATTAGTTTCGAGTTCGAGCTTTTATTGACTGGACTATAATAGCAAGCAATTCAAGAGAGAATGTAAAGATTTTTATCTGGCAGACACGGGTCTTCGTAGAGGAGAAATAGCCAGATAGTCTAGAAGACCATTACGCCATTTAAAAATGCTGTTTGACGTGTTGGCTACTTAAAAAAATAAGTGTGTAAGGTTTCTTACGAGAATATTTTACAATACATGAATTAATGGCGGTGAAAGTGTACATGGGCAAAATAACAGACCATCGCAGTAATGAAAATTGGAAATCCGAAATTTTAAGGTTGCTTACACACTCGAGAAAACTTATTAAAGAAAACGCTCACTCCAGCATGTTTCGAACCTGCGTCTCCCTTTGTAAGAGAAACCGGCGCTTAATCTGGCGTGCTTTGAGCGACCGAAGAAATATAATGCTGTTTAAAATAAACGGAGCGCCTCCGGGTATCCATTAAAATAACGTTTAAAGTAACTGTTGTGAGACCGATATTTTCCTACATCATGGACTCTCCCAGTACTATATTATTATGTGAATGGTAGTATCATGGGAGTAGCACCAGTAATGCGCAGCCGCGTACGATACCAATATCGGACACCACTGGATAGTAAGCTCTGCTTACTCTTACACTATCCTTTGTAACTTTTCTGTTTAATATACCTTTCTTACCACTAACCCGTGTTCCGTGTTTTCCTTCCGTGGCCCCTACTTCGGGTCCACATGAGTAACACACACACACACACACACACACACACACACACACACACACACACACACACACACACACACACACACACATCTATCTATCTATCTATCTATCTATCTATCTATCTATATATATATATATATATATATATATATGTATATGTATATATGTATATATATATATATATAAATTGTATAAAAATGAAACTCAATTGTACCCCATTTTTATGGCCATTTCGATCGTCGGGATAAACTCCCTGGAGCTTGTCAATACTAAAACGTTTGCTATCAGGGTTGCATATAACCTTCCGGTCTGTGATCTCTATATTTTGGTCTATAAATGAAGCAATAATCAGATATATAACTAAATAAAATATTGAAGAAAACCATAAACATATGCATATTACAATATTTATTTAAGTATTACAACAAACATCAATAATAAAAAATATACGATTAAAGTATTGTTTATTTTCAGTCTAATTATATCCAGTTGCCTGGTTGCTGTGTTCCGTCGAGTATTCATTCTGAGTCTCCTTTCTCTTACTTCTGGAGTTTCAGATTGTCTGGCAGTTGCAGTCCGCTGAGTATCGATGTTCTGTCTCATTTCACTTTCTTCTTGGGTTTCAGATTGTCTCTCTTCTGAAGTCCGTTGAGCATTTAATGTAGGTCTTCTATCAGCTTCTTAGCTGCTGCAACCCATTGAACATTTAATGTACGTCTTCTTCCTACTCTTCTCGAGTTTCAGAATGTCTTGCCTTGCTGTCTGATGAGCCTCTAATCTTCGTCATAGATCCAGCTGTTCTTGACTTTGTTCCTTCTCTTCCTCAGCCGATCTCTTCCTCAGTTTTCTCTGCTATTTCTCTTTTCCCCCACTGGGATTGCTTACGTAGTTCAAAACGGAACTTTTTTGGGAGGCATTGCAGTATGGGTGTAATTATTATTTGCAATAGTCAGCTGGCGGAACAGACATCCGAAAGATGTAGAGCTGTTTAGGTTTGGTCATTATAGAATAAATGACTTCCTCAAGAATTCAAGTAAATTGTAAATTTGCATATTAGTGAAATTGTAATTATTGGATAGGTTGAAGTGATGTCCCCTTCGTTCAAAAGAGACAAAATTTATGGAAAAACTATATTAGGATCCATATTAATTGGATCATTATATAACATTGAAACAGTAGCTATTGTGTAGGTTTACAGGAAGCTAAATTTGAGGTCACAGCCAAATGTTTGGATGCAAAAAAGAAATGAATGTAAAAAGATGGTATGATTTAACAATTTTTTGAGACGGTTATCTGTGCCCACCTAGAACTACTCTTTTTTTTTAAAAATAAGTTATATGTGTGTGTATGTATGTGTCTGGGTGTGAGTATAGGATTTTATCGCCTATGGGGTGTGTATGTCGCCAAGAAATGTATACACTCTTCCGGTATATCTTCGGACGTTTGAAAATACGCATATTTTTCTCACTGAACCCCTCTTTAAATCTTCATTCTGTTAAATTTTAAAGCCCCCTCCATCTTTAGACCTCCCTGCCCCTCTCTCGTCTGTTACCCCTCTATATAGATCTCATGTCCTCCCACACTTTCATACATATACTCTTACTAATTTTTTCCTGGGGTTGTTTTTTCTGTTTACTTTTTGAATTTGTAGGTCTTATGAATTGGATCCTTTTTACGGTTCCAATGGAATAAATTATGACCATGGAATATTAGTGTTTAAATCTTTTTATTATATATATATATATATATATATATATATATATATATATATATATATATATATATACATACACGCACACACACATATATATATATATATATATATATATATATATATATATATATATGTATTTAAAAATAAGTTATATATATATATATATATACAGTGTATGCCATTAGGTGTCATACATAGAAGCACTTTCTAATTTTATAAGAATCTATCCAATGGTTGTGTTGCTTAGATTTTTAGGGGCTAAGCCCCCCCCACTCCACCCCTTCTGACTCATAGAGTACTTTGGGAGTTGGCTTCAAAATATATCAAGGTGAGTAAAACATAGCCCTAAGAAATCAATCATAAACGAAAATGACACTCAATTAATCAATTAATCATAGCTAAGAATCGGAAGCTCATGAAGGATTGAAATAAAGTTCATATATATATATATATATATATATATATTATTCCAGGATCATTTTCCAACTTACTCAAGATGATCATCGCACTCTCTAACCATCTAATATTCTGTCGTGGAGTAACAACGTGCCTCACACGTTTCACGTACGACTTCATTTTCAAGTCTTTTTTCACTGCTCTTTAAACTGTCATAGTTGAAACTTCTCTCTCATGTGTCGTATGTCTTATGGATTGAGTTGGATCTTTTCTAATTGATCTCTTTAGCTCTAAGTTGAAATGATGATCCCTCTTCCTGTTGTAACCAGTGATCCAGTTTTCATCTTTACTGTTCCCTATTTTTTAAACTTATTCACTGTTCTCTTGATGGCTCTTGAATGGACTTTGAAGATGGAAGCCAGAGTATGAATGTTGGTACAATCACAGAAGGCCTGAATGATTTTTTTCCTCTCACCATTTCTCAGCTGAGAAGACGGTGGGGGGGTGACACAAAACAACTTTAACCTTCTCTCTTTCTAGCTGAATAACTCAAAGGGCTTTTCAGTGGTTCCTACGTCAAATGATATCAAGATGGCTAAACGTCTTATCTGAAAACCTGGAAAAGGAATCTTAATTAGTTCAGTAGTTTTTTAGACACTGAATATTTTGTCGGATGGAAAATTATTCTGTAAGACGATCTGAACAATTTTGCTGTTACACCCTTTTCATATATATATTGGATTTCGATCCGGGCTTGAGGCATTCGGATGTCTAGTCGCATGGAGGAGCTGTGATACAGCGAAACAGTACTGTCTGCGAATGACATAATTTAGCTCTTGAAAATATATTTCAATTTAGCACTGTTGAGTGATAGGCTAATTCTATAAACAACAGCCATCTGCGTTAATGCAAAGCTCTTCAGTAAAATGAATTGGAGCACTCCGGTTGATTGGCATTTGATTACATTCGTAAAAACAATACGTTAGATTTAGCAGTTTCTCTCTGTCAAATGTAGATAGCTCAGTGGTAGAAATTCTGACTGACACTTGAGACATTCGGATGTCTAGTCGCACTGAGGAGCTGTGATACAGCGAAACAGTACTCTCTGAGAATGACATAATTATATATATATATATATATATATATATATATATATATATATATATATATATATATATATATTTGAGTTAGTGTCCCACTAATTTAAAAAATATTATGGCACAAAGGTCTCT
>OZ038492.1:88682280-88684780 GCA_964036315.1 Acanthosepion esculentum
CTTCCAATGACCGCATCGATTTTTTGACGAAGCGGCCTGTTTTCCCATCTCTTCTTAAAACTCATTTATCTGGGAACCGACGATATCTTTTTTTTTCTGCGAACTTCTTAACCTTGTGATAGAATTTACAACTCCATGGATCGACATGAACTGACAGAGCCTCCAAATAACGGATCTCTGAATAAAAAATGTCGTTAAAAACGAATGCAACAAGGGAAAAAAGAAATACAGTAGACTTTCGCTACCCTCACATCGGAAAAAAAAAAAAAAACGTTCTGTTTGCCATTCCACTGGCTTGTTAAATGCGACATACATTTAAGAAATATTGAAGAGTATGTAGGGTCGAGAAAATATTGCTCCTAAAAATTTTTCTTTTTTTCATTTAAGGCTTATCGATCTGGCAAATCAGAATTTGGTGCAAAGAAATAAGCACACACAAACGCACGGACACATACAGACATGTTTATTATTACTTAAAATGCAATTTGTTTAGTGGATTCCCGTATTTGAGTAAATGCTCTGTTTTATTTATGTTAAAGGTCTCCACTTTTCACACAAATGAACTCACCCAAGGTATACATATACTACTACCAGTGAATACCCGAAGAGTGAAGGAGTCGAGACGGAACGACAGAAGAGTAGTAGAGTTCAGTAGTAGTAGAGTAAGTCAAACACAGAGACGGCGGCAAGCGTCACAGTTAGCGAGCACGTAGACTCAGTAAGGAGTCATACCGCGATACTTCAATACCAAGACTGTATATATATTAGTGCTACTAACCCGCATTCCTGGATCTACTAACCCGTATTACCAGTTTGTATTATTACGTTAATACATTTATTTTCCTTATCCATTCCTGGCGTTTGTTATTTATTGATATCGGATTCATCCCGGAATCCACAACAATTTACAACAGTTTATTTACGTTTCGGCGGTTGTACGCTCCAGCCTTCTTCAGGTGATTTGAATTTCGAACTGAACACTTTATTTCCTCCACCGGGGTAGATTGTTCTAGTGCCACGTGCCATGCCTCTTCCGGATGTTTAAGTTATCCCCCTTTAACTCAACTCTCCACGTTCTTTTTTTCATCACTGCAGTAGCCAGGTATTAAACTCACAACTCTTTGGGTCAAGCTAGTGGATCCAACCAACACTTTTATCAACTGGCCAGTCAGCAAAAATAAAAATAAAAAAACGTCGTGAATGTGGCAATAAAGATTAAGACAACAGTCTGAACAATGTAAATAACAATGTAAAGTCTATAATTACAAAGTCTATTAAAAGTCTATAATTACAAATAACAATGTAAAAGTCTATAATTACAAAGTCTATTAAAAGTCTATAATTACAAATAACAATGTAAAGTCTATAATTACAAAGTCTATTAAAAGTCTATAATTACAAATAACAATGTAAAGTCTATAATTACAAAGTCTATTAAAAGTCTATAATTACAAATAACAATGTAAAAGTCTATAATTACAAAGTCTATTAAAAGTCTATAATTACAAATAACAATGTAAAGTCTATAATTACAAAGTCTATTAAAAGTCTATAATTACAAATAACAATGTAAAGTCTATAATTACAAAGTCTATTAAAAGTCTATAATTACAAATAACAATGTAAAGTCTATAATTACAAAGTCTATTAAAAGTCTATAATTACAAATAACAATGTAAAGTCTATAATTACAAAGTCTATTAAAAGTCTATAATTACAAATAACAATGTAAAGTCTATAATTACAAAGTCTATTAAAAGTCTATAATTACAAATAACAATGTAAAGTCTATAATTACAAAGTCTATTAAAAGTCTATAATTACAAATAACAATGTAAAGTCTATAATTACAAAGTCTATTAAAAGTCTATAATTACAAATAACAATGTAAAGTCTATAATTACAAAGTCTATTAAAAGTCTATAATTACAAATAACAATGTAAAAGTCTATAATTACAAAGTCTATTAAAAGTCTATAATTACAAATAACAATGTAAAGTCTATAATTACAAAGTCTATTAAAAGTCTATAATTACAAATAACAATGTAAAGTCTATAATTACAAAGTCTATTAAAAGTCTATAATTACAAATAACAATGTAAAGTCTATAATTACAAAGTCTATTAAAAGTCTATAATTACAAATAACAATGTAAAGTCTATAATTACAAAGTCTATTAAAAGTCTATAATTACAAATAACAATGTAAAGTCTATAATTACAAAGTCTATTAAAAGTCTATAATTACAAATAACAATGTAAAAGTCTATAATTACAAAGTCTATTAAAAGTCTATAATTACAAATAACAATGTAAAGTCTATAATTACAAAGTCTATTAAAAGTCTATAATTACAAATAACAATGTAAAGTCTATAATTACAAAGTCTATTAAAAGTCTATAATTACAAATAACAATGTAAAGTCTATAATTACAAAGTCTATTAAAAGTCTATAATTACAAATAACAATGTAAAAGTCTATAATTACAAAGTCTATT
>OZ038492.1:88687280-88947280 GCA_964036315.1 Acanthosepion esculentum
TACTATTATTAGAGATTATGTTTCCCGTTAACTCATTTTCCCCACTGCCGCTCTTGCATTCTACTGTTTTTCTCTGATGTAATATCTTACGATACTTCATCGCCGAAATGCTATTATTAGTGCCCGAGGAATTATTGATGACCTGGAGCATGTTGATATATATGTGCTCTCTGTGGGGCGTCCAATTGCTGCATAAGCATCATTACTAGGAGATATCGGGATGAGCGAGCAGAACATTAATTGCAGGGCTTGTTAGGGCATTGCACTTGTCATGGGGCTGGTCATGGCTTTGACCTCCCATTTTTTTTTTTTTTTTTTTAAGAACCGGCGATTCTTAAGTGTGATCCTTCCCATCAACTCTGATTCGGTATTGATGATTTGGAAGGACAGTAAGGTGAGTATCGCATTGATTCTATACTACTGTTTTTCTTTGATGTAATATCTTACGATACTCCATCTCTGAAATGCTATTATTAATGATAATGTTTCCCGTTTAACGTGTCCTCGGCGCAACTGTAACCGCGTTATTTTGTTTTCTCAATTACCACTCTCACGTTCTACTGTTTTTCTTTGATGTAAAATCTTCCGGCATTGCATCTTTGAAATGCTATTACAGTGTAACCCGGATATAAGAGAGTTGTCGGGACCGTAGAAGAAGTATCTTATATCCGGGTTTCTCTTATATCCGGATTTCTCTTATATCCGGGTTTGGTCTATTTTCTTTAGGTAAGTATGGCTCTAATTTGGGACCAGATAAAAAATCTCTCTTATATCCGGGTTTCTTTTATATCCGGGTCTCTTATATCCGGGTTACACTGTATTAATGATAATATTTCCCGTTTAACGTGTCCTCGGCGCAGCTGTAACTCCGTTATCTGTTTTTTCCCACTACCACTCTCACTTTTTACTGTTTTTCTTTGAATTAGTATCTTACGATACTTCATCTCTGAAATGCTGTTATTAGTTATTATACTTCTCGTTTAACATTAACCAAGTTATCTCGTCTCCCTTATCTTCTATTTCTATCTCTCGCTGTACTGTTCTTCTTTGATGTAATGTCTTACGATACTTTTGTTTTTAACTTTTTAACTGCTATTTTTACTGATTCCTTATCTCGCCTTAGGTGTCCTTTTCCGAAGCTGTAACCAATCTATCTCGTTTTCTCTTTCTCTCTCGCTGTGTTTTTTCTTGAATGATATATCTCCCGAAGACTTTATTTTGAACTGCCATTATTAGTGATTCAAAGAGTCCTCTACATAGTTTAAGTCCAATCTTGTTTCCCTAAACCGCACACACACACACACACACACACACACACACACACTCTCTCTCTCTCTCTCTCTCTCTTTCTTTCTCTCTCTTTCTTTCTCTCTCTCTCTCTTTCTCCCCCCCTTTCTGTAGTGTTTTTCTTTCATGGAATTTTTTACGATACTTTTGTTTTTAACTTTTTAACTGCTATTTTTACTGATTCCTTATCTCGCCTTAGGTGTCCTTTTCCGAAGCTGTAACCAATCTATCTCGTTTTCTCTTTCTCTCTCGCTGTGTTTTTTCTTGAATGATATATCTCCCGAAGACTTTATTTTGAACTGCCATTATTAGTGATTCAAAGAGTCCTCTACATAGTTTAAGTCCAATCTTGTTTCCCTAAACCGCACACACACACACACACACACACACACACACACACACACACACACTCTCTCTCTCTCTCTCTCTTTCTTTCTCTCTCTTTCTTTCTCTCTCTCTCTCTTTCTCCCTCCCTTTCTGTAGTGTTTTTCTTTCATGGAATTTTTTACGATACTTCTGTTTTGAATTGCTATCATTAGTCATTTCGTTTCTCGCTTGAGGTGTCCTCTGTGCAGCTATATCCAAATTATCACGTATCCCACATCCCTCAATCTCGTTGCATATTTTTTTGAAGTAATATTTCATGATACTTCTGTTTCCGAACGTTGGACAGTAGAACTCGTTTCGGGAAACAGCTACCCGACCCCGTTTTATGGGGTGGAGGAAGATTTTTGGCCGAGTCTACGGGCTCGGATGCCCCACATTAAATTCGGCCTTGTGCCACATCTGACCGTGCAGGGCCGGTTGGTAGATATCCTTGCTTCGGGAATTACTAGCTTGCTAACCGATTCCCTGCCTTTTACAATAAACCTCTCTTTCTTTCATCTATGCCCGTGTTGCTGTTCCTTTCACTTGAGTACCACTTGTGTCTGTTTGTAACCTCTTTAAGGATACAACAATGTTGAACCCTGAACAACTTCAGACATTTGAAATTAACCAGCAAAGAGAAAATTTCTGTTTTTTTTTTTTTTTAATTTTCTCTCTTAATTTTTATTTATCAAAACGGAATACGAAATAATAGAGAGAAAAATACTGTTTTTTATTTGGAGTGGGCAAATTTCAAGTTCAGCAGACGCTGACAGCCTCAAATCGAAAAATAACTTTATGGCCGTAGCATGTGATAAGGATGTGTATTACTTATTCTTCAAAATTCCAACGCACTTTTCCTTACACACGGGTTTGTTTTTCATTCCGACATGATGACGCCTACCATAAGGCGTAGTCTGAATATTTTTTCCACTCTGTCTCATTATCTCCAAACTCAATAATTCGAATATTGGAGTAGACTTTCTCCAAATTCAGTAGCTCTTCAGCTTCGCATATTCGCCCTGTCCAACAGAAAGAAGGAAAGCAAAGTCTCTGCTGTTCTCCAATCTTCTGCCCACTCGTCAACTACTTGTCTGTTTTTTATTCGCTTTTCTCTTGAGAGTCGTGTTTATACTTCAGATATTCCATCTCATGACCGACGCATGCATTCTTGTTCAGTTAAGTCGTTTTTTCCTTCGCCCCTACCCTGCGAACTCAGTACTTCTACACAGATAGGTTTTGAGGCCCGCAGGTCATTCCATTCTATTTTAGACACGTTTTAAAATGACTTCCCCCTTGTTGAAATATATTGTTCTTTTAGCATGAGAATAGTTTTAAGTATTTTAAGGCTTTTTTAAAAAAAATAAGGGCAATATACAGTGTAACCCGGATATAAGAGAAGCCCGGATATAAGAGCGATTTTCTCTGGTCCCAAATTAGAGCCTGTGTTAATGTATATATAATAGACCAAAACCCGGATATAAGAGAAAACCGGGTATAAGAGACTTATTCTCCGGTCCCGGCAACTCTCTTATATCCGGGTTACACTGTAGTATTTTAGTATTTTCTACTACAGTGTAACCCGTATATAAGAGACCCGGATATAAGAGAGATTTTCTCTGGTCCCAAATTAGAGCCATACTTACCTAAACAAAATAGGCCAAACCCGGATATAAGAGAAAACAGGATATAAGAGACTTCTTCTCCGGTCCCGACAACTCTCTTATATCCGGGTTACACTGTAATACTCATCTTAGGTTAAGAATTATGATGAGGTTATTCTTTTGATCAATATGCGTAATAATTGTACTAAATTTTGATAAGTGACAAGCTCACCTTCGAGAATGTGTAGTGGTGGTTGTTGTATTAGCATATTGGCTTATTTGCATACATAAATAAATACTCCATTTGTTTCTTTTAGACTTCCTGCATGATTAACTACTCTGTGAAGAAAATGGAAAACCTACTTCCTGTTCAGTTGTATTATGGTTATTCCCATGAAATAAAAACGTTTTCTTTAAGGATACAAAAATAGAAAGGGACGTAAGACAAGGATGCTTCTTTTCACCGGACTTATACAGGGAGCTAGAGATCTTGTCGAAATTTGTTATTGGTGGGTACAACCACAACGACCTAAGATTGTACTGATAGCGGACACGGAAAGAAAACTGCAGACACTTCTAGAAAAAATTGTGAAGGAGAGCGAGAATAAAAGACTAACCAACAGCATGCAAGAGGAACAGCCAATGATGCGAATTTCAAAGTGGATGTCTCAGCTTCACACAAGTACAGGAATTTAACTATTTAGGAAGTGTATTACCAGACAACGGAAAATGTGACAACTAACCCCACCCCCAAATGACTCACTAAAAATATTAGATTTTATTTGATTGATTCATTTTCTACAGCTCATCAATCCTTTTCAGGTATTTAAAGCCAGAAAATTCTTATTTTAGATTCTAAGAAATTTTTTGAAGATAATAATGATATAGTGATACAAGTCTTACTAATTAACCCATAACTGGGGGGAAGAGGTGGATTTGTACCTTTCTCAAGGGTATTTGTGCGTAAGTGAATATAACGAACCCAACGGGAAATGGAATTCGGTTGTTTGATTAACAATTCCAATACATTACACCACCCACACATGCAAGCTTGGTATTCCAAAACGGTCATTTATCTCGACTCGATGGATCCGGGTTCTTTCCCACACTGGTCAGTACTGGCGCCGGTCAACTGATGGTTGTCTGTTGACCGCTTCGTTTTTTCATCTACTCTGTCCCACGTTGTGATTGATTTATCACAGTGTAGTAAAGATCGAACATTCGTCCGCACTTAAGCGCTGAATCGAGTTGGCGGAACGGTGCTATGAAAACCAAACGACAAAGATACCGCCCCCCCCCCCCGCTGGTGAGAATGCAAAATATAATAAATCACGAAGAAAGACGCTGGGTTAATTTTTGATGGTTTTATATAACTGTCGATATACAAAATTAACCCTCCCCCGGAACCTAGTGACAAGGGAATCTCCTGTTTCAAAACTTGGAGTGGGCGAAACATTCACACGGCAATTCTCTTCGACAGTAGGACACGTGACTTCTTCCGGCGTCCCAAGCTCATTGCCTGGCTCGAGTGCCCTCGGGCCGCTTCTCGCTCAACTGCGAATGCTCAAAATCTTCGCCCCAGCACTCTCTTAGGCCTCAAGTAGCGTACGGTTTATATGCAGCTCGCATAACGCTGACCACACCTCCAGATTCATTAATATTCATTTTCCTCGACCTTGACAATATCCGACTCTTGATAACAGGTCGACTATTTAAAACGATATAACTTGTTTTTCATTCCTTTTTTACTTCACAATTATGGTTTACAAATTAATTTTTGCATATAATAATTTATTCCACATCAGCAAAGGATTCACTCTGCTTTTAGAAATCCTTCCTTTTCTCCAACCAATAATTTCTTGATAATTTCTTTTGTCCATTTTCAAAACAGTCACCAATTGTTTACATTTTCAAACGATCCAAATATTGTCTGCGACAATCGGCTGTTCTTATCAAACCAAAACAATTTCAAACCGGCTAAAGGAATTTATCCACATTTAACAAATAACTATGAAACCTTATTTTCCAAAACAACCGATTTCAAATCTCTTTGTTTTATATTTTGGCTTCTAAATCATGTTTTTTTATAATTATTTTCCCGACCTCATATCGCAATGTTTTCACTTCAATTATTTCCACATTGCAAGCCCTTCTAATACTTCAATTCTATCCGGGGTTCTCATATGAACCCTTTTCTTTATCCTACGTCACGTTCTTTCCAACTACAACCAGTGACACTTAAATAGTGTCACAAACTAGGTACTGACCAGAATCGTCGTTGCTTAAATTCGGTGAACGAAAAGTATTAAAAAAAGGAGATTTTTATTAGAAAAAATGAAAAGATATTGAAAAAGAAAAGATATTATAGAATATGAATCCTTCTATCAATATCAATCCAGTGAATGCTAGTCACTTATACAAACAATCAGAGTTATATTTAAGATTTCTGCGATACATAATGGGGAAAAAGGGCTTGGAGAATTTGACACTCACAGGAGATATTGATGACAAGAAGGAAACTGTGAGTAATATAATCCTGACACTTGTCCTTTCCTACTCTAATACAACTTCACGCAGCAACCTTGAGTGGCTCTTGGGCCTTGTATTGGGTGAACATTAAAAGATGGTATTTATTATTTCTTTAAAAAAATATTCTAGAGCTAGTATTCATATAAAATAGACATTTTATCGTAACCTAATTATATATAATAATGGATGATATATAATATAGGTGAACAACGTTATAATTTGTATTTAGATACATTGTATTTATTTTCAATTTTTCTAGTTGAATTGTTCTATTATAACAGATCATTCCATCTTAAATAAATGTCATAATAGATCATTCCATCTTAAATAAATGTCATAATAGATCATTCCATCTTAAATAAATGTCATAATAGATCATTCCATCTTACATAAATGTCATAATAGATCATTCCATCTTAAATAAATGTCGTAATAGATCATTCCATCTTAAATAAATGTCATAATAGATCATTCCATCTTAAATAAATGTCGTAATAGATCATTCCATCTTAAATAAATGTCATAATAGATCATCCCATCTTAAATAAATGTCATAATAGATCATTCCATCTTAAATAAATGTCGTAATAGATCATTCCATCTTAAATAAATGTCATAATAGATCATTCCATCTTAAATAAATGTCGTAATAGATCATTCCATCTTAAATAAATGTCATAATAGATCATCCCATCTTAAATAAATGTCATAATAGATCATTCCATCTTAAATAAATGTCGTAATAGATCATTCCATCTTAAATAAATGTCATAATAGATCATTCCATCTTAAATAAATGTCGTAATAGATCATTCCATCTTAAATAAATGTCATAATAGATCATCCCATCTTAAATAAATGTCATAATAGATCATTCCATCTTAAATAAATGTCATAATAGATCATTCCATCTTAAATAAATGTCATAATAGATCATTCCATCTTACATAAATCAACAATGTTTTGCGGCAATTTTTAACATCAACTTGAGATTTTTTTCTTGTTAAAAAATTGAATAATTTTAACAGATTCAAAATTATCGATAAAAAATAGTGAATTTAAGAAAATTGTTTTACGAGGTTGAACATGAGTAAACCAAATTAACAGATTTGGACAAAACCAAACCAGAATGTCGTCAAAATCCGCAATTTGTTTTCATCCTTTAATAGACAGTTGTGTTTAGTTTAATTTGTAACGTATATAAATGTAGGTAGAAAAAAAACACATGTTGATAAGGTAGCGAGAATCACAAAGCACAACCCGTGGGTTGGGGTTAGTACGCGCCGGCCCTGAGTACCGGGATATTTCTACACCCACTATGCATTGTAACCGTTGGAGACTTTGCAGAAATTATTAACACCTATGTATGACGGAGTATCCCCCCGCCCTCTTATCCATTAGGCAGCCGGTTTGATACCAAATGTGATACACTTCGCTGTTTGTGGAATTCTTCTGGTTTTCGTTTGGCTTGTTTCGCGCTAGACAAGTGACAGGAATTTAGGAATTGGTAATCACACAGAAATGTGTTTCTACAGAAGAATGCTGAGAATAACATGGACAGAACACGTGGGCAACGACGAAGTCCTGGGGACAATGGGAACAAAAAAAAAAAGAAAAAAAGAGACACTTATATTTAACACCAGGAAGAGACAGCTGAAAGTTCTGGGACACAGAGTGAGGAAAGAAGTCCATGAAATTTGATACTCACAGGACAGATTGAAGGTAGAAGAGTCAGAGGAAAGCAACGTACAACCTACTTCGCGATTTTGAATGAATGGATGCAAGTGTAGGGTTTGAAAGAGATGAAAATTAATAGCTACAAAGAACAGGAAATCGTGGAAAGGCATGATCACTAACGTTCTGAAGCGACACGGCACATAGAAGAAGAAGAAGAAGAAGAAGAAGAAGAAGAAGAAGAAGAAGAAGAAGAAGAAGAAGAAGAAGAAGAAGAAGAAGAAGAGGAGGGAGGAGGAGAAGAAGAAGAAGAAGAAGAAGAAGAAGAAGAAGAAGAAGAAGAAGAAGAAGAAGAAGAAGAAGAAGAAGAATGTTTGCTCGCAAAGCCGCTTCGAGCAAAAATTCTGACAAAAAGTAGTAGCGATGGACTGCTTGTTTACTAAGCAATTTTTGAAACAAAAGAATTTAATTCCCATAAAAATGACAAAATTAATGTCAAACTCGCATAAAAATGATGAAAATAATAAAATAAAACGAGAATATTAATCTGTCGGAGCGTACATCTTAGATCGGTAGAGTTGGCAATATTTTTTTTACATCGAAATTCACCCTTTACAAGGCCCGGGGACCACTCGAGGTAGAGGGTTACGTTTGAGAGCCATTCGTGTGTATAGGAGTGGAAGATAACAGTTAACCCTAGCCTTGAACAGGTTATGATTGTAGTGATCCGAAAAACAATCTGTTGGGAGTCGAATAAACAGGACAGTGGTTTGCGGGAAGAAGCTGTTCGAGTGGAACTTAATTCGCACCGATGGTATATGGAGGGAATGTGGGTGGTTTGCTACTATGTAAGTGGCATGGTGTGTTCTTGCTGTGAAGGTTTGCCTCGGCGGGGACCAGGGAATCTAGTTCGTCCGAGCACTTTCCGTGGAAGTAGCGGTAAAGCATCGAGAGGGCTTGCCACATCCCGCCCGTGGAGAATAATTCGTCACCCACAAGAGCTCGGGATGCTTTTGAACTCTGTTAAGGCTGGAGAGTGTGGTCTGAGCACCATCCGCCCATATATGTCAACAGTACTCCATTTTTGGCCTGATCTGTCTCTTGTAAAGATAGAGGCTAGCAGGAGGTATCAAGTATTTACTGGAATGGTATAAAGAGCCGACCATTTTATCTGCATCCTTAGCAGTGGATACGAGTTCCACTTCAGGTCGGGTGTGAGTTTGAGCCCCAACAGTCTTTCAAGGCACGGTACTTCCTCGAGAGGACCTTCATTCATCCTGATTGGTGGTAGTTCTGGGTCAGATCGGCGATGATGGAATGTAACTAGCATGGTCTTCAAGGTATTAAATGTAACCATCCAGTTTTTACCCCATTGGCTAGTTTGTGCAAGATTGGGAGAGAGATTAGTCACCGATCTCTGGCCATCGAAAGATTTAGAGGTGCGCTTGTATATAGTCGTATCATCGGCATAGATATTTACAAATGATCTGAGTATATTCATTAAGCAGTATATATACACCTTAGTATAAATACACCTCTTATAGTCACTAGCATCAAATATAATCCAGCGAGGTGTTGCCAGTTGAGGTGTAACGTTATGCGAGCGTGGGTCAGTAGGTCAAGTCGATTTTGGAACCGTGGTATTGCATTCAATTTGAAAGTTGGGGTTTGACATGATAAATAACGACACAAAATTTTTTTTTTCAAAATCATTACCGATTATTGCTAAAGCAAATTTAAAGATTACATTTAGGTTCAAAATCGTAGCATTGGAATTTCATTCCGGTGATCAGTGAAAGCCTTATAAAATTTATAATTTACTGAAGCTTTACAAATTGTATATAGACAAGATGCATAGCACAAGAACATTATTACTAAATCATCGTACTGTCAAATAAGATCTTCATTTACTTCAAAGGGGAATTATACTGAACAATTTAGTCGTAATATGATGTCATGTTATACTCTGTAATAGTTTTAGTGTGATTTTCAATAAACAATGCAAATTTAAAATATTTTACATTATTCGGACTATTGTCCTCATCTTTGTTGCTATATTTATCACAACGTTTCGGCCGTTATACGCTCCGGCCTACTTCAGATGGTTGGAATGTCAAACTGAACCCTTTATTTCGCTCACTGGGGTAGACTGTTCTAGTTCCACGTGCCATGTTTAATGGATGTCAGTTATCAGTTATCTCTTGTTAATTCCCCTCCCCAAGTTCTCCACCGCCTTAACCAGGTATTGAACTCACACTCTTTGGGTCCTGTCACTGGATCTAACTATCGCCTTTGTCCATTGTGCCATGTGTCTTCAAGGACACATGGTACAGTGGATAAAGGCGTTAGTGTGAGCTCCATACCTAGTTAAGGCGGTGGAGAACTTGGGGAGGGGAATTAACAAGAGATAACTGATAAGTGACATCCATTAAACATGGCACGTGGAACTAGAACAGTCTACCCCAGTGAGCGAAATAAAGGGTTCAGTTCGACATTCCGACCATCTGAAGAAGGCCGGAGCGTACAACGGCCGAAACGTTGTGATAAATATGGCAACAAAGATGAAGACAATAGTCCGAATAATGTAAATAGTGTACATAATACCTCATCTCAGAAATATAGACAGATACTGAAAGGCTGAAACGTTGTAATAAATATGGTGACAAAGATGAGGACAATAGTCCGAATAATGTAAATAGTGTACATAATACCTCATCTCAGAAATATAGACAGATACTGAAAGGCCGAAATGTTGTAATAAATATGGCGACAAAGATGAGGACAATAGTCCGAATAATGAAAATAGTGTACATAATACCTCATCTCAGAAATATAGCCAGATACTTAAAACAATTTATCTTATAATTTGTGTCCAGCAGTATTATGGTTTATATACACTTTTATATATTTTTAGTTTTATTAATTATGATCTAACAAATGATCTAACATATCTTATTCATTAAGTAGTATTTTTTGTAATCTCCTACAATTTTTTACAAAATTTTTACTCATCGATTACAGTAAAAAAAAATTAATATTTTTCTTGTGGTGATTCATAATTAGAATTCTGGTTTGATAAATTTTCCATTCAATTTATCTAATAGAAAGATGTCAACTTTAGTTGGATCGTGAAATAGTAAAATAATCAGCGGAAGTTAGGTATATCGGTACATTTTCTGGACGATCTTTAAAACCAAATACTCAAAAATTGGAAAAGGCCATGAATCAACTTTTTGCTTTCAGTACTTACCACATCAAACCCCAATTTTAAGGCCGACTGCATTGTTGCTAAATAAAGTGAAAATTCAACCTGCCCTTGTGGGTCAGTTTGTTAGTTCATTCATCTTATCTGTGGCTAGTTGTCGGATGTGATTCTCTAGTGGTTTAATGTAGTGTGCCCGCCAGGAGGTGATTATCGCAGAATAACCCCTGTTCATTCAATTAGGCCGCAGTTTTCTTAATCCCGAAAGGTAGAAAAACTATGGATTGAAGAATAAACGTTCTTGTAAAATCTATCAACATTTCGCTACAATAGGCTGTCAAAGGTTACAATCGTTCTGGTTGATTTCTACTAACATTCTTGAGACAATGAAAGTCGTTAATAGCAAGGGTAGACGCTTGTCTGTGTGTCGGAGATTCCTGCAGCTTGCAAAGGGAACAGACGAGAGAAACAGAGTACACTCTGGGCGCAAAGAAAAACTTCGAGGTGCTAACTGCTCAAGCGACTGTGGGCCCTGACTTATATATATAGACATTTGTCCAGGCAAATGACATTGATGGATATTATCTTCCCACAAAGACACTCTTGTTAGGAAAGGAGATGGTCCGTCCAAAAGTATCTTTGAACAGATTCTGGGCCCAAGAATTTAGGTAAGAATCAATATAATTTAATAGGGTAGGTCGTTGAATAAAGTTCCCAGGATTTTGCAGAATTTTGGCGAAACACATTAATGATGTCACCACAAATTCTTTGAGGTTGTGAAGCTGGTTAGGAAGGATTCAGTTGTATTGAATTTACTAAATCTGATTAGGTTTATTTTCGCTGCATTGTCGATTCGTTTTTACGGCTTATCAACCTTTTGCAGGTTATTTAAAGCCAGAAAATATTTTAGAGAGTAAGAATTTTTTTAGATAATAATAGTTTAGTGATACGAGTTTTACTAATTAACCCATAGCTGTGGGGAGATGAGTTGGATTACTACCTTTTCCAAAGGTATTTGCGCGTGAGTGAGTATAAAGAACCTGACTGGAATTGAAACTCGGTTCTCCGAGCAAGAGGATACTCCGGGTGATCTATACTCTTTTTCACTGGGTGAGTGGGGAAATGATGTAAGTGGTGCTATTTTGTGTCTGACGACACCGAACGACACTGGTCACAGCGAAGGCTGAAAAGAACCGAAGATCAAAGCAAACCAGCCCTAGAAGTAGGGAGGCCGAGGATAAGAAAAAAAAAGAAGATGCGACTAGCGAAGTAAAAGCCCCCCTATCCTCCACCGATCAGACGTCTCCATGACTGACGTGCTGGCTTGCTTCATTAAGGAACCCGGATGCAGGAGGAATCTTGACCTTTAAAATTCTTCCAGCTGTCTCCGCCTTAACGTGTCTTTTGGATCTTATACCAAAATCTTAAACAAAGACAATTGAAAACTGTCAGAATTACACACCCACGGGGTCTTCTGACCAGTTGTTTTTCGTTCTCGGCGAGTCTTTGCATTCTGTAATAACCGGTGATTGAAACACGTCACTGAGCGGCAAGGACTTTAGCGATACACATCAGCAACCCTGGAATACACGCTGTAAAGAGGGGTAGGTGTCCTGCTTAAATAGCTCTTTCTCATCAGTTTGATGAATTTCAATAATTTGATAATGCATCACAGCTACTGGCAAATCATATCAACTAAATCCTGGTTTTGGTCAACTTCTGAATCACCGAAACCAGATGGTCCCTATCATCTTACTACATCAGTCTTTTTTTTTTTTAGGTCATACGTCTTTAGTAAGAAATAACTTATGTCTGGAGAGTTAGCATTTGAAAAAATATTCAATATTGTTGCATTTTATTTTCTCCAGACTTATAAATCCTGTCAAAAAATTATCCCGAAATAATCCCACGTACAAAAGTTCCATACTCGCTCAAGGTTCAGTTTTTTTTAATCCGATTTACCCCAAGCAAGGTGTTAAAGCCACTATGAAACAAGGGGTTATTTGGTGTGGAAGAATTAGAAAGTAGAAATATTATTATGGAGTGAGAGCAATAGAAGAGTAATCAGGAGGAGAGTAGATAACGATTGACATTGCATTTAAATTTGTGACGATTAAAATTAAATGGAAAGCACGGAGCCGGAAGAGAGTTCCACAAGCAAGAAGTTCGAGAAAAGAAACTGATAGCATAGAACTTATGTTTACATCTAGCCAACTGAACTGTAAATTGATGAAACCACATCGCTAGTCTAGTACTGCGATTAAATTCATAAAGCCTAGTTACCATAGCGAAAAGCGATATTTATTTCCGTTTCAATACAGATAATGTGGCACAAGGCCAAAAATGAGGAATGGGGAAAAAAGGACAGTCTTCTTTTGTCTTAATATTAAACTTAGCTAGCCATAAACACTGACCCAAACATACAACAATATTCCTAACACTAAAACAACGCATTCTTACTTACCTTTCTTGCTATAGCGAAGAAGTCATCCGAACAATTACCATGAAAGTATTTATAGAAAAGTCACAGAGTAGCAACTTCACGGCGCTGGGAAAGCGACTGAATCCGAGACGCCAGGCCAGGGACAATAATATTGCTGATTCTTCTTTGGATTTTATCAAGAATCTCTAAATATATAGCACCCGAAGTGTACCACCACAGTGCATTTTATAGCTTTAAAACCACCTTTTTTTACTTTGATATTTTGTCTAAATTCATTATTTCTTATTTTCATGAATGTTCTCATTAACGAATATAGCTTTCCTCACAGCCGCAAGCCACCTAAAGAGAATATCATGCACTCTACGGGGCTCGTAACTTCCACTTATAAGCATAAGTTTATAAATTGTTTTTAACCTCTACATGTCGTACACGAGCAACTGTTTCATAATCCCTCTCCACTCAACACATGCACGAGGAACTGTTGTCCCATACTTAGAGCCACGCCGCTCAAACCGGTCCGAGAAGATACCATAGAGACTGAATGTGATACTGGATAGTTATAAACTATCGGGGGTCAGGAGACTCTGCGTAGAAGATAGTTCTATTCTAGCGCTAAGACCATTAGAAGTCACTAACTCGGGTTGAGTCAGTGTTTTGAGAGACGTATCTTCTTCTTTCCTTGATGTTTCTTGGTGTTTGATGTCCCTTGAGGTTTCTTGGTGTTTGATGTTCCTTGGTGTTTGAAGTTCCTTGATGTTACTTGGTGTTTAATGTTCCTCGATGTTTCTTGGTGTTTGATGTTTCTTGGTGTTTGATGTTCCTTGGTGTTTGAAGTTCCTTGATGTTACTTGGTGTTTAATGTATCTTGATGTTTCTTGGTGTTTGATGTTACTTGATATTTCTTGATATGTGTTTTGCAGATGCCGACGAAAAAAAAACTTTTTTCCTCAAAATTTAATTTTGCAGTACAAGATATGGCAACACTATATTTCGTATTGATATTTGCGATTTATTTTCTCCCATCATTATTTTAGAGAAGAATATGTATTACCACTTTGGTTCACTTGCATACATAAAAATACTCTTTTTGCTTGGTTTAGGCTTCTTGACCAAAAGCAGGCACCCACTTCCTGTTTAGTTATATTAATCATCTGAAATCATCTGTTATTAGTAATGGTTAGTCTAGAGGTTTAATTAATTGTTACTTTTATCAAACAAATACTTCTCAGAAAAGGATGTGGAACAAAGAATTGGAACTGAACACGAAACATTTGGAACGCTAATCAAACGCGCCTTCAACAACAAAGATCTGAACTTAACGAAAAATTGTGGCCTGTAATGCCGTTGTCATTTCAACTTTGTTATATGGTTGCGAAACTTGTATTTTATATCGTCTCGACATCCAAAAATTAGAACGTTTCACCAGCAAAAGCTTCGTTCAATCTTGAACATCAAATATTAGGTCATCCCATAAGTTCTGTCCGAATTTTAACTTTTTGTTAAAATGAACGAAATTTAAAGAGTATTTTATAATGTCTAATGGAGCTGAACATTATTTTTATGTTTAGATGCATTTAAACTGATCAAATTTTATTTCAGAGAACAATAAAATTAAATTTTGTTTGATTAAAACCCTGCTAACATGGAAGTACCCAAGAATCATTTGAGGCACATAATGCTTTATGAGTTCAAGAAAGGAAACTCAGCAGCCGAAGCGGCTAGAAACATTCACTCAGTTTATAGAGAGGAATGTGTGAATGAAAGAACTTGCAGAAGATGTTTTGCAAAATTCAGAGGTGGAGATTTCACCCTTAAAGATGAAGATCGAACCGGACGTCCTGTTGAGTTTGATGAAAAACTTCTTGAAGCAGCCCTTGAAGAAAATCCTGCTTTATCAGTTGAGGAATTGGCAGTGGTTCTCAGTTCAAACCATGCAACTGTTCATCGTCATCTTCAACAACTTGGAAAAGTTCCTAAAATTGGGAAATGGATGCCTCATGAATTGTCTGAAAACAACCTCAAATCCCGAGTTGACATCTGCTCTTCTCTCCATTCTCGCCAACTTGTTTCACATTTTGTGGATAGACTTGTGACTGGCGACGAAAAATGGATCCTTTATCGAAATGTTAAGCGTCGTAGACAGTGGCTTAGTAATGGGGAAGGACCCCAGCCACAACAGAGATAGGAACTTCATGGGCAAAAGGTTCTTCTTTCAATCTGGTGGGATTGCCAAGGAATAATCCACTTTGAATTCTTACCACCTAATGCAACAATTAATGCTCAAATATACTGTCAGCAATTAGAGCGTTTGAACCAAGATTTGGGGAAAAAAGACCTGCTCTAGTGAATCGAAAACGGGTGATGTTTCATCAGGACAATGCGCGACCACACACAGCAAGAATCACGTCACAAAAGATCGAAGAACTTGGTTGGGAGAAAATTCCTCATCCACCTTATTCTCCCGACCTTGCTCCTTCAGACTACCATTTGTTTCGTAGCTTACAGAATCATTTGGAAGAAACAGCTTTTGTAACACAGGAAGAGGTTAAAACTGACATTTGTGAGTTCTTCGAATCAAAGCCAAAAGAATTTTACAGTAATGGAATTAGTAAGCTTGTTAATAGATGGAAGGAAGTCATAGATAATCAGGGAAAATACATTGTTGATTGAATCTGTAATTAAATGTAACATTTGGTCACTTGTTTCAAAATTCAAAATTCGGACAGAACTTATGGGATGACCTGATAGAATTACGATGTGACCGACACCAAAGTCTTGGAAAGAACCAACAGTCAGAATTTCGAATCGCTGATTATTAAACAACGTCTTCGATGGTCAGGACATGTAGCAAGATTGAAAGAGTTAAGGTTTCCACGTCAAGTCTTATTCACTGAGTTTACTCCAGGGAAACGACTACAGAGATGCTCTGCTCAAAGATACAAAGAGCAACTCAAAACAACACTGAAAGTCCCTGGACTTGAGCCTAAATCGTTTGAAACACATACACGAGACCATACAATATTGCTAACCATTACACCACGTCGAAAGGAATTTTTAAAACGTAGTTTAGATGCGGCACAAGGCCGAAAGTATGGAGCGCCCACTGAGGATCGTAATCATGACTCACTCGTAACTGATCTAGCAAGACAAGCGTTCACACCGTTACACCACATCGAAGTGCCCAAATGACTTTCTAAGCGTAGCTTAGAAGTGGCACAAGACTGAAAGTTTTGAGCAACCAGTGAGGATCGAACTCACTACTCAGTGGTAATTCATCTAGCAAGACAAGCTTGCTAACCATTAGACCTCATCGAAGTGCCCTGTGTGAACTCCTTATGAACGATTATGGAATACTTCAATTTGGGAAGAATTATTTATCAACTTTTTTTTAACCATTTCACCGAAACAAAGGCAATAAAGCCCATATGATCCAAGGTGGGTTTTACCGAATGTGAGAGAATATGAGAAAAAGAAAATATTATTAAGGAGTGAGAACGGTAAAAGAACAAGAAATAAGAAGACAGGAGATAACGGTTGTCATTGCATATACAGTGTAACTCGGATATAAGAGAGTTGTCGGGACCGGAGAATAAGTCTCCTATATCCGGGTTTCTCTTATATCCGGGTTTGGTCTATTATATATACATTAACACAGGCTCTAATTTGTGACCAGATAAAATCTCTCTTATATTCGGGTTTCTCTTATATCCGGGTTTCTTATATCCGGGTTACACAGTAATTATTTGATGATCAAAGTTGACTAAAAAGCAAGAATCCGGAAGTGAATTCCACAAGCGAGAAGTGCGAGAAACGAAAATGTTAGCATAGAACTTACAGTTACATCTAGCTAATTCAAATCTAAGGTAATGAGACCTTGCTGCCAATCTGGTACTGCGCTTAAATTCATAAAGTCTAGGTACCAAAGAGGAATGCCCATCAGAACAACTAACATGAAAATATTTATAGAAAAGGCACAGAGAAGTTACGAAACGGCAGTTGGAAAGTGAGTGAAGCCGAGATGCCAGGTCAGGACCAATAACATTTCAGATTCTTTTATTTTCTTGTGTGTAATCAAATAAGTTTCGGACATTATATGCTGTGTACTATTCTGCACTGTGACACGTCTAATCTCTAAGGCCTGTGGGTAAAAAGAGAAGAAAGAAGTTGACACGTTTGTGTCGTTTTCTAAAACACTGCTTTAGCAACGCCATCCAGCGGTTGTTCTTTGGAAGTCAGTGGACTCTTTAATAAAAACCTGTTTGAATAAATTTGTGTTGCCTAAGGATATATAGGGTGTACCAAAAATATACTCACTTTTTGACTTCGTCGTCAGTTTGAATATTTATTATATAAATGTGCATTTAAATTCATTTAATAGTTAATTTAAACCGTTAATCTCCTTTGTAAGTCAATAAACATTAATAGTTGTACAGTTTAATAATTTATTTTGATTGCAAGTCAGTAAACACTGCCTTTATTATCATTTAAATAGCGAGTACATATTTGGGGGACTCTCTATGATACAGGGTGTCCATAAAGTTCGTGTGCACTTTTAAAAATTTATAACTTTATTTGTATTTGCGATAGAAATAATCTGTAAAAAATGTTATAAAGTTTAATGTACCTAGTTTTAAGTATAGCTAAAATAACTAATGTGATTTCAGGCATTACTGTAAATCTCTTGGCAAATGTTTTCCGTGAACTGCAAAATCGTATTACCCTTTGTATTGCTAATGATGGAGGACATGTGGAAACTTAAATAAAATTTCAATAAAACCTTAAAAAATAGAGATTTACTTCTTTCTAATCCTTTTTCCAAATTATTTCTATTGCAAATATAATTTTTTTAAAGTGCTCACGAACTTTATGGACACCCTGTATATATATATATATATATATATATATATATATATATATATATATATATATATATATAATCAAATAAATATAAATAAAAGTACATGCGAGTCTTCACATGCAAACATATATATATATATATATATATATTGCATTTATTTTTGGATAAATTTATGTTGTCTTTGTTGGAAAGATGTTTACTTAATATGAATTTGTTGTGTAGTGATATAGATCTATTGATGTTACTACTGGACCTTCTGCCTCACGTTATGAGCTGCTATCCACGGGCCAAAGCATCACTGCGGACCTGTATCCGCAGCAGTTGGGATGTGTGTAACAGAAACTGAAGCAGAAGCAGCTAGTATTGGTTAATCGCAAGGGTGTACTGCTTTTTCATGACACTGCCAGGTCTCATGTGGCGCGGGTGGCCAAGGTTAAGATACGACGACTTGGCTGGAAGACATAGTGTCTTCCATCTTACTCCATGGACTTTGCGCCAAGATATACCACCTCTTCTGTTCCCTGAACAACCACCTCCGTAGGAAATCCTTTGCAAATAAGGCAAACTTGCGGGAGGCACTCACATGCAAAACACCCGATTATTACCACCAGCGCGTTGCGTAGTTGGATGTAGGTTGGTTAAAGGTTCTGGATGCTGAGGGGTATTGCTTTGAGGACTAACAGTATGCCAAATTTACTATATACCTTTTTTCTAATAAATCAAAAAAGGAATGGACTTTTTTGATTAATTTGCTTATATTAGGTTGTCCAGAAAGTTTTGACTCACTTAGGAAGCGGAAAGAAAACAATAAATTTCGATCTCTGTCTGGTGGAATTTCCAAGGAGTACTGCATTGCGATTTGTTCCACACGGTCTCGCCATTAATGCCTAAACTGTACTGCCAGTAGCTACGCCGCATGTACGACAAACTAAAGAAGGTGTATGTTGCTTTGTTTAATCGAGGTCGGGCGTTGTTTCAGGAAGAAAATGCGAGGCCACAAACTGTCAGGCTGAGTAAGGAGAAGTTCAAACAGATGGACGGTGTTCAGAATATTCCACATTCACCATACAGCTCCGATGCTGCTCCGAGTGACTATGGCCTGTTCCGCTCAATGGCACATTTCCTCCGCGATCAGCGATTCAACACTTTTAATGAAGTGAAGGAAGCTTGTTGACATTTTTTTAATCAATGCCAGCGGACTGGTATGTGGGACATATTCGAATGCTGGCTGATCGCTGGCAGAAGATCGTCGAGAATGAGGGACTTTATTTTAAAGTATAATTGTTTGTGTTGCTCCATAAAACTTTGCTGTTTTCTTTCCGCTCCCTCAGTGAGTCAGGACATTCTGGCCAACTCTCTCTCTCTCTCTCTCTCTCTCTCTCTATATATATATATATATATATATATATATATATATATACTTATACACTTCATAGTAACCATAAACGCTTGTCAATGCTATGCTATTGTATAATTATTTTTATTATGTCGAGTTTTCAATAGCCAAGAAATCTTGAAAGAACTTTAGGTAGTCTTTAGATCTTTAGATAGCCTATAGATATTTGTATCTGCAGGAAAATAGTTTAATTTTATATTGGAAGATGTTTGTCTCCCGTTCGTAAGTTTGGCTTAAAGCCACAAATGATGTTTAATCATTGATGAACCAACTCATTATAGCAATCTGAGAGACTACCTTTTTAAACTATATAACACCGACACTCCGATTTAACAAGGAACTTATATACCTAACAAGAGACAAGAGCCTAAACCTTGGTGACGGCCGCTTGCTAAGACCAGGAATTGAGTATTGCTGCGATATCTGGGCTGGAGATGCCCAGTCCTCACTTGCCTCTTTCAATAAAATTCAAATGAATTATTTTTCAACCTAGAATTCTTTTCTCCACAGAGGAAACAACGCGAGACTCTAGCTGCTTATCGCTATTTCTATGGCAAGTGTTCTGACGAGTTAAAATCCCCAGACCCACAATTGGGATTCGTCATGACACGAACACAAGGGTGAATTATTTCCATTCCCTTCGTATTCTATTAGTAAGAAGTAATTTCAAAACGGACAGCTTCTACTCAAGAATTTTCTGGGATAAGCAGTTATCATTACCTACGTTATTTACAATAGTATTAATGTCTTCATCTTTGTTGATATACCGTCTCCATTTCTGGGATAGACAGTTATCATTATCTACGTTATTTACAGTAGGCCTAATGTCCTCATCTTTGTTGTTATACCGTCTGCATTTCTGGGAGAAGCAGTTATCATTATCTACATTATTTACAGGAGGATTAATGTGCGCATCTTTGGTTGTTATTCTGGAATGAGGAGTTGTCATTATTTACATTATGTAAAGAAAGCGGAGTCGCGATCCGAGCTCAAATTCGTTTACTTTCGCGCAAATACCCTTATAAATACATGGATGTGTCTCTTCTCCCACACACCCTCTAGCAATGCGTCAATCATTGGGGGAAAACTGGGCTCTTACCTTGGATGGCAACAAGTCTAAGAGAGGGAAAACCTGATTTCCAAAACTACAAAATTAAAATCACATATCAGTGCCTCTAGTATTTATGTTCACACAAACATGTTTATGCACAAAAGCTGAGTATCATCTACCATGTATTCAATTGTGAAAGCAGAATAACATATTGTTGAGATGTTGAGTGTTTCCACGTGAGTATATGGTAATAACGAACAAACACAGTCGTAGGGAAAAATACTGGTATATTCAGAGAGGTATTTACATCAGAGAGATTAGTAGTAAAACGAACGTAGGTTAGTAGTAACAATAAGTAATAGTAATAAAGTCCAATCGAGAAACGGAAGTGTAACTGATCACTACAGAAGTCTCACTCTGCACTGCACTACACTGCTACACTCCTCACAGTCTCTAGAACTACTGTTATATTTATAATAATAGGATCAGTCTATTGTGGTTGTGAAGCTTGGTGCCCCCCACCTAAAATTGTTTTTTCGATGTGAAAAGAAATTTTTTTTTCTTCTTCAATATTTTTTCTTTTCGATCCATAATGAATTGTTTAGTCGCTTTTCGCTTTCTCCCAGATCTGCGCTGTTTTTGTTCTGTCTGAGGCACTTGTAGGTAATATAGTTCGAATAATTCTTCTTCTACTTGTGGAGTTTCTTCCGATTCTTCGGTACTCCGTTTCTGATCTGATTTTCCTTGCAAACATTAGCTCCGCAGGTGATAAACTTGATGGGGCAGATTTATTTGGGGTAATGCGGTAAACTTGCAAGAATAACTGTAATGCCTTTCTAGTCGGTGTACCCGTTGCTTTCCTAAGAGCCCTTTTTAGGGTATCGACAAACGTTTCGACTAGTCCGTTGCTGCGTGGATGATACGGAGGAATCTTCACGTGATCCACCTGGAAATTCTGGCAGAATTCTGTGAATTCATTGCTTGTGAATTGGGTACCATTGTCACTAACTATAGTATCTACCACTCCAAACCTTGCAAATAATTCATGTAATTTATTTATTGTATTTTGTGATGTTGGCCTCTTCATTTGAAAAACTTCGGGCCATTTACTGTAGCTGTCAGCTACGACCAAATAATGCCATCCGTCAATTGGACCCGCAAAATCAATATGAATCCTTGACCATGGTCTGTCGGTTTTTGGCCATGGCTTCTGTAGAATTTGTGGTGATTTTGAAGCCAAAATGCAGCCTTTACATCTGCTGACCATAGACGTGATGTCGTTGTTCATACCTGGCCAGTAGACGTATGCTCTCATGAGGCTCTTCATTCTATTTATGCCCGGGTGACCTGCATGAAAGTCTTTCAGTATCCTTTTTTGGAGTGTACTAGGGATTACTACCCTTTCACTGTATATTAGAACATTATCACATAGAGAGAATGTTTCTTTTTGGCTAGTTTGTCTTTTATTTCAATGATGTATTTGTCATTTACTGCCTCTATTTTGATGTCCTTAAGCGATACAGGTAACTCTCGAATTGTGTTTGCCAAATTTTCTTCAACTTCGTCCTCTTCTCTGAGGGATGCAATTACCGTATCCTCTAAAGGTTCTGTTGCTTTCGGAATGAGTCTTGATAGACCATCTGCGTGACCAATTTTGTGCGTGGACAAATATTCTATATTAAAATTATAGTTTAACAAAATTGTCGCCCACCTAAGTAATCTATTTGCGGTGTATGTTGGCAGGCCCTTCTTAGAACCGAATATCGTTACCAGAGGCTTGTGGTCTGTCTGCAGCGTAAAATATCGTCCATGTATGTAACGATGGAACTTTGTTACGGCGAAAATAATTGCCAATGTTTCTTTTTCTATTTGAGAATAATTCCGTTCAGCAGGTAGTAACGATCTGCTTGCATGAGCGATCGGTCGAACTTTACCATCCTTCCACTTGTGCAATATGCACGCTCCTACACCATGAGTACTGGCATCGCTTGCCACGATGATATCTAGTTTTGGATTAAAATGTACTAGAAATAGATCTGATGTTAGTTTTTCTTTTATTTTCTTGAATGCTTGCTCGCAGTCTTTTTGTTTATAACCACGGTTTTTCTTTTTTAGTAGATCGTTAAGGGGAGCTCGTAGAATGTGGAGGTCTGGGATAAAATCCTGGTAATATGATACCAAGCCTAAGAAACTTTGTAGAGATTTAATATCCATTGGCTCAGGCATATCCTTTATTGCTGCTGCTCGATTTTTGTCTGGCTTTTTTCCCATCTTTATTCACAATATGTCCCAGATACTTGATTTCTTCCAGGAGAAAATCGCATTTGTTTTCTTTTACTTTAAAACCATAGCTTCTTAATCTTTCAAAAACTTTGCGTAAATGGTGTTTGTGTTCATTCACTGATTCACTTTTCACGAGTATATCGTCGAGATATGCTATCGTGTAGTCTAAATCGGATAACATAGTGTCCATGATTTGTTGGAATATTGCGGGTGCTGACTTCACTCCAAACGGTAAACGTTCGTATCTGAACAAGCCTTTATGCGTGTTAATGCATAACAACTTTGCGCTTTCCTTATCCATGGGTACTTGCAAGTATGCCTCGCTAAGGTCAATTTTAGAAAATATTTTTCCGCCATTTAATTTTGCGAATACTTCTTCGGGACTTGGTAGTGGGGAGTGATACTCTTCTATTGCGTCGTTTAAACCGGTTGAAAAATCGGCGCAGACGCGAATTTCGCCCGACTTCTTCTTTACGTAGGCAGCTGGAGCTGCCCAGTCGCTGTATTCAGTTTTCGAAATCACACCAATTCTCGTTAGTCTTTCGAGTTCTTGGTCAATTTTTTCTAATGCTGCAAAAGGAATACTCCGCTTTTTCTTAAAAATTGGTTGAACATTTTTCTTCAGCTGTATTTTTGCTGATGCTTTCGTACAACGTCCAAGTCCTTCAGCGAAAACTTCGGGGAATTCTCTTTTCAATTCTGTTTGCAAATCTTTTATATTATTTTTGCTTTCAGTAATGTTATTACAAAAAGAACTAATGGGCACGTCCCATAGATTGAACTTAGTGATTGCGTCAGTCCCAAACAGGTTGTTCATGTTTTTCATCACGAAAATTTTCTGTTTTATTGTTTTGTTGTTAAAATTAATATTCACCCATATTTCACCTACAAAATTAATCCTTTTTCCCGTTACCGTCCTGGCTATTTTGTTGGACTTTAATAGAGTTGGTTTTCTTAGATTTTTCCATGTTTGTGTGTTAACAATAGAAATGTCAGATCCTGAATCCAGTTGCATTTTAACCTTCTTGTTGTACATTTTTACATGTAAATATTTCCGAATATTTCGGTCTTGGTCTTCATCTGACTTAGTAACTTTTACTCGATTACTGTTTAATTTTCTACACTTGGACATTTTATGTCCTACTTTCTTGCAATTTCTGCAAGCTTTATTTTTATATGGACAGTCATTATACCAGTGCCACTGGCCGCATCCATAACATGCACTCGGAGGTTTTTTTTTCTTATATTCTCTGTTCCTTCTTGTAGTAGGATACCACTTCCGTTCAGGCGATGGAGAACGGAAACGCGTCTTTCTATTTACTTTGTTCACATTTGCGATAGCAGTTTCTTCAATTTTCTCTGAATCTTGCTAAATGCTTACGCATTGTTGACACTACTCTGCTAGCTTTTGTAACGTCGTGTTTTGCTCATTTTCGAGCTTTGCTAAAATGTGTCTTCGCATTTCACTGTCTTTCTTAGACACTAAGCCTAGCACGAATATTAGACACTTAAAGTTGTCCGCCGATAATTCGGACAAGCGAAAATCGTCACACGTCTTATTTACGATTGACGCAAAAGTTGTGTAGTCTTCCTGCTCGCTTTTTTGAATATTAAGGCATTTCCACCTTTTGTGAAATAATGATAATCTGGGGTTGAAGAGTTCCTTTAATAATTCAATCGCTTCGTTGAATTTTAAATCTCTTGTTTTTTTTAGGTAAGATAAAATCTGTAAACTTATTATGCTCCGCCGTTCCCAGTTTTCGTAATAATAATCTTATTTTTTTCTCATCTGACCATGTTTGGCAATCGACTTCATAAAAGTCCTGATATCTGTGATAATATCTTTCGAAAGTCTTTTCTTCTTCTGGGTTATAGGTAAAACTTTCGATCGTCGACCATATTGTGTCTTGAGAAAAAATATTTTCATCCGAGTTTTTCTGCTTAGACAGTATAGCTTTGTGTATAAGTTCAGTCATTGCTAACTGTTTCATTTCATTTTCTTCTTGGATTTTATTTTGTTTTTCCTGTAAATTAAGTAGTTCCTTCTGAATTTTAAGTTGTTCCTTCTGAAAACGTTCTTCACTCTCCTGTTGTCTCTGAATCTGACACTTAATGAGTTCCAGCATAGTTGATTGAAATTGCTCCATGATTATTTATGTGTAGAGAAGAAAAAGAAAACGAAATTATGTGTGTTTTTTTTTTCTTCTGAAGGGGGGCAAAAATAAATTAACAAATTCTCTGGCACGACAAAATTTTTTCTTTTTTTTATATGTTCCAATAGATAAATAAGTTAATATCTAACTTACAGTTTTTTTTTTCTTTTGTCGATAAAGTTTTCAATCCTTTGCTTTGAAAAAACGCTTGAACTCTTTGAATTTTCCCGTGTTGAAATCGTTTCTCTTCGCTATTGCGATATTTATTTTTCAACGTAAGTCACTGTTGGGATCAATAAGACATCCTTCGTTGCCACTGTTGAGATCAATAAGACATCCTTCGTTGTCACTGTTGAGATCAATAAAACATCCTTCGTCGCCACTGTTGAGATGTTGAGTGTTTCCACGTGAGTATATGGTAATAACGAACAAACACAGTCGAAGGGAAAAATACTGGTATATTCAGAGAGGTATTTACATCAGAGAAATTAGTAGTAGAACGAACATAGGTTAGTAGTAACAATAAGTAATAGTAATAAAGTCCAACGGTATCTTCCGGTCGAGAAACGGAAGTGTAACTGATTACTACAGAAGTCTCACTCTGCACTGCACTACACTGCTACACTACGGTATTCAGTGTTCCTCTGAGCCAAAGCAGAGAGTTCGACAGGGGCAGCGCACAGTCAGAGACTGCGTACACTGCTACACTACGGTATTTAACAACCCTCCCACGTGGGTCGAATGTGGCACAAGGCCGGTTTAATGTGGGCTTACCGAGCCCGTAGGCTCGGCCAAAAATATGCCCATTTACAACCCGTATAAACGGGTTCAGGGACTGTCTACCTCCCCGGACGACACTTTGCCCTGCGGCAAAGCCTCGTCCGGGTTCCTCTCTGCCAAAGCAGAGAGTTCGACAGGAGCAGCGCACAGTCAGAGACTGCGTACACTGCTACACTACTCGCAGTCTCTAGAACTACTGTTCTATTTATAATAATAGGATCAGTCTATTGTGGTTGTGAAGGTGGGTGCGCCCCAACACATATATTTTTGTTACTTCAATGCCCCAAGAAAATTAAATTTCGGCATTAAATGACCCATGAATATGTTGATATGCCGTTAAACAAACGAAGCAAATTAATCAATTGCTAATGCTTCAATTTGGACCATTTGAATAGACATTGCCTGCTGTAGGCTCCCAATGGATTGCCTCACAAACTAATTCGAAAATGTAGGGACTAATATTTGTGGGTTGTTGTTCTAGCGATGGAGATTTTTTTTCCGCAGTAGGTTGTCATTTCTTTCTGCGGTAGACCAGGTTCCATCAAAGGCTATAGAACTTGGTCTGTACTGAAGTTTTCCCATAGTTTGAAGGAGAAGAAGAGGATTCATACCTTTACCAGGGGTATTAGCACGTGGATAAAGGCGTTGGTTAGATCAGGTGACAAGATCCAAAGAGTCTGATTTCAATACCCGGTTAAGGCAGTGGAGAATTTGGAGAGGGGAATTAACAGGAGATAGCTGATAACTGACATCCATTAAACATGCCACGTGGAATTAGAACAGTCTACCCCAGTAAGCGAAATTAAAGTTTCAGTTCGACATTCCAACCACACGAAGAAGGCCGGAGCGCACAACGACCGTAACGTTGTAATAAATATGGCGACAAAGATGAGGACAATAGTCCGAATAATGTAAATAGTGTACATAATATCTCATCTCAGAAATATAGGCAGATACTGAAAGGCCGAAACGTTGTAATAAATATGGCGACAAAGATGAGGACAATAGTCCGAATAATGTAAATAGTGTACATAATATCTCATCTCAGAAATATAGACAGATACTGAAAGGCCGAAACGTTGTAATAAATATGGCGACAAAGATGAGGACAATAGTCCAAATAATGTAAATAGTGTACATAATATCTCATCTCAGAAATATAGGCAGGTAATTTATTAGATTGAAATTAAAATAAAAGCTTCAAGAAAGATATTTAATTTTTAAAACTTCATTTTAAACCCTAGGTATCGTTTTTTTAAGGTACATAGCCAAATGCTTGAGGTCACACTCTGGATCTAATAATCAGTCAGATCCATGCCTTCTTTGCTTTAATTAACTCTTAGTAAGTTAAGATATTTTTAGTGCACAGCGTCGAATTTTTAGAGAGTGATTTTAAATCTTAGGTATTAAGTTTCTGTGGAGGTACCTGGTTTTATATAATTCTGGTCCTAATAATTTTCAACTAACGAATAACCCTCATATTTTGGAGTATACACTAACTTTCTTTATGATGGATAGCAGGTCATTCACATCGAAGTGTTTGAATGGTTCCTCATGCCACTAACGCTACAGTATTGCTGAGAGACAGAGGAAAAGGAAATTAGGGAAAGAAAAAAGAGAGAGAGAGATAAAGAGAGGGAGACGAAGAAAGAAAATGTACAGAGTTGCAGTGAATGTTTCCTTTTTTTTAGAGAGAAATATTGTTTAAAGTTTGAGTTTCGAAGACAACTATTAAATTAGTGTCAAAGTGTGATAATTACCGTTTATAGGTAGCTAGTTGGCAATAGTATCACAGCATACAGTTTAGTTTAATCAAATTCAACAGTTTGGTCGAGACTTTCAAGCCGTGGACGCGATCAAGTTATCAATCTAGAATGCTGTGATAAAAGGCAAAAGCAACAATAACACGAGAGGAAGTCATTTTAATAATATAAATGAAGAGTATCGTGTGTAAGAATGTTGCAATAAAAGTAACAATAGCGTATAGCCAAACTAGTTATAAAATAATAGTAATAATGAAGTGCATATTATCCCAGAGTGTATTGACTCACTTTGGTGTTAAAAAGCTGAAATAAAATGAAGAAAATTGGTAATAAAATAATAATAGTAATAATTCACAGTTTCATAATATAAAAAAATACAAATAGGATGAAGTGAAAACTAGTAATATAGGAATATGAACAATGCGTCAACCCAGAGTGTTGTGATAGAGAAGCAAAGATAATAAAATGTAAAAAAAACTCGTGATAAAATACTAGTAATAAAACAGAGTGCGTCCTCACTGTGTCGTTCTACACCAGGAGTCACAATTTTTTTTTTTTACAAAGGGACAAATAATCAAGAGAATGTAGAGAGCGGGCGGATAACCATTTTGTTCAATACAGTACACTGAATATACAAAAAAGGAAAGGCAAGAAATATATTTATTTATCATCAAAGAAAGTTACATAAAAATGCGACATTCGCAATAAAATACTTATATCACACCCAAAGAGTAAATATCCGAATCTCACAAACTAAGGGACAGATAATCAAGAGAATGAAGAGAGCAGGCGGATAACCATTTTGTTCAATTCAATACACTGAATATACAAAAAAGGAAAGGCAAGAAATATATTTATTTATCATCAAAGAAAGTTACATAAAAATGCGACATTCGCAATAAAATACTTATATCACACCCAATGAGTAAATATCCGAATCTCACAAACTAAGGGACAGATAATCAAGAGAATGAAGAGAGCAGGCGGATAACCATTTTGTTCAATTCAATACACTGAATATACAAAAAAGGAAAGGCAAGAAATATATTTATTTATCATCAAAGAAAGTTACATAAGAATGCGACATTCGCAATAAAATACTTATATCACACCCAATGAGTAAATATCCGAATCTCACAAACTAAGGGACAGATAATCAAGAGAATGAAGAGAGCAGGCGGATAACCATTTTGTTCAATTCAATACACTGAATATACAAAAAAGGAAAGGCAAGAAATATATTTATTTATCATCAAAGAAAGTTACATAAGAATGCGACATTCGCAATAAAATACTTATATCACACCCAATGAGTAAATATCCGAATCTCACAAACTAAGGGACAGATAATCAAGAGAATGAAGAGAGCAGGCGGATAACCATTTTGTTCAATTCAATACACTGAATATACAAAAAAGGAAAGGCAAGAAATATATTTATTTATCATCAAAGAAAGTTACATAAGAATGCGACATTCGCAATAAAATACTTATATCACACCCAATGAGTAAATATCCGAATCTCACAAACTAAGGGACAGATAATCAAGAGAATGAAGAGAGCAGGCGGATAACCATTTTGTTCAATTCAATACACTGAATATACAAAAAAGGAAAGGCAAGAAATATATTTATTTATCATCAAAGAAAGTTACATAAGAATGCGACATTCGCAATAAAATACTTATATCACACCCAATGAGTAAATATCCGAATCTCACAAACTAAGGGACAGATAATCAAGAGAATGAAGAGAGCAGGCGGATAACCATTTTGTTCAATTCAATACACTGAATATACAAAAAAGGAAAGGCAAGAAATATATTTATTTATCATCAAAGAAAGTTACATAAAAATGCGACATTCGCAATAAAATACTTATATCACACCCAATGAGTAAATATCCGAATCTCACAAACTAAGGGACAGATAATCAAGAGAATGAAGAGAGCAGGCGGATAACCATTTTGTTCAATTCAATACACTGAATATACAAAAAAGGAAAGGCAAGAAATATATTTATTTATCATCAAAGAAAGTTACATAAGAATGCGACATTCGCAATAAAATACTTATATCACACCCAATGAGTAAATATCCGAATCTCACAAACTAAGGGACAGATAATCAAGAGAATGAAGAGAGCAGGCGGATAACCATTTTGTTCAATTCAATACACTGAATATACAAAAAAGGAAAGGCAAGAAATATATTTATTTATCATCAAAGAAAGTTACATAAGAATGCGACATTCGCAATAAAATACTTATATCACACCCAATGAGTAAATATCCGAATCTCACAAACTAAGGGACAGATAATCAAGAGAATGAAGAGAGCAGGCGGATAACCATTTTGTTCAATTCAATACACTGAATATACAAAAAAGGAAAGGCAAGAAATATATTTATTTATCATCAAAGAAAGTTACATAAGAATGCGACATTCGCAATAAAATACTTATATCACACCCAATGAGTAAATATCCGAATCTCACAAACTAAGGGACAGATAATCAAGAGAATGAAGAGAGCAGGCGGATAACCATTTTGTTCAATTCAATACACTGAATATACAAAAAAGGAAAGGCAAGAAATAAATTTATTTATCATCAAAGAAAGTTACATAAGAATGCGACATTCGCAATAAAATACTTATATCACACCCAATGAGTAAATATCCGAATCTCACAAACTAAGGGACAGATAATCAAGAGAATGAAGAGAGCAGGCGGATAACCATTTTGTTCAATTCAATACACTGAATATACAAAAAAGGAAAGGCAAGAAATATATTTATTTATCATCAAAGAAAGTTACATAAGAATGCGACATTCGCAATAAAATACTTATATCACACCCAATGAGTAAATATCCGAATCTCACAAACTAAGGGACAGATAATCAAGAGAATGAAGAGAGCAGGCGGATAACCATTTTGTTCAATTCAATACACTGAATATACAAAAAAGGAAAGGCAAGAAATATATTTATTTATCATCAAAGAAAGTTACATAAGAATGCGACATTCGCAATAAAATACTTATATCACACCCAATGAGTAAATATCCGAATCTCACAAACTAAGGGACAGATAATCAAGAGAATGAAGAGAGCAGGCGGATAACCATTTTGTTCAATTCAATACACTGACTATACAAAAAAGGAAAGGCAAGAAATATATTTATTTATCATCAAAGAAAGTTACATAAAAATGCGACATTCGCAATAAAATACTTATATCACACCCAATGAGTAAATATTCGAATCTCACAAACTAAGGGACAGATAATCAAGAGAATGAAGAGAGCAGGCGGATAACCATTTTGTTCAATTCAATACACTGAATATACAAAAAAGGAAAGGCAAGAAATATATTTATTTATCATCAAAGAAAGTTACATAAGAATGCGACATTCGCAATAAAATACTTATATCACACCCAATGAGTAAATATCCGAATCTCACAAACTAAGGGACAGATAATCAAGAGAATGAAGAGAGCAGGCGGATAACCATTTTGTTCAATTCAATACACTGAATATACAAAAAAGGAAAGGCAAGAAATATATTTATTTATCATCAAAGAAAGTTACATAAGAATGCGACATTCGCAATAAAATACTTATATCACACCCAATGAGTAAATATCCGAATCTCACAAACTAAGGGACAGATAATCAAGAGAATGAAGAGAGCAGGCGGATAACCATTTTGTTCAATTCAATACACTGAATATACAAAAAAGGAAAGGCAAGAAATATATTTATTTATCATCAAAGAAAGTTACATAAGAATGCGACATTCGCAATAAAATACTTATATCACACCCAATGAGTAAATATCCGAATCTCACAAACTAAGGGACAGATAATCAAGAGAATGAAGAGAGCAGGCGGATAACCATTTTGTTCAATTCAATACACTGAATATACAAAAAAGGAAAGGCAAGAAATATATTTATTTATCATCAAAGAAAGTTACATAAGAATGCGACATTCGCAATAAAATACTTATATCACACCCAATGAGTAAATATCCGAATCTCACAAACTAAGGGACAGATAATCAAGAGAATGAAGAGAGCAGGCGGATAACCATTTTGTTCAATTCAATACACTGAATATACAAAAAAGGAAAGGCAAGAAATATATTTATTTATCATCAAAGAAAGTTACATAAGAATGCGACATTCGCAATAAAATACTTATATCACACCCAATGAGTAAATATCCGAATCTCACAAACTAAGGGACAGATAATCAAGAGAATGAAGAGAGCAGGCGGATAACCATTTTGTTCAATTCAATACACTGACTATACAAAAAAGGAAAGGCAAGAAATATATTTATTTATCATCAAAGAAAGTTACATAAAAATGCGACATTCGCAATAAAATACTTATATCACACCCAATGAGTAAATATCCGAATCTCACAAACTAAGGGACAGATAATCAAGAGAATGAAGAGAGCAGGCGGATAACCATTTTGTTCAATACAGTACACTGAATATACAAAAAAGGAAAGGCAAGAAATATATTTATTTATCATCAAAGAAAGTTACATAAGAATGCGACATTCGCAATAAAATACTTATATCACACCCAACGAGTAAATATCCGAATCTCACAAACTAAGGGACAGATAATCAAGAGAATGAAGAGAGCAGGCGGATAACCATTTTGTTCAATTCAATACACTGAATATACAAAAAAGGAAAGGCAAGAAATATATTTATTTATCATCAAAGAAAGTTACATAAGAATGCGACATTCGCAATAAAATACTTATATCACACCCAATGAGTAAATATCCGAATCTCACAAACTAAGGGACAGATAATCAAGAGAATGAAGAGAGCAGGCGGATAACCATTTTGTTCAATACAGTACACTGAATATACAAAAAAGGAAAGGCAAGAAATATATTTATTTATCATCAAAGAAAGTTACATAAGAATGCGACATTCGCAATAAAATACTTATATCACACCCAATGAGTAAATATCCGAATCTCACAAACTAAGGGACAGATAATCAAGAGAATGAAGAGAGCAGGCGGATAACCATTTTGTTCAATTCAATACACTGAATATACAAAAAAGGAAAGGCAAGAAATATATTTATTTATCATCAAAGAAAGTTACATAAGAATGCGACATTCGCAATAAAATACTTATATCACACCCAATGAGTAAATATCCGAATCTCACAAACTAAGGAACAGATAATCAAGAGAATGAAGAGAGCAGGCGGATAACCATTTTGTTCAATTCAATACACTGAATATACAAAAAAGGAAAGGCAAGAAATATATTTATTTATCATCAAAGAAAGTTACATAAGAATGCGACATTCGCAATAAAATACTTATATCACACCCAATGAGTACATATCCGAATCTCACAAACTAAGGGACAGATAATCAAGAGAATGAAGAGAGCAGGCGGATAACCATTTTGTTCAATTCAATACACTGAATATACAAAAAAGGAAAGGCAAGAAATATATTTATTTATCATCAAAGAAAGTTACATAAGAATGCGACATTCGCAATAAAATACTTATATCACACCCAATGAGTAAATATCCGAATCTCACAAACTAAGGGACAGATAATCAAGAGAATGAAGAGAGCAGGCGGATAACCATTTTGTTCAATTCAATACACTGAATATACAAAAAAGGAAAGGCAAGAAATATATTTATTTATCATCAAAGAAAGTTACATAAGAATGCGACATTCGCAATAAAATACTTATATCACACCCAATGAGTACATATCCGAATCTCACAAACTAAGGGACAGATAATCAAGAGAATGAAGAGAGCAGGCGGATAACCATTTTGTTCAATTCAATACACTGAATATACAAAAAAGGAAAGGCAAGAAATATATTTATTTATCATCAAAGAAAGTTACATAAGAATGCGACATTCGCAATAAAATACTTATATCACACCCAATGAGTAAATATCCGAATCTCACAAACTAAGGGACAGATAATCAAGAGAATGAAGAGAGCAGGCGGATAACCATTTTGTTCAATTCAATACACTGAATATACAAAAAAGGAAAGGCAAGAAATATATTTATTTATCATCAAAGAAAGTTACATAAGAATGCGACATTCGCAATAAAATACTTATATCACACCCAATGAGTAAATATCCGAATCTCACAAACTAAGGGACAGATAATCAAGAGAATGAAGAGAGCAGGCGGATAACCATTTTGTTCAATTCAATACACTGAATATACAAAAAAGGAAAGGCAAGAAATATATTTATTTATCATCAAAGAAAGTTACATAAGAATGCGACATTCGCAATAAAATACTTATATCACACCCAATGAGTAAATATCCGAATCTCACAAACTAAGGGACAGATAATCAAGAGAATGAAGAGAGCAGGCGGATAACCATTTTGTTCAATTCAATACACTGAATATACAAAAAAGGAAAGGCAAGAAATATATTTATTTATCATCAAAGAAAGTTACATAAGAATGCGACATTCGCAATAAAATACTTATATCACACCCAATGAGTAAATATCCGAATCTCACAAACTAAGGGACAGATAATCAAGAGAATGAAGAGAGCAGGCGGATAACCATTTTGTTCAATTCAATACACTGAATATACAAAAAAGGAAAGGCAAGAAATATATTTATTTATCATCAAAGAAAGTTACATAAGAATGCGACATTCGCAATAAAATACTTATATCACACCCAATGAGTAAATATCCGAATCTCACAAACTAAGGGACAGATAATCAAGAGAATGAAGAGAGCAGGCGGATAACCATTTTGTTCAATTCAATACACTGACTATACAAAAAAGGAAAGGCAAGAAATATATTTATTTATCATCAAAGAAAGTTACATAAAAATGCGACATTCGCAATAAAATACTTATATCACACCCAATGAGTAAATATCCGAATCTCACAAACTAAGGGACAGATAATCAAGAGAATGAAGAGAGCAGGCGGATAACCATTTTGTTCAATACAGTACACTGAATATACAAAAAAGGAAAGGCAAGAAATATATTTATTTATCATCAAAGAAAGTTACATAAGAATGCGACATTCGCAATAAAATACTTATATCACACCCAATGAGTAAATATCCGAATCTCACAAACTAAGGGACAGATAATCAAGAGAATGAAGAGAGCAGGCGGATAACCATTTTGTTCAATTCAATACACTGAATATACAAAAAAGGAAAGGCAAGAAATATATTTATTTATCATCAAAGAAAGTTACATAAGAATGCGACATTCGCAATAAAATACTTATATCACACCCAATGAGTAAATATCCGAATCTCACAAACTAAGGGACAGATAATCAAGAGAATGAAGAGAGCAGGCGGATAACCATTTTATTCAATTCAATACACTGAATATACAAAAAAGGAAAGGCAAGAAATATATTTATTTATCATCAAAGAAAGTTACATAAGAATGCGACATTCGCAATAAAATACTTATATCACACCCAATGAGTAAATATCCGAATCTCACAAACTAAGGGACAGATAATCAAGAGAATGAAGAGAGCAGGCGGATAACCATTTTGTTCAATACAGTACACTGAATATACAAAAAAGGAAAGGCAAGAAATATATTTATTTATCATCAAAGAAAGTTACATAAGAATGCGACATTCGCAATAAAATACTTATATCACACCCAACGAGTAAATATCCGAATCTCACAAACTAAGGGACAGATAATCAAGAGAATGAAGAGAGTAGGCGGATAACCATTTTGTTCAATTCAATACACTGAATATACAAAAAAGGAAAGGCAAGAAATATATTTATTTATCATCAAAGAAAGTTACATAAAAATGCGACATTCGCAATAAAATACTTATATCACACCCAATGAGTAAATATCCGAATCTCACAAACTAAGGGAGAGATAATCAAGAGAATGAAGAGAGCAGGCGGATAACCATTTTGTTCAATTCAATACACTGAATATACAAAAAAGGAAAGGCAAGAAATATATTTATTTATCATGAAAGAAAGTTACATAAAAATGCGACATTCGCAATAAAATACTTATATCACACCCAATGAGTAAATATCCGAATCTCACAAACTAAGGGACAGATAATCAAGAGAATGAAGAGAGCAGGCGGATAACCATTTTGTTCAATTCAATACACTGAATAGACAAAAAAGGAAAGGCAAGAAATATATTTATTTATCATCAAAGAAAGTTATATAAAAATGCGACATTCGCAATAAAATACTTATATCACACCCAACGAGTAAATATCCGAATCTCACAAACTAAGGGACAGATAATCAAGAGAATGAAGAGAGCAGGCGGATAACCATTTTGTTCAATTCAATACACTGAATATACAAAAAAGGAAAGGCAAGAAATATATTTATTTATCATCAAAGAAAGTTACATAAAAATGCGACATTCGCAATAAAATACTTATATCACACCCAACGAGTAAATATCCGAATCTCACAAACTAAGGGACAGATAATCAAGAGAATGAAGAGAGCAGGCGGATAACCATTTTGTTCAATTCAATACACAGAATATACAAAAAAGGAAAGGCAAGAAATATATTTATTTATCATCAAAGAAAGTTACATAAAAATGCGACATTCGCAATAAAATACTTATATCACACCCAATGAGTAAATATCCGAATCTCACAAACTAAGGGAGAGATAATCAAGAGAATGAAGAGAGCAGGCGGATAACCACTTTGTTCAATTCAATACACTGAATATACAAAAAAGGAAAGGCAAGAAATATATTTATTTATCATCAAAGAAAGTTACATAAAAATGCGACATTCGCAATAAAACACTTATATCACACCCAATGAGTACATAACCGAATCTCACAAACTAAGGGACAGATAATCAAGAGAATGAAGAGAGCAGGCGGATAACTATTTTGTTCAATTCAATACACTGAATATACAAAAAAGGAAAGGCAAGAAATATATTTATTTATCATCAAAGAAAGTTACATAAAAATGCGACATTCGCAATAAAATACTTATATCACACCCAACGAGTAAATATCCGAATCTCACAAACTAAGGGACAGATAATCAAGAGAATGAAGAGAGCAGGCGGATAACCATTTTGTTCAATTCAATACACTGAATATACAAAAAAGGAAAGGCAAGAAATATATTTATTTATCATCAAAGAAAGTTACATAAAAATGCGACATTCGCAATGAAATACTTATATCACACCCAACGAGTAAATATCCGAATCTCACAAACTAAGGGACAGATAATCAAGAGAATGAAGAGAGCAGGCGGATAACCATTTTGTTCAATTCAATACACTGAATATACAAAAAAGGAAAGGCAAGAAATATATTTATTTATCATCAAAGAAAGTTACATAAAAATGCGACATTCGCAATAAAATACTTATATCACACCCAACGAGTAAATATCCGAATCTCACAAACTAAGGGACAGATAATCAAGAGAATGAAGAGAGCAGGCGGATAACCATTTTGTTCAATTCAATACACTGAATATACAAAAAAGGAAAGGCAAGGAATATATTTATTTATCATCAAAGAAAGTTACATAAAAATGCGACATTCGCAATAAAATACTTATATCACACCCAACGAGTAAATATCCGAATCTCACAAACTAAGGGACAGATAATCAAGAGAATGAAGAGAGCAGGCGGATAACCATTTTGTTCAATTCAATACACTGAATATACAAAAAAGGAAAGGCAAGAAATATATTTATTTATCATCAAAGAAAGTTACATAAGAATGCGACATTCGCAATAAAATACTTATATCACACCCAATGAGTAAATATCCGAATCTCACAAACTAAGGGACAGATAATCAAGAGAATGAAGAGAGCAGGCGGATAACCATTTTGTTCAATTCAATACACTGAATATACAAAAAAGGAAAGGCAAGAAATAAATTTATTTATCATCAAAGAAAGTTACATAAGAATGCGACATTCGCAATAAAATACTTATATCACACCCAATGAGTAAATATCCGAATCTCACAAACTAAGGGACAGATAATCAAGAGAATGAAGAGAGCAGGCGGATAACCATTTTGTTCAATTCAATACACTGAATATACAAAAAAGGAAAGGCAAGGAATATATTTATTTATCATCAAAGAAAGTTACATAAAAATGCGACATTCGCAATAAAATACTTATATCACACCCAACGAGTAAATATCCGAATCTGACAAACTAAGGGACAGATAATCAAGAGAATGAAGAGAGCAGGCGGATAACGATTTTGTTCAATTCAATACACTGAATATACAAAAAAGGAAAGGCAAGAAATATATTTATTTATCATCAAAGAAAGTTACATAAGAATGCGACATTCGCAATAAAATACTTATATCACACCCAATGAGTAAATATCCGAATCTCACAAACTAAGGGACAGATAATCAAGAGAATGAAGAGAGCAGGCGGATAACCATTTTGTTCAATTCAATACACTGAATATACAAAAAAGGAAAGGCAAGAAATATATTTATTTATCATCAAAGAAAGTTACATAAGAATGCGACATTCGCAATAAAATACTTATATCACACCCAATGAGTAAATATCCGAATCTCACAAACTAAGGGACAGATAATCAAGAGAATGAAGAGAGCAGGCGGATAACCATTTTGTTCAATTCAATACACTGAATATACAAAAAAGGAAAGGCAAGAAATAAATTTATTTATCATCAAAGAAAGTTACATAAGAATGCGACATTCGCAATAAAATACTTATATCACACCCAATGAGTAAATATCCGAATCTCACAAACTAAGGGACAGATAATCAAGAGAATGAAGAGAGCAGGCGGATAACCATTTTGTTCAATTCAATACACTGAATATACAAAAAAGGAAAGGCAAGAAATATATTTATTTATCATCAAAGAAAGTTACATAAGAATGCGACATTCGCAATAAAATACTTATATCACACCCAATGAGTAAATATCCGAATCTCACAAACTAAGGGACAGATAATCAAGAGAATGAAGAGAGCAGGCGGATAACCATTTTGTTCAATTCAATACACTGAATATACAAAAAAGGAAAGGCAAGAAATATATTTATTTATCATCAAAGAAAGTTACATAAGAATGCGACATTCGCAATAAAATACTTATATCACACCCAATGAGTAAATATCCGAATCTCACAAACTAAGGGACAGATAATCAAGAGAATGAAGAGAGCAGGCGGATAACCATTTTGTTCAATTCAATACACTGACTATACAAAAAAGGAAAGGCAAGAAATATATTTATTTATCATCAAAGAAAGTTACATAAAAATGCGACATTCGCAATAAAATACTTATATCACACCCAATGAGTAAATATCCGAATCTCACAAACTAAGGGAGAGATAATCAAGAGAATGAAGAGAGCAGGCGGATAACCATTTTGTTCAATTCAATACACTGAATATACAAAAAAGGAAAGGCAAGAAATATATTTATTTATCATCAAAGAAAGTTACATAAGAATGCGACATTCGCAATAAAATACTTATATCACACCCAATGAGTAAATATCCGAATCTCACAAACTAAGGGACAGATAATCAAGAGAATGAAGAGAGCAGGCGGATAACCATTTTATTCAATTCAATACACTGAATATACAAAAAAGGAAAGGCAAGAAATATATTTATTTATCATCAAAGAAAGTTACATAAGAATGCGACATTCGCAATAAAATACTTATATCACACCCAATGAGTAAATATCCGAATCTCACAAACTAAGGGACAGATAATCAAGAGAATGAAGAGAGCAGGCGGATAACCATTTTGTTCAATACAGTACACTGAATATACAAAAAAGGAAAGGCAAGAAATATATTTATTTATCATCAAAGAAAGTTACATAAGAATGCGACATTCGCAATAAAATACTTATATCACACCCAACGAGTAAATATCCGAATCTCACAAACTAAGGGACAGATAATCAAGAGAATGAAGAGAGTAGGCGGATAACCATTTTGTTCAATTCAATACACTGAATATACAAAAAAGGAAAGGCAAGAAATATATTTATTTATCATCAAAGAAAGTTACATAAAAATGCGACATTCGCAATAAAACACTTATATCACACCCAATGAGTAAATATCCGAATCTCACAAACTAAGGGACAGATAATCAAGAGAATGAAGAGAGCAGGCGGATAACCATTTTGTTCAATTCAATACACTGAATATACAAAAAAGGAAAGGCAAGAAATATATTTATTTATCATCAAAGAAAGTTACATAAAAATTCGACATTCGCAATAAAATACTTATATCACACCCAATGAGTAAATATGCGAATCTCACAAACTAAGGGACAGATAATCAAGAGAATGAAGAGAGCAGGCGGATAACCATTTTGTTCAATTCAATACACTGAATATACAAAAAAGGAAAGGCAAGAAATATATTTATTTATCATCAAAGAAAGTTACATAAAAATGCGACATTCGCAAAAAAATACTTATATCACACCCAATGAGTAAATATCCGAATCTCACAAACTAAGGGAGAGATAATCAAGAGAATGAAGAGAGCAGGCGGATAACCATTTTGTTCAATTCAATACACTGAATATACAAAAAAGGAAAGGCAAGAAATATATTTATTTATCATCAAAGAAAGTTACATAAAAATGCGACATTCGCAATAAAATACTTATATCACACCCAATGTGTAAATATCCGAATCTCACAAACTAAGGGACAGATAATCAAGAGAATGAAGAGAGCAGGCGGATAACCATTTTGTTCAATTCAATACACTGAATATACAAAAAAGGAAAGGCAAGAAATATATTTATTTATCATCAAAGAAAGTTACATAAAAATGCGACATTCGCAATAAAATACTTATATCACACCCAACGAGTAAATATCCGAATCTCACAAATTAAGGGACAGATAATCAAGAGAATGATGAGAGCAGGCGGATAACCATTTTGTTCAATTCAATACACTGAATATACAAAAAAGGAAAGGCAAGAAATATATTTATTTATCATCAAAGAAAGTTACATAAAAATGCGACATTCGCAATAAAATACTTATATCACACCCAATGAGTAAATATCCGAATCTCACAAACTAAGGGAGAGATAATCAAGAGAATGAAGAGAGCAGGCGGATAACCATTTTGTTCAATTCAATACACTGAATATACAAAAAAGGAAAGGCAAGAAATATATTTATTTATCATCAAAGAAAGTTACACAAAAATGCGACATTCGCAATAAAATACTTATAACACACCCAACGAGTAAATATCCGAATCTCACAAAATAAGGGACAGATAATCAAGAGAATGAAGAGAGCAGGCGGATAACCATTTTCTCAATTCAATACACTGAATATACAAAAAAGGAAAGGCAAGAAATATATTTATTTATCATCAAAGAAAGTTACATAAAAATGCGACATTCGCAATAAAATACTTATATCACACCCAATGAGTAAATATCCGAATCTCACAAACTAAGGGACAGATAATCAAGAGAATGAAGAGAGCAGGTGGATAACCATTTTGTTCAATTCAATACACTGAATATACAAAAAAGGAAAGGCAAGAAATATATTTATTTATCATCAAAGAAAGTTACATAAAAATGCGACATTCGCAATAAAATACTTATATCACACCCAATGAGTACATATCCGAATCTCACAAACTAAGGGACAGATAATCAAGAGAATGAAGAGAGCAGGCGGATAACCATTTTGTTCAATTCAATACACTGAATATACAAAAAAGGAAAGGCAAGAAATATATTTATTTATCATCAAAGAAAGTTACATAAAAATGCGACATTCGCAATAAAATACTTATATCACACCCAACGAGTAAATATCCGAATCTCACAAACTAAGGGACAGATAATCAAGAGAATGAAGAGAGCAGGCGGATAACCATTTTGTTCAATTCAATACACAGAATATACAAAAAAGGAAAGGCAAGAAATATATTTATTTATCATCAAAGAAAGTTACATAAAAATGCGACATTCGCAATAAAATACTTATATCACACCCAATGAGTAAATATCCGAATCTCACAAACTAAGGGAGAGATAATCAAGAGAATGAAGAGAGCAGGCGGATAACCACTTTGTTCAATTCAATACACTGAATATACAAAAAAGGAAAGGCAAGAAATATATTTATTTATCATCAAAGAAAGTTACATAAAAATGCGACATTCGCAATAAAACACTTATATCACACCCAATGAGTACATAACCGAATCTCACAAACTAAGGGACAGATAATCAAGAGAATGAAGAGAGCAGGCGGATAACTATTTTGTTCAATTCAATACACTGAATATACAAAAAAGGAAAGGCAAGAAATATATTTATTTATCATCAAAGAAAGTTACATAAAAATGCGACATTCCCAATAAAATACTTATATCACACCCAACGAGTAAATATCCGAATCTCACAAACTAAGGGACAGATAATCAAGAGAATGAAGAGAGCAGGCGGATAACCATTTTGTTCAATTCAATACACTGAATATACAAAAAAGGAAAGGCAAGAAATATATTTATTTATCATCAAAGAAAGTTACATAAAAATGCGACATTCGCAATGAAATACTTATATCACACCCAACGAGTAAATATCCGAATCTCACAAACTAAGGGACAGATAATCAAGAGAATGAAGAGAGCAGGCGGATAACCATTTTGTTCAATTCAATACACTGAATATACAAAAAAGGAAAGGCAAGAAATATATTTATTTATCATCAAAGAAAGTTACATAAAAATGCGACATTCGCAATAAAATACTTATATCACACCCAACGAGTAAATATCCGAATCTCACAAACTAAGGGACAGATAATCAAGAGAATGAAGAGAGCAGGCGGATAACCATTTTGTTCAATTCAATACACTGAATATACAAAAAAGGAAAGGCAAGGAATATATTTATTTATCATCAAAGAAAGTTTCATAAAAATGCGACATTCGCAATAAAATACTTATATCACACCCAACGAGTAAATATCCGAATCTCACAAACTAAGGGACAGATAATCAAGAGAATGAAGAGAGCAGGCGGATAACCATTTTGTTCAATTCAATACACTGAATATCCAAAAAAGGAAAGGCAAGAAATATATTTATTTATCATCAAAGAAAGTTACATAAGAATGCGACATTCGCAATAAAACACTTATATCACACCCAATGAGTACATAACCGAATCTCACAAACTAAGGGAGAGATAATCAAGAGAATGAAGAGAGCAGGCGGATAACCATTTTGTTCAATTCAATACACTGAATATACAAAAAAGGAAAGGCAAGAAATATATTTATTTATCATCAAAGAAAGTTACATAAAAATGCGACATTCGCAATAAAATATTATATCACACCCAACGAGTAAATATCCTAATCTCACAAACTAAGGGACAGATAATCAAGAGAATGAAGAGAGCAGGCGGATAACCATTTTGTTCAATTCAATACACTGAATATACAAAAAAGGAAAGGCAAGAAATATATTTATTTATCATCAAAGAAAGTTACATAAGAATGCGACATTCGCAATAAAACACTTATATCACACCCAATGAGTACATAACCGAATCTCACAAACTAAGGGACAGATAATCAAGAGAATGAAGAGAGCAGGCGGATAACCATTTTGTTCAATTCAATACACTGAATATACAAAAAAGGAAAGGCAAGAAATATATTTATTTATCATCAAAGAAAGTTACACAAAAATGCGACATTCGCAATAAAATACTTATATCACACCCAACGAGTAAATATCCGAATCTCACAAACTAAGGGACAGATAATCAAGAGAATGAAGAGAGCAGGCGGATAACCATTTTGTTCAATTCAATACACTGAATATACAAAAAAGGAAAGGCAAGAAATATATTTATTCATCATCAAAGAAAATTACATAAGAATGCGACATTCGCAATAAAATACTTATATCACACCCAATGAGTAAATATCCGAATCTCACAAACTAAGGGACAGATAATCAAGAGAATGAAGAGAGCAGGCGGATAACCATTTTGTTCAATTCAATACACTGAATATACAAAAAAGGAAAGGCAAGAAATATATTTATTTATCATCAAAGAAAGTTACATAAAAATGCGACATTCGCAATAAAATACTTATATCACACCCAATGAGTACATATCCGAATCTCACAAACTAAGGGAGAGATAATCAAGAGAATGAAGAGAGCAGGCGGATAACCATTTTGTTCAATTCAATACACTGAATATACAAAAAAGGAAAGGCAAGAAATATATTTATTTATCATCAAAGAAAGTTACATAAAAATGCGACATTCGCAATAAAATACTTATATCACACCCAATGAGTACATATCCGAATCTCACAAACTAAGGGACAGATAATCAAGAGAATGAAGAGAGCAGGCGGATAACCATTTTGTTCAATTCAATACACTGAATATACAAAAAAGGAAAGGCAAGAAATATATTTATTCATCATCAAAGAAAGTTACATAAGAATGCGACATTCGCAATAAAATACTTATATCACACCCAATGAGTACATATCCGAATCTCACAAACTAAGGGACAGATAATCAAGAGAATGAAGAGAGCAGGCGGATAACCATTTTGTTCAATTCAATACACTGAATATACAAAAAAGGAAAGGCAAAAATATATTTATTCATCATCAAAGAAAGTTACATAAGAATGCGACATTCGCAATAAAATACTTATATCACACCCAATGAGTACATATCCGAATCTCACAAACTAAGGGACAGATAATCAAGAGAATGAAGAGAGCAGGCGGATAACCATTTTGTTCAATTCAATACACTGAATATACAAAAAAGGAAAGGCAAGAAATATATTTATTCATCATCAAAGAAAGTTACATAAGAATGCGACATTCGCAATAAAATACTTATATCACACCCAATGAGTAAATATCCGAATCTCACAAACTAAGGGACAGATAATCAAGAGAATGAAGAGAGCAGGCGGATAACCATTTTGTTCAATTCAATACACTGAATATACAAAAAAGGAAAGGCAAGAAATATATTTATTTATCATCAAAGAAAGTTACATAAAAATGCGACATTCGCAATAAAATACTTATATCACACCCAATGAGTACATATCCGAATCTCACAAACTAAGGGAGAGATAATCAAGAGAATGAAGAGAGCAGGCGGATAACAATTTTGTTCAATTCAATACACTGAATATACAAAAAAGGAAAGGCAAGAAATATATTTATTTATCATCAAAGAAAGTTACATAAAATTGCGACATTCGCAATAAAATACTTATATCACACCCAATGAGTACATATCCGAATCTCACAAACTAAGGGAGAGATAATCAAGAGAATGAAGAGAGTAGGCGGATAACCATTTTGTTCAATTCAATACACTGAATATACAAAAAAGGAAAGGCAAGAAATATATTTATTTATCATCAAAGAAAGTTACATAAAAATGCGACATTCGCAATAAAATACTTATATCACACCCAATGAGTACATATCCGAATCTCACAAACTAAGGGACAGATAATCAAGAGAATGAAGAGAGCATGCGGATAACCATTTTGTTCAATTCAATACACTGAATATACAAAAAAGGAAAGGCAAGAAATATATTTATTTATCATCAAAGAAAGTTACATAAAAATGCGACATTCGCAATAAAATACTTATATCACACCCAATGAGTACATATCCGAATCTCACAAACTAAGGGACAGATAATCAAGAGAATGAAGAGAGCAGGCGGATAACCATTTTGTTCAATTCAATACACTGAATATACAAAAAAGGAAAGGCAAGAAATATATTTATTTATCATCAAAGAAAGTTACATAAAAATGCGACATTCGCAATAAAATACTTATATCACACCCAATGAGTACATATCCGAATCTCACAAACTAAGGGAGAGATAATCAAGAGAATGAAGAGAGTAGGCGGATAACCATTTTGTTCAATTCAATACACTGAATATACAAAAAAGGAAAGGCAAGAAATATATTTATTTATCATCAAAGAAAGTTACATAAAAATGCGACATTCGCAATAAAATACTTATATCACACCCAATGAGTACATATCCGAATCTCACAAACTAAGGGACAGATAATCAAGAGAATGAAGAGAGCATGCGGATAACCATTTTGTTCAATTCAATACACTGAATATACAAAAAAGGAAAGGCAAGAAATATATTTATTTATCATCAAAGAAAGTTACATAAAAATGCGACATTCGCAATAAAATACTTATATCACACCCAATGAGTACATATCCGAATCTCACAAACTAAGGGACAGATAATCAAGAGAATGAAGAGAGCAGGCGGATAACCATTTTGTTCAATTCAATACACTGAATATACAAAAAAGGAAAGGCAAGAAATATATTTATTTATCATCAAAGAAAGTTACATAAAAATGCGACATTCGCAATAAAATACTTATATCACACCCAATGAGTACATATCCGAATCTCACAAACTAAGGGAGAGATAATCAAGAGAATGAAGAGAGTAGGCGGATAACCATTTTGTTCAATTCAATACACTGAATATACAAAAAAGGAAAGGCAAGAAATATATTTATTCATCATCAAAGAAAGTTACATAAAAAAGCGACATTCGCAATAAAATACTTATATCACACCCAACGAGTAAATATCCGAATCTCACAAACTAAGGGACAGATAATCAAGAGAATGAAGAGAGCAGGCGGATAACCATTTTGTTCAATTCAATACACTGAATATACAAAAAAAGGAAAGGCAAGAAATATATTTATTTATCATCAAAGAAAGTTACATGAGAATGCGACATTCGCAATAAAACACTTATATCACACCCAATGAGTACATAACCGAATCTCACAAACTAAGGGACAGATAATCAAGAGAATGAAGAAAGCGGGCAGATAACCATTTTGTTCAATTCAATACACTGAATATACAAAAAAAGGAAAGGCAAGAAATATATTTATTTATCATCAAAGAAAGTTACATAAAAATGCGACATTCGCAATAAAACACTTATATCACACCCAATGAGTACATATCCGAATCTCACAAACTAAGGGACAGATAATCAAGAGAATGAAGAGAGCAGGCGGATAACCATTTTGTTCAATTCAATACACTGAATATACAAAAAAAGGAAAGGCAAGAAATATATTTATTTATCATCAAAGAAAGTTCCATAAAAATGCGACATTCGCAATAAAATACTTATATCACACCCAATGAGTAAATATCCGAATCTCACAAACTAAGGGACAGATAATCAAGAGAATGAAGAGAGCAGGCGGATAACCATTTTGTTCAATTCAATACACTGAATATACAAAAAAAGGAAAGGCAAGAAATATATTTATTTATCATCAAAGAAAGTTACATAAGAATGCGACATTCGCAATAAAACACTTATATCACACCCAATGAGTACATATCCGAATCTCACAAACTAAGGGACAGATAATCAAGAGAATGAAGAGAGCGGGCAGATAACCATTTTGTTCAATTCAATACACTGAATATACAAAAAAAGGAAAGGCAAGAAATATATTTATTTATCATCAAAAAAGTTACATAAGAATGCGACATTCGCAATAAAATACTTATATCACACCCAATGAGTACATATCCGAATCTCACAAACTAAGGGACAGATAATCAAGAGAATGAAGAGAGCAGGCGGATAACCATTTTGTTCAATTCAATACACTGAATATACAAAAAGGGAAAAGCAAGAAATATATTTATTCATCATCAAAGAAAGTTACATAAGAATGCGACATTCGCAATAAAATACTTATATCACACCCAATGAGTACATATCCGAATATCACAAACTAAGGGACAGATAATCAAGAGAATGAAGAGAGCAGGCGGATAACCATTTTGTACAATTCAATACACTGAATATAGAAAAAAGGAAAGGCAAGAAATATATTTATTTATCATCAAAGAAAGTTACATAAAAATGCGACATTCGCAATAAAATACTTATATCACACCCAATGAGTACATATCCGAATCTCACAAACTAAGGGACAGATAATCAAGAGAATGAAGAGAGCAGGCGGATAACCATTTTGTTCAATTCAATACACTGAATATACAAAAAAGGAAAGGCAAGAAATATATTTATTTATCATCAAAGTAAGTTGCATAAAAATGCGACATTCGCAATAAAATACTTATATCACACCCAATAAGTACATATCCGAATCTCACAAACTAAGGGACAGATAATCAAGAGAATGAAGAGAGCAGGCGGATAACCATTTTGTTCAATTCAATACACTGAATATACAAAAAAGGAAAGGCAAGAAATATATTTATTTATCATCAAAGTAAGTTACATAAAAATGCGACATTCGCAATAAAATACTTATATCACACCCAATGAGTACATATCCGAATCTCACAAACTAAGGGCCAGATAATCAAGAGAATGAAGAGAGCAGGCGGATAACCATTTTGTTCAATTCAATACACTGAATATACAAAAAAGGAAAGGCAAGAAATATATTTATTCATCATCAAAGAAATTTACATAAAAATGCGACATTCGCAATAAAATACTTATATCACACCCAATGAGTACATATTCGAATCTCACAAACTAAGGGACAGATAATCAAGAGAATGAAGAGAGCAGGCGGATAACCATTTTGTTCAATTCAATACACTGAATATACAAAAAAGGAAAGTCGAGAAATATATTTATTTATCATCAAAGAAAGTTACATAAGAATGCGACATTCGCAATAAAATACTTATATCACACCCAATGAGTACATATCCGAATCTCACAAACTAAGGGACAGATAATCAAGAGAATGAAGAGAGCAGGCGGATAAACATTTTGTTCAATTCAATACACTGAATATACAAAAAAGGAAAGGCAAGAAATATATTTATTTATCATCAAAGAAAGTTACATAAAAATGCGACATTCGCAATAAAATACTTATATCACACCCAATGAGTACATATCCGAATCTCACAAACTAAGGGAGAGATAATCAAGAGAATGAAGAGAGTAGGCGGATAACCATTTTGTTCAATTCAATACACTGAATATACAAAAAAGGAAAGGCAAGAAATATATTTATTCATCATCAAAGAAAGTTCCATAAAAATGCGACATTCGCAATAAAATACTTATATCACACCCAATGAGTAAATATCCGAATCTCACAAACTAAGGGACAGATAATCAAGAGAATGAAGAGAGCAGGCGGATAACCATTTTGTTCAATTCAATACACTGAATATACAAAAAAAGGAAAGGCAAGAAATATATTTATTTATCATCAAAGAAAGTTACATAAGAATGCGACATTCGCAATAAAACACTTATATCACACCCAATGAGTACATATCCGAATCTCACAAACTAAGGGACAGCTAATCAAGAGAATAAAGAGAGCGGGCAGATAACCATTTTGTTCAATTCAATACACTGAATATACAAAAAAAGGAAAGGCAAGAAATATATTTATTTATCATCAAAAAAGTTACATAAGAATGCGACATTCGCAATAAAATACTTATATCACACCCAATGAGTACATATCCGAATCTCACAAACTAAGGGACAGCTAATCAAGAGAATGAAGAGAGCAGGCGGATAACCATTTTGTTCAATTCAATACACTGAATATACAAAAAAGGAAAGGCAAGAAATATATTTATTCATCATCAAAGAAAGTTACATAAGAATGCGACATTCGCAATAAAATACTTATATCACACCCAATGAGTACATATCCGAATCTCACAAACTAAGGGACAGATAATCAAGAGAATGAAGAGAGCAGGCGGATAACCATTTTGTACAATTCAATACACTGAATATAGAAAAAAGGAAAGGCAAGAAATATATTTATTTATCATCAAAGAAAGTTACATAAAAATGCGACATTCGCAATAAAATACTTATATCACACCCAATGAGTACATATCCGAATCTCACAAACTAAGGGACAGATAATCAAGAGAATGAAGAGAGCAGGCGGATAACCATTTTGTTCAATTCAATACACTGAATATACAAAAAAGGAAAGGCAAGAAATATATTTATTTATCATCAAAGTAAGTTGCATAAAAATGCGACATTCGCAATAAAATACTTATATCACACCCAATAAGTACATATCCGAATCTCACAAACTAAGGGACAGATAATCAAGAGAATGAAGAGAGCAGGCGGATAACCATTTTGTTCAATTCAATACACTGAATATACAAAAAAGGAAAGGCAAGAAATATATTTATTCATCATCAAAGAAATTTACATAAAAATGCGACATTCGCAATAAAATACTTATATCACACCCAATGAGTACATATTCGAATCTCACAAACTAAGGGACAGATAATCAAGAGAATGAAGAGAGCAGGCGGATAACCATTTTGTTCAATTCAATACACTGAATATACAAAAAAGGAAAGTCGAGAAATATATTTATTTATCATCAAAGAAAGTTACATAAGAATGCTACATTCGCAATAAAATACTTATATCACACCCAATGAGTACATATCCGAATCTCACAAACTAAGGGACAGATAATCAAGAGAATGAAGAGAGCAGGCGGATAAACATTTTGTTCAATTCAATACACTGAATATACAAAAAAGGAAAGGCAAGAAATATATTTATTTATCATCAAAGAAAGTTACATAAAAATGCGACATTCGCAATAAAATACTTATATCACACCCAATGAGTACATATCCGAATCTCACAAACTAAGGGAGAGATAATCAAGAGAATGAAGAGAGTAGGCGGATAACCATTTTGTTCAATTCAATACACTGAATATACAAAAAAGGAAAGGCAAGAAATATATTTATTCATCATCAAAGAAAGTTCCATAAAAATGCGACATTCGCAATAAAATACTTATATCACACCCAATGAGTAAATATCCGAATCTCACAAACTAAGGGACAGATAATCAAGAGAATGAAGAGAGCAGGCGGATAACCATTTTGTTCAATTCAATACACTGAATATACAAAAAAAGGAAAGGCAAGAAATATATTTATTTATCATCAAAGAAAGTTACATAAGAATGCGACATTCGCAATAAAACACTTATATCACACCCAATGAGTACATATCCGAATCTCACAAACTAAGGGACAGCTAATCAAGAGAATAAAGAGAGCGGGCAGATAACCATTTTGTTCAATTCAATACACTGAATATACAAAAAAAGGAAAGGCAAGAAATATATTTATTTATCATCAAAAAAGTTACATAAGAATGCGACATTCGCAATAAAATACTTATATCACACCCAATGAGTACATATCCGAATCTCACAAACTAAGGGACAGCTAATCAAGAGAATGAAGAGAGCAGGCGGATAACCATTTTGTTCAATTCAATACACTGAATATACAAAAAAGGAAAGGCAAGAAATATATTTATTCATCATCAAAGAAAGTTACATAAGAATGCGACATTCGCAATAAAATACTTATATCACACCCAATGAGTACATATCCGAATCTCACAAACTAAGGGACAGATAATCAAGAGAATGAAGAGAGCAGGCGGATAACCATTTTGTTCAATTCAATACACTGAATATACAAAAAAGGAAAGGCAAGAAATATATTTATTTATCATCAAAGAAAGTTACATAAAAATGCGACATTCGCAATAAAATACTTATATCACACCCAATGAGTACATATCCGAATCTCACAAACTAAGGGACAGATAATCAAGAGAATGAAGAGAGCAGGCGGATAACCATTTTGTTCAATTCAATACACTGAATATACAAAAAAGGAAAGGCAAGAAATATATTTATTTATCATCAAAGTAAGTTACATAAAAATGCGACATTCGCAATAAAATACTTATATCACACCCAATGAGTACATATCCGAATCTCACAAACTAAGGGACAGATAATCAAGAGAATGAAGAGAGCAGGCGGATAACCATTTTGTTCAATTCAATACACTGAATATACAAAAAAGGAAAGGCAAGAAATATATTTATTTATCATCAAATTAAGTTACATAAAAATGCGACATTCGCAATAAAATACTTATATCACACCCAATGAGTACATATCCGAATCTCACAAACTAAGGGCCAGATAATCAAGAGAATGAAGAGAGCAGGCGGATAACCATTTTGTTCAATTCAATACACTGTATATACAAAAAAGGAAAGGCAAGAAATATAATTATTCATCATCAAAGAAATTTACATAAGAATGCGACATTCGCAATAAAATACTTATATCACACCCAATGAGTACATATTCGAATCTCACAAACTAAGGGACAGATAATCAAGAGAATGAAGAGAGCAGGCGGATAACCATTTTGTTCAATTCAATACACTGAATATACAAAAAAGGAAAGGCGAGAAATATATTTATTTATCATCAAAGAAAGTTACATAAAAATGCGACATTCGCAATAAAATACTTATATCACACCCAATGAGTACATATCCGAATCTCACAAACTAAGAGACAGATAATCAAGAGAATGAAGAGAGCAGGCGGGTAACCATTTTGTTCAATTCAATACACTGAATATACAAAAAAGGAAAGGCAAGAAATATATTTATTTATCATCAAAGAAAGTTACATAAAAATGCGACATTCGCAATAAAATACTTATATCACACCCAATGAGTACATATCCGAATCTCACAAACTAAGGGCCAGATAATCAAGAGAATGAAGAGAGCAGGCGGATAACCATTTTGTTCAATTCAATACACTGAATATACAAAAAAGGAAAGGCAAGAAATATATTTATTTAACATCAAAGAAAGTTACATAAAAATGCGACATTCGCAATAAAATACTTATATCACACCCAATGAGTACATATCCGAATCTCACAAACTAAGGGACAGATAATCAAGAGAATGAAGAGAGCAGGCGGATAACCATTTTGTTCAATTCAATACACTGAATATACAAAAAAGGAAAGGCAAGAAATATATTTATTTATCATCAAAGAAAGTTACATAAAAATGCGACATTCGCAATAAAATACTTATATCACACCCTATGAGTAAATATCCGAATCTCACAAACTAAGGGACAGATAATCAAGAGAATGAAGAGAGCAGGCGGATAACCATTTTGTTCAATTCAATACACTGAATATACAAAAAAGGAAAGGCAAGAAATATATTTATTTATCATCAAAGAAAGTTACATAAAAATGCGACATTCGCAATAAAACACTTATATCACACCCAATGAGTACATAACCGAATCTCACAAACTAAGGGACAGATAATCAAGAGAATGAAGAGAGCAGGCGGATAACCATTTTGTTCAATTCAATACACTGAATATACAAAAAAAGGAAAGGCAAGAAATATATTTATTTATCATCAAAGAAAGTTACATAAGAATGCGACATTCGCAATAAAACACTTATATCACACCCAATGAGTACATATCCGAATCTCACAAACTAAGGGACAGATAATCAAGAGAATGAAGAGAGCGGGCAGATAACCATTTTGTTCAATTCAATACACTGAATATACAAAAAAAGGAAAGGCAAGAAATATATTTATTTATCATCAAAAAAGTTACATAAGAATGCGACATTCGCAATAAAATACTTATATCACACCCAATGAGTAAATATCCGAATCTCACAAACTAAGGGACAGATAATCAAGAGAATGAATAGCGCGTGTTGATGACCATTTTGTTTAATACAGTACACTGAATATACAAAAACGTAAATGCAAGAAATATATTTATTTATCATCAAAAAAGTTACATAAGAAAGCGACATTCGCAATAAAATACTTATATCACACCCAATGAGTACATATCCGAATCTCTGAAACTAAGCAGTAAAAAAAAGGTTAGGGCGATTTGTGATTTCCTTTTCAATATTTGTTTTCGAATTGTTGCATCCAACCAAGAGAATTGCTTTCAAATGTTCATCAGTCAACCTTGTTCAATGTACTGACTTTACAGACTTCATTTTTGAAAATGTTTGCTTAAGGACATAAGTTATTCCAAACTCTGAAAACAGACCAGAGACAAATTTCCTCAACTTCAATCGCTTTTCTTAGAAACCTCATTGCAGGTACTTACACAAAATGTGGATCCGGCCCGGGAGGGGGGTGAGTAGTTTGGTGATCTGTGATCGAGAATGATGGACTTTATTTTGAAGAACAAATGTTCATGTCCTTATATATATATATATATATATTAGAAATTGTAAGGAGGATTTGATAATTATAATTAAGTAATTCATTGAGCCTGAAAGAAACCTCAACAGAATGCAGAAAGCACTGGACGGCCGTTTCGTCCTATATTTGGGACTCATCAGCAGTGCGCATCCACTACCGAGAATTGAATATATATAAAAGTTCCCTACATACATATATATATATATATATATATATATATATATATATATATATATATATATATATATATATATATATATATAATATCTGGATAAAATAAGTGAAACAAAATTGGGTGTTTTTTTTTTATGAAAGTATTTATTTCTGTGTTTTTGTATATATTTAATATTTCAGACCACCTCGGTCTTTCCTCAGAAATCAAAATTTTTTTCATGTAGAGTCACAGATAACTGAGATAATTATGAGCGCAGAGCGGATAACCAAATAGGCAAATTTCTTCAACTTTGAAAACCCATCATTAAGTAAGCAGCGATAAAATTGAAGAAGCTTTCCTTCTCTCTGCTTCTCTTTCAACAAGTCACTTTGTTTCAAATCAATGAGTTCCAACTGTAGTTCAACTGGCACGTCATGAAGGTTACAATGAAACGGATTCTGGAACAGAACAATGTCACTCTCAATTCTCTCAAGATCTGAAAATCTCTCAAAAAATGCTTATTTAAGTCATGAATGATCTTCGGAAACTCGAGGTTGACATCTTCTGCGATTTCAATACAAAACTCTGAAAATGAGAAAAATTTCTTCCTTCCAGAAGTGCTTTAAACAATGATAGCTTTCTCCGAAATCCCTTGATGATTCTATCGAGATCACGGATAAGGTTATCCTTTCCCTGAAGTTTCAAGTTCAATTCATTCATGTGGGACGTGACGTCAGCCCAAAATGACAACTTTGACAGCCGGGTAGGATCTGACAGAAGTGGATCAGCTCCATCTTTTCCGGTTAGAAAAATATCTATTTCTCTTCGGAGCTTATGAAAAGGAAATTTTTTTGATAGTAGAGATTTCCCCTTGTCAGTTGAGTAGAAACTACACGTTAACGGTAATATTATCCGTTTCTTTATAAGGAAACATTCGGCATTCATTGACGGAGGGTTACCATTGTTTGAAATTTATAGAACCTTTCTCTTAAAACAGTTTTTCAGCAAAATAAGCTTCCCCATGTCCACTAGCTGTTATCGCTTTTTCCACTATTTATTAGTGGGGTCTAGTAGTCGGCAAAGTTTTATAAATAAGATGAAATAAAAATTTTTTCTTAGATTCCTTGACAAGTATCATCTCATTAGCATCTTCTTAGCATCTCATTAACATGAAAGCCAGCATTCTTAAGGGTAGGCCAATCAGCTAACTTCGTCTTTGAACACTCCTTTTTTTTTTCAGCTTCGCTGTTGGGGCGAAGACTATTGTCGTTGAAGGGAAAGTTTAATAAATGAAATAAAATGAAAATATTTCTTAATACATGAAAAGTATCCCCTACTTATTTCATTAAAACTTTATTAACTAGCGTTCTTAAGAACAGGTCAATTAACTAACTTCGTTTTGAAAGTCCACACTTTTGTGGATAAAACTTTATTTGAAGAGGTATCTCTCTTTACTTACACACACACACACACACACACACACACACATATATATATAATTACACTAAGTAATTCTTCTGTATTCTAAATTCAAAATTATATATATATATATATATATATATATATATATATATATATATATATATATATATAATTTAAATTTTCATTGAGACCTACCGGACCCTATTCGTAACACCCTTGTTGACAACACAAATATAATAGCATCATCTACATGCAAAAAAGCTTAAAAATAATGGAAGCCTTATTAATAAAAGAAAAAAAAAAAAAAACAACACTTAATAATATCAGCTATGAACATGGACACTATATTTTGACGGTGTTTTGCGAAAAAAATGAAAACATTATATAAATACATACATGCAACAAACTATTTCTTATTTAACAGTTAAAATATTTCATCCTTGAAAATGGCTAAATGTATAGCCGAAAGTTCTCGGAAAAATAAGAACATTTGGACAGCTTTTATATAATTTATCATCTGAGAAGAAAAAATTATTAGATCACATGAGAAATTGTATAAAAAACTAAATCAAAGCACCTTGTCTGTTGTATTCAATGAAATGTGCATGAAAGAAGGATTACTGCCAAAATACACAAATATATATATATATATATATATATATATATATATATATATATATATATATATAAATTTAAAAAAGACAAACTTAAGGTTCCATTTATTTCCTCAGAAAATATATTTTTCCTGGTTCATCAGATCACATCTCTAGTTACAAAGGAATTTGGTTTCTTTTATTTTTAATACAAGTTTTTGAGGGAGAGTTTTAGCTTGAAGTAAGGTGACAGAGGGGGTGGCAGGGGGAGGTTAATAGAATGATCTAAATTAGAAATGGAAAGTAGGGAGGTTGTGTTTAACTCCATCTTTAAATTACGTAGGTTCAAGTGTACTCAGTGAAGAGGCCAGACAATTTGACATCTTAAATACGTTTTTAGACAGGAAAAGGAAAAAGAAGACAAATTGTAAATCAGGGGAGGGGAAAAAATGAGGAAGAAGAAAAAAATCAAGAAAGAGTGAAACGGGGGTGGGGGAAGAAGAAAGACAGAATGAATTATCATATGTAGGCATATCGCGGTGACATTCGAAAAACACACATCAATGCAATTTATAATTAACACAACAAAATATTAAAGATTACTAACAAAGTAGGAATAACATAACGTCTATTGATAATATTATTAATAATATTATTAATCTTGATTAATAAAATTTGTAGTTAATACAAGACAATATATTATTAATAATATTATTAATCTTGATTAATAAAATTTGTAGTTAATACAAGACAATATATTATTAATAATGATAACAATATTAATAATAATCAGATAAAAATTAAATAATAATTAATAATAACAATAATAATAATAATAATAATAATAATTAGATAGAAAAGGACATATAAAACACCACTTACGCATAAGTTGTTTAACGTAAGCCCTTAATCCAACATATAGATACTAGGTATTATTTGGTGTCTTGTTAATTTAAATTCCATAGTTCCCATGGGCAAGTCTCAAAAAAAAATTTTTTTTTTTAGGTATAGTTAGTTATTTTGAACCGGTTTTTATGTTTACATTTGAAGATGATTTCATTACGGTGATTCAATAATTCATCGAGTCTATTATGTATGATTATTAATATTTTCTCTTTACTGCAGAGGTCACATCTTTTAAGGTAAGTTTTAGGAGTTCTAACCCTGGAGATAATTTTCCATTTCAACTGCAGAGTGAAACCGTTTTCCATAATATCCCAATAACATTTAGATAGTGCTGTTTGATTCTTGAAGGATACGTTATTGAAAGAATGGCGATGGTTATAAAAGCGTTGCTTCCAATTCCCAGCGGATATTCCAATATAAATCTTTTTCTGGTTCATATTTTCTTTGGAGAAGATTGTGGCTTCATAAACTGCATTTTCTGTCAAACATAATCCTCCAACTGGGCACTCAATTTTAACCCTGTAATTACAGGTAGAAGTATTTTCATATGAAATTCTTTAATCAGATTATTATTGTGGGAATTTATAATTTTCTCCATGTTGTTTACACATGAGTAATTAATTATCAAGTTCATTTTATTAAAGATTTTATTCAATGTATTGTTATTACTACAGTGTTTATCTATTTATCTTAGGAAGAATATTCCTATATTAATGCTTGATAATTTGAAGAATGAGGGGTGTTTGAACCATATAATTTTCCTTTTTCTATTTTTGGATTTATTTGGTGTATTTTCAGTCGTTTTCTTTATAATTTAATGTTTGCTTAAATTTGGTCTTTTTGAGTGCTTGGTTGTATTTAAGTTTGTTTTCATTAAATATTTTGCAGCTAGAAGACAGTTTGTTGATTCTGGTATTGACTGTATTGGGAATCTGTTTTATAACTGATTTGCGGTGGTTCGAGTTAACGCTGATGTATAAGGGGGTTTGATTTCCTTTTTTGAAGGGTTTGAAAGTGATATTGGAGAGATTAAATGTAACATCTAGGAAATTAATGATTTTTAAGTTAAATGAAATATCAATTTTAAAACCTAGAGATTGGAAAGTTTTAATGATTTTTTTCCGTAACTTAGAAGTTAGAGGACCATTGATATCTCTGTACAGCCCTACATTTTTTGGGTACAAGAATCTACTTAGGGTATCTAAAATATATATATATATATACACTAAATCTGCTATTGGGGCTGTATCAAATGCTCCCATGTGGACATCGAAATTTTCATTATTCTTTTTAACCCAAGGTGAGTCATCAAATATTAAAATAGCTTGTCTGGAAGCCATTATATTTTTTAATTCGTTATCGGTAATGTCTATATAATTTTTTGCAAAATTTAAGCGATTTTCTAGTAGATTTTCAGAAATGGAGGGGTAGAAATCGATTATATCAGTTTGAATAAATGAAGCTTTAGATTTAGAGTTTATGTTCTGGAACCATTTAATGGTATCCGAGGAATCTTTTAAATGATGTACAGGTTATTTTTCTAGTATAGATGTGGTTATTTTCTTAAGGATATCTTTGGAAATCAGACGTAATTCAGATTTGGAGGGGTTTATCAAGCGGGATGGCAGATTATTTTGAAAATTTGGTTTATGGTCCTTAAAAAATAGGTAGGCATTCTTCATATGGGTTGTAGCCACTCTATCTGCAATTTCGTATTTATAGCTGAATTTAGCAGTTTCTTTATTTATAGAAGAGGGAATTACTATTCTTGTCTTTCTTATAGGAGTTAGAGATTTTATTTAGAATGAGATGGTGATATTCAGAGGGTTCAATTTTGTAAATGATTTTGGATTTATCACCTTTGATCGATAACATGCTAGAGCTTTTGAGATTTTCAATGCTTTTCATTTTTTGAGTTGGGATTGGAATTGGTTGGCTGCATTTTTAAAAGATTTCTTCTTAATTAAATTAAGCAAGTCTAGTTCGAAAGGATCTAGTAATTTATTACTAGGCGGAGTGTTTTGAGATTTCAAGTTACATGTTTCATTTTGATCTTTAGGTTTGCTCAGAGGGTTGAAGCGGAAGTAGATTTTCCATCTCATCCTTTTTATGAGATCAAATAATTTTTTTTCAGTTAAAGAAAGGATGAACGATTGTAAAGAAGAGTAAGGGATGTTTTTTTAGTAAGTAATTCCTTTGTAGAGATGTGGACTCTTACGGTAATCCGGCGGGAAGTAATCCAATGAGAACTCAAAATATTAGTATAATGAGCCAATATATAGTAAGGTAATGAAGAATTTGGTAATCCGTGTGGATAATTCAAAAGGGGATGTAATCCAGAGAGCTCAATGTAACACCAGAGCAAATATTAATTAAGGGTCTCATTCATGTGTTCTGGTCCAGTTTCCTTGTAGTACGGTGATGGTCCAAGGTAGAACCAATGAAGAATAACTCGAACACAGGTATGGAATAACACAGATATATTACAAACAGAAATATGTACAAAGAAGTAGAAGTGTTAGTAATGAAAATCAGATTTGGTTAGAGTGAACTATTTAAAAAAAAAAAAAAGACAACCGTAAGTTTCCATGACTATAATTTATTTCCCCAGAAAATCTATTTTTCCTGGTTCATCAGGTCACATCTCTAGTTACAAAGGAATTTGGTTTCTTTTATTTTTAATACAAGTTTTTGAGGGAGAGTCCTAGCTTGATGTAAGGTGACAGAGGGGGTGGCAGGGGGAGGTTAATAGAATGATCTAAATTAGAAATGGATAGTAGGGAGGTTGTGTTTAACTCCATCTTTAAATTACGTAGGTTTAACTGTTCTCAGTGAAGAGGCCAGACAATATGACCTCTTAAATAAGTTTTTAGACAGGAAAAGACAGGGGAGAGGGGGAAGGCGGAAGAAGAAAGAATAAAGAAAGAGTGAAACAGAGGAGGGGCAAGAAGAAAGACAGAGTGAATTATCATATGTCGGCATATCGCGGTGACATTCGAAAAACACATTAATACAATTTATAATTAACACATAAGAAAATATTAAAGATTAACAACAAAGTAGGAATATAAAATAAAAATATATTAATAATATTACTAAAAATATTATTAGGGTTGTCTCTTTTTTAATTTAATTAATATTTGCTCTGGTGTTACACTGAGCTTTCTGGAATACATCTTCTTTGGAATTATCCATACAGTTTACGAAAACCTTCATTACCTTACTATCTCTCTCTCTTTATATATATATATAAACTAAATAAAAGCACCTTGTCAGTCGTTTTTGATGAAATGTGCAGGAAAGAAGGATTGCTGTACAAATACACAAATATATATATATATATATATATATATATATATATATATATATATATATATGTTGTGGTGGAATCCACCTAATCTGCATAGGTGACTACCAACTGTATAAATAATGGTTGATACCGGAAGAGAGAGGAGAAGAGAGGAATCACGAGATCCAACTAGAGACTCTGATCGACTGCGACTAGTCAACACATTCTCCAGGAACGTCTTCCCAGAAATATACAGAAATACTATATGTACTTATTGTGTACACTTTCTTGTTATAATACATTCTTGTTCCAAGTACATTTTGTGTTGCATTATTATTCCATGCAATAGGCGAGATTCAACATTGAGTCATGACTCAACAATATATATATATATATATATATTATGATAATAGCTGGCCACTCGTATTCGAGGATACCTGACTATTAGGGCGGCTAGCCAATCCCTATTGCAGACGCTCGCTTAGGCTTATTTGTGTTTGTTCAAAACCCACAGAGACAACCTGTGGTTTATACTGCAACTATGCTGAGCAGACCTTCGTTACAGTTTCTGGGAGAGAGGTTATCTATCTCATTCTCTTTCTGTTATGGTCCAGCTTCCTTGTACCACGATGATGGTCCAAGGTAGAACCAATGAAGAATAACTCGAACACAGGTATGGAATAACACAGATATATTACAAACAGAATATGTACAAAAGAAGTAGAAGTGTTAGTAATAACAATCAGGTTAGGTTAGAGAGAACTATGTTGTCTCGACCAGTATCACTGTTCCAATGTCTTACAGTAATCGTCTGACGCGACTCTTTCTATGACTGACTGACTCACTCACACTGACTGTGACTCACACTAACTGACTGTGTCTGACTCACACTACTGCTTCCTCTTGAGGTACAGTATTTATGGTGTACGGGATAGTCAATTACTATTATGGGTAAGTTCCCCTAACACCCCTCTTCCGAAGCTTTTGCGTAGCAGGGGTTTTAATATCTTTTCTTCTTTGGATCTATTTCCAAAGGTTCTGTAAATTTTCTTTTTCGAGACGATTTTCTTGGTTCTGGCATTGTTTGCGGTCTTTTTATATCAAACGTATCGAAAATCGTGTCCATTACCTCTTCTTGAGGTGGACCGTTAGTGCCCTGTAACAGTCTTTTCCTTATTTGGTTCACGTGTCTCCTGTGTGAGAATTTTTGTCCCTGAACTATGTAAGCCAATTCTTTTCTCAATTGTACCTTGCTCCCAGTAAGATGTGTTATTTTTATAGGCTTTAAAAAATACTTTTTCTCCTGGGAGAAATTTTCTTATTGGTGCGTAGGGCTGTGTTACTTGTTTTGTTTTACTTGGTAGCAATTTATCAAATGCCGATCTGAACTTTCTAGCAAACATCACTTCTGGTGATAATGTTGATGGTGTAACATTATTTGGCGTTATTCGATATACCTGAAGAAATTGCTGTAGTGCTTTTTCGGTAGGTACATCATAGGCTTTTCGTAACGCTCTTTTGAGTGTATCAACGAATCTCTCCGCCTGCCCATTTGATCTTGGGTGATAAGGCGGGGATTTTATATGTTTTACTTGATAAATTTCGCAAAACTCTTGGAAGTCTGCTGATGTGAATTGCGTTCCATTATCTGTGACTAGGCAATCCACTACTCCAAACCGAGCGAATAGCTCGTGGAGGCAATTTATGGTCGTTTCTGAAGTAGGATTTTTGCAACGAAACACCTCCGGCCATTTACTATCCACTATGATTAAATAGTAGCATAGTAGAAATTACAACCCTTGCACATTTCCACCATCTGAGTAATATCCTGGTCCATATTCTTCCAATATACATAGCTTCGCATTAGCGACTTCATTCTATTTTTACCAGGATGGCCCCTATGAAAATCCTTTAAGATCCGCTTTTGTAATGTTTTGGGAATTACAACCCTTTCGTTGTAAAGTAACACATTGTCGCATAGAGAAAAGCTGTCAGATATTAGCTCATTTTTTATGCTATTTTTGCTTTTGTTTCATTAATAAATTCGTCGTTTTTGGCTTCATTTTTTATGTCTTGCAATGTGACTGGGAGGTTTCTAACTGTACAACATAGTACTGTCCTGATATCTTCTTCGTTTCTTAAAGCTGCGATTACCATATCTTCCAATGGCTCTGTCTTTGTTGGTATAAGTCTCGACAGACCATCCGCATCCCCGATCTTTTTCGTTGGTAAATATTCCAATCTGAAATTATAGTTCAGAATAATTGTTCTCCATCTAAGTAACCTATTTGCGGTGTAAACCGGTAGACCTTTTTTCGAATCAAAAATTGTTAGTAACGGTTTGTGATCCGCCTGAAGAGTAAAATATCTACCATAGATGTACCTATGAAACCACGTGACTGCAAAGATAATTCTCAGAGCGTCTTTCTCTATTTGTGAATAATTTTTCTCCGCTGGTGGTAGGGTTCGAGAAGTATGTGCGATGGGTTTTATTGTCTCATCTGGCATTTTATGTAATATAGACGCTCCGACTCCGTAGGTGCTAGCGTCACTTGCTACAATAATTTCTAGTTTGGGATCGTAGTGTGCCAAAAATGAATCTGAAGTTAATATTTTGATTATTTCGTCAAATGCTTTTTGGCATTGATCTGTCCATTGTCAAACTTTTTCTTTCTTTAGCAGCCCGTTCAGTGGTGCGCGAAGTTTATGCATTTGATGTATGAATTCTTGGTAGTAATTTACTAATCCTAGAAAACTTTGTAGTTCTGTTATGTTTTAAGAACAGGCATTTTTTTAATTGCTGTTGACCTTTCAAGGTCTGGTCGTCTACCTTCTTGATCTATTATATAGCCAAGGTATTTGATTTCCTTCATGAAAAAATCGCACTTGTTTTCTTTTACTTTGAATCCATAGCTTTGTATTCTTTTAAATACTTCCTGTACATGTTCCTTGTGTTGTTCAAAGCTTTCGCTATTAATCAATACGTCATCCAGATATGCAATTGTCTTTGGTATCTGTACAGTTCTTTGTGTGTGTTTATGCATAGTAGTTTTGAACTTTCCTCATAGACTAGAATTTTCAGGTACGCCTCACTTAAATCAATTTTTGAAAAATACTTTCCGCCATTTAATTTAGTGAATACTTCTTCTGGACTGGGCAGAGGATAATGGTAGTCCTTTATTGCTCCGTTCAAACCTGTAGAAAAATCAGCGCGAACTCGAATTTCGCCTGATTTCTTTTTGACGTAGATCGTCGGAGCGGCCCATTTACTGTATTCTACTTTTGTCAATATACCAGTGTTTTCGAGTCTGGTTAATTCTTGATCAATTTTTTCAATTGACGCAAACGGTACGCTCCTTTTTTCTTGAAAATAGGCTGAACGTTTGCCTTAATTTCGATATTAGCTGCCATTTTCTTACATCTTCCTAGGCCAGCTGAAAATACTTCGGGGAAACTCGTTTTTAGTTTCTCTTTTACTTTCTCTTCCTCGGTTGGTAAGCTTTTTACATTTTGGCAGTACGTACTTATAGGTTGATCCCACAGTTCGAATTTTTGCATCTAGTCCGTTCCGAATAGGTTTTCGGTATTTCTTAAGACGTACATTTTTAGTTTTTTCGTCATTCCATTCAATGTTACATTAGTAATTACTTCACCTTCGAATTTTATCTTTCTCCCCGTAACTGATCTAGCAATTTTATCTGTTTTTAACATGGCAGGTTTGTTCAGTTTTCTCCATGTTTGTAGGTTTATAATCGTTAAGTCTGAGCCAGAATCCAGCTGTAGCCTAACTTTTCTATTTTGCATTTAAACTTGTACGTATTTTCTTATGTTAGTCTCATCTGCTTGGTCAGTCCTCGTAATTCTTATTCTGCTTTTGTGAGAACTTTTGTGGCCTATTTTTTTACATGATAGACAGGTTTTAAAACGATAAGTACACCTTTAAACCAATGCCAAGTCCCACAGCGATAGCATGATCTGGGTGGTAATTTTTTTTATATTGATTTTTAGAGTTAGAAAACTTTGTTTTACCTGTTCTTGAGGAGGGAAAATCGGTTTGGTTTGTTTCTGAGGAGGGTAAGTTGGTTTGTCTTCGTACTTTATGTATGTGCGCTATGCCAGCTTCTACTATGTCATTTGAGTCTTTCTTCACACTGATGCATCTCTGGCAGTCTTCGGCTAGTTTTTGAAGTGTCAAATCATGTTCACTCTCCAATTTAGTAAGGATTCTGCGTCTCATTTCCGCGTCTTTGGTTGAGACCAGAACTTGGACGTAAATTAAGCATTTGAAATTGTCCGCGCTGAGTTCTGATAATTTGAAGTCGTCACAATATTTGTTGACAATGGACGTGAAAGTTATGTAATCTTCGTTGTCCTTTTTTGTAAGGTTCATGCATTTCCATCTTTTGAGGAATAGTGAAGTATTATGGCTGAAAAGTTCCGTTAGCAGTTTAATGGCTTCTTTGAACGTTAGCTCACTTGTTTTTTCTTGGAAGGATATAATCTACGAATTTGGTATATTCTCATGTGCCTAATTTTCTTAGCAATAGACGTACTTTACGTGCGTCTGACAAATCTTTGCAGTCAAATTCATATAGGTCTTCGTACCTTCGGAAGTAGTTTGCAAAAGTTTTATCTTCGTCGGGTGCGTGCTTGAAATCTTCGATAGTTCTCCAAATAGCGTCTTGTGAGAGAACTGTTTCGTTCTCGGATTTTTGCTCCTTATTTGACATTACACGTAGTATTAATTCTTGCAATTCCAGATGTTTCTGTTCGTACTTTTGCTGCTGTTCAAATTGGATTTTGATAAGCTCCATAATGGTTGACTTGAAATCTTCCATGTTAACGTAATTTTTGTGTAACCTGATATTCTGTGACCTGTGTACGTAAAAAAAAATATCTTTTGTTGACAGTGAAATTTGATATCGAAAAAGAAAATTCTTTTCTTTTTTTTGTGTTCGCGCAGAACTGTTTTTTTTTTTTTTTTTAGAAATCTCGCGTAGAACTTGATCTTTTTTTTTTGAGTCAGGTGCGATGGATAGCAAAAAAAATATATCCTCCGCATATAGAGTTTGTTTTTCTTTTGGGGTTTTCCAGGTCGCCACTTGTTATGTGCGACGTATAGCAAAAAAGTATGTCCTCTGCGAATAGAATTCGTTTGTCATTTGGGTTTCCTCGTCGCCACTGTTATGTGCGACGTATAGCAAAAAAGTATGTCCTCCGCGTATAGAATTCTTATTTTCTTGGGGGTTTCCTAGTCGTCACTGTTATGGTCCAGGTTCCTTGTACCACGGAGATGGTACAAGGTAGAACCAATGAAGAATAACTCGAACACAGGTATGGAATAACACAGATATATTACAAACAGAATATGTACAAAAGAAGTAGAAGTGTTAGTAATAACAATCAGGTTAGGTTAGAGAGAACTATGTTGTCTCGACCAGTATCACTATTCCAATGTCTTACAGTAATCGTCTGACTCGACTCTGTCTCTGACTGACTGACTCACACTGACTGTGACTCACACTCACTGACTCTGTGTCTGACTCACTCTGACTACTGCTTCCTCTTGAGGCGCAGTATTTATGGTGTACGGGACAGTCCATTACTATTATGCGTAAGTTCCCATAACATACACACTCTCTCTTTCTCTCTCTCTCTCTCTCTCTCTCTCTATATATATATATATATATATATATATATAAATATATATATATATATATATATATATATATATATATATATATATATATATATATATATATATATATATATATATATATATATATATATATATGTATATGGTTGTTTCATTAAAGACTACAGACAAGGTACTACGATTAAGTTTTTTATTAAATCTTTCTTGTGTTCGAAAAAAGTGTTTTCGTTTTGGGACACAGAGTGTCTAGAAACTGTCCAAATGATTTTCTATTGCTAAAATTATAGCCGACACCGCTCTGAATTATAGTTATTACACACTCTATGTCCCAAAATGAAAACACTTGTTCGAACACAAGAAATATTAAGTAAAAAGCTTATTCCCAGTACCTTGTCTGTTGCCTTTAATGAAACATGTATAAATAAAGGATTGCTGCCTAAATACACAATATACATATATATATATATATATATATATATATATATATATATTGTCATCCACAGATAGACTGTTTAGCTGTTTCACAGCTCATCAGTGTGGTCGATTGGTATCAGTTTGGAGACTCTATCCATTGGCACACGGCAGGGATGAAGGCAAATTTAGGGGTATTTATCTTTAGATAAAGACGCCAGTCACTGGAGAACTTGATTCGTCTCAACAATATATATATATATATATATATATATATATATATATATATATATATATATATATATATATATAAACAGAGAGAGAGAGAGAGAGAGAGAGAGAGAGGGAAAGAGAGAGAGAGATAGAGATAGAGAGAGAGAGATGTGCATTGTCATTATTGGCGCACGGTAGGGATGAAGGCGAATTTAGACGTATTTATTTTTAGATAAACACGCCAGTCACTGGAGAACTCGATTCGTCTTAACAATATATATATATATATATATATATATATATATATATATATATATATATATATATATATATATATATATCAGTCGGAGACTCCACCTAAGCCATTGGAGCATAAAGGTAAATTTAGACGTATTTATTTTTAGATAAACACGCTAATGGGCAAAATGCATGACAAAGTGGGAAAAGTTTTCTATCTAAATTTATGTTCGTGATACTACACATGCGCACTAACGAGTAATGCTGGGAATTTTAAATTATTTATTTATTTTTTTTTATCTGGCCGATTTCATTTAGATTATTATTCTTTTTATTTCCATAATCTCGTTCAACCCGCCTTTCAACACTAACGTAATAACAAATATAGGGAAGATATTTTTCTATATATTAGATAAGCACTTCCCTAATACGTCCGGATTACATAAGCTATTTAACCGAAATACTGACAAATTAAGTTATAGCTGCACAAGCAGTATGGACAACATCATAAAAAGAATGAATAGCAGAAATTTAAAGCTAAAAAATGACGTGAAAGGTGAGAATATGACCTTATGCAATTGCAGGACAAAAAAAGTAACTGTCCTTTAAATAGATTATGCCGTAATGAACGTGTTGTATATTATGCCGAAGTGGAAGATGAAATTAATAGCACAAAAAATACATCGGGTGTACTGAGGCCCAGTGTAAGAGGAGATGGTACAATCACATGTCACTTTTAGAATTCCGAAGCATAGGTACAGCACGAAGCTAGCAAGCTACTATTGGGAGCGTAGAGAGAAACATAGCAAGGGTCCAAGCATTAAATGGGGCATTTTCAGAAATTTAAAGAGTAACATAATAGTCGAGAATACGTGTAGGCTATACCAAGAAGAGAAAGTGGCTATAGCAATATGTAAAAACAGTAATGAATTGCTGAACTGGAGGTCAAAGATCATGACCAAATGCAGACATTTTAAGAAGTTCAGCTTGGTGTTATTTGAACCCGGTTAAAGTTAGATATTTTCTTCCCCCCCACTACTTCCTGTTTCGAAAGTGATTAAGTTGTTGAGCTCCCTGTAGTTGATTTGCTGAACAAACCACCTGAGGAGACTGTAGTGGTCAAAACCGCGATAGTGGGCTCTGGTCAGCTTTCATTGTTTTTAGAAATATATATATATATATATATATATATATATATATATATATATATATATATATATAAAAGTGAACATAGAAGTCAACACTTAGAGGCTCTAAGTGTTGACTTCTATGTTCACTTTTATATTTACACACGCTCTATCTCTGATATTGAGCACTTTATCCCATAAATATAGCACACTTTAGGACTATATTTCTTCATATATATATATATATATATATATATATATATATATATATATATATATATATATAGAGAGAGAGAGAGAGAGAGAGAGAGAGAGAGAGAGACATACAAAAATAAAAATATTCATATATGCAAATATATAGGTAAATGTGCTTGTGATTATATATGCCATATATCTAAAGAATATATATAAACAGTAAGTACACCCAAAAAACATACCATCCGATATATACTTATATACGCACTTGAGACAATTATAATGCCATACATATAGATATACACATCCTATTAATATTAAAAAAAAAACACAATACATGAAATACGTATTGTGACTAATAGGTGTTTAATGTATTTTTGGTATGATACGATATTAATAAAAAATAACCCTGGACATACATACAAATAAATAGAAAATTCGAGTTAGTAATTCTACAATCATATATTTCTAATAATCTGAAGTTAAAGATAAAGTAAACAAATTAATTAAAAATTAGAAGGTACAACTTGAATTGAATTCAATCTGTTTCAACATATTTCAACAGGTAGGCTTACTTGTTTTTATGCCTACATGTGATTATTAATTTATTTCTCTTGTTTAATAAATTATGGTTACTTAAATTCTTAAAATAGTTAATTTTTCTACAAGTCTTTGGTTACACATGCACACACGCGCGCCCATATATATATATGATGGACTCTCCCATCGTATTCAACGTATGAGGGTCAAGCAGCCCAGTTCCTAGGAATCGACAGCCAGACACCAGCACATATTATTTGATCATAGTGGTGAAGGCTTTGTGAAAAACCAACCACACTTTTTGAAGGGCCGAATACAGAGACATGGCTCACTACGTGCCACAAGCTGCCCAAACAACTTTCCGTAGGTTTTGAATTCAGAGTTGTCCTTCTCGTAGACCAGTTGCCATCCAAGGCTATAGAACCCAGTCTTTTCTGCTATTTACCCATAGCTGTAGGGAGAAGAAGATGATGAATACCTTTCCCAAGGGAATTAGCACGTAAGTGAATGCAGTGGATTCGACTGGTCAGCAATCTGAGCCTCTATCTACTACTCCACCGTGCCTCCTACAAAGCCTTCACCACTATAATTAAATCATGTGTGCTGGTGTCTGGGCAGTCGGTTCCTAGATGCTTGATCTCATACGTCGAATACGACGGGAGAATCCAACACACACACACACACACACATACATATATATATATATATATATATATATATATATATATATATATATATATATATATATGGTGGACTCTCTAGATGTGTTTCCTACTTGTTCTTCATTTTATTTTATCATATATATATATATATATATATATATATATATATATATATATATATATATACATATGATAAAATAGAGTTAAGAACAAATAGGAAACGTATCTGGATCTAACATATTTCACTTTTATTAAAGCTTCGTACTGGTATGTTAAGATTCTTGGTTAGTTCTTATTTGTCAGATACGTGTCACGTGTATAAACGCAATAGATAATATATAAATACTAGCAGGCTTCGCCTGTTCGCTATCGCTTCGCAGAGTAAGATATATTCACTACTTGAAATCTTTGAAACAAAAATTAAAAATTAACATTTCATTTATAAATTGGCTTGTTATAAAGGAATGTTTTACAAATAGATGCCAACTTGCTGAACGGCAAGTAAAATTAAAATTTCAATCACTTTTCTGCACTATATAAGACTATATTCCTAAATAGAACTATTTTTCATATGAAAATCAAAACAATCCTCGAATAAAAAACAGTAATGAAGGACACTTAATTAATGAAATAATTCTTAAAAAAATCAAATTAGTAAACCTGAAGAGTGATATTGCGTGGAAGTAGATAATATATAATACAGATATTAATCTTTTTGAGTGTAAATTACTGTTGAGATGTTGAGTGTTTCCACGTGAGTATATGATAATAACGAACAAACACAGTCGTAGGGAAAAATACTGGTATATTCATAGAGGTATTTACATCAGAGAGATTAGTAGTCGAACTAACGTAGGTTCGTAGTAACAATAAGTAATAGTAATAAAGTCCAACGGTATCTTCCGGTTGAGAAACGGAAGTGTAACTGATCACTACAGAAGTCTCAACCTGCACTACACTGCTACACTCCTCACAGTCTCTAGAACTACTGTTCTATTTATAATAATAGGATCAGTCTATTGTGGTTGTGAAGGTGGGTGCGCCCCAACAATTACTAAATAGTAGAGCTGGGGCATTTTAATCTCAGAATTCGTGGGAGTATTTAGGTCCAATTTTGAATTTATTCATATAGATTCCATAATAAAGGTTTTACTTAATTAGCTATTATGTTTCTCTAACTCTTCATATTCTAAATGTATAACTAATTATATTTTCCTATCTTTACACTATATTAATTTTATCTGTTCTGTCACTCATGAAATAATAATAATAGTTTGTGCGGAAATAAGGACCTACGTTCATCAAAACGTCTTTAATTTAAGTGGTAGCTGAAGCATTATCGTTGAACTTTTAAAAGGTAAGCTTAAACATCAATGCAATACATAAATGCAGCGATCAATTTTGAGTTCTTCTGTAGTTTATTGATGCCTACCGCATCTACTCCTCCCTAGCTAGAGGGATGATGGCCTCTAACACTTTCACCCCAGCCCCTCAACCTCCGACGTCTTACTCTCTGGGTTGATGTGTCCACTCGGTCCTAACCGAACTTAAGGGAGTGGCCTTAGGTCCCCTGAACATCCGTAGATTATTCGACCGGCCCACTGGTTTAATCCTGCTTCCCGCCCACGTTGTGATTAGTTTGATCCAGAAAGCAGAAGTGATGTTCATCCATTCACGGTCGACTGAAGATGCAGACACGGCTGGAGAGTCTGTGCTAAAATTTAGAATGCAGCAAAACAGAAATTAATATCTGCAGAAAGCCGGACAACCAATTATTCAATGGTTTAATTGTTAATGTCTTTTATATAGCAGAAAATAATAATATAGAAAAGAAACGGGTTACAGAAAAGAAAAGTATTTGACGTAAAAACTCATACACTGGATTCTAGACAGAGAGAGAGAGAGAGAGAGAGAGAGAGAGAGAGAGAGAGAGAAAGAGAGAGAGAGAGAGAGAGAGAGAATGTGTGTGTGTGTGTGTGTGTGTGTGTGTGTATTGTGATTAACTTGTTGTTAAATCGTCTCAGAACGATATACGACTCTTGCGATAGAGGGACAAGATTTCTGTGCGGAGCTTAAATTTTATATTGGCGTTCCTCCTCAGCAGTAGTAATAGTAGTAGTAATATTTGTGGTAACAAAAGCAGCGGTACTTATATCAACAGTAAATGTTAGCGGACGCTTCGTTCCAATCTCTGACGTCACTTCCTCTCCTCCTCGAGTCTCTAACTCGACTCTTCACTGTCTCTATCCCAACTCTTGCCGGGCCTAATTCTCTTCTACAGTCTCGCCAAGAATTTTCTCCCGTCTCTCTAAGCATAACTACGCGTTTATATAGAAAAACCCGGCTGGTCATAACCGAGCCTTGGCCCTACTACTTCGCACGCGTTTATCACGGAGTTCTGGCTGCTTCAACCAAAATCATGTGTATTCCAAAGTTCTTTCTTGCTTGCTAAGCTCTATTTCAATTTTTAACCGATAAAAATTATTTTGATCATTTTTCATTGTCTTCTAATGACCCAGATCCAATGGGTACAACTTCCGCCCTAGATCAGATTTCCCATCAGTAAACAAAATGCTCTGATCTAATTTCGCTACTCAGATCTACTCCAATTTCAATAAAAAATATACGTGTCTGTATGTTTCCCAGACTCTCTCTCTGTCACAGGCCAAACCAAGAGTCCTCCACAGGAGCTAGCTTAAATGCCGCCAGATAAGGCGGCCTTTAACCTAGCTTAAAACTTTAAAAAAATTCAAATTTGTAAAAATTTTAAATTTAAAAAATTTATATTTTAACATTTTTTAATTTTAATCTTTTAAAGCTAGCTTAAAATTTAAAATAAAAATTTATTTTTAAAATTTTAGCTAACTTAAAATTTTAAGCTAGCTGCAATTTTGGATACAAAAGGAAAATAAGAGTTACTCCACTTGAGCCATGAAAGCAACGATAATGGCTAGTATAATATATATATTTCTAACCTCGCATAATCTGGCAATCCTGAATCTGACCTAACTTTTCTTGGGCTTTTGAATGAGCTATGAATCATTGAAATCGGACCAGTGGGAGCGGAGGAGTTGCTTGGACACCCACACGCACAACACACACTAACTCTGTACTTTATTTATAAGATGTGTGAGGAATATTATGGACCTTAAAATGTTTGATAGTGTAAGAGTGTGTATATAAAGAAACACTTGTGTGTCTATGTGTATGTTGGACGGTAACGTTAATTCATTCAGTCGATCTGAGAAAGCGACTGTATACTACGGACGGTCGATTTTGCACTCAATTTGTAAGTTAGGGTTTGACATGATAAATAACGACACGAAATATTTTTTTCAAGATCATTACCGTTTGTTGAAGAGAGAAGTTTAAAGATTAAGTTTAGATTCAAAATCGTAGCGTTGGAATTTAATTCCGGTGATCAATGAAAGCCTTATAGCACAGCTTTATAAAATTTATAATTTACTGAATCTTTACAAATTGTATATAGACCAGATGCCTTGCGCAAGCACATTCTTACTAAATCATTGTGCCATCAAATAAGACCTTCATTTATTTCAAAGGGAAATTATACTAGCTGTATTATGATGTAATATGTTATACAGGGCAGTAGTTTTAGTGTGATTTTCATTAAACAATGCAAAGTAAAAACATTTTATGTTATAATTTATACCCAGCAGTATTATGGTGTGTAGTATCGTATGCAAATTAGATAGACAAGTATAAATAGAGAACAACTGGCGAACATAGGGGCTATTCAGGACATGGAGAACTGTACTATGATTACTAATATGCAGAGAGATATGCAAAACATTATAATGGCGTCGCCGATAGGATCGTTAAATTCGTTGGACGATACAGAGTACATAGAAATATGGATAAGAACTTTTGCTACATTTGCAAGAATGAAAAAATTAAGATACACAAAGACCGACGGAGGAGAGAACGAGATAACAGATTTATTTCTTGCTACCGCTGGGTGCGAAGCTGTGAAGAAAATTTTGACAATGTGTTATCCGAGCGAATTAGAAGAAATGACATCTGAAGAAATTATTAAAATTATAAAAAGAACATAGACCAAAAAAAAAAAAAAAGAAAGGAAGATTGGTCAATCGCCGAAAGAACCAAGTTTTTAGAGACAAGACAAGCATGCAATGAGTCCATTATACAATACTTACATAGATTGAAAGAACCAGCCAAGTATTGTGAATGTGAAAAATTGGGAGCACGGGAAATGAATATAGAAGAAGAATTAATCCTTCTCAGAATAACTAAAGACGTGCGAGACCAAAACCACAAATGAAAAATACTAGAATGTCTACAGAGTAGTAGCATGAATTTGGAAGCTAGCATCGAGTTTTTACAACAATTAGAGTTGATTAGAGAATTTAATCAACCAAAAAAAAGAAATCGAGACTTTCAGGACGAGCACGACCAAATCTATAATTAAATGTAGATATTGTGGAAAAAATCACGAGAGAAAGTACAAATGTACAGCTATAGGCAAAATATGCTCAAATTGCAAAAAAGAGATCATTTTCAGAACGTATGCAAATACGAAAAGAAAATAGAAAGAGTACAAACAGTACAAATCCCCCCATCCCCGAAGAAGAAGCTGAAATATTTGCAATGAATACACAAAAAGGAAGTAGAGAAAAATAAGAAGATATGGCCAAATATTTAACATGCAAGTTGATACAGGCAGTGAATCCACGTTGATACCAAAAACATTCTTGATAAAATTAGGACGACCTAAATTTTTAAAAAAAGCAGTATCCATTTAAAGCAATTTGGTGGAATTACTATAAAAATAATGGGTACATTTCAAGGCAATTTTGAAACCGACAAGCGTTTTGAAGTAATTCCCATTACAGTTGCAGAATGCGAAAAAGATCACGTGTTAATGGGAATTGATGTATTAAAAGTCGATACAGCGAGACTAATCAATTCTATGGAAGCAGAAGAAAATGAAATAGGATTATTCAAAGGCTATAAAGCAAGCATTCGACTAAAAGAAAATTATCACCTAAAATATATAGAGTCAAGAAAAGTTCCAATTCATATTTTACCTTTAGTGGTAGCCAAATTAAACAAAATGATACAAGGCATACTAGAAAGAGTAACTCAAGGTGGTAGCAATTAGGCATCACCGATAGTAGCGATAAAGAAAGCTGATTGAGATTTAACGATATGTGGTGATTAGAAGATAGGGGGAAATCAGCAGATATGTTCAGACTCTTTTCATTTGCCAAATATCGAAACTGTAAGCCACGAGTTAGCGAAAATAGAACACTTTGCAAAAATTGATCACAAGGCAGCATACAACCAGTTAGAAATTGACGAGAAATTCAAGGAAATCACCACGATAAACACCCCTATAGGCTAAGATGAACTCGTCTACTGTTTGGGGTAAACACTTCGAGCCATATTTTTCAAAAAGCAATGGAAAGAGTTTTATTGGGATAAATAAAAAATATAATAATATACCAGGGTGATATATGTGTAGGGGTAAGAACTAAAGAAGAATTAAAATATAAAACAGAACAGATTTTAGTGAGATTAAAAAAGGCAAGCATGACTGTAAACAAAGACAAGTGTAATTTTGACTGTAAGAAGATATCATATTTAGAATATCAAATATCAAAAGAAGGCATATATCACCCAATGATAGACTAACAAAGAAAATAACAGTAATAGCTGTTCCAACAAATAAAAAAGAATTAGAATCCTTTTTGGGGCTAATAAATCTTTATACTAAATACATATCAAGATACGGCGACATAATAGAGCCATTTGCAAACATAAAACAATGAATTTAACTGGACACAAAAGCAAACTATCGCTTTTGAAACACTAAAGAAAATACTGAGGAACAAACCAATAATAAAAGTTTTTGATCCACAAAAAGAAATAACGTTAGCTACAGACGCGAGTGAAAAGGCGATTTCTGCTATTCTATCACGAGAAGAACACCCAATCATGTGCATATCAAGAAGGTTAATGTCAGCAGAAACTAACTACTCGAATATTGAAAAAGAAGCACTAGCGATTGTATGGAGCATGGAAAGGGCACTAAACGTTTTGATACGAAAAAATTCATATTAACATCGGACCACAAACCATTATAATTCATATTTAACCCGAGAAAAGAATTGTCAAATGTCACATCTTCAAGGATTTTAAGATGGGCAATAAAAATCATGGCATTCGATTTTGACATAGTATACGTAAAAGGGAACGTTATCCCTCACATAGACGCTTTATCAAGATTACAGTTCAAGAATGAAACAGAAGTAAAACAGGAAAATACTGAAGATAAAATAATACACTGAGTAGAAATGGACGTTCTTCCTCTAAATAGGCTCAAAATAGAAACAAAGGAAGAACCAATATTAAGCAGAATAGTAGAGAGAATAAAAAATAATATATGGAGCAATTGTTCGATGACAGAGCGACCCTTTAAAGAAACGAAGCACAAACTAACCATAGAAAATGGCATAATATGCAATGGGGATATAATAGTAGCTCCACAAGTACTGAGAAGCGACATATTAAAAGGAGTACATGATGAAGTGCATTGTGGCATAACAACAACACAAGGAAGGCTACATTTACAAGCCTGGTGGCCAGGATATTCAAAAGATGTAAAGGAATACGTTAAGAGATGCTCAAAACGTGAGGAAATTAAAAAAAACTTCAAGCAAGCAAAAATTCACTCATGGCCCAAGGAAGCAGAGCCATGGGTTAGGGTCCACATGGATCGCGCACATATCAAAGATATGTGATTATTCTTAGTATTAGTGGACTCATATTCAGGATGGCCAGAGGTTGTCAGAGTAAAAGACAGAAAAGCCATCACAACAAAGCAAGTACTAAGAACTATATTCTCAAGGAATAGTCACTGACAATGCACCCGAATTTTGCGATGAGAAGTTATGTGCGTGGATAAAACAGATGGGATGCATCCCATACATGCCACCACCATATCACTCACAATCTAATGGCATTGCGGAAAGAATGGTACAAACGGTAAAATTGGGATTAAAAGGATTGTCACCACTTAATGAAAGCATAGAAATGTATCTACCAAAAATGCTCCTCAGTTACAGATCCATTCCACATGCGGGAAGAAAACTGAGCCCTTCGGTATTAATGGGAAGACAACTCAGAGTCCCCCATAACTATGTCCTTTGCAACGAAAGGAAAGGCATTGTATAGAAAGGATAAAGAGGCTAATACAGAAGAAGCAGATTTCCGGATATAAAAAGGACGCAACACGGCTATACTTGAGAAAAAGGGACAACATATACTGGCACAGTCAGATCATTTCAGAAGCAGAAACGAACTGGATGACGCAGAAATGGAAGATCAAGAACAAGAAGAGGCAGAAAGTTACAAAAGTGGAACAGAAGAGGAAATGGAAGAAAGTGAGAATCAAAAGACAGACGAGTATGAAGATAAAAATGAAGAGAGACCGAGATCACCACTAAAGAGAAAACAAGAACGACAAGAGGAAGGACAACAAAATACGAAAATAATCAAGAATAGTAAAAGAAAAAAAACAAGGTTATACGACCTCTCCAATTCAGGGAGGTGTAGTATCGCATCCAAATTAGATAGACAAAAATAAATCGAGAACAAGTGGCGAACATAGGGGCTCTGCCTAGCAAACCCGGTTGCTATTCAGGACACGGAGAACTGTACTACGACTACTACTACTACTACGCAGAGAGGTGTGCAAAACATAACATCATGTTATATAAACTTTTATCTATTTTTTGTTTTTATTAATTATGATATACCAAATGATCTAACAAATCATCAATTTAGTAGCCTTTTTTGTAATCTGCATGGATATTATTATTGATACAAATAAAATAATAATTAAAATTATAAATAAAATAAAACAATAATATTTAAACCTAGTTTAAAATAAATTAAATGAAAAATTAAAAAAGTTACTCCTAGCATGCAACAAAAACTATTTCTGCCGGAAATACGACATCCTGCCAAAAGACGTAGGATTCAACCTCTTCACCCAAGAACTGTCGGGATGACAACACGTGTGTAGCTTCGCTCCGTGATAGGACTTGTGATATTACAGAGTAACTTCTACCTTTTATAACATGAACATTATCACTATTGTAACGTAACACATTTACACCCCAATACACACAAATACATAAATAAAATTGTATGAAATTACGATACAATTATTCATACCTTCTCAGTATTACGCACATTTAATTTTCCTGATTTTATCTTCGTAAAAACATGCCTAAAACTTTTACTACCACTACTCCTATGGTATGAGTGAATACCTCACAAATCTTTTACAATTTTTGACACAGTTTTTACGTATTAAAGAGCAAAGAAATTGCATAATTTGCTTGTGGTGATTCTTAATTACATATATATATATATATATATATATATATATATATATATATATATATATATATATTGCATTCAATGTATCTAATAAAAAAAATCAATTTTATTTGGATTTATTCTTAAAATAGTAACATTTTGAAGTCAGTTTGTAAGCAAAAACCTGCGGAAATTCGGTATTCGGTGCATTTATAAACAATTTTTGAAGCCGAAATACGGGGCACCGAGTGAGGATCGAACTCACTTTTCAGTCGTGATTGATCTAGTCAGACAAGTAACAATTACAAAGAGTGGATCGACCCCAGAACGTTAAGGTGGAAAGCGGTAATAATAATAAAATTAATAATACAGTGTAACCCGGATATAAGAGACCCGGATATAAGAGAAAACCGGATATAAGAGAGATTTTCTCTGGTCCCAAATTAGAGCCATACTTACCTAAACAAAATAGACCAAACCCGGATAAAAGAGAAATCCGGATATAAGAGAAATCCGGATATAAGAGAAATCCGGATATAAGAGACTTATTCTCCGTTCCCGACCACTCTCTTATATCCGGGTTACACTGTAGTAATAACCTTTTTTCTGTCTCTACAGAACTTTTCTTTGTACAACCCACACTTTAAATAACATATCCCATTTGTTGTACTCATCAATAAAGAGCCTGGTCAGTACCTAGATGGTTAACCGCTTGGGAATACCAGGTGTTGTAAGCTTGGATGTGCGGGTGGTGTAATGAATAATGGCTCGGAATTGTTAGCCGAGTTCGAATTCCAGCTGGGTTCATTATAGTCACTTATACGCAAAATACTCTTGCGAAAGGTATGAAGCCACCTCTTCTCCCCAAAAGTTCCGACTTAATTTGTAAGACTTGTATCACTAAAACCATTATTATCTGAAAAAAAGGGGTACAAAATATTTAGATTTCGGCATTAAATAACCCATAGAGGTTGATTTGGCGCTAAACAAAAACAATCATTTTTTGTGTGATATAATTAACTAGATCTATCTAAATATATATTTTTTTAAACTTTGATATTACCTCTTCCTACTCCAGGCGTCCTGGGTATGACGATAAAATATACCAGGCAGCAAGGCCTGTGATAGGGAGATTTTGAGGTTTTGAGAAGCATGGAACCACCACTTAACTGCTGTTGAATCCAGGTCCACTCTGATCCGGAGTGACATCACATGCTAAGGTCCCTTCTATGAGCAAATGGTGAACCCCAAACAAATCAACAGATCATTTTTATAGTAAAATGATTAAGAATACATTTTAATAGCAAATTGACAATCAATGCAACACTAAAAATGTATAAAAATACATTTTTATAAAAAAAAGATTTACCAGCGATACATTTTATGATTGACAAACTACATATCTAAAAAATACCTTTACCATGAAACTATTTGTAATGACAAAAGTCCGCAGGTGTAGGCTATAAGAAAGCTTTATTCAACTGAGAATTCAATGTTCACATATAGTGTCCTTTTATAGTCCCAGGAAACAGAAATAGCTCTCTTAAAGAAGAGAGTAACAAAAAAGGGGAGACTACTCTTGATTATTCATCACACTATTGATTTAGATTTCGTCATTAAATAACTCATAGAGGTTGATATACTGCTAAAGAAAAAAAAACTACTCCAGATATTATGGTAAATTAAAGAGCAGTTCATATTTACAACACACGGAGCGTTAGTCTACGAAGTACCATCTTTTCATCGTACAAGGTATAATAAACCCATTTTATTTATAAATGTAGGATTATTCAGTCCACCAATGTCTTAAAACGTCTACGTCGCCGTAACCGCTGTTGTTTTCGTTGATATCAAGGATTAGCATAGTTAATCGGAAAGATGGAGGCAGCATTTATAACTAGAATAACAAACATGTTTAGTGTTGCTATTTATAAACGTGTTAAAATAGCACCAGCAGTCTGTCTTCGACTGGTTTGTTATGATAACTCAACTGGTGTTCGTGAGAGCGTTTACAAATAGACGTAGCTCAGAGTGACTTGTACTAAAAGAATACGAAAATGACCACTGGAAAGATGAAAGTGACCAACTGCTTTTCGTGTCGAGGCAAGCCGACTGACGCAGAATGGAAGCCAGCTGGTGGGGAAAAAAGTGTTTGGTGGGAACCGAATATTCGTTCTCAGAAGTTTGATATAATGAGAATAAGGTACAAAAACAGTAGATAGGGGTTGGAGGTAGAGGAGGGTGTTTTATGTATTTTTTTTTTCTTAGATAATTCCTTTTGGCGATTAGTCTGGCAGTATTGTTTCATTGACCAAAAGAATTTATCGGTCTGTCATATTTTGTCACAAACACCATAATAAGGAGTTTATTCTGCAGGACCTAATAGTTTTTCATCATCTCACAAGGCAACAAAGCCACTAACACGCAGGGGCTTACTGAGTATGAATTAATAGAAGAAAAACATTATTAAGGATTGAGAACAATAAAAAAAAACAATTTAAGAGAACAAAAGATAGCGATTGACATTGCATTTAATTTTTGAATATCAAGCTTGACTGGAAAGCAAGAAGCCGAAAGAGAGTTCCACAAATGAGAAGTGCGTGTGAAGAAACTGTTAGCATAGAACTTACGGTTACATCTAGATATTTAATCTATAAAACGATGAGACCTTGCCGCCAATCTAGTATTGCGCTTAAATTCATAAAAAATAGGTACCAAAGAGAAAAGTTCATCAGAACAATTACGATGGAAGTATTTATAGAAAAGACACACGGAAGCTACATTATGACGTTGGGAAAGTGACCGAAGCCGGGAATGCCAGGTCAGGACCAATAATATTGCTGATTCTTCTTATTTTTCTACTTTAGATTTTATTAAGGATTTTTAAAGAAATAGCAATATATGGCAGTAATATTCTAATCATGGACAAATTGTAGTCTTGCAGATATGTAAGATAATCTCTTCAATATATATATATATATATATATATATATATATATATATATATATATATATATATATATATATATGTATATGTATTTATATATATATATACATATATATACAAATATATATATATATATATTTGAAAATTATAACATAAATATGTTATAAAATCACTACAAAAATAGCCATTTTGTTTCAACACATCTAATGTCTTATGAAGTGATGGTATTGAGCACTCTTTTAAGAATACCATTTTTTGGTTATTGGAATTTATTCCGTATACACGAATTCCATATATATATATATATATATATATTTGTGTGTGTGTGTGTGTGTGTGTGTGTGTGTGTGTGTGTGTGTGTGTGTGTGTGTGTGTGTGTCTATGTTTTGAACAATAAAAAATATTAAAAAATTAAAATTTTCAGACACACTGGGGTGTATTTTAATATTTTTTTGTTTTATTATTGCAATTACGTTCTGCGACTAGTTTCGGTCAGCATGGCCATCATCAGGAGAAAAAAGCCTGCTTGTTAGTAGCAGTGAACTACATGAGCTAATAATTGTTTCTGAAGAGAGTGAACTTTATTTGTAGTTTTCATTTGTTTTTATATGTTAATTTTGTTCAGTCCTTGTGTTGGTCAAACGACCTCTTTTAAGTTGTTTTTAAGATAAAGGCTGTGCAGATTCATGCGACTCAGAATTCCCTTGGTCATTTTGACAGTTTTATTGGTTGCTGGAAAGGGTATGTGTGTGTGTTAAGTGTATGTTATCATTTGTTCTTTGGGAGTGTGTATGATGTGTGTAATTGTATATATTAGTATGGGCATATATATATATATATATATATATATATATATATATATATATATATATATATATATATATATATATATATATATGTATATATATATATTGTTAAATATAACAGGCAACGATCATGAGCTGTTCTAAGTTTCAGTGGCTTTAGTTTCGGGCGAAAATAAAAACAAAAACTGTCCAACATTTACATTTTCATGCTGTTCCTCGATCTAAGCTTTCGGCTCACATGAGCCATCATCAGAGTTGTTATATGGACATTACAACAGAGATGTTCACCATCAAGGATGACATCCTGTTATGTTTACAGAGAAGTTTGTCAAGCGACGATAACGGTCGCGGAATAGCAGACGCAGGTTGTAAATTCGTTAAGCGGTTCTATGACGTCGTACATGACCACGTGAGAGAAAGATGTTATCAACAGAACATGTAAATGCACTGTAATATGTTGGGACTGGTTTGATATGTAATATATATATATATATATATATATATATATATATATATATATATATATATATATATATGTATGTATGTGTGTGTGTGTGTGTGTGTGTGTGTGTGTAAAAATTCTGAAAATTAATCTGTAGAAGGAGACAATATTTATAAAGGAAAATCGACAATAGGACAACTGTGTGTAGTTTTAGCTGTCGCGTTTCGTCCACTGCGGTCTTCTTCAAGGCAAAAAAACGAAATGAATCTATTTGAACAAAGTATCTATAAACAAAAACAAAATGTTGTTAGTTACTAGAAGAATTTAGAAACGCTCATATATATTCATCGGGTTAACTGAAAAATTACGTCATTTACATTTTATGTTTGAAGAAAATTATTTATATGTAGAAATATTGTTTGGATTGTTGCGAAGACGGATTCAACTGTTTTCTTTTGATTTCTTGATATATTTGTTGCGTATGTTGGCTTGGGAGAGTAGTGATCCTAAGAAAAGTGAGATTGGGAAAAAACCGTGGCGTAGATTAATATTTGAATAATATTCAATGGAGCAATCTCGAGGATTTTTCGTCTGAGTGAATTATTTTAATTTTTTTTTTTTTTATAAATGTAGCATTTTTTTTAAATCAAAATTGTGGTTGAATTTATTTCTATGTATCACTTGTACATTTCTCAAATTGTTATTTACGAGGTCTCTTTTGTGTACATAGATGCATTTTTAAAAAAAAAAACTTCTGCGTCTTCCTCCAACGTATTTTGAAGAATTTAGAAATTTATTTTATATATGCCTTCTTCTGAATTATTATTCTTATGGTTATTTTTTTAATCTGATTATATCCATAATTGTTTTAGAAGTGGTTGCGATTATTTAGATCTTGTTAAGATGGGATTAGGTTTTTCTGGATAGGTACCCCGTAAATAACAATTATTATTTCTGATGCTGGCTTCTTAAGATAGATTTTAATTGTGAAGCTGACAATACGCGAATGGTAATGGACGCGAGGCTGCACGGCTGTATCAGATTGCGTTTCCAGACCGAAGGAAGCCGAGCTATCCAACCCTTTGCTGCTGCTTATCGTCGCGCTGCTGAGACAGGATCCGTGGCACCACAAACTATGGCTCGAGGAGGACCGAGATCCGCTCGTACGCCTGACAATGAAGAACACATTCTTCGGGATATCGGAAACGATCCAGGTATCAGCACAAGTCAAGTGACCCTAGCATGTCGAACATCTATAGTACCGCATGGAGGGTACTTCAAATGCATCTGCTCTATCCGTGTTATTTGCAACGTGTGCAGGGTCTTTCGCCCTCTGATCATTCACTACGGGAAAACTTTTGTCACAAACTGTTGTTTGTCTCTCCAGTCTTGTTTACGGATGAGATCAGATTTGGAAGAGTTGTTTGTGTCAATAACAAATTGACACAACCAACATTTGTGGGCGGATCAGAATCTCATGGTACAAGCTAGACACCAGCATCAGCTTATTAATATGTGGGCTGGAATTTTATGTAACTGCTTGTTAGGTCCATATGTTCTCCCAGGACATCTTACATTAACTGTCTACAGTGACTTTATTTTGAACACATTTCCAGACCTGCTAGAGGATGTACTCCTGCTAATATGAAAACGCGTGTGGTTCATGCATAATGGGGCTCCAGCATATTTTAGTCACATTGTTCGTGATGCACTGGCAGACATCTACCATGAAAGATGGATAGGTAGGAGAGGACTAGTTCCATGGCCCGCACGTTTCCCCGACCTCAATGCTTTCGATTTTTACTCGTGGGGCCACCTAAAACAATTAACTAATAATGCAGAGACGCTTCATCAACGTGTCATGGGGGTCTGAGAAACAATTCGACACCGTTTATGAGTATTTGAAATGGTCCGCCAGTCAATGATCCGACGGGTGCATGCGTATATAGAAGCAAGCGGGAAGCATTTAGAATATTTGTTATGAGTTGTTGTGTTGAAGTACAATGATGGCCTTTTGGACATATGTTTATATGGATATTTTACCTTGTTTTGGTGTGAGGAACCCGCTCCCAAAATTTGTAAAATCATTTTTGATACACCCTATATATATATATATATATATATATATATATATATATATATATATATATATATATATATATATAACTGTATATAAAACTATTAATTAAAACTGATCCACAAAAGTGAGCTCAATTTAATTTTTATTATAGAGCATATAAAGGATAAAATTAATGAGATCCAAACAATTTACTCCATACAATTTTCTTTTAGTATTTGCATTGATAAGTTCAGGAAAAGACTACTTTCCTATAGACGAAATGATCATCTGTATGAGGTAGATCGTTTGGATCTCATTAATTGTAATTCATACAGACACACACACTTATATATAGGTATCTTCAAAGATTGTTCTAAAAAGGAGCATACTATGATGAAAAAAAGGACCCAAACATCATAAAAAACAATGTTTTATCGTCAAAATGTTTATATTATTATTAAGAGGAAAGGTCAAAGTATTTTTTATCATTTTAGTAATTTTTTAAATCCTTTTTAGCACGTTCGAAATTTTGCTTAAAAATCTTGTTTTTCTTGCGTCCACGGATGGGCCAAAGATTAGAATATGCATTTTTGTTTTAAAAACACATTGTTTTGGAAATTCTTACAAAACCTCAATAATTATCGAAATCTAAAGGCATTTTCCAGACTTATTCACAAATGAATGAAATTATTTTTGAAATTTTTTTTTAGAAAATCTTGGTAAAAATATTTTTTTTTTACATCCGTTACCCCAACTTACAAAATTTTTTTATGAAATTTCGAGAAATCAAAATTCCAGCCTTTTTATATTTATTTTAATTAAAACAGTACTTCTTGGAGAATTTGAATCATCAATTTGTTTTTGTCAAACAGAAACACCATTTACCGAAAATATGCTTTGGATCGTAAAATGAAAATGCAGTAAAATTATGATATTATTTAATTAGAAAAGCTTTTAATTCATTTAATAAATAAGATATATTAAGGACACTTAAAAATGTTTTCGACGAATAATGATTTTTGACAAGAATTGTTTTCATTTATAAAAAATTTAATTAGTAACATTTATTTAAGTTTTAAATCTTTTAAAATTTTGTACTAATTTCAGCCTTTTAGAGGATATTATAAAATGAAAACTATATTTAATTATCAAAAATGGAAAGCCTTAATACAACTCATCAAACACCAATATTTTAAAAGTATTTAGATTTCTTGTATGCGTATAAATGTGCTAATTTTTATAACTACAAACGACCATTCACGACATTATCAGCAAATGAGTGCAATAATAATGGTAACATTTCTAAAATTTAACTGTTATGGGGCAGACCCTTTTTACACAAGATGGACTCGTCTAAAGTATACTTATACTGACAGAGAGAATACCTGCAGGTTGAGATACGTTGAGTCAGGGTGAGAGATACGGAGACAGTACACAGGGTGTTCACAGAGAGTTATACGAGAATCCAGAGAGATAGATAATTACGGCTTCACTTACAGAGACTTGTACATATACTTTCTACTAACCCGCCTTCCTGGACTAGTAACCTTCACTTCAAGTCAGTATTCTTACGTTTAATACACTTATTTTTCTATCTCAATTACTGGCGTTGTTTATTTATTTGTGCAGGATTCCATTCCCGGAATCCACAACATTAACATTTCTAAAATTCAGTAAAATATTAAAATACGGAGAATATTTTCGTAAATTTTCAAGACGACTAAGAACTTAAATATTCTATAAAATTGCGCTCATGTCATTCTCTTAAATTATGTATTACAGATAAAATTTCCGTAAAACAACATTAGATCTGTCATCATGCTGTCAACACGTTAACACAGGTACTGTCGGGTTAAAAATGCATTTCTGCGATATTTTAAACTTAAAGTCAATAATATTGGTTTCAAATCAGGTTAATTATACTTTAAATCAGCTAATATTCTCCAAATAAAATTTCTAAAAATTATATTTTATTTTTGGAAGATTTTTTAATAAAAAAATAATTTTTAATAAACATTGCGATGAAAGACGTCTAAAAAAAGAGCCCTATTTTAGAAAAAACTCCTTCCAGTCAATTTAAATTAGTTTTTAAAATACAGCACAGTATTTTGCTTATTGGAAATATTAAATTTCATCTATTAGCTTGAAATTAAAACTAAAATAAAAGCTTGAAGAAAGATATTTTATCTTTTAAAACTTGATTTTAAACCTTAGGTATCGCGTTTCTTTTGGAAGTTCCTACACACACACACACACACACACACACACACACACACACACACACACACACATACACACATATATACATATATATATATATATAAGCAGCAAATATTTGTCTTTGTACAGTTTTTTTGGTCTTTTTTATTGTCTTCTTTTTGTGCGATGAGCAGCTATGTGGCAAAAAAGATCAACGCTGACCAAAGTGACGGTGCAAAGACATAATCAAAACTAACCTCGACTGGTGCAAGATCAGACCAAAGGAGATCGAGGAGTGTGCTGCTGATCAATCGCTTTGGCATGCCATTGTCTACCAAACCTCTGCAGACTTCACAGAAAGCCAGGCGTCAAAAAATCAATATTCAAGAATGCAATTACTGCACAATTTTGACATTAGTCACAGCTGCCGACTTGAAGCATTCCTTCGACTCTATACTCTGCACGTTCAAACTTGGTTTGCCATGAATTGCAAGACAAAGCCTTATTTGGAACTGAAGGAAAACCATGATTATATATATATATATATATATATATATATATATATATATATATATATATATATATATATATATATATATATATTATGAAATAGACAACGTCCGACAATTATTTAAGACATTTTATAAAAAGAATGTATAAACATAAAAATGTCTTAATATAACAGCAAAATTATTCAAATCGTGTAACAGCATAGAATAATTGTCTATTCCACAAAATGTTTAATATAAAAAAACACACGAAACTAATTGAGTTTCTTTTTCCTATGATTTCAGGTAAGACGTTTAGCCATCTTCACACCATTTTTCGTAAGAATCACTGAACAACCTTTGAGTTATTCGACTAGAATGAGAAAAGGTTAAAATCATTTTGTGCCAGCCCCACTATTTCTTCCCAAGTAAGCAATGGTGAGAAGAAAAAGATCATTCAGGCCTTCAGTAATGGTACCAACATTCATACTCTGGCTTCCATCTTCAAAGTTCATTCAAGAACCCTCAAGAGAACGGTGAATAGATTTTTAAAATTGGGGAGAGTCGAGAGGAAAAGTAGATCAGGAGGCCGCAACTTTGAGCTAAATACCCAAAACACAATCCTTGAAAACGAATGTAGCAACATTCGAAAGTACCCGGGGAAAAATAATATGAAGTAAAAATTAATAGGAACTTTGGTAAATTTACTAATTACATAAACCAACTAATTCAGAAAATTTAAAATCTTAATAAAACTTTTGATAGAACTTGTCGATATTATTCACCCAAAGATGTTTGAATATATATATATATATATATATATATATATATATATACATATATTATAACACACACACACGCACACACACACATATATATAATACGTAAAATAAATTATATATATGTGTGTGTGTGCAAATATATAGAAAAATAGGAAAATAATTATGAAGCATAATTTTCTTAAAATTATTTAAAAGGAATAAACACAATAGAATTTGAAATCGGTTATTTTGGAAAATAAGATTTCATAGTTATTTGTTAAGTGTGGATAAATTCCTTTAGCCGATTTGAAATTGTTTTCGTTTGATAAGAACAGCCGATTGTCGCAGGCAATATTTGGGTCATTTGAAAATGTAAACAATTGGTGATTGTTTTGAAAATGGACAAAAGAATTTATCGAGGTCAAGAAATTATTGTTTGGAGAAAAGGAAGGATTTCTAAAAGCAGAGTGAATCCTTTGCTGATGTGGAATAAATTTTTATATACAAAAATGACTTCGTAAACAATAATTGTGAAGTAACGAGGGAGTTATTGTTTTAAATAGTTGACACATTATCGAGAGTCAGGCGTTGTCAATCCAAGGTCGGGGAAAATGAATATAAATGAATCTGGAGGCGTGGTCAGCGTTATGCGAGCTGCATACAAACTGTACACTACTTGAGGCCTAAGAGAGTGCTGGGGCGAAGATTTTGAGCAGTTGCAGTTGAGCGAGGAGCGGCTCAAGGGCGATCGAGCCCGGCAATGAGCTGGGGACGCCGGAAGAAGTCACGTGTCCTGCTGTCGAAGAGAATTGCCGAGCAGAGTATTGCTGACGTCGAAACGGACAAGAGAATGGCTGACGTGGAGGATTGATGACTCAAAGTCCCGACTACCTGACATCTCGTGTAAATGTTTCGCCCGCTCCAAGTTTTGAAACAGGAGATTCCTTGTCACTAGGTTCCGGGGGAGGGTTAATTTTGTGTATCGACAGTTATATAAAACCATCAAAAATTAACCCAGCGTCTTTCTTCGTGGTTTATTATAATTTGCGTTCTCACCAGCGGCGGCGGGGGGCGGGTATCTTTGTCGTTTGGTTTTCATAGCACGGTTCCGCCAACTCGATTCAGATCTTAAGTGCGGACGAATGTTCGATCTTTACTACACTGTGATAAATCAATCACAACGTGGGACAGAGTAGATGAAAAAACGAAGCGGTCAACAGACAACCATCAGTTGACTGTCGTCAGTACTGACCAGCGTGGGAAAAACCCCGGATCGAGTCGGACCAACCGTGATATAAATAAAAGTGATTATTTTTTTTAAATATGATTTCTGATTCATGACTGTTGAATATACAGGGTGGTCCGAAAGTCTTGTCCACACCACACATAATATGATTTTCTATTTCAGCGCTCTGTGGGGTATTATCAAGGAGAGAGTTTCACATGAACGATACCAGAATACACAACAGTTGAAGGACGCCGTTCGGAGAGCCTTTCAAACAATGAATAAAGTACAGATTCGTAAAATACGACACAGGACATCGCACCGCATTATTTTGCGCCACGAAAATAATGGCGTTCATACAGACCTTCTCGATGTGTGACAGCCTCAATGAAAGTGAATAAACTGAATCCACTACACGTGCTTTGTATTACTTGTTCTTCTATTGTTCTCGTTACTTTTTGGTAGAGGTGACAAGACTTTTGGACCACTCTATAGAATACCTTTTTTTTTTTTAATCTCAGGCTGATCTCGTTTCTGATTGGTTAAAAAAACAATATTTTTCTCCATGGAGATATAATTGGGTGGAGTGATTAGCCGTTTGATAAACTTAAAAATAAAAGCAATAGAAAACTTTGGGGTTGAATTATTCCGTCTTGATCCTAAGAAGAATTCAAACATTTTTCAGTTTTAATATCAACGCATGCCGGAGTGACCTAGTATCAAAAGTAACAAATGCTACGGTCTCCACATTTTCGAGGACCCCACATAAAATATTTTCAAGCTGTCTGATGAAATCGGCATCCTACGATCAGACAAGCTTAATGTTTATATATCGGTGTAGCTGTATGTTTCGTCATTCATCATTTCAGATAACGTTTTTATCAATACAGTTAAATCTAATCAAATATCTCGTTAGAGTTTGTTATGATCCAGAATGATGTTGATATTTCATCGTTCTAAAAACAACCTTTACACCAGTGATGAATGATGATAAGGATATTTCATCATTCAGGAAATAAAGATAAAAATTTTATCATCTAAAGAAACCTTGCTACTAGTGATGATATATGATGATGGTATTTCATCATTCTAAAATCTGAAACTTCATCATTCTAAAAACGATCCTTCCACCACAAGCGAGGTCAGTAGAGTAGCAGTAGTAAAAAGAGCAACATAGATGTATCCCCTTCGCTCTTCAAAAATACACAGTTAACTGTCTCAAACGCTACCCTTAACAATGAGATTCTCGAAACAAGCAAAAACAAGTAAGCACAAACATTTAAAGAAACAAAAGAAAAAATAACACTGAGAACATTTTTAACGGACACAATACCAATATTGTTAATTAACGTCACGAAAAGTAAAATACACATTCTTGTCATTAGTGTCAACACGTTTTTCAAAGTATCATTTTTTATGTTATTGTTGTACGTTCTATTTATTTCATTTGCAGTAAAAAAAAAATAGAAGAAAGGAATCATCTATCAACTACAAATGCAAATAACAACAGGATAACTTACATTAACAACCCATCAACTCCGTTACAAGTTAACATATGCAATGGGGTACTAATATCACATTGCGTCGTTGTCACTAGTTAATAGTTGAGATATGTAAGAAAGGAATATTCTCGGTTTGGATTTCCCCACCATTAGTGATATTGTTATATCCATGATATAGTAACACTTTAATACACAGACGGAACGGAATAGGTTAAAGAAAAGGAATGGCAAACATTCTTTGTTCTCAGAGAGAATTTTTATATTGCTAAGTCACACACAAAATTATATACACATATTTACATTTGTCCCACGTAGAGAAGCTGTAACACATGTACACTACACAAGCAGTGTGAAAATTGACAGAGAGAAAGAGGGGATCTTACTTGTGATAATTCACAATGGGAATTTGAGCTGCAGGATGATTCTTCTGTATTTCTGGAGAAGCGATATTTAGAATTCTCAATGGAAATTCGTACGGGTCAGATTTATCTTCTATGTCACTAACGAGGACATATTCCTCAAACAGGAAACGGCGACACATGGGTTTTTCCCAACATAAAGACTGTGAACCGGAGATAGTTTCTATATCTACCTAGATTTCACCTAAATGGATCTTCAGGATAAGCTGAAGAACCATTTAGGTGAAACCTAGGTAGGTAGTTCCTGGCTCTTTAGGATTATGTGTATATATATATATATATATATATATATATATATATATATATATATATATATATATATATATACGATATAAAAGCAACCGGAATCGTTTTCTGTGTGACAAGGCCGTAGTCGTTCAGGCTTCGACCGCTAGATGCCACTTGAAGCAACCCTCAGGCATCAGTGTGCTAACTGGTGTCATCGTGGGAAGACGTACAGCTCTGTGTTTCACATTTGTTTTGAAGTGCTTCACGCCTTTTCGTCTATTTTTACCATGGCTGAAAGGAAGAAGTAGCGGGCTGGCGTGAAATTCTGTTATTTGCTGGGGAAAACAGCAGCCGAAACAGTTGTCATGCTTAAAACAGCTTACAAGGATGCTGCCATGAGTAAAACACAAGTTTATGAGTGGTTTCCACTCTTTAGGAATGATCAATTGTCACTGGAAGACCAGGCTCGTTCAGGGCGACCTTCAACCTCCCGAACATGTGAAAACACCATGAAAATTAATGAAATGATCTTGGAAGACCGTTGCCGAACAATTGGCGAACTTGTTGATTTGACTGGTGTCTCCTGGAGTTCATGTCAACGAATTTTGACTGAGGAATTAAGAATGAAAAGAGTTGCAGCGAACTTAGTGCCTCGCTTGCTCACGGACAATCAAAATCATTCACGAATGGATGCCTGTCGTAAACTGAAGTTGGAAGTTGATCCAGACCTTTTTTTTAAGGTCATCACTGGTGACGAAAGCTGGTGCTATGGTTACGACCCGGAAACGAAGCAGCAATCAAGTCAGTGGAAGCATCCAAAGTCACCACGACCCCCAAAAGCGCGTCAAATGAAGTCCAATGTCAAGACGATATTGATTTGTTTCTTTGATGTGAAAGGAATTCTCCACAAAGGATTTGTTCCTCTTGGTCAAACTGTTAACCAGGCTTTTTACTTGAAAGTTCTGAAGGTTTGCGAGACAAGGTGAGACGAAAACGCCCTGACCTGTGGCAAAGTGGAGGGTGGTGGTTGCATCACGACAATGCGCCAGTGCACACCGCACTTGAGTGTGAGACAGTTTCTGACCAAGAATGGCATGACCCCACTTCCCCACCTACCCTATTCACCCGATATCGCCCCCTGCGACATTTTTTTGTTCCCCCGAATGAAGAAAGTCCTTAAAGGAAAACGTTTTGCAGATGCGGAATATGTTAAGAAGAAAACGACGGAGTCCTTAAAAAACATAGCTTCACAAGAGTTCCAGGACTGCTTTGAACAATGGAAAACATGTTTGGACCAGTGCATTGCTTCAAATGGAGAATACTTTGAAGGGGATAAGAATATAAATATGCAACAATACGAGTAAATGAAAAACATATGACACAATTCCGTTTACTTTTCGGTCCGCCCTCGTAAATATATATATATATATATATATATATATATATATATATATATATATATATATATATATATATATATGCGAATAATGACAAAAGGAAAAAATAAAAATATTCTTAGGGTTAACTGTAATAGTTTACTTTGTCTATCACAGCCTTTAGAATATTTTTGAGCGTTGCTAAATCTAAAAAATTTGAAAACCTCACGATATTTTTTACTTTGTTAACTAAATACATTTAGCAAAATAAAATTCGTACATTTCCCTTGATAAAGTTCGTCAGAGGCTGAAACACGTTGGTAAAGAATAATTTTTCTTTTCCCTTTTTCATATTCTCTTTTTACAGATATATGTTTTATTTATATCTGATTTATTCACACACACACACACACACATATATATATACGTAAGTATTTGTTATCTAATTTAACTTTTCGTAAGAATTCGAAGATTGTTTTTGACTAGATTTTATTGAATAAACGTTTCGTCTTATTGGATAATGCATTAATGTTTCGTAAGAAGTGAAATATTGTGTTTGATGGGGTTTTATTGAATAATTCCTTCAAATTATTTACTTGGTAATATCTGACTCAGGTTAGGCTCAAGTCATCACATTTTATCAACATATGCAGTTACAGTGCATCTCTCGAGACAAGTTCTACGCATCCATGCATCTTATTAGAATCATTTGCCGCATATTTTCTCGGTTTGTTCATTATGTTGATAGAAGTTAAGCATTTGCTTGTTTTATAAACTCTATCCCTATGCTAGTAAATAATTTACGATTTAATATTCATGTGTATTTTTTTTAAAAATTAGGGTCTCTTTATAACATATGCTATAAATCCCACACAGACTTAATCCGGTCCCGATGCCGCCATGTTTCCTGTTAAATGATTATACAATCGGGATAAAATTAATCCACTTTTAGATATTTTATTTTCTATCACGGTAAAAAAAAAAAAAATGAATGGAATCTCACTGAACCTATCTCCAAAGTTATTGACACTGAAAAGTTAATTAAAATTTCGAGGTCATCATTTGTTCAGAAATCCGTAATACAAAAAGTTCTGAAAAGATAGTCTTCTGCTAGATTTCCTTTCATTTTTCAGTCAGCTATGAGCCGTGCGTGATATACGCTTAGGCGATCATGTATCTTTCGATACATGACTGACGAGGCAGATTTTTTTCCCGCAGTAGGTTGCCATTTCTTCTGCGATAGACCAATTGCCATCCTAGGCTATAGAACTCGATCTATCCTGCTATGTACGCATAGCCTTTAGAGAAGAAGATTCATATCTTTTCCAGGGTATTAGCACGTAAGTGAATATAATTGATTCGACTGGAATTCGAACTCGGCCCTCCGATCAGCTGCTATCCAAGGCTATAGAACCCGGTCTGTCCTGCTATTTACCCATAGCTGGGCGGAGAAGAAGAGGATTCATACCTTTCTCAAGGGTATTAGAACGTAAGTGAATGTAATGGATTCGACTGAAATTCAAACTCAGCCCTCCGATCAGCTGCTATCCAAGGCTATAGAACCCGGTCTGTCCTGCTATTTACCCATAGCTGGGGGGTAAGTAGAGGATTCATACCTTTCCTAAGGATATTAGCACGTAAGTGAATGTAATGGATTCGACTGGAATTCTAACTCGGTTTAAGGTACGACATCATGTTGACGGCTTCAGTAGTTTCGTAGAGATTAACTATTACATAATTTAAATTTTAATAAAAATACCTGTTTAACGCAATGCTGGCGCAGTCTATATATTTTACGGAGATTCGGTCAGTCAGTTATGTGCCATTCGTGATACACGCTTAGGCGATCATGTATCTTTCGATACATGACTGACGAGGTAGATTTCTTCCCGCAGTAGGTTGCCATTTTTTCTGCGGTAGACCAGTTGCCATCCAAGGATATAGAACCCGGTCTGACTTGCTATTTATCCATAGCTGGGGGGAGAAGAACAGGATTCATACTTTTCTCAAGGGTATTAGCACGTAAATGAATATAATGGATTCGACTGGAATTCGAACTCGGTTCTCCGATTCCTCAATTACTTTCATTTTTACATTTCATTATTTCAGAAAAATTGATTATTTCGTTTTATTTTTAACGGCGTATCCTTTGAATTTTCTTACTTTTTTTTAATGTTATTTGAAGCCGAAACACATCTTGGACTTTGTCTATATTTCTGAGATGAGTTATTGTAACTATTTTTTTTATCTGTATCACCCCATGCAAGGGAGTAAAGCCACTAAGACACAAGGGGTTACAGGGTGTGGAAGAATTAGGAACAGAAACATTAATAATGGGCGAGAAGTGGAAAAAGTAAACAGGAGGACAGTTGATAGCGATTGACACTTTACATTATTCGGACTGTTGCCTTCATCTTTATTACTGTATTCATGACATTTCGGCCTTTATACTCCCCGGCCTTCTTCAGGTGATATACGTTGGAAATTCGAATCGAACTTTTTATTTAGTCCCTAAAGATACGTGGCCCAGTGGATAAAAGCGTTGGTTGATTAATCCATAAAGTGACTTAACCCAGAGAGTTGTGAATTCAATATCTGGCCACAGTAGAGGTAAATAAAAACTTGGAGGGTAGAATTACTTAAGGGAATTAACTGAAAGTACGATATCCAGAAAAGGCATGGTACGTTTGAATTAGAAGAGTCTATCCCTATGGACTATATAAAGGGTTCGATTTGAAATTCCAAGCTATATCACCTGAAGAATGCCGGAGCGTACAACGGCTGAAGCGTCATGGATATGGCAATAAAGATGAGGACAACAGTGCGAACGATGTAAATAGTGTAAACACTTTGGAGTGTAAGAATATTTTTCTTTTGGCGAGTGAGTATTAAAAAGAAACAAAAGTAGAATAGAGGGATGAGGATTATTTCAAAGGCAGATCTTTAATCTGTTAGTCTTTCCCTTTATAAGTACTTTTAAAGGCGCTAACGCAAACGACTCTTATGCCGAGCGAAATTTGCAAAGAATTAAATATTTATTAAAATGACAACATATTTCTACAATATACAAATTCTGAAAAATATAATATAGTCCTTGAACAAAATTTCCCTTGTGTGTATGTAACTATCAAGGCAGATTAAGAGTTCTTTGAAGTACAAACCTGTTTTCTCTAAGAAAACAACAGTTCCTGACAAAAAATTCTATCCCTCACGTCAAAAGAATTTTAACAACTTTCTTTTAGAGCAACAGTTCACATAAACCAATTTCTAAGCAATAAAAGAAATTTATTTACATAAAAAAATTCACTATTCAAAATGTCGAAGGTTCAAAGGTTGAAAATCAAATGGGTTGAAATGGTTGACCTATCGCAGGCAGGCAGGCGAAACTGGTTCTTTATGTCCTTTAGACAAAATATTGAGGCTTTCAGAGCAGGCGTTCTCAATATGAGATAAACTCTCACAGGTTTAGAAATGAGAATTATCATAGGTTTTTAAGGTTCCTTTTTTTATTTATTTATTTCTTTTCTGCAGAAGCAACAGCAACAGCAACGGTAATAGTAATGGTTCTTCTCATCCCAGTTTAAAAGCCTTTTCTCGCTCGGGTGGTCACATCCATTCTGGTCCTAGATGAGAGCTTCCTACCCCGAGTGTGGTCTACTCTGACCATATAGTCAAAATTTTCCCTCTTATAGAGCAAGTTACTCTAACAGGATCACGACTCAAGACTTTAGGGGATATATACTTGAGGCTTAAAAAATCGAGAAACACTATCTAAACACACCACGCTTGTTTTTAGTTCCAATTTGGCTGGTTTTTGACAATATCAAACCTGAGTCCATCCTGTAAAATTTTGTCAGGAAAAGTTTAAACCGTCTGGTTTCATTCTGGCGGGATTTTATAACATCAATTTGGAAACTCATTTTAAAAAAAAATCTTTGCACATGAATTTTCATTCAGTTTATATATATATATATATATATATATATATATATATATATATATATATATATAAACAGTCTGGCTTCATTTCAGTGGTTTCTTTTTCTAAGAAACTGTGTTAGTAACATTTTAATTTTTTACTTACTTTTTCATACAATTCAATATGATCGTTTTTATTAAAAACAATTTTCATATAAATATTTACATATTCCAACATTTTCTTTCTTATTTCTCATCCAATTTGAATACCGTTTTTATTAAAATAGTTTTTATTATACTGCATTATTACTTTTTTAGAATAACAATGATTTTTCCACTTAAAAGTCCTATTATTTAATCCGTAGCTAGGAGGAGGAGATGGATTCATACCATTCTAAGATGTATTTGGGCTTTCCGATTTCTTATTCTGAACACCACGAATTACACCACTCGCACTTCCTATTTCAGAAAAATAAGAAACCTTTGAATAATTTGATGGGAAAATCACCAAACATTTCATTTTATACGACAAAACCGAATAAAGGAATCTTATCCAAAAGTAAATGAAATTAATGTAGTACATAATTTTGTCACTGCCCTTTCTGAGCATTATTCTTTGTGGCCTGTATGCATATAGTCCAAGAATGCAATTTAAAAGGAAATGTCAGAAACTAGTGTAAAATTATCACAGCACCAAACTGAAAATTTGTCAGTTTGTTGATAATGTGTCTTGTTGAATCAAACGTTTGATGAACTGAAAGTCTGGAAGTACTTCAGGATCTATGCTCGCAAGTGCCTGTTTGTTACATATAGTCTATTCTGTCGCTAAAATAGATAAGGTTCCTTTATCTGTTTTCTGCTCGCGTTAATTAGCTTCCATTCTTCCTGGTGCTAACACGCCACGCAACACGATTATTCCCAAGTGTTATCAACTTTTATTCGCCTTCAAGATGTGGCAATTATGGCTCTTATCTCTTTTGTTGTTCTAAGTAACTTTTGGCCTTTACTATCTTTCTTTGGCTCTTTTCTTCTATCATTTCACGAAAAAAAAACCTTAGTTAGGTTACTTGTCGTTTCCCTCAGCTGCCCAGGCTTTCAATGTGTCTTTTGAGCGTTAAATTCTCCCTGTCCCTTTTTCCTCATTAAACCAGTAGGTTTAACTGTATCATTTTGATTTTAGCCAACAGTTTCTTTAATACTTATTAGTTGCTCATAGTTTCAGTCCATGGTATTCTTAGCATTCGTCGATAGAAGTGCATTTCTCTCATTTCAATTCTCTTTTACACATTTTGAAGAGATTGTCCTGCATTCGCTGCCATATAGGAAATTAAACATAGTAAGGCAGTTCAGTATTATTTTATCAGATTCTGAACCAGAAACACACGTGCGAAATAATTACTCCAGCCCTTTATCTTTTAACTCTACAAAAGACCGAAGATGACAGCCTCGAAGAAGACGGTGGAAACTAAGTGATTAGGTAAGTATCATTTTTCCCGGTTAAATTTTCTGAATTTGTAGAAAACACGTCATATGTTATTGCCTCACGGTTGGATAGTGATTGACAGGCTAGTCTTATTCTCGACTAGTCCTGGGTATAACGACAAACTACATCCGGCAGCAAGATCTCTGATCGGGAGATTGGAGGTTTTGATGAGCTATTATTCCCAGGGCCACCTTGACCCGGAGGTGATAGCAACTGTTAATATCCCAGCTATGGACAAATAGTGACCCCTCAACAGAAACAAAACTCTATGTAAGTATAAAAATATTAGGTTGGTGCAAAAATAATGTCGTTTTCTCACATGAAGTTGAACGTCAAAAAAACGACATTATTTTTGCACCAACCTAATACATATTTATAGCAAAATAAACAATACATTTTATCTGTAATTGCGTTTAAACAGTTTAAATTTCGGCATTAAATATCCCATACAGGCCAATATGCCGCTAAACAAAATCAACCAAAACAATCAACATGAAGGAACTCTTTCGTGATATGAATCCATATAATATTCTACAATTTCTTCTTTTTCTGTATTCCAAAATATAACTTCAATAAAACTGCAACATCAAATGCACACATCACTGCCTCTCGTAATTATGTTTACACAAACATGTCTATACACAAAACCAGAGTATCATCTACCATATATTCAATTGTGAAAGCAGAATAACATATATCATTTTTCTTTATTACTTCAATGCTCCCAGGAAAATTAAATTTTGGTATTAAATGACCTATAAGGAGTTAAACACACTTATTCTCGACATCACGAAATCGAACCCCCTTATAAATCGTTAAAAGTCAATACGTTTCGATTCTGATAAATCCCATGCCTTGATCTAAGGAATGTTAATATACAAAAAGTATTACCAAAATTGTTTCCCTATTTTTTTTTCACAAGTGGAGAAGTCTATTTAAGTTGTACCAAAATATCCATATTCTAACCTATTTATATATTCTTAGACATCATAAACATAAGATCAACATTGTTTTAATCGATTTCACCCCAAGCAAGGTAGTAAAGTCACTAAGACACAAAGGTGTGGAAGAATGACAAAACAGTAATATTGCAAAAAAAAAAGAAGAGTAATCAGGTGAACAGTAAATAGCGATTGGCATTGCGTTTAAATTTTTGAAGATTAAAGTTGGATGGAGAGCATGGAGAGAGTTCCACAAGCGAGAAGTATGAGAAAAGAAACTGCTAGCATAGAACTTGCGGGTGCCTGTAGCCAACTCAACTTCAAATTGATGAGATCTCGTTGCTAGTCTATTACTGCACTGAAATTCGAAAAGTCTAGGCCGCATGGCAAAGAGCTCATCCGAAAAGTTGCCATGAAAGTAGGTATTTATAAAAAAGGCACAGGGAGTCAACTTTACGGCGGTGAGAAAATGAGTGAAGCCGAGACGCCACCACTAATATTGCTGATTCTTCTTTGAGTTTTATCAACGATCTCTAGATATATAGCAGGAGCACCAGACCATATCTGACAGCAACATTTCTCGACTACAGTTTTATGTTCATATCCCTAGATAAAGTGTGTCAACTATTTGGATTTCGAAGTGAAAAAAAAAAAACAAAACGGTATAGCCTAGTTAACCGGTGATCTTTGAAAGAAAAATAGGTCAAGCCACTATTCTGGATATTTCTAAACATTCCTAATATCCTTGCGAGCCGGAAAAAAAGGTATTTGTTTGCCACTCAACACTCCTTGTATGTGTGAGTAGAGTGTTGCCTTTATCAGTGCAAAAAAATGGGACTGTCATGCCGAGTTCAAATTCCAGCCGATGTTTTTGCGTTCGTTTTCAAACAAATTTTGGAATGGTATGAATATATCTCCTCCGCCGACGGCTTGGCATAAATAACAGGGCAGTTTGGGCAGTATAGGAGAAGATTTTCAAAACTAACTTAAAGAGGGATGGTCTCCATCAGGTACACCCACTCCCGCTACATGTATTGCTTCAACGACCCTAATTGCTTGTGTAATGTAACTGATAGTGTGGGAGTGCACTTCATTTATGTCTAGCGTTCTCTTCTATGGTATGGGTCACGACATTAGGTCACTTGCTTAATGTAAGCTTTTTAAATATATATATATATATATATATATATATATATATATATATATATATGAGGGAACAGAGTAAATCTGCAAACATCAGGGAATGTCCAGAACTATTTATCTAACGTAGTAATTCTCAATGTGCGTGGTATCGCCTCTTTCGAGGCACTGTGAACAAGACAGTAAGTTTTCATGGTAGCAATGGCGATAATTTAAACACGGTGGTAAGATGAATTAACCTATTAAACCATGATTAGGCATTTTATATACACGTTTGTTTATCATTGTATTTTAGGCATATTTTTAAATATTTACATTTCAGACACATTTTAAACATTTACATGGACTGGCAATATGTGTATGGAGGAAAACCTAAAAACCATCCTACCTTTTACGCCCACACTGATTATCCACGATGATCACTAGGAAATGTTTAAGCTCCGGATTAACAGCGTTAAGTTGTTAATTGTGTATACATTTGAGGAAGACAGACAAGAATTAGATATTTGCTAAGCTTATCTTAGCCAGAAACGAAACGAAATGAGACAGGTAAATATGGATTAAGAAAAGAATGTGTTGCACGAATCTTCCATAGAGAAATAACTTGCCTGCTTTTAAAATCACCATTCGGAATCGGAGGGATTTCATTTGCACATTTTATAACCCATCCGAGAGTTTATGGCGGCTCCAAGACGACGTTATCGCCCAAGCTAACTGACTACGATGAAAAATATTATTTTATCTTTCTTTTAATATCAATAAGATATCTTCAGTTTTATTTTCTATAAATTTTTATTAGTTCTTTAGTAAATTCCTTTCATATTTTTTTTATACTTTACCATTTACACATTCTCATGCTTAAAAGCTAAGACTGAAATGCAAGTAAAAAATACCTTTTCCTCTTTTTATCGTCCCTTTCAGGATTTAGGCGATCATGACACTCCACAACTTCCTATACTTCGTAGCGCTTAGTCAGGTTTCTGTTTTCGATATCCCTCCCAATCCCTTCTCTCTCATCCATTTACAAAAGCTCGTCAGGTGGGTCACTCCTCCGTCCTTTCAGCATGCCATGTGAGGGTCAAATTCTCCAAGCCTTCCTTCCATATTATATTATACTCTTTCTGATGTTAAGTTTAATGATCCTTCTTGTTTCCATTCGTCGTTGCTCACATGTTTGGTCCATGGCATTGTCAGCATCCTTCTGTAGAATAACATTTCTGTTGTTTTAATTCACTTCATCTGTGAGGAGATTGCTCAGCATTCATTGCCATCCAGGAAGACTGATATTACGTAAGACTTCAGTACTCTTTGTTTATAATGAAATATTGTTGTTTCTTAATACTTTGATAAGCGTTTGGCTATTCCAAACGGAAAAATGTCTTTCTGCTTACTATGTTATTGCAAAAAAAAAATGCCCAAAATATATCGGGTAGTATTAGTGTTATGGTCCAAGTTCCTTGTACCACGGTGATGGTCCAAGGTAGAACCAATGAAGAATAACTCGAACACAGGTATGGAATAACACAAATATATTACAGAAATATGTACAAAGAAGTAGAAGTATTAGCAATGGATATCAGATTTGGTTAGAGTGAACTATGTTGTCTCGACAAGTATCACTATTCCAATCTTTTACAATAATCGTCTGACTCGACTCTGTCTCTGACTCCGAACTGAAGTATTTAGTGTCCTCCCCACGAGGGACAGATGTGGCACAAGACCGGGTTTAAAGTGGGGTACCCGAGTCCGTAGGCTCGGCCAAAAAATAGCCCGTAGATCCCGTATAAACGGGATCGGGTTGGTCAACCTCCCCGAACGAGGCTCTGCCCTTCGGCGGAGCCTCGTCCGAGTTCCTCTCTGCCCAGAGACAGAGAGTTCTCCTCTGCCTCAGAGGCAGAGAGTTCGACCGTCTAGCCGAGTCGTCCAAAAAGGACTGACTCCGAACTGAACGACTCCCTCTTGAGGCGCAGTATTTATGATGTCCGGTATAATCCATTATTATTATGGGTAAGTTCCCATAACAATTAGTAAAGACAGTGGGCTGCGATAAGAAAAATTTAGACTCTGCATTGTCTACCAATATGATGCCGTCTCTTATTAAGTCACTCTGTCGGCGAGGCTTAGAATACATCGACTGCATCCCTTGAAGAACGGTGAGATCTCCACAAAAAGTGTTACCTTCTGGGTATAAACTCGGCCAATGTGTACCTTTTTGACCCTAGCATTGACCGGATGTGTGGGTAATGTAACGGGTATTGGCGGAGAAAGTGTAATCGCTGAGCCCAATTCATTTGAACATCGAGATTGAGCTCAATTTTACAGTTATGTTCTTTGGAAAAACATGAACTCGTCCCTTATTTCCCCAATTATTGCTTAAAGAGCAGCATAGACAGAGCGCTCTAGGTTTGAATGGTAATCTTTCAGATAAGCAATATGGCGAGGTGATTGTTCCAATGAGCTTTCACCTTTGGTAAATAGACTTTATGAATTTAAGCGCAGTACCAGATTGGCGGAAAGGTCTATTAATTTTGCAGTTGAAATGGATCAATGCAACCGTAAGTTCTATGTTAACAGTTTCTTCTCTCGCACTTATCGCTTGTGGGACTCTCTTCCGGTTTCTTGCTTTCCAGCCAACTTTGAAATTCAAAAGTTTAAATGTTAATCTTTATCTTCTGTCTTCTTAATCCTTGTTCTTTTATTGTCCTCATTTCTTAGTAATGTTTTCTTTTTTCTCATATTCTCTCACGCTCAGCAACCCCTTGCGTCTTAGTAGCTTTTTGACTTTGCTTGAGGTGAAAAGATTAAAAAACAATAATTCCAAGAGAAAGAAAAATCTTGAATTCAAAACCTTGGGGAAGGCAATGGAATACCACTCCACTATTTTTCCCAGAAAGGCATATATATATATATATATCTTTATTGTTGGAGTTGCGGTTAATGGGTTGAGTGAGGGAGAATCAAAGAGGTTAGGATTGCGCACACAGGAATTGACGGAGTCAAATCTTCGGTAAACCCCCTGGTTCACAGCTACTTGCTCAGCCCATAGGAACCACTTCTTCCATCGTTTTCGTAGTGATATGTCTGACTTCAATAGACGTCTATTTACCTCTGCCCGTAACGAGTGTAAGCGTATCCTCGACGATGCCAAGTCACTGTCTGCTGCTCGGATGAAGGAACGTATTGCATCCCGCAAATTTGGCTCCAAAGATTATTGGCGCCTCTGCAAGAGCGTTCTGAATAATAACAAACCCTCCATTCCTCCCCTGTTCAATCAGTTTGAGGTCCTGACCATCTCTGCCGACAAGGCCGAATGCTTTGCTCGGAAGTTTTCTTCCAATTCAACGCTAGACTCTTCCGGGGTACCCTTGCCCGATTTCCCTCCCAGAACCGAGGCCCTTTTGAACGGATTGCACATATCCCCGTCGTTGGTATTGGGCATTATTTCTAACTTAGATCACCACAAGGCTACTGGTGGTGACGAGATACCAGCCATTGTCCTGAAGAAATGCGCGCCTGAACTGGCGCTTGCTCTCTCTAAATTATACAACCGCTGCCTCAAGGAGTCTTGTTTTCCTGACTGCTGGAAGTCCTCAAGCATTGTTCCTGTCTTTAAGAACTCTGGTGACCCCTCCGACCCTTCCAATTACCGTCCTATCAGTTTCCTACCCCTCTTCGGCAAAGTCTTCGAGGCCATTATAAACACCGAAGTGATTAATCATCTGATATCGCATGATCTGCTCTCAGACAAGCAGTATGGTTTCCGCTTTACCCCATCTACGGCCGATGTGCTTACGGCCATCACTGAATTTGTCTACCAAGCTATTCATAATAACGGTGAAGCGCGTGCCGTGGCCCTAGACATCTACAAAGCGTTTGATAGAGTTTGGCATGCCGGCCTTCTTCGCAAGTTCCAGGGTTATGGTATCACAGGTAGATTGTTTGACCTAATACAATAATTCCTGTCAAACCGGGAATTGAAGGTCGTTCTCAATGGATTCATCTCCAACTCCTATCCCACTAACGCAGGTGTTCCTCAAGGCTCCATCCTAGACCCTACTCTGTTCCTCATATTTATAAACGACCTTCCTGACGCCATAGACTCCCAAGTCGGCATCTATGCTGACGACACCACAATTTACTCCTGCCTCAAACACAAATCTAGTGATGCTGACAAAGTTAACCTGGCAGTTCAAATAGAAAAGGACCACCAATCGGTTGTGAAATAGGACGAGAAATGGATGGTTAACTTTAACGCCTCTAAAACAAAACTGCTCTCTATTAACCTACACAAGGATCCATCCCTGCATCCCATTAGAATGTCTGAAGACCAACTTCTCGAGAGCTCCTCTTTGCGGCTGCTCGGTCTCATGCTGTCCGCTGATCTGAGATGGAACAAATACATAGAATCAGTTGCATCATCCACCGCAAGGAAAGTTGGTTCCCTGTGCCGAGCCAGGAAATTTTTCTCCCCGGAATCGATCCTCCAAGTCTATAAATCGACCATTCGCCCTTGCATGGAGTATTGCTGCCATATATGCTCTGGAGCCCCTGCTGTTTGCCTCAGGGTTCTTGATAAGATCCAGAGACGGATATGCAATGTGATTGGCCCTGATCTGTCATCTCGTCTGCAGTCGCTCTCTCACAGACGCGATGTTGCCTCGCTCTGTCTTTTTTACAAATACTTTCACGGTAATTTCTCCGATGAGCTGCTTTCGCCTGTCCCTAGGCCTCATGAATTTAAACGTCCTACGAGGCTGGCATCCCGTTCCCACCCCTTCACCGTTGAAACTGTTAGATGTAGACGTCTCTTCTACTCCAATAGCTTCATGTCTCGCATATCTCACCTGTGGAACTCCCTTCCCTATTCCTGTTTCCCTGAAAAATACAATCTCCAACTATTTAAGTGTAACGTCAATCGACATCTCCAGTTGCCTTGATCTATCCACTTCCCTTCTCCACATCCTTTCACCTTTCATTCCTATCTACTCTCGCTCCAAATCTTCTGTAACCCCCTTGCCTTGATCGATCCACTGTCTTTCTCTTTCTCCACATCCTCTCCTTTACCACTCCTAGCTGCTCTTCCTCCAACCCTTCTATAACCCCTTGCATGATAGTGGCCTCCAGCCTTGCTTGGGGTGATACGCTTAAAAAAAAAAAAAAAAAAAAAAACAACCTCCTACCAGCCTCTAGCCAGACCAAGAATCGGACCGGTTAAATAACATTTTGACACTTACGCAACTTCACGTGGCTACGTTTTTTTTCCGGTATATCGCCTAAGCAACTTTGTGTGGCTACGCCTCTTCCAACATGCGCCCACGCAAGAACGCATTTCCTTCCGCCCAGGACACCTGTGCGCCATGTTTATTTTAACCACCGGATGCATTTCCTATTTATACTATAACCAGTTCCTATTTTCGCTCACATACTGATGCAGAGGAAGTAAGGTCAAAAGGTCTTTCCTCAGCCGATGTCAAACTCACCCCTCACTCACCACCTAATATTTCTGAGAAAATATTCTCTGTTGCAAAGTAGATAAAGTAAGATAATACAGAGTGACGTAGAAGTAACCGAACTTAAGTCAAGATTAACCCATCTCCATAAACTTGAATCTAATCTGATGAAACGATTTCAATCGTATTGATATCAATAAATTAATATTTGAAAATCACAATTAAAATACAATAAATGAAAATTTGAAAATGATAATCAAAATAAATGAAAATTTGAAAATGATCAGCTATAATGAAAAAGTTTTTTTTTTTATCATAATGTATTATTATCACACATTGAATCTAAAAGTTTAAATTTAAAATACCGCCGAAGCTCACTGACCATGATGAAAAATATTATTTTGTCTTTTAATATCAATAAGATATCTTCACTTTTATTTTCTATAATTTCAATTTAATAGTTTTTTAGTAATATATATATATATATATATATATATATATATATATATATATATATATATATATATATATAGTATAGTATAGAAATTAGGAGATCGGCCGATTCCGCTACCTTGGTTTCAACCTCTCGGTACCTTCAGGCGATTTCGGGTAACAGGCCGAAATCGCTTGACGATACCGAAAGGTTGAAACTAAGGTAGCGGAATTGGCTGATCTCTTAATTTTTGATACTTAAAAGTTCGATATGGTAAATTTTTTTTTTTAAATTTTTTATACGTTTATTGAGCACTTTTTAATACTACTGTTTCCTGGTCTAATTCAACTCTGACCATTAACTATATATATATATATATATATATATATATATATATATATATATATATATATATATATATATATGCAGAAATATAGTCTTAAAGTGTGCTATATTTATGGGGTAAAGTGCTCAATATCAGAGATAGAGCGTGTGTAAATATAAAAGTGGACATGGAAGTCAGCACTTAGAGGCGACAGTCTGTTTCATGCTAGTGCAATCGTCAGGCGACTAGTGCTGTTATTTTTCTCGGCTATTTATATAAGGGTCAGTGGTACATTATGGGTAGTCTATTTTGGCGGTTACTTTTACCGGAAGTCGCTTATTTGTTTATTTATTTATGTCAAATTATTTTGCTTGTTTTTTGTTTGTTTTTTTTATTTTTATTTTTATTTTTTATCTTATATATTTATTTATTTATTCTTTTATTTTGATCGGTGTTTTTGGTTAACGTAGTAAAAATTTGTTTATATAGCTTATTGTTGGTAGTCTATAATGGCCGTCATTTACCGGAAATCGCTTGTTCGCTTATTTATTTGGGTCAAATTGTTTTGCTTGTTTTTATTTATTTTCATTTTTATTTTTTATCTTATATATTTGTTTATTTGTCATTGATTAAATCTGTTTGTTGAATTTGTGTTTTTTTCTGACTATTATTTAGGTGGGAACAGTTTTTAATTTATCTATTTAGGTTGGTTATCTTTATTTGTTTTTGTTTTGTTTTGTTTTTTAAACGGCTAGTTTATCGTATTCGGTTGTTAGTTTATTTATATATTTGGATGTATTTAGATCGATTTATTATACTTGTTGTTATTTATTTGTTACACTATATTTTTTTGGCTTTCGGTTTTTAAGTAACGTAGTATATTATCTTTTATTAATGTTTTTTTTTTTTATTATTATTATTTTTATTTGTATAACAGTTATAACTTTCGTCCGTTCTTTTGTTTTGATTTTATTTCGTATATTCTAACAGGTGTGGTTTTATGATTTGTTTGGAGTAATTTATTTTGCTTATTTTATTGTTGTTTGTTTATATATTTATTTATTTTTCTATTTTATGTTACGTAGTAAAAATTTGTTTTCATGTCTACATTTTGAGATTAGCTCGGATCTTTTATTTAATAATTTATTTTGATCTGGGAAGGTAATGATAGCTATTTTTTCCTCCAAGCAAAGTTTGCAGGTTTTTGATAGGTTGTTGTAGGCTGATGATTTTTTCCTTATTTTCCAAGATATTTTTGGTGTGGTGTGTGTTTTGTTTTTTATTTCCCAGATATACTTAGAAAGCATTGTGCTGTTCGCATATTTACTATTTGTGAAAGACATTTTGTGTACATAATTTCTTTGTTTCCATGGTCCTTCGGTTACTCCTATATATACTTTTTCTTCATTATCTGCTGATTTTGTCGTGGCTTGGTAGATTACGTTGTTTTGTAAACAATTACCGTTTAAGGGACATTCGTTTTTTATTCTGCAGTTGCACGTGGGTTTAATTTGTTCGTGTGGTTTGTTAATAATTTTTCTGTTGTGCTTTTTTATTATTTGTGCCATGTTCTCGGTGCAACTGTAGCTGATTTTTACTGTGTTTTTGTTGAATATTTTGTGTAGGGTGCTTGACTCCGGGAAGTGTTTGTGTAAAAGCTTGAAGAATATTTTTCCTATGTTTGTTTTTACGTTTTCGGTAAAAGTAACCGCCAAAATAGACTACCCATAATGCACCACTGACCCTTATATAAATAGCCGAGAAAAATAACAGCACTAGTCGCCTGACGATTGCACTAGCATGAAACAGACTGTCGCCTCTAAGTGCTGACTTCCATGTCCACTTATATATATATATATATATATATATATATATATTGTGAAATATGCCCGCTCTAGCTGAAAATGCTGAATCCAATTGTGATTTATGTTTTATATACCTTAATGTCCTGTTCAACACTAAATATTCCAAGAAGACTGGTTTATTGTTAACTAAACTAAAATATTGAAAAAAAAAAAAGAAGTCTTTCGGAAGTAATATTGATATTTAAAGTGATCCCAAGGAAGCTATCATCTTTTCCATTTTGAACACTGGTGGGTGGGACGAGATGGCGGGAAGAACAACAGTATGTTGGGTGTTGTATAATTGAGAACAATTTTAACGACACTGTTCGTAGAACAGTGTTTTTACCAAAGAGCGAATCAGGCATTAATATGAAACAGAATGGAATTAATATATTTATTACATCCAAAACGACCACGATGATAACTTTGACACAAGGTCGCAATTCATCCCCGCCCCCTACATGTACATGCGTGTGATACCAGAAATTGTCAAGTTCACTCGTTACTTCGCTTTTTGGGTCGTCTCAGGCATTAAGGATTGACGCTGGCCTTCTCCCTTTAAGAGAAATGGGGATAGTGCATGTTGAGCGCATGCCAGTCTTGGTACTGGGATTGAGGCGAAAACACTTGGGATGAATGTCTTTCTTCTCTCGTCCTTGCTTCTTCGGTAATTCATTTTTGTGACGCCTCAGATATTAGGATTTGACCTTGGCCCATCCCTTTTGTTGGCGAATGTACACCTTGGGCGGGTGACAACCTTGCAACTGGAATTTAATTGATTTATGCCTCGGGGCAAAAAACTTCGTCACTACTTCGCTTCTTGTGGCGTCTCGGACACCAAGAGTTGACCCTGTCCCTTCCCTTATAATGGGGAATGTACATCTTGGGCGTGTTTCAACCCTGGAACTGGATTTTAGTTCATTTCAAGGCATAAAGAGACACAGGCTGGAATTAACCTGTCCTTTTCTTCTCGTTGTTGTCTCCGCCCCAATTTGGTAACGTCATATATGAGTGTCATCTTTTGATCGCTTATTGGTTAAAAGAAAATTAAATGTGCCTGATAACTTAATTTTATGAGCCACGCTTACTCAAGGTCGGTTGGAAGAGAGTGTTTGAAGAATTTCTAGTGTTATGTGGCCAATTCTTTCTGTGTTATATACTGGCTGCCAACCAAGGCTACATAAACCAGTATGTTCTGCTATTCGACTCATACCTGGTGATAATATAATATTTTATAATAAAAGAATTATGTAATATTTTATAATAAAATAAATTATGTAATTTTTTATAATAAAAAAAACACTGAAGCATTTCCTCAGTGAATGTAACTGGTATTTGAACTCGGCTCCTCGGTTTCTCAATGCGAGCCGATATCCATTATACCACAAAGCACAATTTACACAGAACAATCTCTTAATTACAGTTGTTGTCAGGTTCACCCTGAGATAGGGTATTAGAACAAGTCATAATCCCAGCTAAGGGCAAATAGGGAACACCCAGAGAAAAATCAAAACGTTTTTATTGTAGAAATAACAACAATATATATATATATATATTTTTAAAAACAGCAACAATACATTTTCATAGACAATATATTGTTATAGAAAATGATTAACAATATATTTTTATAGTAAAATGACAAGACATTTTCATAATAAAATGATCAAAAATACATTTTTATAATTGTTATGGTCCCAATTCCTTGTACCACGGTAATGATCTAAGGTAGAACCAATGAAGAAATAACTCGAACACAGGTATGGAATTACACAGATATATTAAAAACAGAAATATATACAAAGAAGTAGAAGTATTAGTAATGACTATCAGATTTGGTTAGAGTGAACTATGTAGTCTCGACGAGTATCACTATTCCAATGTTCTTACAAATAATCCTTTGTCCTCCCTCTTGAGGCGCAGTATATATCATGTCAGAAATAGTCCTTTATTATTATGGATAAGTTCCCATAACAATAATAAAAAGATCAACAATACATTTTTATAGCAAAATGATTAACAAAATATATTATAGTAAAATGATCAATACATTTTTATAGTAAAATGAAAAGCAATATATTTTCATTGCAAAATAATCAACTATAGATTTTTATAGTAAAATGACCCAAAATACATTTTTATGGTAAAATGATCAACTATACATTTTTAAAGTAAAATGATGAACAACACATTTTTATAGTAAAATGATAACAATACATTTTTGTCGTAAAATGATAACAATACATTTTTATAGTAAAATGATAACAATACATTTTTATAGTAAAATGATAACAATACATTTTTATAGTAAAATGATGAACAACACATTTTTATAGTAAAATGATAACAATACATTTTTATAGTAAAATGATAACAATACATTTTTATAGTAAAATGATCAACAATACATTTTTATAGTAAAATGATGAACAACACATTTTTATAGTAAAATGATCAACAATACATTTTTATAGTAAAATGATGAACAACACATTTTTATAGTAAAATGATAACAATACATTTTTATAGTAAAATGATAACAATACATTTTTATAGTAAAATGATAACAATACATTTTTATAGTAAAATGATAACAATACATTTTTATAGTAAAATGATCAACAATACATTATTATATTAACTGATGAACAAAACATTTTTATATTAAAATGATCAACAGTACAGTTTTATAGCAAAAAGATCAACAACACATTTCTAAAGTAAAATGATCAATAAATTCTTTATAGCAAAATGATCAACAATACATTTTATATTCATATGATCCACAATATATTTCTATAGAAAGTGATGAACAATACATTTTTACAGCAAATTGATCAACAATACATTATTATAGTAAAATGATCCACAATAAATTTTTATAGTAGAATGACGAACAATGCATTTTATAGGAAAATAATCAACAGTACATTTTTATATTAAAATGATCAAAAACATATTTTTATAGCAACGTGATCAACAATTACATTTTTACAGCGAATTGATCAACAATACGTTATTATAGTAAAATGATCAACAATACATTTTTATAGTAAAATGATCAACAATATATTTTTATAGTAAAATAACCAACAGTATATATTTGGAGTAAAATGACCAGCCATCCATTTTAAAATACATACAGTAAAATGGACAACGATAGATTTTTTATTAGGATAATAGTTTTATAGAAAATGACCAATATACATTTATACTAAAATGATCAATTTTACATTTTATAATAAAATAATCAACTTTATATTTTTACATCAAAATGATCAATAATACATTGTTATAGAAAATGATCAACAAAGCATTTAAATAGTAAAATGACCAGCAATACATTTTATAGCAAAATGAACTATAAATTTTTTATAGTAAAATGATCAACAATACATTATTATATCAGAATGACCAACAATACATTTTGCAGCAAAATGATCAACAATAAACTTTTATATTAAAATGATCAACACTACATTTTTACAGATAATTGATCAACAATACATTATGATATGATAAATGATCAGCTATCCATTTTTATAGCAAAATGATCAACTATACATTTGTAAAGTAAAATGATCAACAATACATTTTTAAAGTAAAACGATGAACAATACATTCTTATATTAAAATGATCAACACTACATTTTTACAGATAATTGATCAACAATACATTATTATAGTAAAATTATCCTCTAAACATTTTTATACTAAAATGATCAACAAGACATTATTATAGTAAAATGACCAACAATAGATTTTTATGGTAAAATGAGCAACAATACAGTTCTGTAGTAAAATGATCAACTATATATTTTTACATCAAAATGATCATTAATACATTTTTATAGTAAAATGATAAACAATACATTTTTATTGTAAAATGACCAACAATATATAATTAAGGCAAAATGACCAGCTATCCATTTTTATAGCAAAATGATCAACCATACATTTGTAAAGTAAAATGATCAACAATACATTTTTAAAGTAAAACGATGAACAATACATTCTTATTGTAAAATGATAAACGATACATTTTTATAGTAAAATGACGAACAATACATTTTATAGTAAAATGATAAACGATACATTTTTATTGCAAAATTATTAAGAATATATTTTTATAGTAAAATGATCAACAATATATTGTTATAGTAACATGATCAATGATACATTTTCTATAGCAAAATGATAAACAATACATTTTATAGCAAAATGATCAACAATACACTTTTATAGTAAAACATTTTTAAAGTGAAATGATCAAAAATCTATTTTTATAATAAAATGACCAACATATTTTTATAGTAATATGATTAAATCTAAATTTTTATAGTAAAATGTTCAACAACAAATGACCAACAATATATTTTATAACAAAATGATCAACTATACATATTTAATTTAAAATGATCAATTATATATTTTTACATCAAAATGATCAACACATTTTTATAGCAAAATGATCAACAATACATTTTCATAGTCAAATTACCAACGTTATGTTTTATAAAAGAAATTTACCAACAATACGTTTTATAGCAAAATAGCAGTCAATACAACACTAAAAATGTATAATAATATATTTTATATAAAATTAACATTAAAAATACCAACGTTGCATTTTATCATCTACAAACTATATATCTAAAGAGAAAATATATGTTTGTCCTGAAAGTATACAATTCTGTACTTGAAGTCATAGAATTTTGTAAAAAATATTTAGATTTCAGCATTAAATAACCCATAGAGGTTGTCATACCGCTAAACAATCACTCAACCTGACAACCAACTCTCTGCAGTCATCATGGTATAACACTACCTTGACAAGAACCAGATGCTTTAAGCGCGAAAATAAAACAGTAGTTACTGTTGTTTCGCTTTTGAACAGAAATGAAATTCACAAAAAATTACAATTTGCCAAAAATTCAAAAAGTTACAAAGTTTAGCAAAAATTAACAAAAATTTGAAAAATTCATATAAAAATTACAAAAATTTACCAAATTCACAAAACAAAAAAATCACAAAAAATTCACAAAAAAATTACAAGAAACCAACAATTTGCGGTCATCAGGGTATAACACGACCGAGACAAAAACCTGATGCAGAAAGCACGAAAATAAAACAGTGGTTCTTTAACAAGAATTTATCATGTCACTATGAATGTCCCTATACATTTGACTAATATCCGAATCTCTAAATTAATTGCAATAACAAATAGACTGAACAGAGAAAGTCTCATTTAAGATAATTTAAAAAATTAAAAAACAAAAATTTTCAAACCAATTTTTTCGCTTTCATAGTGTTTTGACCCCAGTTTGGGAGTTAACTATTTGCCCATAGTTGGGACCCTAACAGGGGTTACCACTCTGGGTCAGAGTGGACCTGGGAACACCAACAATTAAGAGGTGGTTCCACGCTCTTCAAAACCTCCTGATCAGAGGCCATTCTGTCGGATGTAGTTTATCGTCTTACCCAGGACAAGGATGTAGTTTATCGTCTTACCCAGGACAAGGATGTAGTTTATCGTCTTACCCAGGACGCTAATGACAAAGGATACCTTACTAATGATCTTCCAACCTTGATGCTGGACTTTGATGGTTGGTGTGATCGAGCAATCTCGACCGAAAAAACGTACCGCCTCGTTATCCATAACATAACCACATCTGTCTCAACTTCTGGGATTAGGAATTATCATTGTTTACACTATTTACATACGAATTATCTTCCTCGTCTTTGTTTTTGCTACCACAACCTTTCGGTTTGTTCCCTCCAGCTTTCATCAGGTGTATGTCGATCCAGGTAACCTACAGGGAATTATGAAATGAACTCTTTATTTAACCCACAGTGGGGAGAGTGACCTGATTCTATTGTCGATATCGAGAGATATCTCGTCTAGTTCTTGTTCTTAGTATTGCTCAGCCTGTTTCCACTGAATACAAGTAAACACTGCCCGAAGCAGGGATTGAACTCTCAATTACTGTCAGGAAATCCACGAACCAACGCTTTAATCGATTATTGTATAGTTCAGTGTGGAATTCCTTGTAGGTTATCCGGATCGATATACACCTGATGAAGGCCGGGGGATATACGACATCTGAAACGTTTTGATAGTAATAACATATATGAGAACAATACTCCGCATATAAATAGTGTAAATAATAATTTCATCTATTTGGTAAATTGTTGATCTTTTGGGCGTGAAAACGTTCAGATTTCGACGCAATGAAACACTTTAACCTCTTCGCAATTAACTGTTTTCCTTCTTAAAATCTTGCAATGATCCAAAAAGATGATAATCAGATGGAGTAAGGTCAGGTGAGTCAAAACCTTCATATTGAATGCGTGTCAATTTTCCTGTATGATTCAGGTAAGATGTAGTCTTGCATTACCGTGTAAGATTAAAAATTCCTTACGATTAACCGATGATGGTCGTTTATCCCAATTTCGGCACGCACGCACTTTGGAGATTTCACCAATTTCCTGCACACAGACATTTACGGCGAAAGTAGTACTAGTGATTCTATAGAATTTTGGGAAATCTTAACTTTTGACCCTGTCAGCTGGCTAGTGAAAATACCTTTTATTTCAAATCCCTGTTATCGCCAAAGATGTGAGTTAATACACTCCTCTAGTCCGTGGGAATTGATATTTTCTTCTTAACGTATTCAAACCATTCATCGCAGTTATATTGTCTTCCAAAATCTGCAATAATCACAGGTCCCATATTGTTAAAGCTCATAATGATATTAAGGTTTTGTTCCTTGTTTTTTATTATGAAGCTTTCTATGACTTCTAAACGTTTTTTTAAAGTGAGCAGAATGTATCATACAAGTTTAAATTGAGAACATGTTTCCATTTCAGTAACTGGTATACAGTCTACAGTTAGCACTTGCACACTATTTATTATAGTACTGTAACAAAAAAAAAACTTTCAAAATGGCTAATACGAGGGTCATTCAATATATAAGTTGAATTTTTCGGTATAAGGACTTCTAATACAGATACTTTATTTTATTTTTTTTTGTTTTACTTCTTTTTCATATGGATTTAATTTCTTTTGCAGATTAAAAAAAAACTTTGAGAGTTTTGGCGATTAACAAAGATGGCCGACCAAGAAGCATGCTCCAGGATTGAACAGCGGTCAGTTATCAAGTTTTTGGTTGCTGAAGGGTGCAAACCAGTTGAAATTCATAGGAGAATGTCAACTGTGTATGGTGTCACATGTTTCAGCCAAAAAATGTCTACAAGTGGGCTAAATTGTTTAAAGAAGGACGGAGCAGTGTTGAGGATGAAGACAGGCCTGGGAGGCCTACAGAAGTGAGGTCTCCTGAGGTGATCGAATCAGTCAATGACCTCATTCAGTCTGACAGAAGGGTGACAGTGGATGACATTGCAAGGACTTTGAGCTTATCTGTTGGGACAGCACACAAGGTCAGCTGCCGGTGGGTGCCAAAGATGCACTTGTACTTTAGCCGAAAGCGCTGATGATCAACAAACCTTTGAACGGTTTTTACATTCATTAAGTCCAGAAAAGAAGACACTTGTATGTATATAAGAAAAACATAATAAAAGCTATACCTTGCCAGTCTTGTCTAAGGAAACATATATATATATATATATGTGTGTGTGTGTGTGTGTGTGTGTGTGTGTGTGTGTGTGTGCGCGCGCGCGTGTGTGTATGTGTATGGAAAATTTATCTATATGGATTCTCGTAATAATAATAATAATAATAATAATAATAATAATAATAATAATAACAATAATAATAAATCCAAACTAATCGTGCAGACATCGCGATCAAAGACCACAGAAACTGAATGTGCGTTTTTATTGACATGGCAGTTCCTACGGACTGTAATGTACCCTTGAAGATCTTCAAAAAACTATCAAAATACAACGATCTTGAAATAGAAATCTCAAAAATGTGGCACATGAAGACATCAATAGCTCCATTTGTGCTTGATGCTCTCCGATTGATTGGAAAAGGTTCGACAGACGCATTGAAGCGATTTCTGGTAGCCATTACCTTAAAGCAATACAAAAATTTTTACTCACAAGTACAGCTCACACATTAAGAAGGTTTTTATCTATGTAAAATGTGTGTTACCTTATTTGTTTTATTTTTATTTTTTTACGAAAATTTTCATCGGAAGATGTCATGATACCATTTCTGACCTCACGTCTCTGGTTTGGAACCGGAAGGAAATGTATATACAGCAGAAGTCAAAGAAAATAATAATAATAATAATAATAATAATAATAATAATAATAATAATAATAATAATAAATATCCTTACGATATTTTTATATTTACTAAAGTTTGACTATTAGTATAAATTTCTAACCCAATGGGTTATTGAAAGACCTACTAAAATGCTATTAAAGTGGAAGAATAGGTTTCTGGTAAATATACAGGGTGTTATAGCCAAATCCGACACTTGACAAAAAGAAACCGAAATAGGCAATAAAAACAAACGTTGTATATGCAGAGACCCGACAGTTTAATACTACATTATTTTTCAATCGCCTCCGGCGGTAGCGACCATCTCAAGGCGGGCTCGAAATGAGTCACACGCTTTGGCGACCATCTCAAGGCGGGCTCGAAATGAGTCACACGCTTTGGCGACCATGTCCTTGTCCATAGCGGCAAACGCCTCCAGGATGGTAGCCTTCAGAGAGTCAACCGTGTTGTGGGTGTGCTTGTTGATCTTGGCCTCGACCACGCCCCAGAAGATATAGTCAAGGGGGTTGCAGTCAGGTGAGGAAGGCGGCCACAAGTGCGGGGACCAGTCGTGAGGAACATTGTTGAGCAGCCACGCCTGGGTCGTCTTGACCTTGTGTGCAGTAGCGGAGTCCTGCTGGAATGTGAAGGGGCGTCCGGCGCGATCTTGTCCATCCAGGGCTTCAGCACGTCATGGTAAATCTCAGCGGTGACTCTCAGACCCTTTTGAAAGAAGAACGGGGGCATGACGTCCCCCTCGCTGGAGATGACGCCAAGGACCATGACGGAGAATGGAAAACTTCGTATGCTTCACGACCGGAACCTCCTCGATGTCTTTGCAGATCCACCTGTCGTTCTGCCCGTTGCTCGTCTGGTCCTGGAGGAAATTCTTTTCATCAGAGAAGAACTTCAGCATCCCGGCGGACCTGTGCTTGAGCTCGTTCAGCAAAGCTGCTGCCTTGATCTTCCTCGACTCCTTGGAGGCATTCGTGATGAGAATGCGGTGAGACTTGCGGTAGGAGGAGTAACCAATGTCCTTCTTGATCGTTTGGCAGATCGTCGACTTGTGACAGCCCATGTAAGCGGCGTTCTTGACGTAGCTCTGGCTTCCATCATTGTCGACTGTCTCCTTGACGGCGGCGACGAACTCGGTCCTAACGACCGAACGAACGTTGTGGGCCTTTCGTTTGGCAGTAAACTCGTCCTTGTTTTCACAAGCCTTCCACTTCCTCCAAATGTCTATGACCATGGTCCTCTTGAACCCAAACCAGGCCATCACTTCCGCAGGATTCTTCCCGACGTGAAAAGAAGCTACTACCGCTGTTCTGCGCTCATATTCCATACTGGAAAAGGCTAGAGAGAAAAACGTTACTTAGTTGTCAAACTGTCGGGTATCTGCACATACAACTTTTGTTTTTATTGCCTATTTCGTTTTCTTTTTGTCAAGTGTCGGATTTTGCTGCAACACTCTATATAGGCTATTCAAACCAAACCAACCGAACAACTATACACCCTATCAATTCTTCAACGGTAAGTTGTTCACTCAATACAATCCGCAATAGACACCAAGGGTAGACGGCTATTGAATGAAGTTGTTGTATGACCAGAGAAGTACAGATTATGCGGATGCGTAAGAAAGATATCGGTTAACCCTAAACTTGAAGTGGTTTAAAATAGCATTGAACGGGGAAGGTATCATCTCTGGGGCATGTCCCACTAGGGTAACGGTTGTTGGGAAGAAGTTGTCTGTATCTTCCCTTCTTCCTTATGGAATATGAAGGGAATAGGAAACTCCGTCCTTACTAATGAAATAGGATGGGAATGGGGAACTTCTTACTAATGGGACACGATAAGAATAGAGAAAATCCTCCTCATTAATGGAATACGATGGGAATAGGAATCTTCCTTAATACTGGAATACAAAAGAAATATGGAACTTCCTGCTTACTAATGAAATACGAAAAGAAAAGGGGAACATCCTTCTTACTACTGGAACACGATGGGAATAGGGAACATGCTTCTTATAAATGGAATACAATGACAATAGCAATTATCCTTCTTACTAAGAGAATACGAAGTGAATAAGGAAAATCCTTCTTACTAACGGAATATGATGGGAATAGTGAACTTGGTTCTTACTAAGCGAATACGAAGGGGATAGAAAACTTACTACTTACTAATGGAATACGAAGGGAACAGTGAACCTTTTTCTTACTAATGGAATACGAAGAGAATAGGGAATTTCCTTCTTACGAATCAAATACGAATGGAACACAGAACTTCCTAATGGAATACGAAAGGAATAGGAAACTTCCTACTTAATAACGAAATACGATGAGGAAAGGGAACTTCTTACTCACTAACGAAATACGGTAGGAAAATGGAACCTCCTTCTTACTAACGAAATGCGAAGGGAAGAGAGAACTTCTTTCTTACTTATGGAATACGAAAAGAACAGGAACTTCGTTCTTACCATTGGAATACGAAGGGAATACTGACCCTCGTTCTTGTTAATGGAATACGAATGGAATAGGGAACTTCCTTCTTACTCGTGGAATACGAAGGAATTAGTGAATTTCTTTCTTCCTAATAGAATACGAAAGGAATAGGAAACTTCTATCTTAGTAACGAAATATGATGAGAATAGGGAACTTCCTATTCACTAAGGAAATACGGTAGGAATAGGGAACGTCCTTCTAACTAACAAAATACGAAGGAAAGAGGGAAATTCTTTCTTACTTATGGAATACGAAGGGAACTTCATTTTTTCGAATGAAGTACGAAGGGAATAGATAACTAAAGGAGATATGAATTCTTTAAAATAGTAATTAAACTCTGCTGCGCTATGAAGCTGTGAGGAAGTGGTCTAAGGCACATCGGATCTGATTTAAGTTTTCCTTACCATGGTGGATACTGGTGCAAACCCTGTGGGCAGAAATTTTTGTTTTCATTAGTGCCTACCGACAAGGTTTTTTTTTTAAAATCATTTCATCCTAAGCAAGGTAGTGAAGCCATTAAGTCACAAGAGGGTTCTGAGTATGAAAGAATAGGAAAAAGAGAAACATTATGAAGGGCTGATAACAATAAAAGAAGATGTATCAAGATGACAGTAGATAACAATTGACATTGCATTTAAATTTTTGAACATCAAAGTTGTTTGGAAAACATTATGCTGGAAGAGAGTTTCATTAGCAAGAAGTGCGAGAAAAGAAACTGTTAGCATAGAACGTACGGTTACGGCTATCCATTTTAACTGTAAATTGATGAGACCTCCTTTCCAATCTAGTACTGCGCTAAAAATTCACAATGTCTAAGTAACATAGAGGAAAGTTCATCAGAACAATTACTATGAAAGTATTTATAGAAAAGGCACAGGGAACCTATATTACGGCGATGGAAAAGTCACTGAAGCCGAGATGCCAGGTCAGGACCAATAACATTGCAGATTCTTCTTTGGATCTTATCAAGAATCTCTAAATATATAGCAGGAGCACCAGACCATATGTACCAGCAATATTCGAAGTATGAACAAATGGTAGACTTAAATATTTGAAGTCCAAAGTTGACTGGAAATTATGAAGCCAATAGCAAGAGAGAGAGAGAGAGAGAGAGAGAGAGAGAGAGAGAGAGAGAGAGAGAGAGAGAGAGATGTAGTTGTAGATAGTGAGGGGGGAGTAAAAAAATTAGAGACTTTGTCGCCAGTCTAGTACTGCGTTTAAATTTATAAAGGCTATGGACCACAAAGGAAAGTTCACCAGAACAATTACCATGAAAGTATTTATAGAAAAGACACAGGGAAGCTACATTATGGCGATGGGAAAGTGACTGAAGCTTCTCCAAAACTCACCCCTGCTGCCACGGCACTAGTTCGTGTAGTGTCCCTACGACCCTAATAGGTTACGTGATTTGTGATCATGTTTTATGATTCTTTTTTTGGTAAAAATGTAGCATACTTTTATAACACATACTACAGGATTGATCCAATCCCGCTGGCGGAGAGCCTTCGGTTCGTCCAAGGCCATAATACTGGTGTACTTACTAGCCTCCCCACGCGATCAGATGTGGCACAAGACCGAATTTAATGTGGGGTATCCGAGCCCGTAGGCTCGGCCAAAAATTCCCTGTAGACCCCGTATAAAACGGAGTCGAGTAGCTGTTTTCCGAGACAAGACTCTGCCCTTCGATATAGCCTCGTCTTGGGATCCTCTCTGCCAGGCGGCAGAGAGTTTAACCAGTACAGCTGGCGACGAATCTCCGACTGCAGACATAATACTGTTATCATTCACAGTCACGTGAACTACTATCTGTCGCCGTATCGATCCAGATGGCCTGTATTTCATAACAACAAATACGTTATTATCACCAGTTTCTCTAATTCAGCAGTCAATCCGTCTGTTTACAGATCATTGCATCATAATCACCGTCAATCGTTTCACACACATTTCATATAAGAATCGTTGCAGCCTGTCTAGCTTTGCATAACACCCCAGCTCAAGTCATTCTTTGTCGAATGTCCTCTGCCTTCAGAGCTCTGTCATTCCTTCGTCTATTAATTTCATTAATATATATAAAGTGGTATTTTCATCGTAGGAGTCATCGGGGGTGAGGTATCAATACTATTTGACGTTTTCAACAAGACAATACGGAACCAATGCGAGAGAGAAGTCAGTCAGTTATGTGCCATACGTGATACACGCTTAGACGATCTTTCGATACATGACTGACGAGGCTGATTTTTTTTCCCGCAGTAGGTTGCCGTTTCTTTCTGCGGTAGACCAATTGCCATCCAAGGCTATAGAACCCGGTCTGTCCTGCTATTTACCCATAACTGGGGGAGAGAAGCCATTTTATAAAACATTTATTTAATGGGAAGAAAATGCTAATAGTTTGACTGTACGCCCTTCGTTGACCGGAGTGTCGACATATCTATATTATGAAACAAGAAAAATATTACTTGCACGAATAGCCATGGGAAAATACTCTAAGCGAATGAAGAGAAAGAAAAGTAGGGTTTCTTTTGACAACATGAGTTTATATAGATGCCTGTCTGTTGCTGTTGCTATCATATCTTTTCAACAGCCAGTTCTGTTGTCAAGCCGCCTCACTACATATTTCGTTTTGTGGCTTTTTGTCATATGGTGATTTTTCCATAGATTAAAAACATGGCGGAATATGAGGGAAAAATGGTGGATAACATTAGGTTGGAATATATTTTTCCGGATAAAAATACAATAAAACAATTACTAGCGTGTGGGTACAGAGGGGCGTTATTTGGCGATAGATACAATGTATCAAGATTTATAATTTCCTAAATTGTATTCTTACATACAGTAAGTACTTGTGGTCTTCTTATTCTTAATGTCGATATTTCGACAGATTCATTAAAAAATGAGCATACATGATGAAAAAAATGTCCCAAACTTTATAAAAACAAAGTTTTATCGTCAAAATCTTTATTATTATTAAGAAGAAAGACCAAAGATTTGATTATTAAATTAGATTTTTTTAATCTTTTTTAGAACAATCAAAATGTTGGTTAAATCTTATTTTTGTTGCGTCAAAGAGTGACCATTAATTAGCATAAAGAATTTTAGCATCTTTTGGCACATTGAATTGGAAACTCTTGTAAAAATTAATCCTTTGAGCCCTGCGTTCCTGAACAATTTTAACCCTCCTGTCTGACCTCCTGAGTCATAATTTGCAAATAATTCGTATTTAATGTTTCACCGTATACATAAAGATAGTTACAAGTGTTTATCCACCGTTCAACCGGTGGCTGGGCATTAAGCCATTTTTCTCTACCACCGATAAAGCTGTGATCAGGGCTCAAAGAGTTAAATAATTGTCTGATTTTAATTAAACTTTCAGGATTTTTTTTCACAAATAAATTAAATTATCTTAGCAATGTTTCTTTTTTAGAAAATCTTGCTAAAAAAAATTACGCCTGTTACCTTCAACGTATTTAAATTTATGAAATTTCGAGAAATTCATATGACCAGAAGGTTTTGGAGAATTTAAATCATCAATTTCTTTTTGTAAAACTGTGAATCGTAAAATAAAAATGCAATAGAACTTTAACAGTATTTAATTAGAAAAACTTTTAATTGATTTTATGAATAAGATGGACACTACTATCTTATGAATTATTTTTTTCAATGAATGATGAATTTTTACAAAAATTGTTTTCATTTAAAAAAAAATTATAATTAGAATAATATATTAAGTAAAATTTACTAATTGTTGTGGATTTCGGGATGAAATCCGGTATCAAATAATAACAAACGCCAAGAATGAATATAGGAAATAAATGTATTAACGTAATAATACAAACTGGTAATACAGGTTAGTAGTTCCAGGAATGCGGGGTTAGTAGACAAATATATATATATATATATATATATATATATATATATATATATATATATATATAAAGTCTTTGATATCGACGTATCGCTGTATGACTTCTTACTGAGTTTAAGTGCTCGTTACTATGACACTTGTCCCGTTTGACTGTCCAAACGTTCTACCGACCGACTCTACGTTCCACTACTACTGTCCCCTGACTTCTTGACTCAACGTACTCCGGGTATTCACTGGTAGTAGTATATGTATACCTTGGGTGAGTCCATTTGTGTAAAAAGGGGAGACCACTCAATACTAATCATAAATGGAAAAACTTCATACAATTCAGGAACTCCCAGTATTTAAAAAAGAATTTTGAATTTTTTTGTGTGTATAAACGTGCCGATTTTGGAAAATACGGACGTCTATACACGACATTATCAGAAAATAAAAACGATAACTATAGTAAATTTAAAGCCAAATATCTAAAACTCGACAAAACATTAGATTACTTGCTATATTTTCCTAAACTTTTACGATTACTGTGTATTTAAAATTTATATAATAAAGGCGTTCACGTTATATTCGTCAAGTAATTTTTACGAACATGTCCCACGTAAAAACTCGGTAATTTCCGGCTATCAGTAGTGCTGTCCGGCTGTCAATAGAGCTGTGAACACCTCATAAAAACACCCACCACCGTGTTAAAAATGCATTTCTGCGATATTTGAAGTAAGCAATATTTACAGTATTTACATTAGTCGGACTATTGTCCTCATCTTTGTCGCCATATTTGTCACAACGTTTCGGCCGTTGTACGCTCCGGCCTTCTTCATGTGGTTGGAATTTCGAACTAAACCCTTTATTTCGATCACTGGGGTAGACTGTTCTAGTTCCACGAGCCATGTTTGATGGATGTCAGTTATCAGTTATCTCCTGCTAATTTTCCCTCTGAAAGTTCTCCACTGCCTTAACCGGGTATTGAACTCACACTCTTTGGGTCCTGTCACTGGATCTAACCAACGCCTTTATCCACTGTGCCATGTGTCGTTGAGGACATAAAAATAAAGGGTTCAGTTCGAAATTCCAACCACCTGAAGAAGGCCGGAGCGTACAACGGCCGAAACGTTGTGACAAATATGGCGACAAAGATGAAGACAATAGTCCGACTAATGTAAATACTGTACATAATACCTCATCTCAGAAATATAGACAGACTAAGCAATATTTGTTTCAAATCAGATTAATTAATTAGACACGTTTGAAGTCAGTTAATTCTCCTCAAATAATGTGTCAATCTGAGTTCGTTTTGTCGTTCATGGCGGCTCCAAGACGACGTTACCAGCCAAGCTCACTGACCATGATGAAAAATATTATTTTGTCTTTCTTTTAATGTCAATAAGATATCTTCAGTTTTATTTTCTATAATTTTAATTTATTTGTCCTTTAGTAAATTTCTTTCATGCATTTTTTTTATACTTTACCATTTACACATTCTCATGCTTAAAAGCTACGACTGAAATGTAAGTAAAAAATACCTTCTATTTTGTACTGTGTCCCTTCAGTACGTGGGCGATAATGACACTCCACAACTTCCTATACTTTGTAGCGCTTAGTCAGGTTTCTGTTTTCGATATCTCTCCCAATCCCTTTTCTCTCATCCATTTACAAAAGCTCGTCAGGTGGGTCACTCCTCCGTCCTTTCAGTATGCCATGTGAGGGACAAATTCTCCAAGCCTTCCTTCCATATTATATTATACTCTTTCTGATGTTAAGTTTAATGATCCTTTTTGTTTCCATTCGTCGTTGCTCACATGTTTGGTCCATGGCATTGTCAGCATCCTTCTGTAGAATAACATTTCTATTGTTTTAATTCACTTCATCTGTGAGGAGATTGTTCAGCATTCATTGCCATCCAGGAAGAGACTGATATTACGTAAGAATTCAGTACTCTTTGTTTATAATGAAATATTGTTGTTTCTTAATACTTTGATAAGCGTTTGGCTATTCCAAACGGAAAAATGTCTTTCTGCTTACTATGTTATTGCAAAAATAATGCCCAAAATATATCGATTAGTATTAGTGTTATGGTCCAAGTTCCTTGTACCGCGGTGATGGTCCAAGGTAGAACCAATGAAGAATAACTCGAACACAGGTATGGAATAACACAGATATATTTCAAACAGAAATATGTGCAAAGAAGTAGAAGTATTAGTAATGACTATCAGATTTGGTTAGAGTGAACTATGTTGTCTCCACAAGTATCACTATTCCAATGTCTTACAGTAATCGTCTGACTCGACTCAGTCTCTGACTGACTCTGACTCCGAACTCTGAACTGAACTACTCCCTCTTGAGGCGCAGTATTTATGATGTCCGGAATAATCCATTATTATTATGGGTAAGTTCCCATAACAATTAGCAAAGACAGTGGGCTGCGATAAGAAAAATTTAGACTCTGCATTGTATACCAATATGATGCCGTCACTTATTAAGTCACCCTGTCGGCGAGGCTTAGAATACATCGACTGCATCCCTTGAAAAACGGTGAGATCTCCACAAAAAGTGTTACCTTCTGGGTATAAACTCGACCAATGTGTACCTTTTTGACCCTAGCATTGACCGGATGTGTGGGTAGTGTATTGGCGGGGAAAGTGGAATCGCTGAGCCCAATTCATTTGAACATCGAGCTTGAACTCATTTTTACAGTTATGTTCTGTTAAGGGGTCTCCCATTTCCACACAAATAGACTCGACCGAGGTATACATATACTACTACCAATGAATACCCGGAGAGTAGTATCAGAGTAGTAATAGAGGAGGGTAGCACAAGAGTCACCGTCACGAGCACCTAGACTCAGCAATACCAAGACTGTATATAGATTATTGCTACTAACCCGCATTCCTGGATCTACTAACCCGTATTACCAGTTTGTATTATTACGTTAATACATTTATTTTCCTTATCTATTCCTGGCGTTTGTTATTTATTGATATCGGATTTCATCCCGGAATCCACAACATGTTCCTTGGAAAGGCATGAACCCGTACCTTATTTCCTCAGTTATTGCATTAAATGATCCATAAAGAGTTGATATGCCGCTAAGCAAACAAACTGAACAAACTAAACCTTTCCTCTGTCTTTTTTGTCTTCTGTGAGTCTCAAATTCTCCAACACATTTTCCTCATTATGCACCCTAAAAATATCAAATATTTCTTTCTGATCTCTAAGTATCTTTTCTTTTTATGTGCCATGTCCTTTCAGGACGTTGGCGATCACCTCACCCTATACCATGCAGCTCTCAACAAGTTCCTTCCCTCTGCTTCTTCCCCAAAGACCACGTTCTATCATCCACTTGCTTAAGCTCGCCAGGTATGTCACGTGTTGTTTTCCTTTGTCTCTCTTTCCCTCTATTCGACCCGTGAGTATCAGATTCTTCCGGCCCTTCTTCGTCATTATGTGTCCCAGAAACTTCAGCTGCTTCTTCCTGATGTTAAGTATAAGCCTTCTCCTTGTTTACATCCTCTCTAACACCTCATCGTTGCTCACACGCTCTGTCCATGATATCCTTAGCATCCTTCTGTAGAATCATACATCCGTTGCCTTGAGTCTCTTCTTCATATTTGAGGAAATTGTCCAATATTAGCTGCCGTAAAGAAGAGCAGATATCATGTAACAGATCAGCATTCTTTTCTCTAAGTATAAGCGTCTTTTTTTGTCTAAATTTTTCTTAGAACTTTCTCGTTACTCACATATTCTAAGCAAATTAAATAAAGCCCCCACCCCGAAATAACCTCCAATACATTGATAATCCATCAGAGCTACTCATTTTTCTTTTCTCTTTTGGCCATTCTCTGCGATCAAGAATTAATTATTCCATAGTCTGGAAATATTTTTGAGACGTTTCCGCTACTCTTTTTCTGGAGCAAAGTTCTTGACCTTCGGGTCCCAGTTCGTGATCTCGGCTTTAACTGTCGCCATCATTCGTGCCAATTGCGAAGTGCCTATTTCCGTGAATTTTATCTCATGGACCCACCTTAACAGAAGATTAAAGCCGGTCCCAAATTTTGAAAACCCAAAATCACCGTCATACACGCTGTGGCTGACATCTCTACTTGTAAGTTTGAATGGCGAACAATTATGAATATTACACAATATTTATATATTGTCGCGGACAGGTGTCACAAATGACAAGGCTTGAAAGTTCTTTTGGAAGAAATGAATTCAGTATTATCAAAAGAAATGAATTCAACACTTGGTGGATTTTTAGATTTATTTTTATATAACTAAAAATAGTTGAGGAGAGGATAAAGCGAAAATTATATTTACAGATAACCCCAAAAAAGAAAAAAATTATAGGATTAGCGAAGGGGGTGCGTGAGAGGGAGAGAGAAAGAGGGTGAAATGGATGGAAGGAGAGTGCGTGTGTGAGGGCACCACGTGGTTTATAGAAATCGAGAAATCGGTTTGCCCGAGGGATGATATCTCTTCCGGCGGAGACTAGATTCGTGTTTTCATTATTACATCCCAGAGCAGAGAGAGAGAGAGAGGGGGGAGAAGAGAAGAGAAGAGGGAGACAGAAAAGATAGAAGAGAGAGAGAAAAAACAGAAGAGAGAAGGGGGAGAGGAGAAAGAGAAGAGAGGAGAGAGAGAGAGAAGAAAGAGAAGAGAGGAGAGAGAGAAAGAGATTGCCACTTCGTATAGCGGGAGCTGAACGAAGTCCATTGTTAGACAAAGTGGAGTTATTCCACAAGATATTCTCTTCTTATTATTCGTTCCTTTTAGGATTCTTAACTAAGCAATAAGTAAAGATATAGCGAAAATAAATATATTTCGTCTCAAAAAAGAAAAATATATTTGTTTAGTTGATTCCAAAACTTAATATTTAAAATAAGTTTTATGCCTTTTTAAAGAATTCTTTTTAAAGAATTATTTATTTTATGGAATGATATATCAATGACCCCAGCGGATGTAGCTTTTATTTCATCTTCAACATTAAAACAGGAAAATTCCTCCCACCCGTTAATATAAACTGCGAGTATTCTCGTACAAAGCTTTTCATTTGAATATGTTTTTCTCCAAAAAGAGAATAATCACCCCAGCCTGAAAAATAATCACCCCAGCCTGAAACTGAAAAATGATGTACTTATTTTAGTCCTAAACCTATTTTCTTCATATATCCGTGACACTATGATTGGGATAGTATAATGTATACACCTATGTAAAAGAGGAAAGTGATTTTATTTCGATTTCAAGCGTTTCTGCTATAAGCCCAGCGAATAGATTCTTTGAAATTTCCAATACGACATCCCTTTTGACCGAAGGGGAACGGAAGTGTAAATGAGTGAATGGTAACGTTGAGACTAAGGGTCAACAAAACGGGACATGGAGCGTATCTGGTCTTTATTAACAGTCATGCTTGGGGTCGGAGGAGTCCTAATCCGCCATAGGCAGAAGATGGACTAGATCGCCTAGTTCTAACCGTTAGAACTAGGCGATCTAGTCCATCTTCCGCCTAGGGCGGATTAGGACTCCTCCGATCCCAAGCATGACTGTTAATAAAGACCAGATACGCTCAATGTCCCGTTTTGTTGTCCCTTAGTCTCAAAGTTACCATTCACTCATTTACACTTGCTCGTATTTCCAGCTACACGCCAAAGATGTGTAGATATGCAAGGTGTTGGTAGGCGGAAGAGTTGAGATCTGCGGTATCGATATAGCAGAAGTTGTCTTAGTTGTTATTTACCTACCCACCCAGTTGAGCAGGCGAAGCCCTGAATAAAACATCTAAATATAATATTCAAAACTAATTTCGCTTCCTCATTTCTCAACGTGGCGTTTGTTTTTCATTTTCGATTACCTTGCGAACATGCAGCAGGCCTTTTCCCAGCTTTCGGTGCACACCGACGTGATCGAGAACAAAATTGCTGCGTGGGGTAATCATTGGCCGGTCGGTGGAAAGCTGGTTGAGCGTCATGTTGTATTTTTACATGTCTACTCTCCAAGCGGCACTTTTACATTGTATAATGCCTACCAACAGCCCGGGAAGGCGGTCCATCTAGAGGAAGGAAAACACCCATTTTTAAATTCCCGCTGCTTTGCGGTCATATCCGAACACGGAAAAAGCTATGGAAGTAACTCCAGACAGAAAACCCGGAGTGGAGCCCCAAAGGCAGTTGACTATCAACACTGACAAATTTCCGGTAACTCCTGCAGCCAAACCGGCCCCAAATGTAATGCCCTGTATTCTTTTGGCTCCTGTCGAGACAGTCGAGAGCAAGGATGTAGTCTGCGAAGCTCACGGCCTCCATATATCATTGCCTAGGACTGTGCTCTGGAGAGGTCACCCCAGTTTCATCCCCAAAGGGCTGAATTTTGACCAAGCAGGGCACTGCCTTTATCCCGCAAGATAAATGGATACCTACTACTATTAACGCTTTGTATTGAACTATCCTGGGTGCGATGTGCTGAGTCTTTTATCTTTTTAATCAATTTACCCCAAGCAAGGGGATAATGCCACTAAGATGCAATGGTGGCTAGCTGGAGTGAAAGAGAATGAAAAAGACTTTAGAAGGAACCGGAAACTCAACCCTAAACAGGAAACAAGTGACAAACATCTACTCCTGTCCAAAAGAGCGGGGAGGAGTGTGAACCGTAAGATAGGCGAACCTGTCTGCTCCTATTATTTTCAGCGTCGTGTCTCACTCTCTAGAAGTGGCAAAATACATTCCTCATTACGATTTATTAATTGTCGGGCAACTCCGATCTACTAATTCAGTGGAAGACTCACATATTTTATATGTTCATTCGAATCGCTATGGCCCATACATACGGCTAAGGAAGCCCATCGTGTAGGTATAACGGACATTTCTTTCATTTGCTCCCGCGACAACATATTTTGCGAGCATCTAGATTTATACTATTTTTCTTAATCAAGAATGACAACGAAAATGTTAAACACAGATTATTTATTAGTCCGTTTACTTACAAGAAACACTTTTGTTGTTAATTCTTGAGGGAAATAAAAAGAGAATGCATAAATTCAGTTTCGTATGTTTGGCTTTTATCAAAAATTTAAAAATAGTTTTAAAAAATTGCTTTGGGAATATACAGTAATATAACCGTGTCAAGAGAAAAAAACCGTCCCTTTGAAACATTTTTCTTTTTTGCAGGTCCGTGTGTTAAACTTTACCTAATAATCTATATTCCTTACGGAGTTTTTTTATACTCATTAAAAATAAATTACCGTAATTCCCCATGTATAATACACCTTCATCCATAATACGCATCTCTAAAATTGTGGTGAAAGTGTGGAAAATGCTTTTATTCATGCATAATACACACCCCTTGTTTGGTAATCAAACCCTATAAATTGTACCTCTCCAATTTCATTACGGCCAGCGTTTCCTACTCTTATTCAAGCTGTAATTGAATATATTTATCAAAATTTCCATTCATCACAATTCTAAAAGGAAACGGAAATACCTATATTGTGCTTACTGCGCAGACTCATTAACTTGTTTTTTGTTCGATAAAATGTGCAATTTGTATGTAGTTTGAGTTAGTTATACATAACTCGAGTTGTGCTTAATAAGTAGACAGAATAAGAGTTGGTCTGAGAAATATTTAACAGAGAATAAAATGAATAAAGGAACAAAGAAATCAATTCAGTGAAATTTATTGGTCGTCATCATGAGGCAATTTCTGTACAATCGAGGTGAGTTGTCATTTCGCCACTGAAATCGACCTATGAAATGACAAATTTTAAAAGATTTTTTTTGTAGCTGTGCATAATACGAACCCCTAATTTTACTTATTATTTACTAGAAAAAAATGCGTATTACATATGAAGAATTACGGTAATATACCTTTTTATTGAATTGGTTGACATCCTTAATGGGAGACATGTGATGGATGAGCAGCAGCTTGAACATTGATATTTGGTTGGAAATTGGTGAGTTTTGGGTCTTAAGTTACAGTAATTTAATTACTGACCACACCCTTTTGACAAAAAGTCATTTATCGACCGGCTAGTATAGTTATATTCCCCAACACTCAGGGGTCGATATCAGCCAATTTAGTGACCAGTGGCATAGACAGAAATAAAATGGTATTATATTGTATAATATGAAAATTTTAGAATCAAAATTAGCAATTATTCCTTTATTCGTTTGCCGCGAAGAAACGAAGATCTGTTTGACGCCAGAAGTAATAAACTAACAGAAAGTTCAATGGAAAGAATAAATGTCTTAGCTTCGAAATATTGGAAAAGATTGTGTGTTCGTAGCTCTGCTGTGACGTTGATGTATGCGCACGAGTAACACCGACATACGATGCGTGTGATCCTATCTGAGAGTGACGTCACACATTGTTGAAAGATGAATGCTCACAGACAGGAGAGTAACTGAAAAAAAAAAGCAATTGAAACAAAGCAAGTTCAGTTGACCATTGATGACAATTCCAGAACAACGTAACTATAAACAATTTTTGTTCTATCCTCTGCCAGCCTCAATGATGGAGAAAGCATTATCTCGAACCATCGCCAGTGAGACACGCTGCAAGAGCCACTCCGTTTCGCGAGGCTCGTCCCTTAATCGAGACGCCATCGCACCAATCCTCCGAAGGAACGCCATAGAACGAGGGCCAATAACCCCTGAAGTCTTCACTGCCACAGGAGTAAAAAAAAAAATCTATCAGCAAGAGAAGAATATTTAACTATTTTTTTCATCTCTGCGTCCCGGGCGACGGACCCCGGCTAAACCGCGGACCTGATCAAATTACCGGCCGAAAATGTATCCGCACAGGTCGCATCCCAAATTAACGACTTACCCATTTTAAAAGGGAAAATTGGTAATGCCATCCGGCCGCTAACCATCACCATGGTTGGGGCCTACGGGTTCGATTTGGGAAGGGAACCCAGCTGCATCCAAACCTCTTTTGATGATGTCGTTTATTGATGCATGCCGTGGAAAGCGACAGGAGAGAGGATGCAAACCAAACTCATCGATGGAGGCTCCACATCTGCATCTGTGACGCTCACATAATTTCAGTCCAAGACGGATCGCGACTCTGACCCGAGTGCACTCATCATCTAGAAGGGTACCGGTAGATGAAGAGGGCACTGCGTTGAGCCAGGTGCCACTACTCGGTTGTGAAGCAGATAGTCGACAGGCAAGGCGATGCTGATCCAGAGAGAGCCTCAAATTAGTAAAATGGGCCTCGCATTTTATTTTATCCCAGCTTTTTGTTTTGATGTGTCTAGTGGGATAGAAAGTAATTCTTGGGCCCAGACGCTGCAAGCTTGTTCGAAAGAACTACCCGAGAAACACTGAGACGATCCACCTAGTATCTCATCAATTAATTCGCGACTGGACGAAAGTGAAGAAAGATATGCTGGAAGGGCCAAATCTACCGCTGATCCAAGGCCCAGGCCCAGGCCTCCGAAACTCAAAGGGAGCTTTGCCTGCCTCCAGCCTGTGTCGTCGAAATTGACGTTGCAAATTAGCCCCGCGCATCTCTTAACTGTGATATCTATCTCATTTAAGAAATCCTGCTCGAGGTAGCAAGGGGCACTTCGGAGAGTGTAGAGGAAACTCGGTAGCGAAAAACTGTTCTTCAAGAGGAAAAGGGCTGGATGTGCATCAATTAGTTGCAATTTCTCAGTCATTCTTGTTAGAATGACATGCTTAGTATCCAAACACTCTTGAATGGCCATTGGAAAGACTGGAGAACCAAGAATGTGTAATTCCTCCTTAGGTGTTATTTTTATATCCTCAAGGATGAGTCTGATATCCCGGATAGCACTCTCGTAATCATCTGCACTATAATTCAAGTTTATTATCTCTGACTTGGATGAGTTAATCTCAAGTCCAAGCAGAGATAAAGCAGGAATAACTCGTCGGAGGTCGGCAGCTACGGCCTCGATGGATCCTCCCAACGTTGCATCGTCAAGATACCATGTATTGAAAGGAGAAGCGATGGAACGAGCTACCCCGTCAACAGCCATTGCAAATAGTAGCGGACCAAGCGGATCACCTTGCTGGATTCCAGTAGCAGAAGAGATAATATTATCGGAAGCGATCAACATACTTGGATGACTATACGAAAGATGAGCCAGTTTAAATATGGAAGGAGTCCGTTGATGGCAAACTTCCAGGGCATTTCGTGTTCCCAGCTTGAATTTTTACTCTAATATGTTTCTGTATTTAAGGTACCTAGTTGGGGTCCTTCAAAGAAGTCAGAAATGGGAAATAGAAATAGCGTAATTTGATTGGTTAAAAAATACTGAAGCCTTCCAAGATACATGAGCCTGAACACAATCGAATTCTTCATTTATCGTCGGGAGTAAATGACTGATATATTTTGATTAAGAAAAATGCAATGCCCATTACTCTTCACATTTGAATACCAAAGAAAAAAATATTGAAAGATTCTTTTAGACAGACTTTAACCGATTTAATTCTGCCTAAAAGAACCTTTTAATATTTTTCCATTTGATATTCAAAGGCTCGAGCAGTTTCTGATGTTCTTTTCCCATTTGGAATTCAAAAACTCGAGTAGTTTTTTTTGTTTTTTTGTTCATTTGATATTCTGAAGAACAAGCTGTTTTTGATATTCCTCGCGTGTTTTGAATGTTGAATGGCTGAAAAGCGTGATTCAAAGAAAACTCTTCAGAACTTTTCAACGTGCAATTTCATTCATTATTTTTTCCAATAATCCCTTCACATAGGGTAGGCAGACTGAGGCTGTTTTTTGAGTCTTGTTACCCTCTTGTACTCTTCTATCCCAGTTTGTGGGAGCTTCTGTCATGTACCCAGGGTATTTGTTATGTTGTAGGGTACTGCTTATATTGACCATTTCTCGTTCATATGTCTCTGGGTCGCCACTTATGACTTTTGCTCGAAATTTTTCAAGATTGTTCAGTTCGAAGTTCCAACTGAAGAAGACCGTATTATACGAAGGCCGAAACGTTGTGAATATGACAACAAAGATGAGGACAACAGTTCGAACAATGTAAATAGTGTAAATAGTTACAATACCTCATCCCAGAAATATAGACAAATGTTGAATGATTATTGCATTAATAATTTTTGGGCTATAATGATTTTTTTCAAATCAAGAACTACTGTTTAACCCATGTTTTCGGGGAGAAGCGATAGATGCATTCATTCTCCAAAGGTATTTGCACGTGAGTAAATATATCAAACACGATTGGAATTGCCCATTATACCACATCCGTATTGCGAACCATATATACAAATCTTTTCACAGAGAAATTAACACCCTATTTAAAATCTTTTACAAAATTTTTCTTTATCTTATTCTTTTTTAAGCCCATTTTTTTAATCGAAAAAGAAAAACAAATTTCCATTAATTTTAGCAGATAACTGGACTGGGTGCTATGAGTTGCCAAAGGGCAACCCGTGGTTTGGTCGAAATGTCATATACGGTTTTGAATTGAGTTGTCCTTCTCCAAGATTGGTTGCCAGCCACATTTAAAGATCCTTGTCTGTCTGGTTATTTAACCCCTAGCTTTGGTGAGGAGAAATGAATTATTACTTTATTTGGTATTTGCGCGTAAGTGAATGTAACAAACTCGACTGGAATTCGATCTCGGCTCTTCGCTTTCTCGTCCCAAGAAATCCATTACACCATCCATTCCACCATCTGCACATCCGACAAAAAAAACAAAAAGAAAAAAATCACGTGACTTATTTTCGATTTAGAAAAAAAATAATTTATCTTCATGAATGAAAAATTAAATAAATCCATTTTTCATCACCAACGATCTTCTTGTCTAAAAAGAATGTTTTTAAGTCCGGCCAAAAAGAGGTAAAACAGGTGTTTGAAAACTGAACAATACTCGCTATGCCTAGTAGGCGATTAACCGTGTAGTTAGAATATTAGCAATCTGTCCAGACAACCCGTGTTCGAATCTCACCATGGTCAGTCGACAAAATGACCTCTTGATAACATAAATCTGGGGAGATGATCTCAGCATGTGATACCTTCGGGAAATACATGGATACCATACTACACGTTGAATCAAGCATTGTAAGTGAAACTGGATGGCAATATTGGTCAGAGGCCATTGATGATTATGGTAGCATGACCTCACAAGCCATTGTGACCGAGTCTTTGAGATTACTAGGCTTGTTCAATAACTGATTAGGCTCATTTTGGGAAGTACCTGGATACCATACTACAAGTTGAATCGAGCATTGTAAGTGAAATTGGATGGCAATACTGGTCAGAGGCCATTGAAGATTATGGTAGCATGACCTCAGAAGTCATTGTGACCGAGTCTTTGAGAATACTAGGCTTGTTCAATTACTGATTAGGCTCATTTTGGGAAGTACCTAGACATCATACTATAACTTGACTCAAGCCATGTAAGTGAAATTGGGCAGGCAATACTGTTCAGAAGCCACTGATGATTGTGTTAACATGACCTCACAAGTTATTGTGACCGAGGGTTTGAGAAAACTTCTAACACTTTCGCCCTAGCCCCTCAACCTCCTACGTCTTACTCTCTGGGTTGAGATGTCTACTCGGTCTTAATCGAACTTCCGTAGGTCCCCTGAGCCTCCGTGGATTATTCGACCGGTCCACACGTTTAATCCTGCTTTCTGCCCACGTTGTCTTTGGTTTGATCCTGAAAGCAGAAGTGATGTTCATCCATTCACGGTCGACTGAAGATGTAGACACGGCTGGAGAGTCTGCGCTAAGAAATTTAGAATACAGCAGCAAAAAAAGAAAAAATTACTATCTGCAGAAAGTCGGACAAACAACTATTCAATGGTTGAATTGTTAATGTCTTTTATATAGCAGAAAAGAATAGTATAGAAAACAAACGGTTTACAGAAAAGAAAAGTAACTGACGTAAAAACTCATACACTGGATTCTGGACAAAGAGAGTGTGTATTGTGATTAACTTGTTGTTAAATCGTCTCAGAACGATATACGACTCTTGCGATGGGGGGGGGATAAGATTTCTGTGCGGAACTTAAAGTTTGTAGTGGCGTTCCTCCTCAGCAGTAGTAACAGTAGTGGTATTAATCGTGGTAGCAGAAGAAGCGGTACTTATATCAACAGTACATGTTAGCGGACGCTTCGTTCCATTCTTTTCCTCCTCGAGTCTCCAACTCGACTCTCTACTGTCTCTTGCCCGGGCTATTTCGCTTCTCCAGTCTCGCCAAGAATCTTCTCCTGTCTCTCTCTTCCATCTGCTTCTTCCGTCTCTCTAACTACGCGTTTATATAGAAAAACCCGGGTCGTTACAACTGAACCTTGGTCCTACTACGTCTCACGCAATTATCACGGGGTTCTGGCTGCTTGAACCAAAATCATGTGAATTCCAAAGTTCTTTCTTGCTTACTGAGCTGTATTTCAATTTTTAACCGATAAAAATTATTTTGACCAGATCCAATGGGTACAAGTCATGCCCTAGATAAGATTTCTCCATCATTAAACAAAATGCTCTGATCTAATTTCGCTACTCAGATCTACTCTAATTTCACTAAAAAAATATACGTGTGTTTGTGTGTGTTTCCCAGACTCTCTCTGTCTGTCAAATTTCCTCCCCTACCCATCTGTCATTTACTAGTAAATGACACACGAGCTTTCATATCAACAAAATATGAGGAAACCCAGACCAACATGTTTCTTACTTGGGTGCTACTTAAACATACGTCTCTTCCAGCATGCAAAGGTAGAGTCCCCTGTTCTTCTTAGGGCTCATTATGCCCATTTACATTTTCATTGTCCTTATGACACATATGTACATGCAACTTCCGGTTAAAGTTCACTGTTTTGGTGTTCTCGTGCAATAGAACCTTTTTACATAGTTCACTAGTTCGAGTATTCTTTCCTTTTTTATTGGAGTTCGCAACACTCCTTACCAATTATTTCAGTCTCATTACTAAAAATAAAAATAAAAAATTCGATTTACTTCGTAAATCTGTCCCTCCGATCTTGTCTCGCCTTCACAACAGGCTTTGTCGAATCTTTTGTTGGCTCAGGTCCTTCCACGACAATCGTGGACTCTTCTTCAATATCAGTCAGGGGTCCCAATTCACTCGGGTAGGACCTACCTTGGTAAAGTGCACTAACTGGAATCCCTCCTTCACTCATGCACTCCCGTGCCAGTTTATTCTGCCCGGTCGACAATGCCGCACGCCTCTTTAACAACCACCAAACCAGCAAGGCCACGACTATCATTCGTATAATTCCCAGAACGGTCGGTCAGGTTATTATAGCAACCAAATTCTCTCTCCAGCCTGAATTCAGCGTACCTATCTTATCTAACTCCGACTTCAACCGTCCAAGATCAATCTTATCGATTGGCTTTAACAACGCCGGCATCTTTTCTAGCGACATCTTAGGAATCTCTCTTACAATGGGTTACCACAATCCCGTCCATCCACTGGCATTCGTTCCTACCAGCTCTAACAAAGCCTCATTCTCTTCAAACTTCTCTTCTGTTTGGTAGTAGGGAGGTAAAGAGATAGATGGACCATGAGCTCCACAACCAATGGGTATCTCTACAACAAAACAAAGGGGAATGACTCTTATCGTAGTGGTGGGCTTCCCTTCACACACCTTAGATAATTCGATCTCTTCTTGTGTGGCCACCGCCCAAATTCCGTCAGAGACACTTGCTGCTTTAGGTAACATTACAGAAACCAACACCTCTACCTGACAACGATCTCTAATTCCCTTCATATTTTTCTTAAATAAATCTAGTACACACAGATCGTGAATACCTGTCACGTAAATTGGACTTACAGACCCACAGGTACCTAAGGCATCATTCTTGCATTTTTTTGCTTCTCCCTTTGTTAATAGCATGAACTCTGTCCTGGCTAGGTTTAGGGCAACAAATTCCGTCTCTACCTTGTACCTAGCCACCTCTCTTATCTTCGGCCTTAGTTTTGGATAGGGAAGGAGAAGATTCATCACCTGATAAATTTCAAAGGTACTATCTCTGTCCAGTAATGGAACCGGCACTATCACTAGCAATTTGCCAACTTCCAACGAGATAGTACATCCCAAGGCGGTATAATACCTCCATAACGGCTGGGTGGGGTCTATAGGCAATCTAAGGCAATGGGGTAGTTTGGCTTGTATCTTCAGTAGTACTTCCCTTAATCGTTCCGGAGTTATTATACTCGGAGACAAGTGTCCCAGCGACAGCATGTCTAATTGTGCTCTCACATGTTCTAACAACACCGTTAAAGAGTGACTTGTTTGACGTACCTTACTCATTATAGCTAATAATTGAAAATACCTTTGCAAAAACCCCTCTAATTTCTGTAATTCGGTTGTTACAGACGTGGTTACATTTATCACTTCCTTTCTAAAAACCCGTAGGTGAGAAATCAACCAATTGATACTCCCTCTATTCTTAGCCAATTCCAGCCGAGTAACATTGAGTATAGATACACTCTTTCTAACCGACTGAGCCATTGCTTGTTGTCTCTGTTCTACCGCCTCTAATTTCCTCTTAATTACTCTCACTTCGCCTTCGGAGAGTGTACCAAACAACACGCTTAATGCCTTTCCCACTATAAGTAATACTGCCCTCTTTTGCCTGGTCCGTAACAACTTTATTCCTTTCAAATAGTAACTCATATCGTTCCATTGTCTCTCAATTATTAGGGATTCCTGAGCTAGGGGGTATAATATAATGTGGTATTCCGGGGTCTGTAAATAGTCTCCGGCGACTTGGGTCCTGGCTGTATCTAGTTTGTCCACTTCGGTCTTCAACTGACCCAGTAATTTCTCATACTGCTACAGGTCTATCACCAAAGTTATCAACCACTTTGATCTAGTTATACTCACTTCGCTAGTCTTCTTAAATACAGTATTCTCACTGTGTTCCCAGTTATTAGCTACCACAACTAGCATCGCCAGAACCACGAGCCTCCCCTCGTCCATGTCTGAGGTTCGTCGCTCCGTGTTTTGTTTCTTTTTCCTCTTTTTGCTTCCTTCTCTTTTCCTCCTTATGTCCCTTTTAGACCAAAATATTCCGAAGACTAGAGTCCTTTCTGGTCTTACTTGGTCCCGACTGGACAACACAAATGCAACCTTCTCTCCTCTTTCAGACGGCCGTGGAAATTCCCACGGGTCTATCCTGGTCGCGGTCACCAGTCTAACACTTTCGCCCCAGCCCCTCAACCTCCGACGTCTTACTCTCTGTGTTAGGGGGTGTCTACTTGGTCCTAACCGAACTTAAGGGAGTGGCCGTAGGTCCCCTGAGCATCTGTAGATCATTCGACCGGTCCCCTGTTTTGATCCTGCTCCTGCCCACGTTGTGTTTGGTTTAATCCCGAAAGCAGAAGTGATGTTCATCCATTCACGGTCGATTGAAGATGTAGACAGGGCTGGAGTGTCTGCGCTAAGAAATTTAGAATGCAACAAAAAAAAAATTAATATCTGCAGAAAGCCGGACAAACAACTATTCAATGGTTGAATTGTTAATGTCATTTATATAGCAGAAAAGAATAGTATAGAAAAGAAACGGGTTACAGAAAAGAAAAGTAATTGACGTAAAAACTCATACACTGGATTCTGGACAAAGAGAGTGTGTATTGTGATTAACTTGTGGTTAAATCGTCTCAGAACGATATACGACTCTTGCGATGGGTGGGGGGTAAGATTTCTGTGCGTGGTTTAAAGTTTGTAGTGGCGTTCCTCCTCGGCAGTAGTAATAATATTCGTGGTAGCAGAAGCAGCGGTAATTATATCAACAGTACATGTTAGCGGACGTTTCGTTCCAATCTCTGATTTCACTTCCTTTCCTCCTCGAGTCTCCAATTCGACTATCTACTGTCTCTAGCCCAACTCTTGCCCGGGCTAATTCGCTTCTCCAGTCTCGCCAAGAATTTTCTCCCGTCTCTCACTTCCGTCTGCCTCTTCCGTCTCTCTAACTACGCGTTTATGTAGAAAAACCCGGCTGGTTACAACTGAACCTTGGCCCTACTACGTCTCTCGCAATTATCACGGGGTTCTGGCTGCTTCAACCAAAATCATGTCAATTCCAATGATCTTTCTTGCTTACTAAGCTCAATTTCAATTTTTAACCGATAAAAATTATTTTGACCATTTCATTGTCTTCTAATGACCCAGATCCAATGGGTACGACTCCCGCCCTAGATCAGATTTCTCCATCAGTAAACAAAATGCTCTGATCTAATTTCGCTACTCAGATCTACTCCAATTTCAATAAAAATTATATTTGTGTGTGTGTATGTGTGTGTGTTTCCCAGACTCTCTCTCTCTCTCTCTCTCTCTCTCTCTCTCTCTCTTTGTCACATACTAGGCTTGTTCAATTACTGATTAGGCTCAATTTCGGTAGTACCTGGATATCATACTACAAGTTGACTCAAGCCTTGTAAGTGAATTGGATTGGCAATACCGTTCAGAAGCCATTGATGATTGTGTTAGCATGAACTCACAAGCCATTGTGACTGAGGGTTTGAGAATACTAGCTTTCTTCAATTGCTGATCAGGCTCAATTGTACCTAGTTCAATAACATGATTATAGATAGTGCGTTCTTTCCCAGAAACTCTAACTCAGACCTGCTCAACATTGTTACAGCATAAATTGACTCTGTCAGTGTTGAAGAAATATGAATGTCCCTGATCAGGCGCCTGCAACAGGAATTATCTAGCCATCTTAACTGATGTGAATAAGTAGGAAGGAGTAACCATCCATAAAAATTATTAATTAAATGTAAGATTTTTGTAACTAATATTTTCTAGATGTTTTTTAATTGAATCCTTGTTCTAGGGGATTACGGCCGTATCGCGTTGAAATATCGTTTCCCCTGCGATCACCGACATTAATCAATGTCTGGTTAATTAATCGAGCCTGGTCAGTACCTAGATAGGTGAGCGCTTGGGAATACCAGGTGCGGTAAGTTTGGGTGTGCCGGTGGTGTAATGGATAACGGTTCGGATTTGGAAATCGAAGAGCCGAGTTCTAATTTCAGTGGGGTTCGTTATATTCACCTACGCGCAAAATTCCATTGGTAAAGGTATGAATCCACATCATCTCTCCCCAGTTATGGGCTAATTAGTAGCACTTGAATAAGAAAAAAATTCATTATTATCTAAAAAAAAAAAGAAGAAATTTTTACAATCTAAAAATATTTTCTTGTTTTAAATAGCCTGCAATAGTTGGTAAGCCGTAAAAAAACAAATCAATCAGTCAAAAGACTGATAAATTAAAAGATAATTTCTAGGGAAATCACTTTAACTTAAGAAAAATTAAATAAAATTAAATTGATATCATCTTCACCCACCCCCACATCATATCATGGCGTGCCAATTGCGCGACTTCATGACTCTTTCTCTCTAGTTTTAATGAATATCTAAAGTTGGATACGAGTGGTCAGCCATACTACTATATGGAACCCCTTTTCTTTGATGCATGAATTTCCTTCGGCTTCTAAAGGGACATATTACAGTTGAGCGATTGTACAAATAATACAGTAATCTGCAAACACACTTCTAAGATATCCTTAGCAATATTCAGAAGATAGTTCTGAGAAATTTCACATAATTTTTTATATATGATGGGGGATTGAAAAGTTGTCGGACATGAAGGCAATTCCCCCAAAAAACTGTGGCCTGAAACCTGTTCTTTTATTGTCCTCTCTGCTTCTATCACTCTGAGTAACACATCGTATCTTTGTGGTAAAAGCAATTTTTAACACAAAGACACAAAGAGCTACTCTCTGCCAGATTCTGGTGCCTTCTGCTGGTTGCTCGTTTTTAGGTCGCCTAAGCGCCCGTTTACATTTATTTCGCCCGACTGCTACCTCACATCAAGATTCATTAATATTCATATCAGTTCAGTTTTGGAGAACCGATACTGACCTTCAAACAAAGCGGTCACTTATCCAAAACAATACATTCTTCAACAACAAACTTTGCGTTTATAAATTCTTTCCTATGTCTTTGACGTCAAAGAAATTTTCAATATGACCGATTAAAATTCTTTGCCCACTTTGCATGTTTACAATATCATATTTCAGATTGTTTACATCATCGGCTTTGCGAATCATAACAATTTCACTTTTTTTTCAGCTGACAAGCAGCCATATTTTACATTCCACAAATCAAATTTTGGAACAAACATTCCATTATGCATTTCTGTTTATCTGAAAAGAAAGAAACATCTCTCTCTTTCTCCTGCTCAATATTTCAATTCATGTTTTCACCTTAATCTTTTTAACCTTTCGAATTCTCTAAATCCTATACAGGGTTTTCACATGAACCCTTTTAATCCTTTTCATACTTCAAGTGTCACAATAGCGTCTCATTAACCCTTTCAACTGCAACCAGTGACACTTTATAGTGGGACAAATGCATATAGTCTCAAATTTAAAGAACCAATATTTACCTATACTCGAATCAATTAAATGCATATAATCTCAAATTTAAACAGCCAAAATTGACCTATCCCCGATCCAAATAAATGCAGAAAGTTTCAAATTTAAACCACAAATATTTACCTGCCCACGAACTAAGTAAATGCATATTGTCTCAAATTTAACCAACCAGTATTTACCTATCCTCGAACAAAATAAACGCATATTGTCTAAAAAAAAAAAAAAAAAAAAAAAAAAAGGTCAGGAAGTGTGTTGGTTCGAAAACTTTTCAGCATTCCTTATCTGAAAACTCTGACATATTTTTGAAATGGTTTTTATGGGTATATTGATGATTTATGGCCTCACTGTGTGTTTCCCAAATTCGGAGTTGTCACCGTTGAACAATTACGTATCTAACCACAGGTTGACGCTCGTGTATGTGTCGTTATGATAAGCGCCCGTGAGTCTGTTCAACAAATCTATTAAGGGCAAGTCCTTTTCAAAAAGTAAATACCAAGAGTATAAAAAATAAGCTGCTATTTATTGATAGTTGCTAAGGATTCCGACAGTTGCATTATGGCAAAAAGGGAAATAACGTATCTTTATCTGATTGAACAGTACAGGAGCTTTTCATCTTACAAACTTTTAGAGACATGAACAAACACTCCCAGCTAGGCCGGGTGGTTACAATTTAATTTACAATTTTCCTCGGGCAATACATCTACCTCTGGAAGGGTTAACTTGGCACTTGAGGTGTATATAAAAGATGGGGTTTGAACAGTTTTTCTTCCTTATCGATGTACAAGCGAGCTCCCATTTTAAAATCGAACCCTGGCACATTTCGTTCAAAGTGAGCGTGCGGATTGATAACTGCTTTCTATAGATTAAAAATTTGTAATTTGCATCCCTTAATTATTTAGTAAGCGGTAGCAATGTTCAAACTGAGCGGCAAACGAGTAAGGGCGTGGCAAGGGATAGAGGAGTAACGAATAAATGAACAAACATTATTCATGAGAAAAGACACAAGTGAAGAAAGGGGCAAATATGAAAGGCAGTTTTTTTTTTAATCAACTGAGCGTTGAAATAACTTTTGTTTGAAAAGTATTTCCTTTTATTTGAATTTCCTGTCACCCATTAACCATTAACTTGCGTTCCTGAACAATTTTAACCCTTCTGCCTGATCTCCTGAGTCAACATTCGCAAATAATTGGTATGTAATGTTTCTCAGTAGATATAAAAATAGTTACAAAAAATATAAATTCCTGATTGCTTCCCTGACGAAGAGCAGCCATCTTCATCATCCACAGATTTTATTGTATACAGCTAGTTTTGATATTTCTGAAAGAGTTTGGCACCATGCCTGACGTCTATATGAGAGCCTAGATCTATTGGGTTGTTACATAAATTCGACTGTATTTTTATAGTTAAATTTAATAATTATATTTATCAATAGTTCTGATGGATCAGTCAACAAAGTATTCCGCTTCATTGTTTATAACCTCCTGCCAACGGCCCACTAACTGTTCAATGCATTGACGATAGAAATCAATAGGTTTTGACTAAAAAAATTCACTAAGCCACATTTCAAGCTCCACATCGTTGATTAACGAAGCACCCCTCAAACTGTTACAATGCGACCGAAAAGGGTTGTAGTCTGAAGAGGCTAAATCAGGAGGATTTGGTGGGTGTGGCAGAACTTCCCAACCGGTGGTCGTTCTTTGTATCCACGAAATGCTGATGTCATGCAAGTAAATTGGCGGCAATGGAGGAGCACTGGAGTTTGTTACTTTCGGTCAATTCGTGTGACACCCATGCGCTGTGTTTCCGCCCCTTACTCCTTGAGTGAAATGACGAGTGGCAGCAACATGAGAGTTTACCATCTTCTGAGCCAATTCCTCGCTGGTCTTTTGAACAGGCGTAAAGGTTCAGTCTTTGTTTCCAGTTTAGGAAACTGTATTGCTAGTCAGCACTTTTCTGCTGAATTGCCTCTTTGAGCCTGTTCAATAGTTCAACATACAATTAAGCATTGACCGTTTGGTTGTTGGTGAAGCTGACGAGCGACAGTAACATGAGAGTTTCACATCATCTAAGCCAATTCCCTAGAGGTCTGGCGCGGTTCCTCTTTAATCAGAGTGTGCAATTAGTTCTTATCAAACTGAACCGGTCGGCCAGAATGCGGAGAGTTTGTGAGTTCAAACTGCCCCTTCTTGAAACAGGAAAACCATTTCTGTGTTATTCTGTCGGTAATGATTCCGTACACAAGCACAAATGTTCTGAGTAGCTTTGGAAGCTTTGTGGCCTTGATTAAAAGCAAAGAAGGTGTTAAACATGTTCGTTCTTGTTTATTTGGCATTCCATCTCAAAGAGGTGTCTGATCTGAAAAAAAATTCAATAATTTTAGACAACAGTTTTAAAGGAAGACCAGAGTTACTGTTATGGTCCAGGTTAGGACCAAGGAAGAACAACACGAACACAAGAGTAGAAATAACGAAGATATATTACACGGAATAATAATACAAGATGCGGAAGGTGTTAGTATGACTGTCAGTCTGGTTTGGAGTGAACTACTATCGGCTCGACTCGATTCTTCCCTCTCTCTTGAGAGGCGTAGTATACATAGTGTTAGGAAGAGTTCATTCTGTAGTTATAGGTAAGCACCCATAACAGTTACTAAGAAGCAAAACATGCTACGAAAGATTATTCTTCGAGATCACTCGCAGAACATCAGAATAAACAGACAGACGATGTAATAACCTAATTTCTTTCTTTCTATGTGCCATGTCTTTTCAAGACATAGGCGATCATGGCTCTCCACCTCTTTCTATCCCTTGCAGCTCTCAACAAGTTCCTTCCCTCTGCTTCCTCCTCCAGACCACGTTCTGTCAGTCAATTACTTAAGTTCACAAGGTATGTCACGTGTTGTTTTCCCTTGTCACTCTTTCTCTCTATTCGACCCGTGAGTATCAGATTCTCCAGGCCCTCCTTCCTCATTATATGTCCCAGAAACTTCAGCTCTAATAGAAAGTTTATTTAAGATCATGGCTCGTGTTTTTAGGTCAGTAATTTTTGTAGCATCTTACGCTGTTGGATGGAACGACTACAATTCCTTATTTTGCTACATTATAACAACGGGATCGGTCAAGAATCAGTTTTCTTTACTTATCAGATGGCATTAGGGACTTTTACTTTCAAATAATTGAAAAAGATCGATTTTGATTGTGTTGCGACAATTTATCTCAGGTTAATCGACGAGTGTTACTATTAATATGTAACCCAATACTGCCACGAATAAACCGGTTCCCACACTAGGTTTTTTATGTTGAGGAGGGTGGTTTGAAATCTAGTAGAATTAAAAACAAGAGCTCTCAAAGAGCGAATGAATCTTCATATAACCGTCATCTTGCACCAAGAGGTAAACTAGGCTACATAGCTATGTATGCAGTCAGTGTGTTGATGATATCGCTGGGCGGAGGGCTTCCTAGACTGTAGTCGGCGCGTAGGGCCAAGGATTCTCTGATGGAGTCAATGGCCACGTTTTCCGTGACCAAGGCGAGCCTTCAAATTGGAGGACGTCGGATGTAGTTTGACCCGGAGAGGGATGGGCCCCACCAGGTCTATTTGCTCAAGAAACGCTACGCATGAATGGGCATCTCTCCGACTTTCAACACAGAAATGTGGAAGGGACTGGTCAGGTGCTCAGCTGCGCTGCGACCCTGTGACCACACCTGACCATGGAACGGATGATGATGATAATGATGATGATGACGCAGTTATAAAATAACAAAATAAAAACGAGTTCATCTTTCCAAGTGTTGGAATGTCTCCTAATTCCATGCTAATTTTCTTCTTTTATTAAGCAACACCCTTCTCTACATTCCTTCCACCAACATTCGAGCCTTTCTGTTTCTATTTTATTTTTATCTTATTGATTCATATTATGAGGGAACAGTTAAATTCTTAATAAACTCCCTAATGTATACAATGTATTGGCTTCACGGGTCTGCCACCCGATGATTGCATCTAGCATGAAACAGACTGTCGCCTGATCTGCATGGGATCTGTTCGAGCGGTTTAACTCGGTTTATATTTTTATTATTATCATTACTATTATACTTCTTATCCTTATTCTTCTCATCATTATTTTTAAAAATCATTACCCGCCAAGTAAGGCAATAATGCCACTAAGACGCCATAAGTTACTGGTACTGAAAGAGAATGACAAGACGTCAGTGAGGAGAATGGACAATAAAATAATGTTTCAAGAAGATGGCAATAGACATTGAATTTAAATTATTGAAGATTATAGTTGTAGCAGGAAACCGGAAGAGAGTTCCACAGACGTGAACTGCGAGAAAAGAAACTATTAGAATAGAACTTACGATTGCTTATAGATATTTCAATAGTAAAACAATGAGACCTAGTTGCCAATCTAGTCGTAGGCTTACATTCAAGAAGTCGTGGCTGTGAGAGCGCTATTTATTCTATGTGCAGCAAAAGGCCAAAAGAGGGAATGGGGAAAAGGATGGTCTTCATCTTTCTTAACATTAAACTTAAGCTCGCCATAAGCACTGACCCAAACATACAACAATATTCCTTACACCAAAATAACGCATTCTTACTTTCTAACGACATCAACCATAATATCTCATTGTTTCTATGAAAGTCTTAACTAGTCTCCGTATGAACAATTCATTGTCTGTGGCGGGAGGGGAATAAAACAACAATTTAAAAACTAACCCTAATGTGTATATCGTGGTTCTGAGAGATCGTCAGAACAATTGCCATGCAAATATTCATAGAAAAGCAGAGAGAATCCACGTTAGGTCAGGACCAGAAACATTATAGATATTTCTTTAGATTTTGTCTAGAATCTCGAGATATACAGCAGGAGCAATTAACCAGATATAGCAGAAATATTCAATGCACAGGCGAATGCTAGATTTATAAATATGCAAGATGGATTCTGGCGATAAAGATTGTCTGGCACGACACAGTGAACCAACTTTCCTAGCAATAGATGCAGCAATTGATTTAATGTAATCACTCGACATTATGTCAGTGGAAAACGTGAGACCAAGAAGGTACAACGAGTTGCTCTCCTGGAGGTTAGCATCAGCCATACCGATGGAAGACAGAAATCATTCTCTCTAATGATTAAAAGATTAGTATTAAAAAAAAGATCAAAATAAAACTATCTTAATTACGTACTCCTTTATTAAATATATTTTTCTCACATACATTGGTAATTCTTTTCCCTTCCTTCTGCTCCCACCCCATTAGACGTGTAGCTAATGGATAAATCTTACCTGTCTCTCGCCTCTCAGCGTAATCAGCGACGTCTTGGGATCAGCTAGCCAACACTTAATCTACTTGTTTGGAATGAATGACCCTAACCCTCATTGTTAAATGAGTGTTAGCAAAATTAACTTTTCTCTCCTCAAATAAATTATCCCAGCGCCTAACCCCATGACAAAAAATAAATTTTCTTTCTAAATTTAAACCATGTCGCTTAATACCTCTACTAATTTATTTTATCGTCTCCTTTTCTTTCTGTTAACAGCCATTGACAGGCGTCGCGTTCGAGCTCTTACTCTGTCCCTTAGGCTTACCTATGATTCTATCTATATTGTTCTGGGGGCGCACCTCTTTTAAATTCATTTCACTCCCAAGTAAGGCGATAATATCACTAGAAGACAAGAGGTTACAGGTAAAAGTTTGATTTGTTGATTGGTTGATTTATTTAACGGCATATCAACACCTTCATGGGTCATTTTAATACTAAAACTTAATTTACTTGGGAGCTTTGAAGAAATAAAAATAAGATATGTTAGTCTGCTTTCGCAATTGAATACATGGTAGATGATACTCAGCTTTTGAGCATATACATGTTTCTGTTGACATGCTTACTAGAGGCGTGTGTATGTGTGTTTTATGTTATAGTTTTGTTGACGTCAAAGTTTGATTTAAGAAATTGTCGGATATATGGATTAGTGTTAAGAAAGAGTTCTTTCATGTTGATTGTTTGGTTGCATGTTCTGTTTTGTTTTGTTTAGTGGTATATCAACACCTCCATGAGTCATTTAATCTAAATAATCTGCATACAATTGCTTCAACTAAATATATTTTGAACGCAATTGTATACTTTCAAATTCAGATAAAATGTATTGCTGCTAATTTTGTTTTAAAAAATTATTTATTGTTGCTAATTTTACTATAAATAATAAAAAATGTATCGCTGATATTTTTGCAATAAAAATGTAATTTTGTAGTTTCATAGTATTTTGTTTTTGTTTGGGGGGTTCATAGCTGGGACCCTATCACGTGCTACCACCCCAGGTCAGCGTGAATAACAGCAGTTAAGTGGTGTTTCTATGCTCCGCAAAACGTTCAATCACCTGATCACAGGTCTTGCTACCGGATGTAGTTCATCGTCATGCCGAGGAGTTGTGTGTTAAATAATGAGAAAACTTCATCGAAGAGGATTGAGGAAAGGGCAAAAAAATGGAACAGGGCCCAAGAAGATAGAAGATGGCGATTGACGTTGCATTTAAATTTTTGAAGATTGTAGTTGTCAGGGAGGCAAGAAATCGGAAGGGAGTTCCACATGTGAGAAGTGCGAGAAAAGTAACTGTTAGACTAGAAGTGGCGGTTGCATTTAGCTAGTTTAACTGTTGGTTGGTTGGTTGTTTTTATTTAGGAGCATATCAACACCTCTATGAGTTATTTAATGCCGAAACTATGTTGTACAACTTTTTAAAAAGATAATAATGGTTTTGGTGATACAAGTTTTACTAATTAACAGATAACTGGAGGCAGAATAGGTGGATTGATACTTTTCACAAGGGTATTTGCGCATATATATATATATATATATATATATATATATGTGTGTGTGTGTGTGTGTGTATATATATATATATATATATATATATATATATATATTTAGTTTACGAAAAACTAGGTAATCCGTATGGGTAGACTCAAGGAGGATAAAATCCAGAGAGCTCAATGTAAATCAGAGCTAACAATTTAAATAAAAACAGACCACTTTAAGGTTCCATATAATAAATTATTTCATATATATATTAATAAATTATTTCATATATATATAACGAACCCGATTGTAATTGGAACGCATTTCTCGAATTAACAATTCCGAAACACTATCGATTACACTACCCGTGCATCCAGGCTTACAGAACCTGGTATTTACAAGCGGCCATCCATCTACGTACTGACCAGGATCAAGGTTGCTTAACTTCGGTGATCGTACAGGAATCGGTGTTTCAACGTGATATGGCTGTAAGCCTAGTTCAACAGTAAAACGGTGAGACTTAGTTGCCGATATCGTCGCACGCTTAAATTTATGCAGTCGGGTCACCAGGGAAAAGCTCATCAGAAAGGATTGCCATGAAAATATTTGTAGAAAAGACAGAGGGAAGCCACGATACATCGTTGAGAATGTGACTGAAGACGAGATGCTTGGTCAAGATTGATTATATTAACTGTTTGTCCTTGGTTTTTTCTGTGACTAATAAAATGTTTATCTTCGTCGCTGCTGTCAGGAGTAGTGCTTACATCCTTTACCAGTTCTGGTGACTTATGCCTTACCCCGCGCCTCTACCATCTAGAACCGGATTGTAGCCAATTGCAACCTGCCGTTATAGTCATCTCTACTAATATATTTGTGGATTCCCTTCCGAATGTTTTCCCATCTCACCGTTATCACTACACATTTTTTTCAGTTTTTTACCGTCTCTTTAGTTTATTTGTTTAGCGGCATATCAACCCCTTATGGGTCATTTAATGCCGAAATTTAATTTTCTTCGGAGCATTAGTAATTTCCATTACAAAAATGCATTACGGATTTTTTTTTTAAATTTTTTCAAAAATAAATTGCTGGTAATTTTTTTTTTTGACAAAATATATATTGCTAGTGGAGTAATGGATAGCGGCTCGGATTGAGAAATAGGAGAATAGAGTTCGAATTCCAGTCGAATCCATTACATTCACTTACGTGCTAATACCCTTGGGAAAGGTATGAGTCCTCTTCTTCTCCCTCCAGAATTTTTAAAAATTCAGAAATACGATACATTTCCATCCAGCCTTTGAGAATGCTTATTAATTAGATATTTTCTTTTTCTTAATCTTGAACCTTAATTTATATTCTCTACTTCACGGACAATGTTACACATTTCCTGATATCAATTCTATGCTCTTTCCACACGTGAGAGTATTACTCTTTGCCGGTGGCTCTTTAGCAGATGTGGTTCTACAAAAGGATGCTGAGGATACCATGGACCGAATACGTGAGCAACGACAAGGTTTTAAAGAAAATGGAAACAAAAAGAAAACTTATACTTAACACCAGGAAGAGGCGGTTAAAATTTATGGAAAACAAAACGAGGAAGAAGGACTGATACTCACAGCACAGATTAAGGGCAAGGGGCACAGAGAAAAACAACGCATAAAGTACTTAGTGAACTTGAGTAAATGGATGGTGGAACAGGGTGTAAAAGTGTTAAAAAACAATACATCCTATTGGGAACCAGGTACAATAGAGAAACGAATCGGGAACGGGATTTACATAATTCAGGTTCCGAAGTTCTCGCACTTAAATCAGATCAGAAAGAGGCTGTTAGAAGATTCTAACGGTCTACCTCAGGAAGAGGAGGAAGTAATGGACACAATATTTGACACATTCAATATGCAAAGGCCTCAAGCAATTTCAGAACCGCGGAAATCAAGCAGAAAAAGAAAATTTACATAGTCTTTGATGATTAAACCGAAGAAGAAAAATATTAAAGACCCTTGCGAGGGGATGTTATGGGTCCTTACCTATAACTACAGAATGAACTCTTCCTAACACTATGTATACTACGCCTCTCAAGAGAGAGGGACGAATCGAGTCGAGCCGATAGTAGTTCACTCCAAACCAGACTGACAGTCATACTAACACCTTGCACATCTTGTATTATTATCGCGTATAATATATCTCCGTTATTTCTACTCTTGTGTTCGTGTTGTTCTTCCTTAGTCCTAACCTGGGACCATAACAAGAAGAAATAAAAAAGACAAAATATTTGAAGAGTTACAAAGGATAGGAAACTGTGGACAACAATAATCGCCTACATCTTAAGGGGACATGGCACAAAAAGAAAATTAATTTTCTTCGCTGGCCACCACATCGACCGGCTGCATCATGTCTGTTTCTTCTCCGGACTTCACACTATGAAGACATGACTGTTGCTCTTCACGCTTCCCTTTCACGTAACAATCGCTCTAACACTCACTCTAAAAGTAAGAACTACGTTATCCTTTTTTTTTAAAGAGTGTTTCTATGTTCGGCCCTATATGTGGACACAATTACATCCCGTAATGGCGTTTTGTAGTAAACTAAGCTACTTCTTTATAAGTATATGTTTCTTCCGGGTGTAACCAAATTGTCTTTACCTCATTCAGGTGTACAGATTAGGGTGTACACGTGAAAATTGCGGCTGCTCGGAAGACATTCTTCACGTATAGTGGGTCGTATAAACTTTAAATTACACTGAAGCCGATAAACAGATAATGTGTCTTTGGATTAATGTTCATTCTAGTTCTTACAGAATTCTCTTAAACGATGAAAATTTAAATTCCCTGAAAGACTGTAAAAGGCACCTAGAACAGTTATTTGCTAAGAAGGTTCTGGGAGAATGGAATTAGGAACTTGCTTGAAATACAGCAGTAGGTAGAAGAAAAGGATAAGTCCGTTGTTTAATAAAGTTGATAATTTTTAAAAAACTTTTTTATTGAATAACATTACTTAATACTTAATTCCTTCAGCTTTTAATTCAGTACACTGATCATTTCTTATTTCAAAACAACACGGCAAATATAGAAAAGAATAAAAGGAATGACACGGAAGGAGAGGTTTTGTAATTCTACAAGGAAAAAACAAAGCAACATTTATTGATAGAAGGAATACACCACAGAAAATAATCACGAATCCAAAAAAAGAAAGGATAGAGTGAGAGTCGGTGCGTATCTAACAAAAGAATTTTAGAATTTGGATCAACCGAATTGAGAAGTTTGCATTTTATTTACTATTTTCGTGTTTCTGGGCACGTAATCGCTGTTCTGGTTTTGCAGAGGCTCGACGAACACGTCTCACCCCGAAGACGGTTGATGACGAAAGAAAGCGAACCGATCCCTTTACTTGAAGTTGTGTCATTAAAGATCAGTCGTTTTTCTATGATTAATGCTTATGACCACAAATATGATGTTCGTAGGCTTGTTTTACATCTTAAATAAACAGATAATAATCAGAACCACTCATATGTGGTCTGCAGAAATTCCACATCTAGGATTTTTTTTCGCAAATAGTGTCAGTTGCAATACTTTTAAAATTTCCTAGGTGAGTAATTATTGCTATTATTATTTTTTATTACTATTGATTTAGTCTTATTTCTGTTGTTTCTGTAGAAAAATGAAACATCACACTATCATACTGTGAAACCCACTACAGAAGAAATGTCCTGGTCTCAAAAAACATTATGAACCACATTTCTGTCTTGACTACAAACTAAAGAAATCAAATATATACCAATATACATCCAATCATTAAAATCCATCTCCAAACATAAACAATAATTAGCCTAGTGATGAGTAAATTAGAAAATCTATTAACAAAATAATATAAATAATATAATAAAAATCACTTGACATTGAGGCTGGACTTTTAAAAATAGTTTACTTTCTTTCAGAATTCAATCTCAAGTTTCTCTATTTTATGAAAGAAGTCTGAAATTAGAAACGCGTGCCCCAAAAGTGGAGCTTATCACACATGGAAATATTTAGATAGCCCTCAAGATCCTGACTTCATACAGTTATCTCAATTGAGTCCATCATGGTGAAACTATTAATGAAGATAATTGTTTTATGAAAGTTAGCTCATCCTAACTCGCTCTGGTTAGGGATGCAATAATTGCCTATATGTAATCATAAAAAGAATTTGATTACCTCGCTAATAGGAAACCATATACCCGCTTTGTCGAACTCACCACAGCATATGACCACATCAATAGAGACTTCCTATTCTCATTCATTAAAAACCGTCTTCCAATCTCCGAATCCAATGAATGCATCAAGCTAATAGAGGTACTGTATCAATCTACAAAATCTTACATTCTGGACCCCAATACGGAAAGATTTCAAACTCAATCAGGATTACGACTAGCAGGAAATGAGAGACACAATTCTATTTAAACATTTCCTAGCCTATGCCCGGTGAATTTACAAAGACAGATGTAGAGATATGGGCACTGATCATTTAAGCATTCCATACAGCATCCCAAACAAATCTTCCAATAGAAGACAGCAATCCTGCTTTCCCTTCCGAGGCCAAATTACTGATTAAGAATGGGGGGGTGGGTCTATTCTGATGACATAGATATTCATAGTTGGGATGAGAATGATCTTGAACGGAAAATCAACATCTTCCAAGTGCTTCCAAGAAATGCGACTTAAGATAAACCTTTCCAAAACAGAAAGTATGACCCGGAATTGGAATGAAACCAGTGATGGCGCCTACCCTGAATCCATCATAAAAATTATAAATGTGGAATTAGCAAATGATAAACAACTCAAATACCTCGGCGTATGATCGTAGGATCAGTTATGGCAAATTTAGTACAGGAGATAAGGAAATGGAACCTAGAATAAGCTGCGCCAGAGGTAGTTCCGCCCAATATGGTAAATGGCTACAAAACTAAAACATTAACCTGAAAACTCGAGTAATTTTCTTAAATTATTTTTTTTTTTCGAGAAAAACAAAGTCTTTATTGGATAACACTGAAATACATTATAGTATAAAAAGAAATGGTAAGTTCAATCTAAGGGAAACAATAATTGAAACAAAGTCAGTTTAGTCGGCCAATGATGACAATTCCAGGACAACGTAACTATAAACAAAAATGTTTTTCTATCCTCTGCCAGCCGCTATGATGGAGAAAGCATTACCTCGAACCGTCGCCAGTGAGACACGCTGCAAGAGCCACTCCGTTTCGCGAGGCTCGTTCCTTAATCGAGCGAGATTATCACATGGATGTCATGCATGGCGCCAAACTCGCTCAGAAATATCGAATCTACTACCTGCATACAGCAGCTTTCTAAGATCAATGGTTAAAAATAGCTTTGAGCAAGGGAAGCCTGAGAGTCTTGGCAAAGATCGCCCTTCTTTGAACATTGTGGACTGGTATTACAGAACCAGAAAAACTGTACCAAATAACAGAAACCACATCACTTGAGGACTATCAACAGCAGCAACAAGTAAAATAGATTGCACATATAACTCCAAAAGAAAACAATGACACAATGAAGATGTTGACATTCCACACTACTTTAAATAAAAAGTTAGGATGGAAACCCCCATCAATACTAGAAAGAGCGATAAGAGCTGCTAGACTTGAGAAATTTATTTTTCTGAAAATTTGTTTTAAGAGAAAGATTTTATAAATTTCAACCGAAAATTCTGACTGCTCGGCCAATGAATGCCAAATGTTTCCTTGTCAGTAAAAACGGCTATTATCACCATTAGTATTACCATAACCATTTATCATAACTCTTAGGTTGTTACTCTCCGACCTTTAAGCAAGCAGTGTAGATTTGAAATGAAAAATAACTTCCGATAGGATAAAATTAAAAAAAAAAACAAGCAAACAAACAATATAGCGACGTAGTAGAGTTCGGAGAAGAAAAAAAAAGAATAAATCTATATGGCTAATTTATATGATACCTACTGGTTGAGCTTTCTTATCCTAATCAGTAAGGCGTTTTCACTTTAAGATAGTCATAGTGTCCTTTATTTCCGATTTTTACTGCCTGCTTAATGGTCGTAGAATAATAATGATAACATTATTTACATTATTCGGACTATTGTCCTCATCTTTGTCACCATATTTATAACAACGTTTTGGCCCTGTACGCTCCGGCCTTCTTCAGGTCCTCAAGGACACATGGCACAGTGGATAAAGGCGTTAGTTAGATCCGGTAACAGGACCCAAAGAGTGTGAGTTCAACACCCGGGTAAGGCAGTGGAAAACGTGGAGAGGGGAATTAACAGGAGCTAACTGATAACTGACATCCATTAAACATGGCACGTGGAACTAGAATAGTCTACCCTATTGAGCGAAATAAAGGGTTCAGTTCGACATTCCAAAGAAGGCTGGAGCGTACAATGGCCGAAACGTTGTAATAAATATGGCGACAAAGATGAGGACAATAGTCCGAATAATGTAAATAGTGTACATAATACCTCATGTCAGAAATATAGACAGATAATGATAACAATCAAGAATGGATAATAATAACAACCTATAGTTACCACCTTGAACATTCTAAAAAAATACAAAAAACACATTTTAAATAATTTAAATATCTTCTTTCAACTTAAATTTCGGTTCTATTTCAAAGATAATGTCCCAAAGCTAATCCGAATTAAATGAAAAATTAATTTCCGTATATAAATTAAATTTTTAGGCATTTTTAAAACATTGGCAGTTTTTTAATCACTCATCGAAGAGCCATCGTGAACAAAAAATAAAAAATTAAAAAATGTCTTTAAAATCCAATATATATATCCGAGAGATGGAGTTCAAAGTCTATTAGTAAATTTAAGGATTAATTAAGCAGATTTTCGAAAAAGTAATGCTTACCTTTTAATTAAAGCAGAATGAAATAGCGTTTTATTTACGCACGGTAGCCTGTGAGATCAAAGGATAAAATATTAACTCCTGTTATAAAAAAGCGCGCGAAAAAGTAAAAATAAAGCATAAAGAAATACAATAAGTAGTGCAATAAGTGAGAATTTAATATTTAATTATTAAAAATACATTTTCTTTCACCTTATATAACCGATAGTTTAAGAATATATTTCTTTTCTATTCTGGGGCACAACTGAGACGTGCTTTGTCAGAAAACAGGGACAGAACTGAGCTGCCTTCTGCCCGGAGACAGAAACAAACTGACCTGTCCTCTGCTCCAAGACATGGACACAACTGAGATATGCTCTTCTCCAAGACAGGGACACAACTGAGATGTGATCTGTTCGAAGACAGGGACACAACTGAGTTGCTCTATAGGTAAAGACATGGACACAACTGGGATGTGCTCTGCTCCATGACAGGGACACAACTGAGATGTGCTCTGTTCAAAGACAGGGACACAACTGGGTTGCTCTATAGATAAAGACATGGACACAACTGAGATGTACTCTGCTCCAAGACAGGGACACAACTGAGATGTGCTCTTCTCCAAGACAGGGACACAACTGAGATGTGATCTGTTCGTAGACAGGGACACAACTGAGCTGCTCTATAGCTAAAGATATGGAAACAACTGAGATGTGCTCTGCTCCAAGACAGGGACACAACTGAGATGTGCTCTGTTCGTAGACAGGGACACAACTGAGCTGCTCTATAGCTAAAGATATGGACACAACTGAGATGTGCTCTTCTCCAAGACAGGGACACAACTGAGATGTGATCTGTTCGTAGACAGGGACACAACTGAGCTGCTCTATAGCTAAAGATATGGACACAACTGAGATGTACTCTGCTCCAAGACAGGGACACAACTGAGATGTGCTCTTCTCCAAGACAGGGACACAACTGAGCTGCTCTATAGCTAAAGATATGGACACAACTGAGATGTACTCTGCTCCAAGACAGGGACACAACTGAGATGTGCACTTCTCCAAGACAGGGACACAACTGAGATGTGCTCTGTTCGTAGACAGGGACACAACTGAGCTGCTCTATAGCTAAAGACATGGATACAACTGAGATGTGCTCTGCTCCAAGACATGGACACACTGAGATGTGCTCTTCTCCAAGACAGGGACACAACTGAGATGTGCTCTGTTCATAGACAGGGACACAACTGAGCTGCTCTATAGCTAAAGATATGGACACAACTGAGATGTGCTCTGCTGCAAGACATGAACACAACTGAGATGTGCTTTTCTCCAAGACAGGGACACAACTAAGATGTGCTCTGCTCCAAGACAGGGACACAACTGAGATGTGATCTGTTCGTAGACAGGGACACAACTGAGCTGCTCTATAGCTAAAGACATGGATACAACTGAGATGTGCTCTGCTCCAAGACATGGACACAACTGAGATGTGCTCTTCTCCAAGACAGGGACACAACTGAGATGTGATCTGTTCGAAGACAGGGACACAACTGAGTTGCTCTATAGGTAAAGACATGGACGCAACTGAGATGTGCTCTGCTCCATGACAGGGACACAACTGAGATGTGCTCTGTTCAAAGACAGGGACACAACTGGGTTGCTCTATAGGTAAAGACATGGACACAACTGGGATGTGCTCTGCTCCATGACAGGCACACAACTGAGATGTGCTCTGTTCAAAGACAGGGACACAACTGGGTTGCTCTATAGGTAAAGACATGGACGCAACTGAGATGTGCTCTGCTCCAAGACAGGGACACAACTGAGATGTGCTCTGTTCAAAGACAGGGACACAACTGAGATGTGATCTGTTCGAAGACAGGGACACAACTGAGTTGCTCTATAGGTAAAGACATGGACACAACTGAGATATGCTCTTCTCCAAGACAGGGACACAACTGAGATGTGATCTGTTCGAAGACAGGGACACAACTGAGTTGCTCTATAGGTAAAGACATGGACACAACTGGGATGTGCTCTGCTTCATGACAGGGACACAACTGAGATGTGCTCTGTTCAAAGACAGGGACACAACTGGGTTGCTCTATAGATAAAGACAGGGACACAACTGAGATGTGCTCTGCTCCAAGACAGGGACACAACTGAGATGTGCTCTGTTCAAAGACAGGGACACAACTGGGTTTCTCTATAGCTAAAGACATGGACACAACTTTGATGTGCTCTGTCCGAAGACTGGGACGCAACTGAGCTGCTCTATAGTTAAAGACATGGACACAACTGGGATGTGCTCTGCTCCATGACATGGACACAACTGAGATGTGCTCTGCTCCATGACAGGGACACAACTGAGATGTGATCTGTTCGAAGACAGGGACACAACTGAGTTGCTCTATAGGTAAAGACATGGACACAACTGGGATGTGCTCTGCTCCATGACAGGGACACAACTGAGATGTGCTCTGTTCAAAGACAGGGACACAACTGGGTTGCTCTATAGATAAAGACAGGGACACAACTGAGATGTGCTCTGCTCCAAGACAGGGACACAACTGAGATGTGCTCTGTTCAAAGACAGGGACACAACTGGGTTTCTCTATAGCTAAAGACATGGACACAACTTTGATGTGCTCTGTCCGAAGACTGGGACGCAACTGAGCTGCTCTATAGGTAAAGACATGAACACAACTGAGATGTGCTCTGCTCCAAAACATGGACACAACCGAGATGTGCTCTGTCCGAAGATAAGGTCACAACTGTGCTACCCTCTGTCCGAAACAGGGACAAAACTGAGCTGGCCTCTGTCCGAAGACAGGGTCACAACTGGCATGCATTCTAGCTAAAGACATGGACACAACTGAGCTGCACTCTTTCCGAAGACTGGGTCACAACTGATGTGCGCTCTGTTCGAGGATAGACACACAACTGAGCAGCCCTCTGCCCGAAGACAGGGTCAAAACTGAGCGGCACTCTATCCGAAAACAGGGAGACAACTGAGCTGCCATATGCCCGAAGGCAGGGACACAACTGAGATGCGCTCTACCCGAAACATGGACACAACTGAAATATGATAAAAGTTACCTTGTTCCACGTGAGGAATAAATAATATTGGGTTGGTGCATAATTATCAGGCGTTTTTAAATAATATTTATTATGAAAAATAAACATAACTATTGAACAATAACATTTTTAAATGATTATTCCGGAGCGTATGATTATCGACACGCATTTTTATAGCTGGAAAATTGAATGATATTTTTATTAAAAAAGTAAAGAAAACAGTAATTTTTATCAACAAATAACTCGTCTACAAAAACACCTGGTAATTATGCACCAACACAATATCTTCACGGCGGCAAGTGAAACAAAACCGATGAGTGATAACTTATTTTTTTCTCGTGCTTTAAAGTAAAGTTAATTTTAGCCTTTTTCAGTATTCGATTATATAATGAATATATTATATTATATATTTTTAAATCAGTTAAACGTTATTTTTGTGGATACTCCTGTTTAAGTAGACGCTCTGTTATATATATATATATATATATATATATATATATATATATACTATTTGTTAATTGGAGGACATTAATCCAAAGAGAGCTCAATGTAAGTAACAGATCAATATGATGATAATAATAATAATAATAATAATAATAATAATAATAATAATAATAATAATAATAATAAGTAAAGATAATCTTTAAAATTCATTTCGGTTATAATTTATTTCATGAATATATTTAAATATTCATTTGTTCAGCCCGAAGTTTTTTTTAAGAAATGAAATCAATTTGTCCAGACAAAAGGAAAATAGTGAGGAAAAAAGAAAGAAAAAAGAAAAGGAAAAATTTCAATATAATTTTTTTTTAAATTTAGGAAAGAGAGAAAGAGAGGGAGAAAGAGTGAAAAAGTGAGGGGCAGGAGAGAGGGAGATAGAGGGGAGGGAGAGAGATGGGAGGGAATGTAAAGAAAGGAAAGAAGGAAGAATTAAATATGACCCGATAGCTTAACCTAGAAATAAATTTTTCCTTAAAGGGCTGAACAAGTTAATATACAGGGTAAGGGAGGGGAGTGGTCAGAATTAAAAGAGATACAGAAATATGCCTAATAGTCATGTCATTTCAGACAGCAAACCCTTTTCATTGCATTATAATCACCACAATTTCAAATTAATAATAATAATAATAATAATATCCAACTTCAATAACATGAAGTAAATTAAATAAAATAAAATGTAAAAATAAATAAAATAATTAAATAAATCAAGAGATAAATAAAGAACAAATTTAAAGAATATCTTAAAAATATAGATAAGTATAAAAATATGAAAAATAATACTATCAATAATATTAATATAAAAATAATATTAATTAAGAATTTAAAACTATAAATGATGTAGACATAACAATCACATAAATGACCATATACAAAAATATGAATACACGTATGCATATTAGTACCCATATAAAAGAGAATCAACACTTCAAATGTATATTCCCCAAAGTCAATGTTTTCGGGAATTTTAAATCTGTTCTTGTGTCTACACTTGAAGATAAATTCGTTTCTTTGATTCAATAATTGGTTAGCATTTTTATATTTAATCATTATAATTTTCTCTTGTATGCATAGATTGCATCTGTCCCGGAAGTTGATGGGAGTCTGAAACTAACAGATAATATACCATTTAATTTGTGGGGTGAAGTTCTTTTGGGAAGCACGTATGGATCCTTTTAGAGAAACTAGAATATCTTTCCTAAATAAATATAGATATACTTCATATTAAATTATAAACAAAATGGATTTTCAAGCATTGTCTTATCATATATATATATATATATATATATATATATATATATATATATATATATATATATATATATATATATATATATATATATAACAGTATATATTTATTATGGTCTACCGGCCTGAATATTCGACAAATCTTATTAAAAAAAATATGCACCCTCCAGTAGGATTCGAACCGTCGTTAAATCCGACGTGTCTGACTGGTGAATAAATTTTAAAAATCCATTACTTCTTTAGAAATTGGTTTGTATACGCTTGGATTCGAAACTTAGCAGATATTAAATTTCGAGGATCTATGGCGTCAAGGATTTCGCTTAAAGACTCTAGTCAGCCTTGCTTGATCAGCAAAAGTTCTTCATTGCTAAGTCAGTATATGTAACGGAGGGCGCATATTTTACTTTAATAACATTTTTGAATATTAAGGCTTGTAGATGATAATAATAAAAAATATAAAAAACAGAGTGTCTACTCAAGTATGGCTATCCACTAAAAATAACATTTAAGTGATAAAAAATATGTTCTTGTGTCTACACTTGAAGATAAATTCATTTCTTTGATTCAATAATTGGTCAGCATTTTTATATTTAATCATTATAATTTTCTCTTGTACGCATAGATTGTGACATCAGTCCTTCTATTGCCTCTTAGAATCCAAGCTGCCACACTTAATAAAACGAATACAAAAAGTAAATGGTTGATAGCGCTTTATGTATTAGCGTGGGGATCCCGACATGATACATAACACAACACTGAACAAGGACAGTACGCTCAAACACTCGGTGACGATGACTTGTGATTTCGTTCTAGCACAACCATCAATGGCTCACAAATAATTTCCGTCTACACAATTTCCTTCACAAGGTTTTGGTCAACCAGACTGGGATCGCCTATCCAGGCCCATACCATGAAAAGTCATCTTCCTGACAAATCGTCCACGGCCAGATTCGAACTCGTGTCTCATGGTCGAAAAGTGAACGCCCTAGAAACTCGGCGAAGTTATTGTATTTAATGCGCTTATCTACACGTTTTAGCAGCGTCCCCACTACCTATTTCAAAGAAGATAATCTACCTGACTGCTTCTTAATCTCAGGATCCGATAGAATTTTCTCTTGAAGATAAGCCTCCTGCTTATTTTTCTAATATACCAGATTATATAATCTTTGGGTTGATAAATTACTATAATTCCACTGTTCCAAAACAAATTCATTTCGTCTAATACCCAGATAAATGTCTATATACGCTGTTTTACCGGCATAAACAGCTTGTTGTTTTTCCCTGCTAAGTCCCTTAAGGACGTGAGCGATCATGGCTCTCCACAATTTCCTATCTTTCGTAATTTTTGTCTCCTTACTGTCCCTCCCAGTCCCTATTCTGTCGTCTTATGTAAATCACAAATGCGTTTGGTAGGTTACGAGCTGTTCACTTCTGTCTTTCATGCCCTAAATCTGCCCTGTGGGTGCTAAATTCTGCAAACCCTCTTTCTTCATTATGTTTTTCTATAAATTTGAACTGTCATTTTCTTTTTGAAAGTAAAGGATGTTTCATTAAGACGGGTTATATATAAGGGTGTTTCATTAAGACGGATCAAAGTCAGCAGTAAATAAATCGGTGTTATTGGTGAAAATTTATTTATTTCTCTATTGGATCATGTTATTTGAGTCATGGCGATTATGTGTGAAAAATAATATCGCCCAAATGTCCGCCAAACATGAAAGAAAAAAAAAACTCATTAGACGCTTAAACTTAATTCACATTGAAAATCGGTCCAAGTTATTGGAACGCCCTTTACAAGTGTCCTTTTTTATCCATTTTCTTTAAAGCTTCCTCGTTATTCACATGTTCCGTTCCTGATATTCTCAGTATCATTCCAAGTCTCCTCTTCATCTGCGAGGAAAATGTCCAACATTCGCTAACATATTTATATTGCCTAGCAGTTCAACACTCTTTTCTTTGTTTCTAACGATATTTTCCTGTTTCTTGATACTTTGTTTAGCTTTTAGAAGGCATCTTTTACTATTCCAATGGTCTTCGAATTTCTGTCACATATTCCGTCGCCTGTTAAAACATTTCCAAGATAGTTGAAGTGTTGTACTTGCTTGGTTTTGACATCAATAGCTAGTTTTTTTTAATTGTTTTGTGTGACTAAAAAATTCTGAATAGAACACAAAACCGCGCACCCAGCTTGGTTTCTGAGTTCCAAAACTAAATATTAGAGTTCCCTCCAGAGAAGAAAAAATTGGTGAAAAATCTTTGTAATTTTCGCAAGAGACGGGAAGAAAACTTCACAGTTTCCTCCGCTGGAGGATAGGATGAGAGAAAGCTTTACAGTTTCCTCCAAAGAAAGATGTGGCGATAGAAAGCTCAATTGACTGTTCTATTTTCTGGAGAAAAGACGTCAAATTGTGAAAGTTTCCTTTCCTTTATAAAGGTTTACTGGAGTTGCTGGTATCCATACGTTCAACACGATAACCAATGTACATAAAGAGATACCTTATCAATATCGTATGTTCTTTTTGAGCCAGCATTTTGTAACCACTGATCAGATGAATAATAATAATAAATAAAATAATTGACGTAGCAATTTCAATAATTTTAAAACTTTTATTAAAAGAGCGCGATTTATGATAGATAAAACACAGTGTTTGACAATGTTAAACAATCTTACGACAGGAGGATAGGGAGAGAGAGGGGGAGAGAGGGGGAGAGAGGGAGAGAGAGAGAGAAAGCTTTGCAATTTTCAACACAAGAGAATAGTGGGAGAGAGAGAGAGAAATCTTTGCAGTTTCCTCCAAAGAAAGATAGGGCGAGACAAATCTCTGTTGACAGTTCTATTTTTTGGAGTAAAAACGTCAAATTGTGAAAGTTTCCTTTCCTTCATAAAAGTTTGCTGCAGTTGCTGAGCTTGGACAACTGAAATAACACACAAGAAAAGATGATTAGGATCACTTTGACGCTCTATAAACAGACTGGTGATAATGGAACAACGTGGAAAATCTTGTTAAGACAACGCATTTCGCCTCTTTATGGCAATCGTCGTCAGATCGGAATGAGTGACAAAACTATTTAAGGAGAATGTCTTTGAATTTTCATGAAGCGGTAATAGATCATCATATGCTGCGGCTAGAAAGTGTTTGCAATTTCCGCCATATGAGGACAGAGAAAGAGAATGATTTGTAGTTTCCTCCAGCGGGGGGGATAAAGGGAGACAAAAATTTGCATTTCATCAAATGAAGAAATAGGAAAGGAAGAAGATAGGGAAAGATTTAGATTTCTCCAGTGAGGAAAGTGGAAAAGAAAGTTTTACATGTTCCTCCAGAGGGGAAAGAGGAAGAGAAAAGCTTTATATGTTCCTCCAGAGGAGAAAGATGAAGAGAAGGCGTTATAGTGTCTTTGGATGAGTTATGGAAGACAGAAAGTTTTATAGCTTCCTCCAGAGAAGGAACAAATAGAGAGAAAGCTTTATTATTTCCACCAGAGGGACAGAGACAGTTTCCTCCAGAGGAAGAAAGGGGAGAGTAAGCTTTATTTCTTCATTCAGTGAGGAAAGTGGAAGCGTCAACTTTCTACTTTCTTCCAGAAGTAGGGAGAGGGGGTAGAGAGAGATAGAGGTAGAGAGAGGGGGTAGAGAGAGAGAGAGAGAGAGTGAGCTAGAGAGAAAGACAGAGAGAGAGAGATAGAGGTAGAGAGAGGGGGTAGAGAGAGAGAGTGTGATCTAGAGAGAAAGACAGAGAGATGAGAGAGAGAGTGTGATCTAGAGAGAAAGACAGAGAGGTGACAGAGAGAGAGAGAGAGTGAGAGAGAGATAGAGAGAGATAAAATTTCATAATTTCCTCCAGAGATTGAAGTGAAAGAAAGAAAGAATTTTTCTATTAAGTCGTGGCAAGAGTTCGCGCCCGATTAGAAAAATTAAAAACAATGAAAATCGGGCACGAATTTTTGTCATGAACCAATAAATTCCACTAAAGGGCGAAAGAAATCCTTAGAATTTCCTCCGGTGTGTGGGGGGCGGGGGCTAAAGAAAATAGTTTCATAGTTATATGGTGAAAAGGAAAACGGAAAGAAAGAATATATTTTAAATTAAGTACAAATCCACTAAGCCAAACATCCGAGATGTCCGGTATTGAGGATACTGTTCGGATTCGAGAAAGAAAAAGCTGCTGTGGCAAGCTTAAAATTTTTATTAAGCTTTAGAGTTAAAGATACAAAAGGTCTTTTGTAACGTTGATTCGTTTTCATTTAAAGTGCAGACTGAATACTTAAATGTACAAAAATAATTGACAACCAATAGTAATGAAAAAATTGTACTAAACAAATATTTTAATTTGTGAAAAACTAAGACAATTTAAACTGTTTAATTTGAACTGTTTAAAAATATATGAAATATCTTATTCAAAATCAATTACAATCTGTAAAGAAAGTCAAAAATAAGGATTTACAGTACAACTACTCTAAACCGAACATCCGAGATGTTTGGTATTGATGGTACTCTGATTTGAAGAAGGCTTCATATTTATGTCAATACAAAAGTTCGGATTTGAAGATTAGTCCAAATTTGAGGAAGTTTAGATTATGCTATGTTCATATTTGGAGAGTTCTACAGTGTTATATTCCGACAATCCTCGTCGGAACTGTTATATTCCGTGCTAAGGGAATAAATAAGTAACACCAAGTGGATACTAGAAGAAAGGTTTATTGTACACAACCAGTACAATATGAAATGCGGTACAGTTATACACACAGGTCAATCTAGTAGTGAGTGCCACTAATTGGAAGATCGGACGTGCTTGCGTCTTCTTTCTCTCTCTCTCACTCACTCACTCACTCACTCACTCACTCACTCACTCACTCACTCACTCACTCACTCACTCACTCACTCACTCACTCACTCACTCACTCACTCACTCACTCACTCACTCACTCACTCACTCACTCACTCACTCACGTCCCCTCTCTACCTCCCAGTCTCTTGCAGACAGTTGACTTTATAAGTGCTTACTAATTATAGTGTAATCATCCATGGGGGTGCCGGGTTCTTCCATTACATCATACTGTAAATGGAAATAAACTTTACTCTTCGAGAAATGCGAATATCTGAAAGGTTTCTTTTGTTTTTAGGCAAATTGCAGAAAAAAAATCAGTCTGCTAATTTTTTTTTTGGGGGGGGGAGTGCTCTCTCGCAGAACTAGATCGTCTATCAAAGCGAAAAATACGCGTCACTTGTAAGTTTGCAATTGAATTCAACTTCAAAATAAAGACACTTGAGTGGTGTGCCTTAAAAAGCTGTATATTTCTAAAACTGTTGAACGATACAGAAATTGTTACGTTTAACAAAAATATCCATTTTAAATTTCTCCTTCACTGAGATAAAAAAAAAATCAAGTGATAGATTAGTAATTTGAACCAGTCAGTCCACTGACGCGTTTATTGATTACATTCGACTGTGAGATTAGCTAACAACCTTTAGCGTCTCGCTAAGCAGACGCTGATTTCATTATTTATTTTGTTTCTCTGACAAACTCTTTTAGGTACTAATAAAAAAGCTATGGTTTTTCACAGACGTCTATAGGTTCTTTCATTTAAAAATGTTAGCAGAAAAAGCAAATACCAATTTAGAGAAAACAGTTAAACAACGCATCTCTGAAAAAAAAAGAAAAAACAACGAAATAGTAAAGAACAAAAAAATCATTATATATATATATATATATATATATATATATATATATATATATATATATATATATATATATATATATATATATATATATATATGGCCAATGGTGACCTTTTCACCATGTGTAATATTGATGATATTGAATCCTTTCTCATGAAATCACAATTAAGCTGGGCTGGTCATGTGGTACGTATGCAAGACAACAGAATACCTAAAATGCTCATGTATAGTCAACTTGACAGTGGTCATCGAAGCGTGGGCCGACCATTGCTTAGATACAGGGACAAACTGAAAAGTAACCTCTCAGCTGCGAATATAAATCATGCTACCTTTGAGAACACAGCAATTGATCGCAATGAATGGAGGACTACTTGCTACAATGGCATCAAGAACAACGCAGCATCAAACATCACCAAGCTTCGTCAAACTAGGGAAGGGATTAAAATATCTGCTGCTGTCCCGGCCATACACTCCAACAATCCACACTCTTGCACAATCTGTGGACTTCTTTGCAAATCACTAGCAGGACTGAAATGTCACTTGCGACTTACACACAGGGTTAAATAAACACAGTTGTCGGAACCTCATACGTTGAAACCGACGGGAGAGCCTGTCATTAAAACAAGAGAAAAATATTATTTGGGAAGTTTTTCACTAATAATAAATTAGGGAATTATTAAATGAAGAAAAATGTTTTTAAAAATTGTTACTGAGATTTTTAGTCATCTTTGAAATGTAAAATATTGAAGAGTTTAATGTTTTGTCACACAGTGTAAGTCTTTCATTACACCGGCTAGGTTAAATTATCTGTCAAGTCCCAACAAGGACGTTAGGCTGACAACACTTCCCTCAAAATATGTGCAATGACCAAAAAACCCAATCTTTGGATGACTCCAAGTTGGTATGGCATCCCCAGCTGGTCGAGGAAGTCACATAGTTTTATTGGGATTGATCCCAAGGTGATTCCAGTCGCCACTGGAATCACCTTGGTATTCCCTTCCTGCATCCGAAACAATCTTGCCATCTAAAATTAGACTGTAATTTTCTTAATCATCTCGCAGACTATATTTGTATCATTTGGTATGGCAACATCAATAATATGGCAGTCCTCGGTGCCTTTATCTAGCATTATAATATTCGGACGGTGATGCTGTATCACTTTGGCTGTCTGGAAATCATAGCCCCAGAATATTGTGGGCTTTTCCAACTTCTTATATGGTTCTACAAGGCACATGCTTATACCATGTTTTTTACAACCTGGTATCCATACATTCAACACGATAACCAATGTACATAAAGAGATACCTTATCGATATCGTATGTTCTTTTTGAGCCAGCATTTTGTAACCACTGATCAGATGAATAATAATAATAATAATAATAATAATAATAATAATGACAATAATAATAATAATAATAATAATAATAATGATAATAAATAAATGTTAAACAATATTACGACAGGAGGATAGGGAGAGAGAGAGAGAGAGAGAGAGAGAGAAAGAGAGAGAGAGAGAGAGAGAGCTTTGCAATTTCCAACACAAGAAAATATGGGGGGGGGGAGAAAGCTTTACAGTTTCCTTATAAAGAAAGATGTGGCGAGAGTAAGCTCAATTGACAGTTCTATTTTCTGGAGTAAAGACGTCAAATTGTGAAAGTTTCCTTTCCTTCATAAAGGTTTACTGGAGTTGCTGAGCTTAGACAACTGAAATAACATAAAAGAAAAGATGATTCGGCTCACTTTGACGCCCTTTCAACTGGTGATAATGGGACAACGTGGAAAATCTTGTTAAGGCAACGTATTTCGCCTCTTTATGGCAAGCGTCTTCAGACAGGAATGAGAGATAAAACCGTATTTCAGGAGAATTTAACCGAATTTTGAAGAAAGGGTAATCAACAACCTTATCAATGTTACAAGAAAGTATATTTTTTTTGGTTGTTTTCGTATTAATGCTGTTAACGTCTGCTGGATTTGAATTTATCCCACTCCGAGTAGATCTCTGCTTTTTTCTATTATGCCGCTATTTGATTTTCCGAGGATTGATGAGATTGATCGAAGAGACTTGTATGATTAGTGCACTCCCAATGTGTTTTCTTCTTAGGGAATTCTTTTTTACTTCTATTCAGACTGACATTTATTAGGTCAAAATTTTGCCCAAGTGTCTTACAGTAAGCTACCTGTTCATTTAAAATGCCCTTATACTCATATAGTCTTTTTTTTTTTTTAGATTTGTGGATGTCTCGTTAATGTTTGTCATTGGGAATTTTGTGCAATTTATTTTGAATATCCTTCCTATATTTCCTTTGTCTAATTATCTCTACATTTGTTACGATATTATTCTACCAACTGCTAACAACAGACCGGTAGACGCACAGCTTATCAAAATATTTTCCCTGGCTTCATATGACATTTACGCACCACTTTTCAACTAAATTGTGTAATTCATCATAAGAGAGTTATTCTTGTTTTGATTCGAGGATTTTCTCCATATTTTGAAACAGTTGGAATCGCTGATTCCGCAAGGATTGTTCAGTGGAGTGAAACAATAATTTGAACGTAGCAGAAAAGTAAAGAAGACGCTGCATACGGAAGAACTTCCCATACCAGCGCCATGATGGTTTACTGCGTCGAATCTGCAACATTAGGACGGGACCTTTGTCATGCGACAAAATCACTGGTTAACTTTCTAGCAGAGAAAAATAAATATTCGTCTCTCCCCGAATGATCGCTATAGCTTTGTGCATTAAGGGTCTGTTCAAGTTCCTGTAATTCGAAATAAAAGATTCTCTTTCGACCCCAAATAAAGCGAAGAACATTCCCCACCCCCAGCAAATTCTGTTTAATTTTGGATGCTTAAAATTCTTCTGGATCCCGTCATGACTCATTTTGTTTAGGATTCTCGTAATCAATCCATTTTTCATCGCTAGTGGTTACAACATTGGGCTTAAGGTTCCCACTTCTAGTTCTTGGGCAATAATCTAGTAGATTAAAGCGTTCACTCATGAATACGGTGATATAGAAATTGTGAGTTCAATCTCTGGGCCGGGCAGTACAGTAGAAACAGGGTGAGCAATACAGAATTAAATAAGGGGATCATTTGTTTTGTTTTTTTATAAATGAATCATTTCACACAAGCAAGGCGATAAAGCCACTAAGACGCAAGAAGGTTACCGAGAGTGAAGAAGACTGAGGAAACGTTACTGGGGAGAACAAACAATAAAAAGAACAGGATACAAAGAGGCGGTAGATGCCAATTGTCGTTGCATTTACATTTCTGGAGATCGTAGTTGGCAGGAAATTAAGAATTTGGAAGAACGAAAAGTGCGAGAGAAGAAACTATTAGAACAGAACTTACGGTTGCATTTAGCAATTTCAATAGAAAAATGATGAGACCTAACTTCCAATCTAGTGCTACGTTTAAATTCATGAAGTTTGGCTACCGAAGAACAGTTGACATGAAAATATTTATAGAAAAGGCACAGGGAAGCTACGTTACGCGGGGTGAGAAAGTGATTGAAACAGGTGCCAGATCAGGACCGATAACATTACAGATCGAAATTAACCGAAGGATATTGTCCTGAAGAAGGCCGGAGAGCACAAAGATTGAAACGTTGTGATGCCAATAACAAAGGTGAGGACATCAGACTGAATGCAAATAATATAAATGATGAGTTGTTCTTAACGTTTTAAATTTCCAGCTTGTCTCCATCATATGTCACGTGAGTTCCATCTGTGAATGGAAAGCAGACAGTTTATATCCTGTTCTCTCTCGGCTGCTGTTTCACTCGTTGAAAACATCGTTGATGTTCGGCCTTGAGTGTAGCGCTATTAATCTTTCACTGTATTAGTCCCCCACCGCCACCACCACCTAAATACGCTTTGCAACCACACCAACAGATTCTGTTACGTTTTCAGGATCAAATGAATCTTTTTTTACCGAGCTCGGGTAATAGTCCGACGTCTATGATGGATTGATTTACAAGACACAGTACTATTTACCTATAATTGGTGAGGGGAATTAGATGAATACATTTCATATTATTACTTTTATTCTTTTCTTATGTATTAGAGGTTTGGTTTATTTTGTTTTGTATGAACTTTGCTTGCGAGGAACTTTATAACTTGTTTCTATCAGCTTAAAAGAAAACAAAGATTATTTTTATACTCAATAAAGTTATTTAAATTTGTAGATTATTTCTTTACTTCGCTTTTCACACAGTTTTCCCTTTACAACAGTAATATTTACCATTTTACCAAAAATAATCATTGTATATCGACAATAATGTATTTCAGAAATTTAGACCTATCGGGATTGCAAAGAAAGCTGGATAAAATTTAAGACCTTCAGTCTGTCTGGCTTATTTTATTTTACGGTATATATCACCCTCAATGGGTTATTTAATGCCGACAAGATTATTAGGATATCTTCGTATGAATAGAGTATGTATTCTTTCTAAGAAAGCAGTTTTTTTATATTGTAGTGAACAAAACAAGATCTAGATTTAAAATTCAAATGCTAAGCACTGAATCATCGATTTTGTTAGAAATTAAAAAGACTCGAATTTACAAACTTTGCTTAACACACACGCAAAAGCGAATCCAAAACAAAACTCGTGAAAATTCACACGTTGATGCGAAATGTTTTTCGGCCAATAGAAAACTAGGAAACATTTAAAAACAAAATTCAAATAATCTTCAATTCTCAGAAACAAAATTCTTTTACGGACCTTTTCGCGAGCCGACGCGAAGTTTGTTCGTCGTCCAATAGAAAGGCCCGAATCATATCCGGGAGTGAATTCCCAAATGACCTTTTCAAGCCCCACAAACAAAATAAAAGACGGACAAATTCGCCTGTCACCAGAGAGAAGGAGACGAGCGTATTAACACGTCCCTTGACTAACGTCAAGCGATCGTTATTATTATCTCTACCTTTCTCCCTCACCTCTTTTATACTTGATAAACGAACGGAACATTTTAAAACTGAGCGCTTACTTCAAAGACATTCCTACCCTTCGATAACGCTCATACATACATACATCCCCACATACGTTACTGCCTACGGACACATAAACTCAGTTTTACAAGGAATACTACGAACATTTTGACGACCTTGTATCAACCAAAATACATTAATTTTATTTGTAAAGACCTTAATTGATTTATATGTATATAAATTTGTTTCACTTCCCAATTTGATTTTCTTGTTTTATACCCCTCTTATGGTGGGCTATCTAACTAACAAGGCCAAATCAAACTAATCTGTTTCAACACTCATACACTTCAAACTGATAACCCACTATAAGATCAGATTAAATTGCTGGTAATTTGTTTTTCAAAAAAATCTATTGCTGTTTTGTTTTTTGTTTTGTTTTTTTCAAAAATTTATTGCTGGTATTTTTACTATAAAAATCTATTTTTACACTTTCATAGTGTTCTGACCCCAGTTTGTGGGTTAAATATTTGTCTTTAGCTCGAACCCTAAACAGTCATAATTGACCTACGCGATTGCGTGTTATAGTAAGAATTATCTAATAAAGATTTGGCTGTGAATCAGAATTATTTTTAAGTAGGCTTAATACTGATCTAACGTTTATTCTTAAAGACTCTTTTTTGAGCATAGGTCGACTGATTTGTCTTTACACTTTATCAACCTATTGAAAATTGTTTAAAATTAGTAAATATTGTTAGTAAGAAGTTGTTTTGTTTTTTTTTGTTTTTTTTAGATAATAATGATTTATTGATACACGTCCCTTTTCTCAATAGAAAGATTTTATAAATTTCAACTGTACGGTCAATGAATGTCAAATGTTGCAATATAAGGAAGCGGCTAATATTACTACACACACACACACACACACACACACACACACACACACACACACACACAAATATATATACATATTATATTAATATATATATATATATATATATATATATATATATATATATATACATATATATATATATATATATATATGCATATACTCAAAAGGAGCATGCATGATGTAAAAATGCTGAAAACTTAATAAAAACAAAGTTTTATCGCCAAAATCATTGTGTTATTAAGAGTATATATCAAAGTATTTTTTACATAAAAAATACTTGTTTAATCCTTTTTAGAAGCTTCGAAATTTTGGTTAAAATTCTTGTAAAAGGAAATTATAGCGTTTTTTGTTGCAGTGAAATAACACATTTATTTGGAAATTTTTGAAAAAATAAGATAATTATCGGATTATAATGAAACTTTCACAAATTGATGAAATTATTTTTCAAACCTTTTATTTTTAGAAAATCTAGATAAAAATATTTTTTTACATTTGCTGCCCATCACGTTTTTGTACGTCTTGATGTCTATATTAGTTATAAGAACAAGTCCTCGGAGAGTTTAAATCATCAATTTTTTTTGTCAAGTAGAACACAACTTATAGAAAATATTTGTGTGTGTGTGTTTGCGTGTGTTTGTCTATTAGTGTATATTAGTTTTTTCAAGTGTTGTTAAATTTTTGGTGGGTGTAATTAAGTTTTAAAATTTTCCATAGTGTATGTTGTCCCAAGCGATTTCGGTCATTTCTTTAGCTATTTTCAATGGATTTTTTTGCCAGCTATTGTTAAATAAATGTTTTTAAGCCTGTCTTTTTAAGATGTAGTTGTGCGATGCCTATAGTATTGGCGCATATTACGAGCCCCGTGAAAGGAACGGGGTTGTGTATTCGGGAATTAAAACTGTCTTTGCGTCAGGCATACAAGACTTACAATAGTACTTGCAAAATCCTTGAAGATGGCTAATAGATTATCCCAAAAGCGCTTGAAATAAACAATCATTTGGACAATTTCTGGACACGTTAAAAAAAGCAATCTCTTGTTCGCTATACAAAAAAGATGGAAAAAACGAATGAATAAAAGTAACTTGTGATTTGTTTTTAATGAATCATGTATTAGAGAGGGGTTGCTACCTAAACACACACACACGTATAATAAAACACACACGCGCGCGCGCACACACACACACACACACACACACACATATATATATATATGAATATGGGCACAATATCTTGACCGTGTTTTGAAAATGAAAACATTACATAAATGCACACATACAACAAAATATTTGTTGTTAACATTTAATATATTTCAACCTTGAAAATGGTTAAATGTAAAGCCGAAAGCGCTCGGATAAAAGAGCAATTGGACAGTTTTAATATAATTTATCATCCGAAAAGAAGAAAAAAACTATTAGATGACATGAGAAATTGTATAAAAAACTAAATCAAAGCGCCTTGTCTGTCGTATTCAATGAAATGTCCATGAAAGAAGGATTGCTGCTTAAATACACGAATTATATATATATATATCGTCATCCACAGACAGGCTGGTTCGCTGTATCACAGCTCATCAGTGAGATTAGACCTCCAGTTGCCTCTAGCTAGGATCGAAACCCGACTGAATTGGTGTCAATCGGGATTCTACCACTAAGCCGTTGGCACACGGCAAGGATGAAGGTGAATTTAAGCGTATTTATTTTTAGATAAACACACAGTGACTGAGAAAACTCGATTCGATTTACTGAAGAGTCTTGCATTATTAGCAGTAATAAGCCACTGTTTACAAACCTACACATCCTCCCTAGAGAGCTCAACTGAAATTAATTTTTCAGGAGCATAAAAAGAAGAGAGAAATCGCAAACATTTTTGATTGTAATATGCATTTTTAAAAAAAATATATATTATGCTTTATTTTCGATAATTTATATATATATATATATATATATATATATATATATATATATATATATATATATATGTGTGTGTGTGTGTGTGTGTGTGTGTGTGTGTGCGTGTGTGTGTATAGAGAGACAGAGAGAAAGAGAGAGAGAGAGATGTATGTGTGTTTGCATCTGTGTATGTGTGTGTGTGTGAAACACTTTTCGATATTTATGCAAAAAGATATCGGTATGTCACTTTCTCATCTCTTTGCATTCGACTTTTCTGATGACATAGTAGAAATAGACATTTCTGTTATTTTAATCTTGTCCAATAAAACGCCATAATTTATTTATTCATTGATTCTTTTTCTACCGTTTATCAATCCATTACAGGTTATTTAAAGCCAGAAAATAATTTTAGAGTGTAAGAAGTTTTTTGTTTGTAAGGGGGTGGAGATAATAATGGTTTAGGAATAAAAGTCGTACTAATTAACCCTTAGTTAAGGAGAGAAGAGGTGAATTCATACATTTCGCAAGCATATTTGCACGAAAGTAAATATAACGAACCCTACAGGAATTGGAACACGACTCTCCTATTTTCCTATTAGTTACAACAATGCAGACCCACGTCACACTCTATGCTTTATCACTCTTACAAATGAACGAAAAATATTAAATTGTAGTTGATTGTTTTTTTTTGGCTTGGTTTGGTTTACGGCATATCAATCACAATGGGTTATTTAATGCCGACAATTTTTATTGCTGGTAATATTTTTCTTCATGAATGTATTGCTGGTAATATTTTTTTTTACTTCTAAAAATCTATTTCTGGCAATATTTTTTCTTCAAAAATATATCGCTGGTAATATTTTTTCAAAAAATGTATAGCTGGTATTTTTTTTTTTCAGAAATTTATAGTCTAACCACTTTCGCCCCAGCCCCTCAACTTCCGACGTCTTACTCTCTGGGTCCAGGTGTCTACTCGGTCTTAACCGAACTTAAGAGAGTGGCCGTAGGTCCCCTGAGCATCAGTAGATCATTCGACCGGTCCACTGGTTTAATTCTGCTTCCAAGCCCACGTTGTGTTTGTTTTGATCCAGAAAGCAGAAGTGATGTTAATCCATTCACGGTCGACTGAAGATGTAGACACGGCTGGAGAGTTTGTGCTAAGAAATTTAGAATGCACTAAAAATATATATATATATCAGCAGTAAGCCAAACAAACAGCTATTCAATGGTTGAATTGGTAATGTCTTTTATATAGCAAAAAGAATAGTATAGAAAAGAAACGGGTTACAGAAATGAAAATAATTGACGTAAAAACTCATACACTGGATACTAGACAGAGAGTGGGTTGTGATTAGCTTGTGAAATCATCTCAGAACGATATGTGACTCTTTATTATTGTAGCTTGTTCGAGGTTTCCGTTTCTAGCCGTAGTAATAATAGTAGCAGTAGTAGTATTAGATGTTGGGGGAGTAATTCGCTTCTTCGTACGTATATCAACAAAATATATAAGCAGGCGCCTGGCTACAACCTCTGACGTCACTCCCAATTTCCGACCTTTCTCTCCAGCTCGACTGCACTCGACGGCAGCCCAGCCAACCACTCTCTGCCTCTTCCGTCTGACCTCTTCCGTCTGTCTTTCTCGTCGGCCTTTCTCGTCGGCCTTTCTCATCGGCCTTGTAGCGCCGCGACCCGTAACGGTCGCCTGCGGTTGCCCACGCACGTGACGGCACGCAGCGACGACGATGTGCCGACCGATCGCGGTCTCTCCCGTCTCTCTCTTCCGTGTGTCTTGTAGCGCCGCGACCCGTAACGGTCGACGCGGGTGCTCATGCGCGTGACGGCACGATCGATCGCGGCCTCTCCAGTGCCTTCGAGAATTCTCACCCGACTGCCACTTTATCAGCATAACTACGTGTTTATATAGATAAATCTGACTGATCATAAATCGACCCTTGGTCCACACTGGGTTATCATGAGTGTCGCTGTCAACCCAAAACCATGAGAGTTTCAAAGTTCTCATAGCCTGAGTAAGCTCTATTTCAAATTTTAACCGATAAAAATTATCTTGATCATCTCTCATTGTCTTTGTAATGACCCAATTCCAAATGGGTGAGATCAGATTTCTATCAGTAAACAAAATTCTTCTGATCTAATTTCGCTGTTCAAATCTACTCCGATTACAATAAAGAAAAAATTATATGTGTGTGTGCTTCCCAAACTCTCTTTCTCTCTGTTACAATAGCTGGTAATTTTTTTTTTAATATATAGTTTAATTTGTTTTGGTTTGTTTTGTCTTACGGCATATCAACCTCAGTGGGTTATTTAATGCCAACAAGATTTTTATTGCTGGTAATATTTTTTCAAAAATGTATTGCTGGTAATAATTTTACAAAGTATTTCTGGTATTCAAACCTAATTTTCCACTTTGATAGTGTTTTGACCCCAGTTTGGGGGTCAACTGTTTGCCCATAGCAGGGACCCGGGTCAGGGTGTACCTGGGAACACCAGCAATTAAGAGGTGGTTCCACGCTCCTCAACGCCTCCTGATCAGAGCCCTTGCTGTAGAATATAGTTTATCATCATACCAAGGACGGAAATAGTAGTTGATTCTATCAGCAAAAGTTATGCGTAGAAAGACAGCCGACTCGACACTAGCTCTGAAACATAAACTTGTCCATTAACTATAAGTGGAACGTCTGCTCTTAGAAATACGACTCTCCAAGCTTCATCCAAGCCTACAGCACCTGTTATTCTCAAACGGTCACCCATCTAGGTACTGACCAGTTTTGTCGTTGCTTAACTTCGATGATCATATGAGAACCGGTGTTTCAAAGTGATATGACCGTAAGACATAACACACGCACATTCAAGCTTACAGCACCTGTTATTTCCAAGCAGTCCCCCATCTAGTTACTGACCAGGCTCGTCGTGACTTAACTTCGATGATCGTATGAGAACCGGTGTTTCAACGTGATATGACCATAAGCTATACCAGACGCACATCCAAGTTTACAGCACCTGTTATTCTCAGGCGATCACCCATCGAGGTACTGACCAGGCTCGTCGTTACTTAACTTCGATGATCGCATGAGAACCGGTGTTTCAACGTGATATGACCGTAAGACATACCACACGCACATACAAGCTTACAGCACCTGTTATTTCCAAACGGTCCCCCATCTAGGTACTGACCAGGCTCGTCGTGACTTAACTTCGATGATCGTATGAGAACCGGTGTTTCAACGTGATATGACCGTAAGACATACCACACGCACATCCAAGCTTACAGTTATTCTCTGGCGGTCACCCATCTAGGTACTGACCAGGCTCGACGTTGCTTAACTTCAATGATCGTATGAGAACCAGTGTTTCAACGTGATGTGATTGTAAGTTACATAATTTATTTTTTATATTATTTCCAACAATTTTTGCAAAGTAGGGTCAGAAATTAAAATATAAATTAAATTTCCTTTTAAATACGCTTATAAATGGTCACTTCTTATTGTTTTTGCTCGCTGTTACTCCGAGGAAAGACAAGTTAAAGGGAGGAAACTCTTCTCTCATGCACTTTTAGCTACAATAGTCCATGTCCACGTCATACTCTATGCTTTATTACTCTTAAAAATGAACGAAAAATGTTAAATTGCAGTTGATCCTATTTGCAAAATTTATTGTTGCGTAGAAAGACGACCGACTTTCTCTACACTAACTGTTGAACTTATAAACTCGTCCAATGTCTATGAGTGGAACGTCTGCTCATAGGAAACGTTATCGCAAAGTGGGTGGTAGCGTTGTGTCGTAAGCATTGCCGCACTGAACTCCGGCATTCACTATCATTCTATTATTAATCCATGTTCCTCGTCCGATTAACTCTTTTCCACACTAATCATTTGTACCAATGATTCCTTACAATCTTATTAACCTGGACTACGAGCTTATACGAACATTATGACAGTTATATGCATTATTGATCACAACCACTACTTTATGGAACCGGCTCCCAAGAGGATGCTTTCCCGATAACTACAATCTTAACCTGTTCAACTCAAGGTTCAACCGTTATCCTCACCGCACATCCACATAAACCGTACCTGTTACTCTGTAACTCTCTACCTTGAGTAGCTTCCAGGGCTTTATACAGTGCGAACATCACTAAAAATATTAACGACGATAGTCTTATGGTTGGTTATCTTTCATAAGTTATTATTTGAATAAATAATTCTATAAAGAAGACAATAGCGGTTAGAGTTGCGATATCTATGTTTAAAAACATCATTTCGTTTACTTTAAATCTGTGTCATTTTAAAATCTTCTGTCAACATTTGTTCGCATGAACTCCATGACAAACCTCATCTCTGGTCTGACGGTGATTTTTATTGATTGCCTGGAGAATGTTTTCAAGATTTGCGTTTATTTCGTCTTGTTAAAGGTCAGCCAGACTTTGGTTGGTCTTCAAGTGATATTTAACCATGTCTGGAACGTGAATACCACTTTTACACATGTGTTCTTTTTTTCTTGTGTGTGCCTAAGGCTTCTTCATTAAAAGCTACTCAAGGCATTACAACAGCTTCAGCGACTATTTTCCCCGCACGAAAACAAGAACTTGCGCTCAATCTTTGTTCAGTTTTATTAGGCAAACGTGCTTGAAAACAGCAGAGATAATGCTACAGGAAAGAAACCAGTCAATCCTGAACGACCACACGCGCTAGGCTGGCTCAAGAAAGTGTCGACTTGTTATATATTTTTAAATTTATTTGTACTAACGCTCACCCAATGATATGAGATTTTATATGCGTGATATGAGTGAAAGAGGCGACAGTAAGGAGTTAAGTTTAACAGTAACAAATAGGTTGCGACACAATATACAACTACGTCCTGTTCGCGATCCACATCAGAATTCTATGTTTTAGCGAGGGCGATACCAGATTCGTCAATTTCTGGAAATATGTTTTACTCGATGTAAACGGCAATCGAATAGGAATACACTCAGAGTCTGTCTATATTTCTGAGATGAGGTATTATGTACAGTATTTACATTAGTCGGACTATTGTCCTCATCTTTGTTGCCATCTTTGTCACAACGTTTCGGCTGTTGTACGCTCCGGCCTTCTTCAGGTGTGTTGGAATTTCTAACTGAACCCTTTATTTCGATCACTGGGGTAGACTGTTCTAGTTCCACGTGCCATGTTTGATGGATGTGAGTTATCAGTTATCTCCTGCTAATTTTCCCTCTGAAAGTTAGATCCAGTGACAGACCCAAAGAGTGTGAGTTCAATACCCGGTTAAGGCAGTGGAGAACTTTCAGAGGGAAAATTAGCAGGAGATAACTGATAACTGACATCCATCAAAAATGGCACGTGGAACTAGAACAGTCTACCCCAGTGATCGAAATAAAGGGTTCAGTTCGAAATCCCAACCACCTGAAGAAGGCCGGAGCGTACAACGGCCGAAACGTTGTGACAAATATGGCGACAAAGATGAGGACAATAGTCCGACTAATGTAAATACTGTACAGGAATACACTCGTTCTCAAGCAACTTACATTCGTTTTATAAACCTGATTGATTTGTTTTTTGCGGCTTATCAACCCATTGCAGGTTATTTCAAGCCAGAAAATAATTTTAGATTATTAGGATTTTTTTCTTTGAGATAATAATGATTTACGGATGTCCTACTGATTAACCCATAGCTGGGGTTGAAAGAAGTGGATTCATACATATCCCAAGGCTAGTTGCACGTCAGTGAACATAACGAACCCAACTGGAATTGGAACTCGGCTCTCCGATTAACAATTCCCACATCCAGTTTTACAGTACCTGGTATTCCCAAGAGGTCACCAGTCTAGGTACTAAGGAGGCACGATGTTGCTTAACTTCGGTGATCGTAGATAAGCCTGATTTAATTGAACACATCAGTAAAGACGGTGAAGTATATGGGTAAAAAAGAAACTTCCTGTAGTTATATATAAGAATAGGATATATATATATATATATATATATATATATATAAATATATATATATGTGTATGTGTGTGTGTGTGTGTGTGTGTGTGTGTGTGTGTGTGTGTGTGTGTGTATATGTTTAATGATAATGTTATTAAGCTTATCAGGCGATATGAAAAGAACTTACATAAAATATATAGACAACACTTATCTATATTATGTAATGAAACATGTATGAATATATATATATATATATATATATATATATATATATATATATATAGATAGATAGATAGATAGATAGATAGATAGATAGATAATATTAGTGGTAAATATACACATACATATGCAATCATATATCTAAAATATATAAATATATATACATACATACACATACATATATATATGTATAAAAAATAATTTCAAGAGCATAGAATCCAGGTAGAACTCAATGTCCAGGACAGAGTAAGGATATAATAAAAAGGCTTGAACACTAATGTTCCATGGTCATAATTTATTCCATTGGAATCGTAAAGACGATCCAATTCATGAGACCTACAAATTCAAAAAGAAAACAGATATATATATATATATATATATATATATATATATATATATATATAGAGAGAGAGAGAGAGAGAGAGAGATAGATAGATAGATAGATAGATAGATAGATAGATAGATAGATAGATAGATAGATAAAAGTAAGGATGGAATGATCAAACTGGGACAGATCGAACCAGAAAGACATTGATTATTACATTCAAGCATATATAAATCAATACATATATAATGCATCCAGTGAACTTTGATGGAGCGCTTGCTTCCAGCACCGGCAGTTCGCCGTCATTTCGAGATAAGAACGTAGCTTTGAATGTCAAATTGTATAGCACGTACGTATGATACCCTTCTAGAGAAGTGATGCCTCCACTGAAGGACATAATCTTGTATCAGGTTTGGCATGCGTAAGTAGACATTAACATAATATATTGCAAGTGTATATTTAATGTCTCAAGATGCTTTCGAGATTATGATGAAAGTGAAATATGTAAGCGCTAAAGAAAAGTAAATTGTTAGTCTGACGGATATGAAACAGATTCTCCCGCGGAGACATGAATAATTACATCTAGATGATTATCAGATAATATTAAGCTGTTCGGAACGTCATATCGCATTTTGGGAGACGCAAAGAAATCCCATTCAGTTGTAACAAAGGATAAATTCCTTTATCAAGAATATAATTATTATTATTATTATTAGAATGCCATGTTTTTTACAGAATGTAGGCAATCGAGACTACCCACATATTCCTTTCTTTTTAATGCCATTTCTATTGAGGACGTAGCCGACTGGACTACTCAAATATTCTTTTCTTTTTAATGCCATGTCTATTGAGGACGTAGCCGACTTGACTACTCAAATATTCTTTCTTTTTTCTTTTTTAATTCATTGGCTGTTGTGAACGTAGGCAATCATGGCTATCCACATATTCCTTTCTTTTTAATGTCATGTCTATTGAGGACGTAGCCGACTGGACTACTCAAATATTCTTTTCTTTTAAATGCCTTGTCTATTGAAAACGAAGTCAATCATGGCTAATTAAATATTTTTTCTTTTTAATGCCATGTCTATTGGGGACGTAGGCGACCTGACTATTCAAATATTCTTTTGTTTTTAATACCTTGTCTATTGAGGACGTAGGCAATCATGGCTACCCAAACATTCCTTTCTTTTTAATGATTACTCCATATTCTTTTCTTTTTGATGCCATGTCTATTGAGGACGTAGCCGACCTGACTACTCAAATATTTTTTCTTTTTAATGTCATGTCTATTGAGAACGTAAACAATCATGGCTACCCACATATTCCTTTCTTTTTAATGCCATTTCTATTTAGGACGTAGCCAACCTGACTACTCAAATATTCCTTTGTTTTTAATAACTTGTCTATTTAGAACGTAAACAATCATGGCTACCCACATATTCCTTTCTTTTTAATGCCATTTCTATTTAGGACGTAGCCAACCTGACTACTCAAATATTCCTTTGTTTTTAATAACTTGTCTATTGAGAACGTAAACAATCATGGCTACCCACATATTCCTTTCTTTTTAATGCCATTTCTCTTTAGGACGTAGCCAACCTGACTACTCAAATATTCCTTTGTTTTTAATAACTTGTCTATTGAGAACGTAAACAATCATGGCTACCCACATATTCCTTTCTTTTTAATGCCATTTCTATTTAGGACGTAGCCAACCTGACTACTCAAATATTACTTTTTTTTTAATAACTTGTCTATTGAGAACGTAAACAATCATGGCTACCCACATATTCCTTTCTTTTTAATGCCATTTCTATTTAGGACGTAGCCAACCTGACTACTCAAATATTCCTTTGTTTTTAATAACTTGTCTATTGAGAACGTAAACAATCATGGCTACCCACATATTCCTTTCTTTTTAATGCCATTTCTCTTTAGGACGTAGCCAACCTGACTACTCAAATATTCCTTTGTTTTTAATAACTTGTCTATTGAGAACGTAAACAATCATGGCTACCCACATATTCCTTTCTTTTTAATGCCATTTCTATTTAGGACGTAGCCAACCTGACTACTCAAATATTACTTTTTTTTTAATAACTTGTCTATTGAGAACGTAAACAATCATGGCTACCCACATATTCCTTTCTTTTTAATGCCATTTCTATTTAGGACGTAGCCAACCTGACTACTCAAATATTCCTTTGTTTTTAATAACTTGTCTATTGAGAACGTAAACAATCATGGCTACCCACATATTCCTTTCTTTTTAATGCCATTTCTATTTAGGACGTAGCCAACCTGACTACTCAAATATTCCTTTGTTTTTAATAACTTGTCTATTGAGAACGTAATCAATCATGGCTACCCACATATTCCTTTCTTTTTAATGCCATTTCTATTTAGGACGTAGCCAACCTGACTACTCAAATATTCCTTTGTTTTTAATAACTTGTCTATTGAGAACGTAAACAATCATGGCTACCCACATATTCCTTTCTTTTTAATGCCATTTCTATTTAGGACGTAGCCAACCTGACTACTCAAATATTCCTTTGTTTTTAATAACTTGTCTATTGAGAACGTAAACAATCATGGCTACCCACATATTCCTTTCTTTTTAATGCCATTTCTATTTAGGACGTAGCCAACCTGACTACTCAAATATTCCTTTGTTTTTAATAACTTGTCTATTGAGAACGTAAACAATCATGGCTACCCACATATTCCTTTCTTTTTAATGTCATGTCTATTAAGGATGTAGCCGACTTGACTACTCAAATATCCTTTTGTTTGTAATGCCTTGTCTATTGAGAACGTAGGCAATCATGGCTACACACATATTCTTGTCTTTTTAATGCCATGTGTATTGAGGATCCATACCTACCTGACTACTGAATACATGTATGTATGTATACTGACGATACATACCTACATGACTACTGAAATATTCTTTTCTTTTTAATGCCATGTCTATTGAGGACGTACGCGACTCACTATTCATATATTATTTTCTTTTTTTGTTGCCATTTCTATTTAGGACGTAGCCGACCTGACTATTCAAATATTCTTTTGTTTTTAATGCTTTGTCTATTGAGAACGTAAGCAATCATGGCTACCCACGTATTCCTTTCTTTTTAATACCATTTCTATTTAGGACGTAGCCGACCTGACTAGTCAAATATTCTTTTGTTTTTAATACTTTGTCTATTGAGAATGGAATCAATCATGGCTACCCACATATTCCTTTCTTTTTAATGCCATTTCTATTTAGGACGTAGCCGACCTGACTACTCAAATATTTTTTTGTTTTTAATGTCATATCTATTGAGAACGTAAGCAATCATGGCTAACCACATATTCCTTTCTTTTTAATGCGATGTGTACGAAGGATACATACATACCTGACTACTGAAATATTCTTCTCTTTTTAATGCCATGTCTATTGAGGACGTGGCGACCTGACTATTCAAATATTCTTTTGTTTTTAATGTCATGTCTGTTGAGAACGTATGCAATCATGGCTACCGTCATATTCCTTTCTTTTTAATGCCATGTGTATTGAGGATACATACCTACCTGACTACTGAATATATGTATGTACGTATACTGAGTATACATACATACCTAACTACTGAAATATTCTTTTCATTCTTTGTTGCCATGTCTATTGAGGACGTAGCCTACCTGACTACTCAAATATTTTTTCTTTTTAATGTCATGTCTCTTGAGAACGTAAGCAATCATCTCTACCTACATATTTCTTTGTTTTTAATGCCATGTATTTTGAGGACTTAGCCGACAAGGCTACCCGCGTAATATTTTTTTAACTACATATTTCTTGAGGGCGTAAGCGATCAGCCTATTTCATTTTAATCTCATGTCTATAGAGAACGCCGGCAATTATGCCAACCCACATATTCCTTTTCTTTATTGTCTTTGACTTGTCATGCCTTCTTTGGCAAGATGTTGTTGCGGTTTCTCATTTGGAATTCAGAATTTTCCTTCCCTCGAATTGGTTTGCATTCTAGGCTTGGTTGACAACTAGTCTAAGAGAAAGAAAATTCTGAATTCCAAACCGTGAAGAAAGTAACGGGAGTCCACTATCTTTACTACAACAGATGGCAATTCAGAGATAAATAAAGGAAAAGGAATCTGTTGAGAGCCATGATCGCCTACTCTCTGAACGGAAATGACATTGAAAAAAAGAACAGAAAAAAAAAGCATATATGCCGAAAATGTTGCTGATGTTGTTCAACGTTCAGTTTTTACAATGAGTAAAAGAAAAAGAATATTTGAAAATTTAAAAGTACACACGCAAACAGGACAACTGTCGCAGTAGAATCAAAAGCGATCTTTTTTCAAACAGTGAGTAAAAGTAAACGTTCCAATGTCTTTTGATAACAAAATACAGTGCGAACTCAATTTGAATAGAAAACAAATGAAATTCGTGCGGCAACTTCGGCAGACATTACTTTATCCGTATGTGCTTAGTTGAGATTAGTCCGGAACAAGGCCATAAACATGGTGTACTCATTCATAAGCAATCCCATTAATAGCATCGTAAGAATAATGGACTAAGGCAATCGAGTTAATTTTTATATACAATAGTGTTTTAAAGCAAAAAAAAAAACTTCTTTTGAAATAAAATCTTCTAATTTGAAATTCAAAGGATTCAGCCGACAAAATTGGGTTAAATTAATCTATTTAAAACAAAAAAACGCCTTAGACTTATGGACCAATTAGAATGACTCTGAAAAAAAAAAGAAGCTATCTGACTAATTTTCATATAAGGAACGCTGTCTATAAGTAGAGCCAGAGTTGAGCCCGTTCGTTCGTCTCCGAGCCGTAGACACGTACTCATGAGCACACACACACGCACACACAAGATCTCTGATCGAATGCACAGATCGTCCAGTCAAAAAGAGCCAACTGTCCCTTTTGCAAGCTACCCACACACACACACGTGCATACATACACAGCATTAATATGACTTTCTTGCTCTAGTGAGGCAAACCTGGACTTTCGTGTCCACCAAAAAAAAAAAAAAAGAAAAAAAAGGAGTGTCAAAAGGATGGTTTTTCCCATGACTCCGCTATTATTTAAACTCCCGTCATTCCCCAGCAATGTTTATTGTTTTAAAAAGCGATGATTTCAATTTTAATAAAACGTAAACATATCATGAATGTGAATGTATGCGTATGTTTTTGAGAAATTACAACATAAATATTAAATACTATTTATTTATTAGACTGCTTATTTACAAGAATAATTTTATATTTACAACATTCTAAAATCTATATTTTTTTGCATATTTTTGCATATTTTTTTACCAGAGCTCATATTGCAATTTTTTTGTTGTTGTTATTATTGCTTTTCTCTGGTTCCCTTAATGTAACTAGTATAGATACTCTTCATATATTAAAATAGAAGACTGGCACAGGGAGGTAATATTTTGGCAAACAAAGAAGACAAACCTCACTACACAAAGGAACCGATCTGTGAGAACAATTGCGCTATAGAAGATACTCGTTATAAATACAAAACGCTATTTACTGAGGTTAGATTAGCGTAGCACAAACTCACACTGTTGAGAAGTGCCCAATGAGATTTGATCACTATCCTGACAATAAGCAGGACAGCTTTGTTAAGCATCATCATTTAGTTGTTGCCGACGCCATCACATTTATCTTTCCAGTTTCTATAAATAACCCATGACTCGCCATATATGGACTTAAAATTCAAGTTAGCGTCACAATTAACCTTATCGCCTATAAAGCTTCGCTGACAACCTCCACTTCCTCATGATCTGAGACTCGCCTGTCCTTAGTACAATTTTCTCTTTCTTTGTCTTCCATTTTGAACCCCTTGCCTTCAAGACATTTATTCTAGATAATAGAACACGAGAAGGTGAGCTAATTTTATTCAGTCATCTCGATGTTTATTTAACTTTGCACAGCACGAGGTCAGACTGTACCAGAACGAGGCAGGGATATTGTTATGCTAATCTCCCAAATAGAGAAGAGCTCTCTGTCGAGAAAAATCAATATATGAAATCTTTTTATTTTTTTTTTATTTTTACCTGGATGCGAACGCTAAGATCTAGTACCACTTCATTCTAATCTCAAGATGCTACACGGTGATACGGTTGTCTCACTATACATTTGAAACTATTTCGATCGATATCATTCATAAAATTTATGTCTAAGAACCGATGGTGGGACATGGGGAGTTCTCATTTCTCAGCAATAGTATATCGTTCCTAGTGTTCATAAAATCAAATTTTTCCCGCACACCTAAAAAAAAAAAAAAAAAAAGATGTCGATAGGAGCAGTCATAAAAAGAATAAATTTGCGTAATAGCAATTGGCTGAAAATTCAGCAAGGAAAAAGATTCTCTAGAAATGTACGCCCTAATCAGTGTTTTTCAAAAGAACATTCTGGAGAATAATCTACAAGACGGAAGAAGGCGGGGACTCTTAGATTGTATATCGCTCTATAAATAGGAGTGGCATACGAGGAGAGGCACGATATAGGCTACATGTCTTTCAAAATTGTATATGTAGAATCGTTGCACACGACTCACTTCAAACCTATTTGCATGGAACATTCCATTTATCGTTGCCTGGGAAACAGCGGAGGCTAGTAGTGAATAGGCAGCTAGGAAATAATAACAGACTGTTGGCAAGCAGCCAAGAAAGCTGAATAGCAACCGAAAACAGAAATTGGACTGCTCCGATGGTGAGCGTCTATGACTGTGTCTGTGTGTGCGCCTCAGCTAGTAACGTTGGTCCTTGTTCAATCATAGGTTGGCTGGCTGGCTGTTTGCCATCGCTTATCATACTCAATGGTATGGTTGGAAACAGGTCAGCGCAAAGTTTAAACGATTATAAAGGTACGCGTAGGTTGAAAGGGAAAGAAACTACAACGAAGCGAAGGAGTGGGAAGAAGGAGGAGAGGAATGGGCAAAGTAGCAGGAAGGGGAGGAGAAAGCGTAATCTATTTATACAGATGCAAGGGCGGTGGTAGTGAGGTTTCCTTTAAGGCTTCATTTATGAGTCACGTCACGTTTCACACAGGCTGAGGGAGTGGGATGTTGATGAACAAAGCGAGGTTTGGAATGTCGATAGGAAATGACTCACTCGGTCGCCGTCGCCGCCGCAGCAGCAGCTGCTGCTGCTATTTATGCCGTTCTTGGTGGTTGTTGGGAAAGGGAGAATAATGTTGAACGCGAACTGAGAGACATTTATATAAATACTCCTGGCGCCCGTTATACTTTTTCCCCTCCGCCTCCCAACACGCCATTCCCTCAATTCTCTTCTGCTTCAACGCTATAAGTCACATTGCCATTTCAGTAACGGGAGAAAAGAATAGTAGCTAGCAAAGAAGAGAGTGAGACAGAGAGCGAGCGGGAAAGAGAGTGGGGAGGAGAGTTAAGGAAAAAAAAATGTCTGCCTGCTTGATTTAAGCTGTAGTCTTATAACGGCGCCTGACTGCCTCGTCTCAAATACCGGTTTCAACATAAACGCGTTGCACTTTGTAAATGAGATAGTTCACGCCAGCTCTGTTCAACTATGTTATCCATCATGATTTGTTCAGCAGCAGTTAATAACTAAGACCGCAGTAGGTTTCTGTTCCTTGCTAATTCATGTTCATCAGATCATTTCTCATTTGTGAAGTGAACATAGCTTTATCCAAATTAGATCAAATTCTTCCTTTGACCAATTATTTTTTTTTGTTCCTGAGCAATAACTGAAACTTCTTTCTTTGTAGTTGTTCATCTCAGATTCCTCGTTGCATCTCTTTGAAATTCCACGGAGACGTCTCCACAGACTACACCACCTCATTGCAATTAAAAAGCTCGCATCAAGTTCAGTCCCAGATGCTGGTGGAGTTCCAAAAAGAGATGTGCTGCGGGAACGGGACCATTTTTGACAACGCCCACATGTAGTCTTGCAGTGCTACATGTTAATTGCAAACATGTGCCAAATCTACCATCGTAGGGCTCATTTTTCTTTATACTTAAAAAAAAAAAGGATTGAAACGACGTCAAAAGAAAAATTGACTGATTGCAATCAGTATAGTTTTTGATCTAAAATAAAATATTAGGAAAATTTTCGTTAACACTTTGATTATTTTATTTAATATTCTGAAAAGTATTTTCCTGAACAATCCTTTTGTTGGTACTAATTTGTGGTAGATTCTAAGCACGCAGAAGTGGTTGCGCTCTTGTATGACACAAGGATAAGAGTCACAGTTAAACAGCAAGGGTCATGTGTATATTGCAGTTACCAAGCTTCTACGATCTTAAAAAAATATTAATTTTTTTCCCCCAATACGGTAATGGTCGGCAATTTTTACACTTTGAAAATAGTTAATTAGCAATGGTCAATTATTTTGATAACGTATGCAAAAATTACGTCTGTAGCTTTGAGCTGATTGAGTAGAATTTAAAAACGAAAATTAATAATTTCATTTCTGTTTAAAATTCAAATTTCAAGTGGTCTCTTTTGTTTAATGTCTTCGCTATATTATTCTGCTTATCATGTTGCTATGAGCCATTGGTGATCTTCATTTATAATAACACTGTCGTTTCACTGATTTTGCATCAAACCAGTGATGGTGTATTTAATTTCTTCAATGCTGGTGAAGGTTAGATATTCTAATTCTTCCGAATTTTTTTTTTCTTTGCTTGTTTGATAAAAGAGTCTCACATGTTTGTTGAAAAAACATATGTTTTCCACAAACTGTAATTCAGTTTCATTGGACGCCTCGCCGTGGAGTAAAGGGTGTCGAGTTCAGTTGTGTCAGCTATTACTACTGTGTAGCGACTTAGATTCTAACTGGGTGCCCTATACTTATGGCTTAGTTCTAAAACTAAGTTAAGCTTTGTATTAGAGAGCACTTCGGCGTGGAGTAATCGTTAGTCAGCTAGTCTGAGTGTCGAATTCGATTCTCACTGTGTGCTCCATACTTGTTTCCTTGAACCAGGACTTTCCTTGAACCAGGACTAAAGCAAGCTTCGTAACTGATGATACAGTTGCAGAAGACAGGCTGAGAGAAAATCGTCTATAAAAGGGTAAAATGAAGGTACTTCAAACAATTTTCTTCAATAGTAAAAGAAAGCGGGAAGCAAGGACTAATCATCTATGGTAAGAAGAGAAAATATATGGTTGTCAGCAAGAGAAAAGGCCCCAGTTGCGAATTACGAATTGGATAATGTCAAAATCAAACAAGTACAGAAGTTTAAATTTCTGTGACGTGTTTTAACAGAAGAGGGGAAAAGGTGACACCGAAATCCGAAGGCGCATTGAAATAGCAAAAGATGCCTCTAGAAACTAAGCAAAGTATTAAGAAAGGGGAAAATTTCATTATGAGCCAAGAAAAGAGTGCTGAACTCATGTCATACCAATCGTCCTATATGGCGATGAATGTCGAACGATTTCCTTACAAATGAAGAGGAGAAGATTTGAGTTAACAACAATGTGGTTCTACAGAAGGATGCTGAGAATACTATGGACGGAGCGCGTAAGCATTGAAGAAATCTTGATAAAGATAGAAACAAAAAAGGCACTAATGCTTAAGATCAGAAAGAAACAGTTGAAATTTCTTGGACACATAATGAGGAAAGAGAGCTTGGAGAATGTGACGCTCACAGGACAAACTCGTGTGAATGGATGGTAAAATAGGAGTTGAGAAGAAAGAAAAAATAAACGTTATTAAGAATTACAAAGAATAGGAAGTTGCGGTGAGCCGTGAACGACCACGTCCTACAGGGATACGGTACATAGAAGATGATATATGTATGACAAACTGAAATATATATATATATATATATATATATAATTGGACATCTCCCCCCCCCCATATATATATATATATATATATATATGGAGGGGAGATGTCCAATTATATATGTGTGCCTTGATTTAATCAGTATGCTTCCAGTGCAACAATATTTCGTCTACTCAGAAGGGTGGAGGTCATTCGAATCCCGCATTGACATATATCATTTTTAAGGTGTAACTGGATGTGTATGTAATGTAACGGTTATAGGCGCGGAAAGTTGAATCGTCGCGCTGAGTTCAAATTCCGGTTGAGTCAATTGCGTTCATTTTACACTAAAGCCCGAGGGAAAGTCATGGCTCCTTACCCCCAGCTAGCCATGAGTGGAAGCCAGTCTAGAAGAAGCACTACTCTGAATTTAAAAACAACAAGAAGACAACGGGAAATCACTCCACTATATTTCTCAAAGTTACAGTTAATAAAAAAGGGAGTCTGTAGAGAGCCATAATCGCCTATGTCCTGAAGAGACATGACATTAAAAAAAATGGAGCAAGCTTCATTATTGAGATAATTACGTATTTATTAATGTTATTTATTTATGATACCAGTGGTAGGTGTTCGAGTTCATGTTTAAAAATCTGTGATTTCGAATGTTAATTTTCTAGTTATTCAGTTCTCTACCTATTCCTGTTCTTCCTTATTTGTCCATAGGTACCGATTATATGGCGATTAAAATCTCATTGTGAATTTGTCCTTCTTAATGTTCTTGATAATTACCAAGTGTAGCTAGGATTGGCAGGCGTGGGGAACCCATTGAGAACCGAATTTACTACCGCAGTAGTAACACTAGCTTGCTAAATTTAGTCTACGCTCCTTGTCAGTGTTGGCATTTAATCTTCTGCCATTATAAGTCGTTTGCCTGGCATTTTCGATTATTTTCTTTGTTACCAAACATATCTGGAGGGTGGGTAAGAAAAAAAAAGAGAGATCTGATGACACTGTTCGGAATTTACAAATTCTTTCATGTAATATCATGTCTTAAGCCAAAAATAAAAATAGCTATAGTCCAGATTACATTCAGTCATTTATGTGTCATGCGTGATAAACGCTTCATGCGATCATGTATCTTTCGATGACATGCAGATTTTTCCCGCAGTAGGTTGCCATTTTTTTCTGCGGTAGACCAGTTACCATCCAAGGTTACAGAGCTTGATCTGTCCTGATATTTGCCCATACCTGGTGAGAGAAGAAGAGAATTTCCCAAGGGTATTAGCAGGTAATGGATTTGACTGGAATTCGAACTCGGCTCTCCGATTCCTCAATCCGACCCGCTATCCATTACTCCACCATTGCGTGGAGTTTATCATGATCATAATAGTATAGCAAGTGAAAATTATGCTTATGCTTTTAGTTGGATGTATTAAAAATAATTTATAAGAACCAGAAAAAATAATTATTAAATATATGTGTAATTTTATACTAAAATAAACCACGAAAGTTGCCGAATGTAAAGTTCATAGATTCGGTTTCATTCTTTTTAATACATCTTTCGAAAAACATTTTGAAAATGATATTCTTCTTTTCTGATGAGGATATTCTTTATTACATTAGATAAATAAAGAGTAAAAATCACAACAAAAACTGTAATAGTCACCCAAAAAACGATTTAAAGGAATTTGATTGACTCGTTTTTTACAGCTTATCAGCACTTTGCAGGTTATTTAAAGCCAGAAAACATTGTTTTTAGATTGTAAGTTTATTTTGTTTTTTCTTTAAAATAACAATGGTTTTGTGATGCAAATCTTACTAATTAATCCATAGATGGGGGAGATTTGGCTTCATACATTTCCCAATGATATTTGCCCTTAAGTGAATATAACGAACCCAACGGGAATTGGAACTAGGCTCTCTGATTAACAATTCTGAATCATTATCCATTACACCACCCGCACATCCAAGATTGCAGCACCTGATATTCCTAAGCGGTCACCCATCTACGTACCGAATAGGCTCGACTTTGCTTAACTTTGATGATCGTATGGGAATTAGTGTTTCAACGTGATGTTGCCGTAAGCCTACTTAAAGGAAGAAAGAAAATTCTACTCGAGTAAAAAAATCCGATGCGAAATAATGTTTTACTGTTAAAGTGAAATTCTTCAATACATCGGCTAATTGCTTTCTTTAAAAGGCATTTGGGACAATTTCATTACGTCATTATATTTTTTTAGAATAATTTCACTTCAATCAAGACAATTAAGCCTCTAAGATGCAAAATGTTACTGAGTGTGAGAGAATATGAAAGGAAAAAGCATAATTAAGGAAAGCGAACAATAAAGGAACAGGAATTAAGACGAGAGTAGATAACGACTGACATTGCATTTAAAGTTTTTAAGGTCAAAGTTGATTGGGAAGCAAGAAACCAGAAGAGAGTTCCACAAGTAAGAAATGTATGAGAAGAAACTATTAGCATAGAACTTACGGTTACATCTGGCCATTTCAACTGTAAAATGATGAGACCTTGCCACCAATCTAGTACTGTGCTTAAATTTATAAAGTCTAGTTACCATAAAGGAAAGTTACATTTATTGTGATAATACAAAAATGTGGCACAAGGCCAAGAGGGGGAATAGGAGAAGGCTGGTCTTCAATCTATCTTATCTTAAACTTAGCTAACCATGATTACTGACCCACATATACCACACTATCCCTTACAACAAAACAACACATTCTTACTTAACATTTTTTACTACAGCCACCATAATACCTCAAGTCTCTATGTAGTCCTAAGTAGCTCCCATATGTAAAATTTGTCTAGGTGGAATAAAAATAACATCATAGAGGAAAGTTCATCAGAACAATTAGTATGAAAGTATTTATAGAAAAGGCACAGGGAAGCTACGTGAAAAACTCTTTGTGATTAAGAAGACAGAAAAAAATAATTGACATTGCATTTAAATTTTTGATGATCAAAGTTGAATGGAAAGCAAGAAACCGGGAGAAAATTCCACAAGCGAGAAGTGCGAGAGAAGAAACTCTTAGCTTAGAACTTACGGTTACATCTAACCATTTCAAATGTAAAATAATTGCCATTAATCTAGTACTGCGCTTAAATTCATAAAGTCTAGTTACCATAAAGGAAAGTAACATTTATTGTGATAATACAAAAATGTGGCATAACGCCAAAAGGGGGGATGGGGGGAAGGCTGGTCTTCAATCTGTCTTATCTTAAACTTTGCTAACCACAATTACTTACCTAAACATACCACAGTATTCCTTACACCAAAACAACACATAATTACTTACCATTTTTACTACAGCCACCATAATACCTCAAAATCTCTTTGTAGTCCTAACTAGTTCCCATATGTACTATTATTCTGTGTGGGTGGGGAATAAAATACCAGAAAAAATAATCAGAACAATTACCATGACATTATTTATAGAAAAAGCAGAGGGGAGCTACGTGACGGCGGTGGGAAAGTGACGAGATGCCATGCCAGGAGCAATAATATTGCAGATTATTTTTTTAAATGGATTAACTAACTTGAACACTTGGAAAGACATATTTTTATAATTCTAACTACATAAATCTGAAAAGGTAGAGCACAATTTCGAACTCATTACCAACGACTTTATATATGTTCCACTACAGTTTTGAATGAGAAATCAATGTACTTTTCTATTCTGCAAAAGCGACATTACTTTTTTCTCGCTTTTCGACAGCATTTTTTTTTCATTCTTTTCCAAAATGAGCCGAACACACTCAAAGAAAATGCACATATAGAAAATGAAAGAACTGTTATATCTGAAAAAAAAAATGTCTTCAGGTTACTTGCTGAACCCCAATGCGAGTATATTTTACTGTTACCATTATAAAACAGAAATAGCGAATGAATGCTTATTGCATTGAAAGAATTCTTTTATACCACCATGTCTTACTCTTTTCATTTTATTTTATTATCTCCGAGATAATTGGACTACGTGGACAAAGCGACGTTTTTGATTTCGAGGAATAAAAACGAATAAAACGCATTTCATTTGCAGAATCGCGGACTAATTAACGAGAATGTAGTGCATATAATTTGGCCCAGATTATAACAGCACATTGATATTCACATAAGAAATATATGAGACTTTTTCTACATTTCAAATGTGGCATATACTTATTTAATGTATGTACATATCCTTAAGTTTACGTGATTAGGAATGACACAATGTTGCTTCTTTCGTGTGAATTTTCAGGGAATAAAATAACCAATGTCTGAAGTACTGCCAGATTCCAAATACTGCAGTATGCTCTGAACCTCTTCATTTAATATAATATGGAAAAAGTTGTTCTATTCATGGATATTCGGTGTCCAGGCGAATATTATAATTACCCAAGCGTAACAGCTAATGACCGTGTCCCCCGGACTGAAGTATAAAAGATCGTTTTTATTTGAATCATTGAAAAAGACGCAATTTACTGTCTCTGAACTATTCAGAGACGCTGTATTTCTATGGATGGAGAGACTGAATGAAGGAAGGAGATAGTAAGAAAGAGACAGAACGAATGGTTGATATTTGTCAGGTGAATTGGTAAAGAAAAAAATATGTCCATAGGCTACGTTATTCTTTCTCACCGGATTGATTTTCAAGAAAATCAATCTTCGTTCCTTCGCTGGATTATCTGAACTCTACTTTTCCCGCAAGGGTGATGTGTATAGCCTATGGTATCCATAATGCCTACCTTTAGGTAAATATCAGTTCCAAATAAATGCTCTCAGTAACTGACGTGTTCGACGCCATCTTGTTTCACTGAAAGCATTCAAATATGACACCCATACTGGTATAATTATATTACTATTCTTCGGTGTAAAATGAAAGAGTGGGAAACATTATCATTGGTTAGAATTAAATTAGAACCAAACGTAACTTTCTTTAAAGTAATAGCTCAGCTTTTCTCTCTATTTTTTTCTCTCGTTCTCTTTATATATACATAAAAACCCCATGAGTCATATGATCTGCTGTCTAGAAATTATACTAAATAAAGCTTATAATAGCTCTTCCCACAAATATTATACATTTTAAAGCGTAAAGCTGGTTCTTAATCATGGCGGCAGTGAGGATGTATTAATCGAACTAATTATATAGCGAGTGCGCATGCTTATGTCTCCTATACGACCGCTTTCTGTTTTATTGATTCTGGTGAACATTATGCATAGGTCGGGGCTGAATAGGCTCACCTTAATCTCAATGACGAGTTTAAAGCGATCCCTGCCCTCCCTATCGAATGCATCACAATCAGGAAAGGGAGACAGCATAAATCAGATGAAGATTCTGGCGAGGAACGCTACGAATAAAAAGCAGAAAGGGAGTAGTGTCCGTTGGAGACTGGCAGATCTACGCAAACAGCAAGAAATCGATATTAGGGCGACACGAGCGTACTGATAACAACTGATGCGGACAGGCGAGGAAGAAGGAGGAAGCAGAGGCAGCTAATGTCTGCGCGCGTATGTGTGTGTGTGCGCGCGCGTGTGTGTGTGTGTGCGCGCGTGTGCCAGCAACTAGACTGTTATCCATCACGCTCTCCTTTCCTCCTGCCAAGAAGAGAGAAATACGCTCAGCCAGTCGTGAAAAAAAAAAAATAAATAGGTGAAGCCTCCTGACAGGCAAGATATTGGAAAGCAGCCAACGCGCTGATGGACACCGGGCTAATAAGGCGATACTTTAAATAGCAAGTCAATATTTAAACCTTATTGGTAACGACATTTCATACAGTCTTTATCTGACCGACATATTAGATGCGACACAATGGTAGGCGTCTACGATTGAATTTATCCAGTTACATGCGATTGACGTCGCTCAGACGCCCTGCCTTCCTCCGCTGATAGCTTTGGTCTTAAAACTTCTATAGATCTCCACAGTCTTTGATTATTTTCTGCAAAGAAAGAAATAATCGATGTTTGAAGATTGGCGTAGGATTCTTGGATTAAGACGACGTAACGAACACTGGAAGATAAATCTGGTTGGTAGTTCGGAGAATCAGCGAGAGTCTCTTGCAAACATCAGTCGTCTTATGAATGCTGTTCTGTATTTGCAGCCGCCCTGTTTCCCGAAAAAGACACTGAAAGAAAGAAATGCTCCTTCCTAATCTAAAGATGAAAGCGGATGAGAGGAAAATTCTCTGCATAATAAAATGCTTTTGTCTCAAAGATATCATTATCATTTTTTCTTTCTTTCAATAAACCTGTCCAAAGAACAGTTAGTTGAAAAATCAACACAACGGCTGTCCCATAAAAACTGTTACATTTTTTTAATATTTCATACACAAAATGTAGCAATTATTATGGGACGGAGAATAATATTTAGTTCCTATAGTTTTATAAGGGAGTAAAGGTGGAGCAATCAGATGCTGGAATCGGAGAGTCGAGTTCGAATTTCGGTAGAGTTCGTTACATTCATTTACGGACAAAGTATGAATTCATATCCTGTCTCCCGGCTATGATTAAATACCGGTCAAGAAGTAGGACAACTGTGAATTCAAAACCTGAGTGGTTGAGTGGTCGGTGACTAAGCCGGCTTCCACTACCAGACTATGGTCTCTTGAGGTGGGTAAGTGGAGTGCCAGCAGTACAAAAGTAAGAGATGTTACAGGCCGGATATTCAGAGTCAATGGCAATCCACCCCAACTGTCGGTTGAATAACCTTACCAACCCGCAATTGGACAAGCGTGGTATGTACGGCTACACACCTGAAGACAGTCGATCGGGGCGGTGTTCCTCCACCAAAGAGTGAGAAAGCCCTGGATTAGGATTTGGATTTGGTATTTTATAAGATCTAATAAATAAACGTTAAATAAATCTATTATTATATTATATAAATAATAAATATTATAATATTAAATAAATATTAAATTGTAGATTGGTGATGGGAGTATCAGGTGTACGGGAAAAATATGTCCTCCTTCCCCATCATATCAGTTCGGTACACAATTCAAATGTCAGTGTAACGCTGACTCTGTAACGGGTCAAAGCTTGGATCAAGCAGCACCTACCAGCCAATATTCACAAAAGCGAGGTGGGTAATTTACATAGGAGTGTGAATACAACTTGTTCCGCGATAGCTGAACAGTTATTAAAAAAGAAAAGTAAACTGCCCAGTCTTGTAACTAAGATATGTTCTCGGTACTCGGGAAGGCTAACTCTGAATTTAATTTATAGGTGTTGGAATTTATTTGTATTAAGTCCTATCAGCCATCGCCTTGTAAACACAAAGAGTGGTTGTTCGGCTTAAACGTAATTAGCTTTAATTGTTATATATTTTTTATATTGTCTTTCGTGTTCATTGTATAAAATTCTGGTGCTCAGTTGAGAGAGAATCGTTAAACCGATTTAGCTGATTCCTTAATTGAATAAAACTGCCACTAATGGAATATGAACCCGGTCGCTAATTCCATTTGCTGCGCTGTTAACCGTTATTTTAATTCTCATTATTATCGTTATTTACAAAGCGTCACTTAATATGGCTAAGGGTATGAGGGACCCGCTTATTGTTACTAGCAATTTGATTTGATTGTCAAGAAGTCAAATCACATATTTTATACCATGTGAAGCGTGACCAAATTTCATAATTCTATGTTCGGGAATAGAATGCTTAGTTCAATATTTAGAAAGTACGGAACCAGAAAATGAAATGTAACACATAGTTTTTGAGGATTTTTTCTGTTAATTCACCCTAAATGATGTGAAGTTACTTATCGCAAATATTAACTCACCTCAAGAAATTATGAATTTTAAATCAGAGTTTGTCTTATTTTATAACATTTTTGGCACTCTTTTGAAATTATAAATTTTAAATGAAAATTTGTTTAGGTCGCCTCACAGAAACTCCAACCCTCAGAATGAAAAATTATCAAAAATCAAGCAGTTATTCATATTTGGTAAGTGCGGATGATATTAAGGAGGCACGGTGGAGTAATGGATAGCAGCTCTGATCGAGGAGTCAGAGAGCCGAGTTCGAATTCCAGTCGAATCCATTACGTTCACTTATGTGCTAATACACTTGGGAAAGTTATAAATCTCCTTCTTCTCCCCCCACTCCCATAAGTAGCAGGACAGACAGACAGAAAGAAATAGAAACCTACTACGGGAAAATTCTGCCTCGTCAGTCATGTATCGAAAGATACATGATCGCCTAAGCGTGTATCACGCATGGCACATAACTGACTGGATGATATTCGAGGTACTTACAAGGAATATTTTACAATTTAAAAAAAAATAATCTGTTTTTGGCTTGTTTATTGGAGTAAACGCGAATGCAGACCTCACACAAATAACGCACCCGAGTCACAAAGGTAAACCCAACCGGAGTGCAATGAAATAGCCTCACTCAGGGACAATTTGATGTAAATTTTAATAAATATACCTTCTTTTTTTTGTGGGGTGAATTAATATTTTGGGGTGAAAAGATCCGTTTTTGATATTATCTAAGTACAGCACAATTACAAGTTTACTCAAATAACTCAGTTCTTTTTACGACATGAATAAACTAGTCAAATAACACTTGGAGGAAATCTCCATTTTTTTTCAGTTCGTTGTGGCGAGTTAAAAAGTCGGTCTGTACTGCATATGGAGGTCTGATCCAACCAGTTCGGGACTGTCGCTATGGTAACGGAGCTAAAGTACGCAGAGTGAAGCCGCTTGGCACAGATTGACCTTGAACTCTGTCGCGCATACACACTAACTTATAACGTCTTTGTTCACTTCTGTTGTTTATAGCAGCGCTTTAAAGAAAAGAGTGTAGAGCGTGGTTGTCTCATCACACCACAAGCTTCCCTCAGTGAAAACCACCATTATTCTGTAGCGGACCGTGGGGGTGAAGATGTGAAGAGATATCAGAAGGTTAAAATTTCCTGCTGGCCGGTCCAGCTACATAAGAATGTCGGACTTTAATTAAGTCCAAAGAAAACAAAGAAAACAAACAAGACCGATATACATGGGTAAACAAATATATATTAATAACAAAACAAGTTAAACAAAGACATGGACTGTTACATAGAGTTTGTATGGAGAAATTATGTGTGTGTGTTGTAAGTGTTCGTACGTACGTGTATTGTTCTTAGCACGTTCCCAGAATTTGAGAAACGCTGTATCTGTGAGAGGTCACATATTGGTGTAAGTGAAAAAGAGAGAGATTTTACCTCACCTCCGCGCGAGGTAGCGGCCTAAGGCATAAGTTGAAAGAGAGAGAGAGAGAGAGAGAGAGAGAGAGAGAGAGAGAGAGAAGGGTCAGCCAGTATTTATACTCATGGGAGAGAGACCCCTGTTGAAGGATTAAAGAACTGAGGAGGAGCTAACTGCGACAATTCCCTTGCGATTTTTTTCCTTTTCAAAAATCAAATCCTACTTGAAAGGAACAAGATTTCAAAACGCTGAAGAATTCCAAGAAAATGCTACGAGGCAGATGATCGCTATCCCAAAAAAGGAATTTCTGAAATGGGTCCATCAATGGAAACAAAGCCGGATAAAGTATTTCTTTTCAGAAGGGGACTACTTCGAAGCAAATTAAATTTTCCTTTTATAGCACCAGACTCGATCAGACCGCATATTAAACATATTTAAATTCAGCTTGGGGTTTTGAAATGTTTGACATATCAATAGCTACCTCTTTATGTGAGTGTCGCACTATTTTTCATCAAAATTAAATTAAAAAAAAAAAAAAAAAAACTCCGTTTGATGCGACTTTTACACGGGAAGAAAAGTAATTTGAGAAATGTCTAGTTCTTATATCAGTTAAAACGTCCTACAGAAAACGTCCTACAGAAAATGTCCTACAGAAAATGTCCTATTATTATATCAACTAGTTTATCCATGCCTCCAAACATTATAGAATGTATTAAATGGATATTTTAAATTCTTACTATTATGAGATGATTTTCTCAGGTGAATTTTTAAATATATTTTTCCAATTATGATTGTTCCATTTGGCTCTATCACAAACTCAGTCTTTTCACCTGCTTATAACCCCCTCTCTTCCCGTACACGTCTCCTAGGCCCCGTTGGTCTAGTCTCACTTTCTGTCGACGTGCAACCGCCCAGTTCGGGCCCCACTTGTTCCGATATCTCAGTCTTTACACGGTTAATATTAATATTTCCTACACAAAATGTAGCAATTATTATGGGACGGAGAATAATATTTAGTTCCTATAGTTTTATAAGGGAGTAAAGGTGGAGCAATCAGATGCTGGAATCGGAGAGTCGAGTTCGAATTTCGGTAGAGTTCGTTACATTCATTTACGGACAAAGTATGAATTCATATCCTGTCTCCTGTTAAGGAGAGTTATATAACTTCCAAACTGATTTAGTGATTGGTGCAAGTATCAGTCGTTGATCGCCCAGTCTTAGTTCTTCAAGTGTTGTGATTCTTACTGATGAAGAAATTTGTCTTTCTTCTTTGAGTCAATAAGCCGTGGTAAACTTCTTGTTGACGACTGAGCTGACTGGAAATAAGGTCAAGCTCTCACCAAAGAAATAATAATGCCAGTTTTGGTTAAATATAGTCGATTTAATGAAGGTGAATAAAATAATTTACAATCGAATATATTTGGCATCTATTACCACAAAAAGATCAGAAGGCAGCGACTTGGAATCTCGATCTATGTGTTCAGCAAGGTTCAATCAGAAATTCAAGTGAATATTGGGCCCTTTCCTCGTGCGGGGGTGTGTCTGATGACCGTCTGTCGGTCTCGTTCCAGTCCATCTCTCCTGTATCCCCCAAATCGAGCTGAAGTTTGACATAATTCTCCGCCCACATATCAAATTGTTCACACGCCAAAATAATTCAATTTTCCATTGTTTAAAGTCGGGCTTAAAAGACCAAATCCTATGTTTTGATTTTACCCCATTTCATTCAGAGTATCAAAACCCAAAACATATTCGGCTGCATATCCGTCAGAAACGAAATCAATAACACATATTCTGACCTGTCTAATGCGAAGTTATACCTGGCCCCTCGACAAATATTCCTGCCTGGGAAAATTAATAAGGACTAGATTAACACACACCAGTCCATTTCAAATCGTCGGCATGAAATTTAAAAACTACAATATTTGCCAATAATAAATTACATTGTTATACTACCGACTTCGTAAACATTTTTGAATACTTCGCCATTGTTCGAACAAAGTTGCTAAGGGAAATAACTCTAGAACGGCAAAAAGTTAAAAACAAAAACAATCTAGCAAGGTATGTACCGTATTAGAGACGAATAAATTGCACGTGCTTTATTTTCTTGAACAGACAGATGTCTATAAAAAATGCTGTGAATTCTGAACACTCATCTCTCGTTCAGAGTTTTCGCGTCTGAACTGCTTAGACCTTACAACTGACACTTACTATCACTGCTAGTTAATTAAGTTGCCTATTTAGTGTACTTTACTAATTAGTGTTGGATTATAATTCCGAATAGTCATTGAGCGTCATGTTAATCTCGTTTTCCTTAATTAAGACAAAAACATAAAATGCATAAAGTAGAAAGTTTGGTATATCTAGTTATACCTACACTACAGGTAAAAGGTTTGAGGACATCTTGCATTTCTTTAAAAACACATGAAAATGGGGTATTTTTTACATTTTTTGTAAAATAAAAGATAACATTTTATTAACTACAGTGTATTTGCTTTTATTTTTCAGTCTATCTCCAGGCTCCCTTTATTATCCAAAAAGTTCAAATTTGAATTCGTCTGTCCACAATACATTCTGCTAAATTATGAATATTTTCTATGAGAAACATTATACTTTGTTTTTTGTTGTAACCTAGAGAGGGTAACTAAGTGAGGAATAAACAAAACGGAGTTTGGAAATGAAACGGTAATCTTTATAACATCAACAAAATACAATACTCGCCAGCGGCGTGAAGTAGGTAAACCACTGCTAGCGGTGGACTACTTAGACAGCATATTACCCCCACCCCATTACAATAGTGTCCAACGTATTTATGAGGATTGGGATATGACCATTAGTGGTCATAGGTACGGTATATAAGAGTTTTTCACTAGAGTTTTAGAGATTACTGAATGACTGTGTATTTGATTCACATCAAGAGAACAATCTCATTCGATATACCATCTGGTTTACGAATAATTGGGGAAAAATCACCTTTCACAATGACAACGATTCAAAACACTCTTCTAAATTATCTAAACAAAAAAGAAATGAAGTTTTGTAAATTATCAAAAAAATCAATCTTTTGACCTCACTCCCATTGAATTAAAGTCGGCTGTCTACTTCGCTTTTTTCAAAAACTGTTGGAAAGAATGCCAAGAATTCGTAAAGCAGTAATTAAGGCAGGTGGTGGTTTTATTGACGTAAACAAAACATGATGCTGTTGCATGCCATGGTATTTTTTTTATAGTTAAGTGCTTATTTTTTTGTCAAAATAAAAGCAAATATATTGCAGAGTCTGTCTATATTTCTGAGATGAGGTATTATGTACAGTATTTACATTAGTCGGACTATTGTCCTCATCTTTGTCGCCATATTTATCACAACGTTTCGGCCGTTGTACGCTCCGGCCTTCTTCAGGTGGTTGGAATTTCGAACTGAACCCTTTATTTCGATCACTGGGGTAGACTGTTCTAGTTCCACGTGCCATGTTTGATGGATGTCAGTTATCAGTTATCTCCTGCTAATTTTCCCTCTGAAAGTTCTCCACTGCCTTAACCGGGTATTGAACTCACACTCTTTGGGTCTGTCACTGGATCTAACCAACGCCTTTATCCACTGTGCCATGTGTCTTTGAGTTCGAAATTCCAACCACCTGAAGAAGGCCGGAGCGTACAACGGCCGAAACGTTGTGACAAATATGGCGACAAAGATGAGGACAATAGTCCGACTAATGTAAATACTGTAAATATATTGCAGTTATTGAAATTTGAGCTTTTACTTAAACCCCACCCAAAAATATCTCTTTTTTTTCTGTAGTGTACCTACCTAGCTACCTACCTACCTCATCGTTGTCTCTTTGAATTATATGCTCATCAACCACGCACCGCAATTGATTGTGAAGACAGGGGAATCGGAGAGCCGAGTTCGAATTCTAGTCGAATCCATTACATTCACTTACGGGCTAATACCCTTGTGAACGGTATGAATCCTCTTCTTCTCCCCCCCCCCCAGATATGAGTAAATAGCCGGGTAGACCGAGTTCTATAGCCTTGGATGGCCACTGGTCTTCCGCAGAAAGAAATAGCAATCTACTGCCGGAAAAAAACCTGCCTCGTCAGTCATGTATCGAAAGATACATGATCGTCTAAGTGTGTATCACGCATGGCACATAACTGACTGATACACAGTTACTGAAAAGATTATAACCTTTTCCATGATTGTATAGTATGCGCTTCATCAGGGCATTTTTTTGTTATTGTTCACCTAATACAAGGCACAAGAGCAACTCAAAGTAGAGGGTTACTGAATGATATTCTTGGAAGGGCATACAGGGCTGAAGCAAGAGGTGATTATTATGAAAATATGTAGGATAGATAACGGTTGACATTGGACTTGAAGATGTTAAGATTGTAGTGATCGAGGAAGCATCCCCTCAGGAGCCCGTTCTACAATGCAACAATTTTGTGAAAGTGAATGGTACTTCCTCTTCACCAATGGAAGATGAAGTGAATGACGATGCGTCGATTCAATGTACATGACACGCTGGGTATTGGCTGTAAAAGTCAGGACTGGAATTCTTCTTCTTCTGCCATGTCACTTCAAGATATGGGCGATCATAGTTCTCCACAACTTCCAGTCCTTTGTAGCTCTTAGCAATGTTTGTCTCTTTACTATTTTGCCTAATCCTTGTTCTGCCAACCATTTACAAAGGCTCGCTCGGTAGGTTATAAGCTGATTTCCTATGTCTCTCTTGCCTTCAACATGTCTTGTGAGTGTTAGATTTTCCATGCCCGCTTTCCTCGTTGTGTCCAACTTTTAAATTTCAACTGTCGCTTTTGGATTCTAAGTGTCCTTTCTTGTTTCCATTTTCCCTAAAACTTCGACGTTGCCCACATGACCAATCCACGATATTCTCAGCATCCTTCTGTAGAACCACGTTTCTGTTACCTCACTTCTTGTACTTGTCCAGTATTTACTACCATAGAGGAGAACCGATATTACATAACACTCCAATACTCTTTTCTTTGTTCCGAATAAAATTTGCATAATTCTTAAGACTTTACTTAGTTTACGGTAAAAGAGTCAAGTTCATTTCACTGGAGGGTGAAGAGATGAGTACATGCCTTTCCTAGAGTTGGCTTAATTTTAATATTCAAAATATAAAGTCAGACATTATTCCCCTTCAAAAGTTAGCCTAAACTTAATTCTAAAGATGTAAAATCAGAAATTTTTCTGGAAATAATTATTGCTTTGTTCTAACCACACTCTTTGAAACTTTCAATTGTCACGTCACTATGAAATCTTTTTATGTCTTCTCTGTAATATTTTAAGGTAAAGATCATTCACACTATTTACATTATTCGGACTATTGTTCTCATCTTTGTCGCCATATTTATTACAACGTTTCGACCCTTGTACGATCCGTCCTTCTTCAGGTGGTTGGAATGTTGAACTGATCCATTTATTTCGCTCACTGGGGTAGACTATTCTAGTTCCACGTGCCATGTTTTAATGGATGTCAGTTATCAGTTACCTCCTGTTAATTCCCCTCTCCAAGTTCTCCACTACCTTAACCGGGTATTGAACTCACACTCTTTGGTTCATGTTACTGGATCTAACCAACGCCTTTATCCACTGTACCATGTGTACTTGGATACAGTTCGGCATTCTAAACCCCTTGAAGAAGGCCGGAGCGTACAACGGCCGAAACGTTGTAATAAATATGGCGACAAAGATGAGGACAATAGTTCGAATAATGTAAATAGTGTACATAATACCTCATCTCAGAAATAGAGACAGATACCTAAAGATCATTCACATTCGAAAGTGATTGTAACGAACTAGATCGGAGTTCGAACTTGGCTCGTAGATTTCTCGTTACGAACCGATAACCACTATTACACTGGCCACACATCCTACTTATCGCTGCATATATCCGCTTATAGCTAAATTTAATTACAAGGTGTAAATGGTATTAAACCTCGCATCCACGCCCAAGCTAATCGGTCGTAGTGATATACTATTCATTTGTTTTATTATATATGCAGGCATATCGGATTTGGTTTATTTTTCCATGAAAATCTCTGCATAATAATAAATGGAAGTATGCCCAATACCGCTGGAAGAAAGTATGCAACTGTTCCAGCTGCGACACAGGCTCTACTGTATAGCTAACACAGAGATTGCTATTCAACAGCGTGCGTACTGGATTGGGTCTCCCAAAGCAATGAGTTGGGGTCACAGTGTTCTCTTGATGTTTCTCTTATTGATTATAAAGAGCAGATTCGAATCCATCTAATCAGCGTAACAGATAATTTTTTTTTCTGCGCATGCTCAGTTCTTATAAAAATAGAATATGAGTTCTTAGGATTGCGCTGAAGAGGAAAATGGCGACCGGTAAGTTGAATAGCACCGAGGACAGGAATAAATGAACCGGTATTTGGGTTTATTCATAATTTTCCGCATTTATTTGAGAATAAGACCTCTCTACTCCTTGCGGATACAATACTGCTTCCAATCGAAAATGCTTGAAGAAGCAAGTATAGCACAATCAGTTGATGATGATACCGGTGTAATGTTGGCAAGAAAGGAAATAAAACAACAATAATTGATTCGAGCCCTTTATAGCACCAAGTACAATACGTCGTTACATCGGATCGCAAATACCAGTCATGTCATCAACTGTGTAGTGAACGATGACAAGGCAGGTTTATAACTTAATGAGAACAAAATGAGAAGCGGAAAATCAATATTCACTTGCTACATTTTGGTATTGAGTATAGATTGATTCATTATTGTGTAATAGGAAATCCATATTCACTTGTAACATAATCGAGTAGACAGTACATTGATAACTCCAGATATCCAATATTCACTTGTAACAGAGAACATGATAAAGAATGATTTAATCAGATGTTTAATCGAAATACTGCTTTACTCCATCGAACTTATTGTTATTGCAATAAGCGGAAACTTCAGAAGTTATATCTAATATTTCTATTGAAATAAAGACTTACAAAAAGTTGGAGAAATGGATAGCGGCTCGGATTGAGGAATGGGAGAGCCGAGTTCGAACATCAGTCGAATCCATTCACTTTCGTGGTAATACCCTTGCGAAAGGCATGAATCCTTTCCTTCTTCTCCCCAGCTATGGGTAAATAGCAGAACAGACCGGGTTCTATAGCCTTGGATAACAACTGTTCTACCGCAGAAGCTAATGGCAACCTACTGTGGGAAAAAAACTGCCTCGTCAGTCGAGTATTGAAAGATACATGATCGCTTACGCGTGTATCACGCATGGCACATAACGAATCTCTTAGTTCATTCGCCTGTCCATTTAAACCAGAACATAGACTCTTTTCATTTCAAGAATTTTTAGAACCATAAAAAACATTTTATTTGTTTCTTCTTGTATTAGCTATGAACCACACTGTTCAGGTTCTTAATCGTCATTCTCTGTTTGCCATCCTTTTCTGTAAAAAGAAAAAGTTATTCCTCTTTTAAAAAACTTCAGCGACACAGATAAAAAGTTTAATATTCCAAACAACTCTTGGCAAAATTAGATATCAGCCATACTTTAATATATAAGGAATCGCGGAAGTGATGAACTATCCTAGTAAGTTTTGCATGGACGTTTCCCCTGTAACGCTCGGGTGCTATGCTTAGTAATTCCACTTCAAGAAATTTTTCAGAACAATGAGGGTCACTTGTTGGTAACTGTCTCTACGCCAAGTAACATGCAAAATTGTCACAGTAATTAGAACTCTTTTTTTTACATTAGGAATACGGGAGAAATAAGAGTGATTCGACTCTGTGGAAGTAACATGACATGTGCTAGTAGTGAATGTCTCAACTGGTGGAACTAAAGAATTATGAAGACATTCATAAAACTGAAACTATATAGAAATTAATGCATTTAACATAGTATAAAAACGAACAAAATGTTATATCTAAAATTTCATGATGTTAATCTGCTGGATTTGTCAGTCAGTTATGCGCCATGCGTGATACACGCTTAGGCGATCATGTATCTTTCGATACATGATTGACGAGGCAGATTGTTTTCCCTGCAGTAATTTGCCATTCTTTCTACAGTAGACCAGTTGCCATCCAAGGCAATAGAACCCGATCTGTCCTGCTATTTACCCATAGCTGGGTGGTGGGAGAAGAGGATTCATACCTTTCCCAAGGGTATTAGAACGTAAGTGAATGTAATGGATTCGACTGGAATTCGAACTCAGCCCTCCGATCAGTTGCTATCCAAGGCTATAGAACCCAGTCTGTCCTGCTATTTACCCATAGCTGGGTGGGGGAGAAGAAGAGGATTCATACCTTTCTCAAGGGTATTAGCACGTAAGTGAATGTAATGGATTCGACTGGAATTCAAGCTCAGATCTCAACTGTGCCTAGATTCCTCGAATCCAGTTTTCTAAATCTTGTCTTTCTGTTTGTATTACAAGAGTAATTAAAATATAATTTGCTAATAAAACTCTCTAAAACAAAAGAGAAACCATTTTTTACTAATGTTCACCCAATAAAAGGTCAAAGAGCCACTCAAGGTAGAGGGTTACTGTATAGTATTGTATGAGCATAAGAAAGGGCAAGACGTGAAGTCCTTGAGGCTATACCGGAAATATAACAGTTAATCTTAGACTTGAAGAGATCAAGATTGTAGTGAATGCGAAACCATCCTACCAGGAGTCTGTTCAACAAAGTAGTAATTCTTGGGAAGAAGTTGTCCCTGTGGAACATACTTCTTGCTAAGTAAGTTGAAAAATAGGTTTATTTGAAACATATTCTTCAGGTTGGACAGCTACTTCATATTTAACTGTCTGAGAATATCATGGACTGAACACGTGGGCAATGTTTTAGGGAAAATGGAAACAAAAAGGACTTATATAATTAAAATCAGAAAGTTTGAAATTCTAGGGCACATAATGGGGAAGGAGGGCTTGGAGAATTTGACACTCACAGGACATATTGAAAGTAAGAGGGACAGACAAAAGCAGTGAATAACCTACCTAATGAGCTTGCGTAAATGGTTGGCTGAACGGATTAGGAGAGCTAGCAAAAAGACAAGACTTACTTCAATTTTGCAGATAAGACTCAGGAGATATTTTGTGCCACTTATTTATTTTTTATACTAATTTTCTACCAATACAAGGCTCAAGAGCCACTTAAAGCAGAGGGTTACTCTATGGTGTTGTATGAGCATAAGAAATGGTACGAAGTGAAATTATTGGGGATATGCCTTAAAAGATAACGGTTAACCCTAGACTTGCAGAGGTCAAGAATGTAATGATTGGGAAAACATCCTGCCAAGAATCTGTTCCACAAAGCAGTAGTTCTTGGGGAGAAGTTGTCCAAGTGGAACATACTTCTTACTAAGGGAATACAATGGGGATGATTCACACTTGTGTATGTGCCACAGCAGGTCCCAGTTACAACGGTCAGGGCTGGTGGGACTATGGAATGAACACAAGCCATGGAAATAGCAATAGAGCAGTGAGATACTAATTTTCTCCCAATATAAGGTCCAAGAGGTAGAGGGTTACTCCATGGTGTTATATGAGCATAAGAGATGGTAAGAAGTGAAATTCATGTGGCTTTGCAGGAAAGATAACGGTTAACACTAGTTTTGCAGAGGTAAAGATTGTTGTGGTTGGGAAAACATAAGCGAATGTTCAAAGGATAGGGGAGGAGTGTGAACCGGATGTTTGGCGAATCTATCTACTCCTATTGGGTGAGGAAAAAAAATAGTGAAAAAATTTCAGAGTTAAGGCGGAGACGTTAGGGGTATAGAGTTGAAGTAGAATTTAGAATGAACCGGAAACCCAATCCTAAACAGGAAACAAGGGATAAACATCTACTGTTCAAAAGACCGAGGAGGAGTGTGTACCGAACGATAAGCGAACTTATCTATTCCTATAAGAAGGGATGCTAAACGCATTGGTAACTTTCAACCCATTCAGAGCAACGCGTTTAACACAAGCGATTCCTTTAAAAATATATACATAGATTCACAAGGATATTTACATAATGTGATTTTCTTTCCTTAACAATTAATGAATTTGTGTGATTGGATGACAGAGCGGGGTCAAAGTGGTATGGTAAAAACTCAAAGTTGCTTAGAGCTTTCAATTTGGAGAGGACTGATCATCCATATTCTTAAAGAACACAGTGCATAAAAGAAGAAAGAAGTCACTCTATTTTTCACAATCCCCATGAAACCTACTTTCTGTATCCTGTCAATGTAAAATCTGCCCAGAGGGAGAGAGAAGTAATAGAAGGTTTTTATGGATTGATTTATTTTCCACGGTTTATCAACCTTTTACAGGTTATTTAAAGACAGAAAGTATTTCTTTTTAGATTGTAAGAATTTGGTGGAATAATAATAATTGACTGATACAAATCATATTAATTAACCCATAGCTGGTGGGAGAAGAGGCGGATTCTTACTTTTCCCCAGGGTATTAGTACGTAAGTGAATATAACGAACCCGACTGGAATTGAAACTCAGCTCTCCGATTTTCCAAATCCACGCGTTAAATATTGCTTCCACATCCGATCTTGTGTTTCTGCTATGTTTTTAGAGATTCATGATAAAATATAAAAAGAATATACAATGTTATCGGCCCTTACCCTTACTAAGGTTGTTGAAGAAATCTGGTGCATGCGTAATGGGCTCTTACTAACCGAACACATGGGGAAATGAACAGTGTTGACAGCCAAATAAATACGCTAAGCCTTGCACCACGCGTATTTTCCGCATTCATGAGGTTCAGCTCTGTGATTTTGCATGCGTCATTTTGAATGTTTCAGTGATTTTGCATGCGTCATTTTGAATGTTTCAGTGATTTTGCATGTGTCATTTGGAATTAGGAAGATATTCAGGCTGCAGTTTTACAGTTTAAGAGCGGAGCATAAAATAATCCATGCATTTTAATAATAGCGAAATATTTTTATTACATTGCATATAGTTTCTCATTGCAGTAACTTCTATAGTTAATAGATTAGGTGCCTCCAAAATGGATGCCTTTTTACGAACTGAAAGCAAAAAATCGCTACCCGCTGTTTTAAAATATTTGCCAAAAATCAGGGAATTATCCGATTCCAACGAAATTTTCAGTACTTATTCAATAATGAATTATTTTTTATCAGTAATTTTTTTTTATATTTGGGAAATATTTGGGGGTATGTTTTCCCCCACCCCCACTTTCGATATCACCTGTGTATTTTTTAATTTGGTGGGGGCATTGTTTGTTCAATTTCTTTTACAGTTGTATAAAAATCTATGCAACATAAAGTGTGTGACAGAGAAAAGAGTCGGGGAAACATACACACATACACACATACACACACACACGTATATATATTATTTTATTGAAATTGGAGTGCATCTGACTAGCGAAATTAGATCAGAGCATTTTTGTTTACTGATGAGAAATCTAATCTAGGGCAAAAGTTGAACCCAATGAAATTTGTGTTATTAGAAAGACAATGAAAATGGTCGAAATAATTTTATCGGTTAAAGTTATAAATAGAACTTAGTAGTTAGCAATTTTTGGCTCGTCTGTCTTCGAGTGCAGTCGAGCTGAGTGGAGAGATGTCGGAGATTGAAAGTGAGCAGAATTGAATTGAAGGCTCGAAGAAGTAAGAAAGTGACGTCAGAGATTGGAACAAAAAGCCCGCTAAAATATCCTGTTGATATAAGAACGAAGAAGCGAATTACTCCTCCAACATCTAAGACTACTACTGCTACTATTATTACTACCACTGGGAACGTCGAACCCCTTTCCTTTAACGAAATTACACGAAGTATTTTCTTTTGTTTTGTTAATCATCGTTCATTTACGAGAGACTGGACATCATTCTTTAAGAGAGAAGAGAGAATTTGGCCCGAGCAAGACGAATTATTCTCTCCATCTCCTTTCAGAGGGAAGAGGCAGACGGAAGAGAGAGACAGTGGAGATTCCAGTTGGAGACTCGACGGTAAGAGGAAGTGACGTCAGAGATTGGAACGAAGCGTCCTCGAACATGTACTGTTGATATAAGTACTGCTGCTTCTGCTATCACGAAGATTACTACTACTGTTACTACTGCCGAGGAGGAACGCAACTATAAACTTTAAGCCGCGCACAGAAATATTTATCTCTACATCGCAAGAGTAGTATATCGTTCTGAGACGATTTAACAACAAATTAATCACAACCCACACTTTCTTTCTGTCTAGAATCCAGTGTATGAGTTTTTACGTCAATTACTTTTCTTTTCTGAAACCCGTTTCTTTTCTCTACTATTCTTTTCTGCTATATAAAAGTCATTAACAATTCAACCATTGAATAGTTGTTTGTCCGGCTTTCTGCAGATACATATATACATATTTGGTGCATTCTAAATTTCTTAGCACAGGCTCTCCAGCCGTGTCTACATCTTCAGTCGACCGTGAATGGATGAACATCACTTCTGCTTTCTGGATCAAACCAAACACAACGTGGGCAGGAAGCAGGATTAAACCAGTGGACCGGTCGAATGATCTACTGATATTCAGGGGACCTACGGCCACTCCCTTAAGTTCGTTTAAGACCGAGTAGACACCTCAACCCAGAGAGTAAGACGTCGGAGGTTGAGGGGCTGAGGCGAAAGTGTTAGACTGGTGGTCGTGACCAGGATAGACCCGTGGGAATTACCACGGCCGTCTGAAAGGGGAGAGAAGGTTGCATTTGTGTTGTCCTGTCGGGACCAAGCAAGACCAGAAAGGACTCTAGTCTTCGGACTATATTGGTCTAAAAGGGACATAAGGAGGAAAAGAGAAGGAAGCAAAAGAAGGAGGAAAAAGAAACAAAACACGGAGCGGCGGACCCCAGGTAAGTCACTTTTTGGTTTCCTTTGTTCGCTCATTGCACTTAGATCTGCCAGTAATATTGTTGGTCTTGTTTTGACTTTGTCGACGTTGTACGCAGTTGAAGCGCCACCACCGTGTTAAGTATATTTTCCCTTCGTTCTGTCGTTGAAAGTGGTAGTTGACAAGACGCTAGGATGAGCGTAGCAGGATCAGACGCCACAGATGACCTTGGGGACGTCGGAGTCCCCGAAATATGAATGGGTTTCAGGAGGCTGATAGGTAGCATGAAGCTACCTACTTATAAAGAAAACCCTGCGGACCTGCACGAATGGATTCTGTCCATTCAGAAGAAGCAGGTGATCTATGGCCTCTCGGACCAAGTAATGGTGCCCCTAGCTTACGATGCCGCAGCGGGGAAGGTGTCCAAGTTCATAGGGGGAGTACAAAGAAAACCCGGCCCTGACGTGGACCGAGCTTAAATCCGCTCTGGTGCGGCAATACGCAAGTAAGCGTACGGCCATTGGGGCAGTCAGGAAATTATTCCGGCTGCAGCAGCAAGAAGGAGAGACTAATGAGGAATTGGGGGAAAGAATCGCGGGGCTAGCAACATTAGCTTTTTCAAAGATGGCGACTCGGGACAGAGGTCCAATTCAGACCTTGTTGGCCGATGTGTATGTGGACGCGCTATGTGACAGGGACCTGAGGGGCGACGTTCTGAAGGGAGGACCGGTCAGCCTGGCCGCAGCTATAGAGGCGGCTCGGACCAGCGAACGACTCTGGGATAGAATAAAAGGGGGTGTAGGTAGGAACGCCCGAGAGGGGAGCAAAGTAGTGATGAAAAAGAAGGACCGGGAGCAGATCCAGATACAGGACCCGAAAGAAGAGGTGGAAGAGGATTGGGAGTCTGAGGCAGATCCCAATAGGATAACGTGGGACCTGCGTTATGGGTTTCACAAGCCCACACCGGGCCGATATGGGTTGGTGTGCTGAACTTGCAAGTATGGTGGGCATCAGGCTCGCGACTGTCCGAGAAACTATGGAGGGGACCCAAGGTCTTTGGGGCCAAACTGCACGACTTGTGGCGAGTTCGGGCCCAAGGATCGGTGGTGTACGGCAGAGAGAGGCCGTAAACGGGGGATAAAGCGAGTTAATACGCTGGTGCCCCCTACCGAGAAGGAAAAGGGTCCGGGAAACGCCGATGGGTCACTCGTGAAAAAGTAAGAGGCAGGGTGGCCCCAGTGCAAGTAAGACCCCTGAGATGCTGGACATGTGGTGTGGTCGGACACTTTTAGGCCAGTTGTAAGGAGCGATGGTGTTGGCGCTGTGGAGGAGCAGGCCACCTGAGACGAAGTGGTCCCTACTGATAGGTATGATAATATTGAAGGGGAAATAACCGTGTGTGATTCGTTGGTGAAGAGGTCGGGGGCCGTTCCCTTACTGTTAACTAATACTGCCAATAAAACTATTAAAATAAAGCAGGGAGATGAGCTGGCACAGGCGTGCCCAGTGAGAGAAGTCAAACAGGTGAGAGTATGAAATGAGAATAGGCCTGGGATTAAGACAAGTAGCGATGAAATAAGGAATGAAGATATAACAGCTCCTGAGCGTTATAAGAGGAAATTGAGGGCGCTATGTTTACCATTAAAACAGACCACCAACCACTCAAATATTTGTTAGAGGCGGAGTGGACAAATAAGAAGATACAACAGTGAGCATTGAAGTTAAGTGGGTATAACTGCAGAATAAAATATTTGGCAGGGAAGGATAATACCTGTGCTGACCGGTTATCGAGGATTCCGAGGCAATTAGAGACCGACTCTTCAGGTTGGAGCCGGGTGTGGATGATAAAGCATTCCAAATTAATGCGATCAATTCACAGTCGTTGAAGGAGAGACTTGGTTGGGAAGATCAGGAAACGAGTGAAACGGAGATTGTTTCTGACCCCCACTGGAGAGACATTATTAGGCAAAGCCAAGAGGATAGCGAGATAGCAACTATCAGGTCCAGGGTAGAGGCAGGGCGTACCTCCAAATATATGGTGCACGATTGAGTGTTGTATTACCCTTCAGGAAGAGATGAGGAAGTAAGTTTAAAAATGGTGATACCTGAGAAGTTGAGAGCCGAAATTCTAGACCAATGTCATCGGAGGTTAGAACACCTGGGGATTGATAAGACGTATGGATTAATAATGAGAAATTACTACTGGCCTAAGTTGTTTAATGATGTTGTGAACTATGCAAAAAATGTGTAACATGCCAAGTACAGAGTCGAAGGAGTAGGGTTGCCCCAGTATTAGAAACGGATGTTCCGAATTATCCATTTCAGAAAGTAAGCATGGATATTTCCGGGCCCTATGGAGAAACACATAGAGGTAATCTTTACATAGTGAGTTTTGTGGACTGGCTGACGAATTGGCCTGAGGCATTTGTCATACCGGATAAGAAGGCACAAACGGTGTCAGATATAATACTGAACGAAATATTCCCTAGGTATGGGGCCCCCGAACAGTTGGTTACCGATAATGGATCGGAGAATGTGAAGGTAGAGAGATTTCATAATACCCTCGCTGATGTGTTAGCTAAATTAACGGAGGATAATAGGGAAAATTGGGATTTATTCGTAACCCAAGCGTTAGCAGATGTGAGATTCTAGATGAACGAGACGACAAAATTTTCCCCATATTACTTGATACGTAGCAGGGATGTAGTCTTACCTATAGACAATCTGTTACGACCTAGGAGGAAGTATTTAGGAGAGGATCATCACCAAATAGTTTTAGAACAACAGCATAAAATTTTTACGCAGTTGAGGAGGAGGATTCAAAGAGCCCAGAAAAGGCGAAACGATAGGGTAAATAAAAATAGAGAAGTTTCCTTCCAGATAGGTGATCCAGTGTATTATAAAATACACCTGAGAGAAGGTAAATTGGACCAGAGATGGAGTCCATACTATAGGATCGTGGAGCTGACGTGTCCGGTTTCCTTTGTGATCTGGGACCAATTGACCGGACAGGTAAAGAGAGTGCATGCGAATGATATAAAGCTAGCTGAAATAGGAGAATGGAAAGGAGCCGAAACAAGAACTCAACAGAAAAAGCTAAGGAAAACTACGTTGATAGAACCTGAAGGGTTAGAGACTGAGAGTGAAAGTGAAGGGAGTGAGGAGATTGAAATTAGCCCAACTACCCTTCGAAGGTTGAGGGAGGTAAGTCGGACCCCAGCGGGACATTCTGAGGAAGCAAGGATTGAGCCTAACCTTAGGGAAGAAGAAGAACTGAGTGAATGGGAGGAAGAGGATGAAATTCCGTTAGCTCAATTGCAGAGTAAATTGCGGACTGAAAAAGCACCTAGTCTTAATGAGGAATTACCACTAAAACGGTGATTGAGGGGAGCGGTGCTGCCCGATCCCAGGGATTAAGTGAAACCAGTACAGTGGCTGTGGTGAATGAGTGACAGTCTGGGACTAACTGTGCATTTATAATCAGTGCTGGTGAACTGTGTGGACGGGCCCCATTCATGCACGGTGCTGGTAGTGGTGTGGGTCGGTGCTTGAGGTATCGCTCTAAGATGTAACCACCCGCTAAAAACAATAAGAGAATGATTGAGCGAGACGAATTATTCTCTCCATCTCTTTGCAGACATGGAGAGAGGAGGCTCGTGGTACTGACGATGCTAGTTGTGGTAGCTAATACCTGGGAACAGTGAGAATACTGTATTTAAGAAGACTAGCGAAGTGATTATAACGAGATCAAAGTGGTTGATAACTTTGGTGATAGACTGCAGCCTTATCAGAAGTTACTGGGTCAGTTGAAGACCGAAGTGGGCAAATTAGATACAGCCAGGACACAAGTCGCCGGAGACTATTTACAGACTCCGGAATACCACCGTATATTATACCCCTTAGCTCAAGAATTCCTAATACTTGAGAGAAAATGGAAGGACTCTCCAGCCGTGTCTACATCTTCAGTCGACCGTGAATGGATGAACATCACTTCTGCTTTCTGGATCAAACCAAACACAACGTGGGCAGGAAGCAGGATTAAACCAGTGGACCGGTCGAATGATCTACGGATGCTCAGGGGACCTACAGCCACTCCCTTAAGTTCGGTTAAGACCGAGTAGACACCTCAACCCATAGAGTAAGACGTCGGATGTTGAGGGGCTGGGGCGAAAGTGTTAGAAGTGTGAACATACGGAAAATTGGACCCACACCTTATCAAAAGTAATTCAATAAAACTAAAAAAATAAAGTTTCCTTTATTAAATAAAGAAATATTTGAAAATTCAGAAAAAAGTTTGCTATTTTTGAATGTGAATCTTTTTTAAAAGAATTTTATTTAATTCTTTCTTTTAGCAACTGTTAGATTATTTTTGGTATGGATGTACCAAAAAGACTGATATCTCTTCTTCACTGACTACTATACAATATCGGAAGAGTATTATGATATTAATCTAATTTAAAAACTCCCGTTCTGTAGAGATTTTGTCTTGAAAGCACTACTTTTCGATCCACTGGAACGGGTGTTTTTTTTTTGTTTTTTTGTTTTATCGCAAATCTTTGTTTTCCTGTATTATTTACAGATTCTTGTATGCAAGAATAATCAATACTTACTTTACTAATTAAACGCAAGTTGTCTTTTTTTAATCATCTCACCCCAAGCAAGACAATAAAGCCACTAGGATGCAAGAGGTTACTGAGTGTTAGAGAATATGAGAAAAGCTACTAATACAGAGAGAGGACAATAAAAGAATATCTGTCATCTCGTCTGCAGTCGCTCTCTCACAGACGCGATGTTGCCTCGCTCTGCCTTTTTTACAAGTACTTCCACGGTAATTGCTCTGAGGAGTTGCGTTCACTTGTCCCCAGGCCTCGTGAATTTAAACGCCCCACGAGGCTGGCATCCCGCTCCCACCCCTACACCGTGGAAACTGTTAGATGTAGACGTCTCTTTTACTCCAATAGCTTCATGTCTCGCACATCTCGCCTATGGAACTCCCTTTCCTATTACTGTTTCCCTGACAAATACAATCTCCAACGGTTTAAGTGTAGCGTCAATCGACATCTCCAGTTGCCTTGATCTATCCACTTCCCTTTTCCCCATCCTTTCATTTTTCATTCCTATCTGCTCTCGCTCCGGATCTTTTGTGGCCCCCTTGCCTTGATCGACCCACTGTTTTTCTCTTTCTCCACATCCCCTCCTTTGCCACTCCTATCTGCTCTTCCTCCAACCCTTCTTTAACCCCTTGCGTGATAGTGGCCCCCGGCCTTGCTTGGGGTGATATGATTAAAAAAAAAAAAAAAAGAATGAAAACGGCAAAAGATAACGATTGACATTGCATTGTATAGATAAAACATTATTTTCATTCTTTTTTAAGGTAGGCATTACTTTTAGAAAATCCAGTTAATTAAGTCTTAAATTTATTAATAGCCTTCAAAACACATCTCTAGGACAAATATCGGATCAGTTACCCTTCTGAAACTACGTCTCTTAAATAGGAAAACCATCATATAGCCCGGCTTGCTTTTAGACTGCTCAGGGCTACACAACGATACAAAGCTTAATTAACCTTCTAAAGGGAAGCACATCTCTCGTTAAGATCTTTCGATGCCCATATTAGCTAACTTATATTTTAGTATCCGAAACATAATCAAGAATTAATTATTGCGTTTTATAAAGCCTAGTGGTTTAAAGCGTTAGTTTGTGAATTTAGTGGCCAGGCAGTGTACACTTGCACCCAGAGGAAACAGAGCGATCAATATAAGTACTAGAAAAGCTATGCCTAAGGAAGGGAAGTGGAATGAGAACAGTCTACCACCGTAGATTTAATAGAGGGCTTAGTTCAGTTACCCCACATACATCCGATGAAGGTCGGAGGCCAAAACGGCCGAAACGTTTTGATAGCAAAAACAATGATTCGAACTGTAGTCCGAATATAAATAGTGTAAATAACAATAATTGACATTGGGTTTTTCAAGTCTTTAGTAAAGAAAATGCTCCTTGTGTCTCCGTTAATAAAGTGACCAATAAGCTAATTTAAGCGCTAGGAAATGGCTTACTACAACGCTTATAACGAACGCAGTGAAAAAGTGAACACTAATAATAATAATGGGACACATTTGCTGCTGTTTCACACAGTGGTACATCCATTCACAAATTTAATCTATGATTCACGTCAGGAAATATGAGAAGTCCGAATCGAATTAAATGTCTATCATGAATCTTTGATCTAAGAGGATTTTGAGCTGTGATATGTCAAGGTAAACTTAGTACTCGGTGTCAAAATAGAACGTCTCCGAAACCACGCAGCCTCCACAGCCAACGTCAATATGACGAAATCCAGAGGTGAATAAAGAATTATTTTACTTATAACAGATTTAGCTTCGTGTTCTTACTTAACATATTCCCACTTAACATAACGTTAAAGCCGAAATGCTCGCAACATTTTAAACACCCAGAAAACGATGTTTGTTTTGTAATTATTCTCTTGTCTTTCTGCCCTCCTTATCTTGAATATACAGTTCTACCTCTTTAATCCGTGGTCCGGCACTTTTTTTTAATCAGCTGCCATTAGTTCATTGAACAGCTACCAGGGCAACGCCACTCATTGTTTTCAACTTTCCGTAGCAACCGACAGCATCAGAGTGTTTTTGGTGATACGGTCTTCCTCATTTCTTATGTATAGTTGCATATTTACCCTGTCTGGATAGTAAGAATATATTATTTTTTTGTTTTTAAGCATTTTCGGTCGTCCGGTAGTTGCCTGATCCCAATGGGGTTGGACTGTATAACTTTCACTCTTGGATTTATCAGTAACTAAGCTGTGCATAAAACAAGATAAAATCATTTATAGTTAAATATTAGTTTTGATAAATAAGTTTGAACGTTGGTAAATGCTTTATCTTGTCTATTATTTGTTAACTTTGAACAGTATAAATATTTACCTCACTAACGGAATCCATATTGAACTCTTGGCTCATAGCTCATGACAGTATAATTAATGTGAGTTTTTAGAATAGTGTAAAAATTGCTGCGCACACTCCATCAACAGGCTAGTGTGATAATGACTCTAAACATTATAAAAATCATCTTATAGTAAGGATTCATATATCGTAAGAACTGTATAAGCTTCTTGTGCGCAGACGATACTGTCGTGCTTCCAAATTTCATCAGTCGGAGAGGCAGACGCTTGCGTTAAGTCTAAAAATAGATTACCACACGGCGCCAAGAAGAGGCACACCCTACACAAAATTTAGTGATAAAAAATAAATTTCATTGAGTAAATTTGGAACCAATCGAAACACTAATTTTCATCAACAACTCCCGCCTTTTTTTTGTGGGCCTATTTCAGGCAACAGGGTCGAGAAAATAATTTCTTTCCAGAAACACCACGCAACGATAATAATATTATGTACATAAGATTTTACCACTTGAACCCGGTTACAAGAAAATATTCCTTCGAGACAAATCGCCTCAATTAATCGTCACTCATTAGCGATTTACTAAGCTTAGCTTAGACGTGTCATAAGGACGAAACATGGAGCGCCCAGTGAGGATCGGACTTACAACTCAGTCGTAATTGATCGAATCAGACAAGCGTGATAACCATTACGCCACATCGAAGTGATCAAACAAACGCACTATGAGAAAGACCAACATGTGAAACAATTTAAATAGACTAATCCACTCGTGAAAAATAGTTTGGTTGATTCGTTTTCTACGGCTTATCAACCTCCTGCAGGTTATTTAAAGCCAGAAAATATTTTAGGTTGTAAGGATGTTTCTTGAGATAATAACGTTTTTGTGATACAAGTCTTATTAATTAACCCATAGATGAGGGGAGAAGAGGTGGATTCATACCTTTCTCAGGGGTATTTGCGCGTAAGTGAATACAACGAACCTAACAGGAACTAGAACTCGACTCTCCTACTAACAATTCCGAGCCATTATCCAATTACACTACCTGAGTATCCAAGCTTACAGCACCGAAGCGGTCACCCATCTTGGGAATTGGCTAGGCTGGACGATGATCAACTTCGGGGAGATCGCATGAGAATCGGCGTTTCAACGTGATGCGGCCGGTGAACCGTAAAAAATACAGATCAATTTGGGCGAGGGATAATTTTTGTCGATTAGCATTCTTTAGACATTCTTTTGCCCGCGACCCTTATCAGAATCAAATTATGTTGAGTTTTTATCGAATTAGAAGTGGGGGTCCTATCTACAATATTGATGCAGTATCAAATCGATCACTGACTTTCACCCTGTTGTTGGACTTAGGCTAGGTCACTCCGCTGTTATTTACAAAAGTCAAGATTGAAAATCTGCTAGGATCATTGATATCTGCATATTTGTTTTTGATTTTCTTAATTTTTGAACCTTGTTTAAAATTTTTCAAAAAACCTTTTAAATATGTTTATTTATAGTTTTTTTTAAAATCATTTCACCCCAAGCAAGGCAAGAATGCCACTAATACGCAGGACTTTGCAGAGACTGATATTGAGAGAAAAAACTGTGTATGGGAGGGGGGGATTGAGGAAAGGATAAAAGATGAACGGGATCCAAGAAGATAGAAGATGGAAATTGATATTGTATTTAAATTTTTGAAGATTGTAGTTATCAAGAAAGCAATTAAACGGAAGCGAGTTGCATAGGCGGGAAGTGCGAGAAAAGAAACTGTTCATCTAGTCGGGGCACCGGGAAAAAAGGCTCGTCAGAGCAGTTGCCATGAAAATATTTGTAGAAAAGAAAAAAGGATGACACGTCGTGTCGGTGAGAAAGTGACAGAAGCCGAGTCAGGATAGATTACATTGCAGATCTTTGGATTTTGTCAAGAACCTCAAAATGAACAGCAGGAACACCAGACTAGATATGGCAATAGTATTCAATGCACGGACGAATGGTAGATTTGTAAATATGCAAGATGGACTCTGACGAGAAAAAACTTCTGGCACGACACAGTGATCCAACTTTCCTTGCAGTAGATGTATCTATTGATCCGATGAAGTCGTTCCACTTCAAGTCAGTTGAAAACGTGAGACGAAGAAGGCGTAGTGAGACGATCTCCAGTAGTCGAGCATCAGCCATATTGATGGCGGGCAGGAAAGTTTCTCTATGGTGAGAGCAGTTTCATTTTGGAGGCATTATTGTTTGGGATTTTATCGGAAGCACACACACAAACATTTGAGGTTAATAATCATTTATATGAAATACTTTGTTTGTTTAACAGCATATAAGGAGTTGACATGCCGTTAAACAAATGCCGAAATTTTATTTTCTTATAAGCTTTAGTAATTTTTTCCCCAAAAATGTATTGCTGCTAATTTTTCAGTTATTGTTTGTTTATTATGAAAATGTATTACTGTTAACTTTTTGATATGTATTTTTACATTTTGATTCCAGTTTAGGGTTCAGTATTTGCCCATAACTGGGACCCGGACAGGTGCTACCACCCTGAGAACAACAGCAATTAAGAGGCAGTTCCACGCTCCTCAAAATTTCCAATCTCCCGATCAGAGGCCTTGCTGCCGGATGTATTTTATCGTCACGTCCAGGACGGATCTTAAATGGAGAATAAACGTCTACATCATTTTATTAATTTATTATTTTATTAATTTTTTCTTATTTATTTAAAAATGTATATATCCGTTTGCTTCTGATTTAAAGTCTGTTAACTCTATAAAAATCAAGAATATATTTGACATTATATCAATATTATAAACAGGACCCCCTTCTTAATCGATAAAAAATATTTTTCTATTCTCGGAATAAGGAAATCCTAAGGAATGCTAATCCATAAAAGTTATTTCTTAAAGGATTTTTCCCTATTTTTTTTGCGAGTGGACCACTATATTTAAGTAGTCCCAACCTGCGTTACAAGTGAGTGATTTTTCAGATTAGAATTCATTCAAAGAACTCTTAACATTTTTCTAAAAAAAGCAACTTTTCATAAGGAGTCTCAGTTACATTCGTTTTTAAACTTACCAACGTTTCAATGTAATTTCCCACTCTCTGCAACTTTGTTTAATATTCATGTATAAAATTGGCTTTATTTATTACGCCAAACTTATATTGTTTTATTTGGATCCTTCTTCTCTTAATTCCTACACCGGTGACCGGTTTATCTAACCTTCTATCATTTTTCACATATTGGTTCGTCAGCGACAGGTTACCAGCGTCATTTATAAATAGGAATTGTAATTTTTTTTTAATACTAGAGATCATCCAATACAAGATTCGATAACCGCACAAATTACAGAGGGTTACTGTTAACACATTAACTCACGATCACGACTCCCATAACCCATTAGAGTCATAGGTGAATCACATGTACTGAAGCCGAAGTATCAGTGGAGTATCTTGGGCAAGAGAGCCCAACCCTCTCCAGGCCGGTTTGAATTCAGAGTTTTCTTTCTTTCAGACCGGTTGCCACGCAAGTCTAAATCAATCAGTGCTGCAATTTTACCCATAGCGTGTTGTTGCTTGGGTTTGAAATGGATTCATTCATTTCCCAAGGGTATTAGCACGTAACTTTATGCAATGAACTCGGCTGGAATTGGAACTCAGATTTCTCAATCCGAACTGCAGTCTATTACTCGACCGTGCCTCCAGCCAACCACGAAATAAGGAGAGATTATATCAAGCTACCACGAGTTATCTCGTTTTGAGTGTCATGCCATCAAGCCTCCAACCAAGAGTATAATTGCTGCTTTTAACGCAAATAACTGCAACCTGGCGCATAAGGAAGGAATGATAAATATTACTGGTATCTAAAAATAACAATAAAGTTCTATGGGAAACATTTAAAATACATTTTTACAGAGAAGTTCATCTTCTACAAGGCCCGGGAGCCAATCGAGGTAGAAGGGTACATAGTAAAAGGTCCCGTTTATGATGATATGCGGAGAAAATAACGGTTAAGCCTAAACGTGAACAGGTTAAGATTGTAATGTTTCGGAAAATTCCTTTTCAGAGTCGGGTATTGAACACACAACTTCAACATTTATCCACCGGGGGCAAGTGGATAAAATCGTTGGTTGAAGTAATCCAGTGACTTGACCTAAAGAGTTGTGAGTTCAATACTTGGCCACAGCAGAGGTGAACAAAATCTTGGAGATTTCAGTTACTAAAGGGAAATAACTGAAACTGAGATATCCAGAAAAGGCATGGGATTAGGACAATCTATCCCAGTGGATAAAAGTGTTGGTTGAAGTAATCCAGTGACTTGACCCAAAGAGTTGTGAGTTCAATACCTGGCCACAGCAGAGGTGAACAAAATCGTGGAGAGTTCAGTTACGAAAGGGAAATAACTGAAACTGAGATATCCAGAAAAGGTATGAAATTAGGACAATCTATCCCAGTGGATAAAAGTGTTGGTTGAAGTAATCCAGTGACTTGACCCAAAGAGTTGTGAGTTCAATACCTGGCCACAACAGAGGTGAACAAAATCATGGAGACTTGAGTTACTAAAAGGAAATAACTGAAACTGAGATATCCAGAAAAGGCATGTAATTAGGACAATCTATCCCAGTGAATAAAAGTGTTGGTTGAAGTAATACAGTGACTTGACCCAAAGAGTTGTGAGTTCAATACCTGGCCAGAGCAGAGGTGAACAAAATCTTGGAGACTTGAGTTACTAAAAGGAAATAACTGAAACTGAGATATCCAGAAAAGGCATGTAATTAGGACAATCTATCCCAGTGAATAAAAGTGTTGGTTGAAGTAATACAGTGACTTGACCCAAAGAGTTGTGAGTTCAATACCTCGCCAGAGCAGAGGTGAACAAAATCATGTTGACTTGAGTTACTAAGGGAAATAACTGAAACTGAGATATCCAGAAAAGACATGGAATTAGGACAATCTATCCCACTGGATAAAATCGTTGGTTGAAGTAATGCAGTGACTTGAACCAAAGAGTTGTGAGTTCAATACCTGGCCAGAACAGTGGTGAACAAAATCTTGGAGACTTGAGTTACTAGGGGGAAATAACTGAAACTGAGATATCCAGAAAAGACATGGAATTAGGAAAATTTATCCCAGTGGATAAAAGTGTTAGTTAAATCAGTCCAGTGACTTGACCCAAAGAGTTGTGAGTTCAATACCTGGCCAGAGCAGAGGTGAACAAAATCTTGGAGACTTGAGATGCTAAAGGGAAAAAACTGAAACTGAGATATCCAGAGAAGGCATGGGATTAGGACAATTTATCCCAGTGAATAAAAGTGTTGGTTGAAGGAATTCAGTCACTTGACCCAAAGAGTTGTGAGTTCAATACCTGGCAACAGCAGACGTGAACAAAATCTTGGAGACTTGAGTTAATAAAAGGAAATAACTGAAACTGAGATATCTAGAAAATACATGGAATTAGGACAATTTATCCCAGTGGATAAAAGTGTTGGTTGAAGCAATCCAGTGACTTGACCCAAAGAGTTGTGAGTTCAATACCTGGCCAGAGCAGAGGTGAACAAAATCTTGGAGAGTTGAGTTACTTAGGGAAATAACTGTAACTGAGATATCCAGAGAAGGCATGGGATTAGGACAATCTATCCCAGTGGATAAAAGTGTTGGTTGAAGTAATCCAGTGACTTGACCCAAAGAGTTGTGAGTTCAATACCTGACCACAGCAGAGGTGAACAAAATCTTGGAGAGTTTACTTACTAAAGGGAAATAACTCAAACTGAGATATCCAGAAAAGGCATGGAATTAGGACAATCTATCCCAGTGGATAAAAGTGTTGGTTGAAGTAATCAAGTGACTTGACCCAAAGATTTGTGTGTTCAATACCTGGCCACAGCAGTGGTGAACAAAATCTTGGAGAGTTGAGTTTCTAAGGGAAATAACTGTAACTGAGATATCCAGAGAAGGCATGGGATTCGGACAATCTATCCCAGTGGATAAAAGTGTTGGTTGAAGTAATCAAGTGACTTGACCCAAAGATTTGTGAGTTCAATACCTGGCCACAGCAGAGGTGAACAAAATCTTGGAGAGTTGAGTTGCTAAGGGAAATAACTGAAACTGAGATATCCAGAAAAGCCATGGAATTAGGACAATCTATCCCAGTGAATAAAAGTGTTGGTTGACGTAATCCAGTAACTTGATCCAAAGAGTTGTGAGTTCAATACCTGGCCACAGCAGAGGTGAACAAAATCTTGATAAGTTGAGTTACTAAGGGAAATAACTGTAACTGAGATATCCAGAGAAGGCATGGAATTAGGTCAATCTATCCCAGTGGATAAAAGTGTTGGTTGAAGCAATCCAGTGACTTGACCCTAAGAGTTGTGATTTCAATACCTGGCCACAGCAGAGGTGAGCAAAAACTTGGAGACTTAAGTTACTAAAGGGAAATAACTGAAACTGAGATATCCAGAAAAGGCATGGAATTAGGACAATCTATCCCAGTTGATAAAAGTGTTGGTTGAAGTAATCCAGTGACTTGACCCAAAGAGTTGTGAGTTCAATACCTGGCCAGAGCAGAGGTGAACAAAATCTTGGAGACTTGAGTTACTAAAAGGAAATAACTGAAACTGAGATATCCAGAAAAGGCATGTAATTAGGACAATCTATCCCAGTGAATAAAAGTGTTGGTTGAAGTAATACAGTGACTTGACCCAAAGAGTTGTGAGTTCAATACCTCGCCAGAGCAGAGGTGAACAAAATCATGTTGACTTGAGTTACTAAGGGAAATAACTGAAACTGAGATATCCAGAAAAGACATGGAATTAGGACAATCTATCCCACTGGATAAAATCGTTGGTTGAAGTAATGCAGTGACTTGAACCAAATAGTTGTGAGTTCAATACCTGGCCAGAACAGTGGTGAACAAAATCTTGGAGACTTGAGTTACTAGGGGGAAATAACTGAAACTGAGATATCCAGAGAAGGCATGGGATTAGGACAATTTATCCCAGTGAATAAAAGTGTTGGTTGAAGGAATTCAGTCACTTGACCCAAAGAGTTGTGAGTTCGATACCTGGCCACAGCAGACGTGAACAAAATCTCGGAGACTTGAGTTAATAAAAGGAAATAACTGAAACTGAGATATCTAGAAAATACATGGAATTAGGACAATTTATCCCAGGGGATAAAAGTGTTGGTTGAAGCAATCCAGTGACTTGACCCAAACAGTTGTGAGTTCAATACCTGGCCAGAGCAGAGGTGAACAAAATCTTGGAGAGTTGAGTTACTAAGGGAAATAACTGTAACTGAGATATCCAGAGAAGGCATGGGATTAGGACAATCTATCCCAGTGGATAAAAGTGTTGGTTGAAGTAATCCAGTGACTTGACCCAAAGAGTTGTGAGTTCAATACCTGACCACAGCAGAGGTGAACAAAATCTTGGAGAGTTTACTTACTAAAGGGAAATAACTCAAACTGAGATATCCAGAAAAGGCATGGAATTAGGACAATCTATCCCAGTTGATAAAATCGTTGGTTGAAGTAATCCAGTGACTTGACCCAAAGAGTTGTGAGTTCAATACCTGGCCACAGCAGACGTGAACAAAATCTTGGAGACTTGAGTTACTAAAAGGAAATAACTGAAACTGAGATATCCAGAAAAGACATGGAATTAAAACAATCTATCCCAGTGAATAAAAGTGTTGGTTGAAGTAATCCAGTGACTTGACCCAAAGACTTGTGTGTTCAATACATGGCCACAGCAGAGGTGAACAAAATCTTGAAGAGTTGAGTTACTAAGGGAAATAACTGTAACTGAGATATCCAGAAAAGGCATGGAAGTAGGAAAATCTATCCCAGTGAATAAAAGTGTTGGTTGAAGTAATCCAGTGATTTGACCCAAAGACTTGTGTGTTCAATACCTGGCCACAGCAGAGGTGAACAAAATCTTGGAGAGTTGAGTTACTAAGGGAAATAACTGTAACTGAGATATCCAGAGAAGGCATGGAATTAGGACAATCTATCCCAGTGGATAAAAGTGTTGGTTGAAACAATCCAGTGACTTGACCCTAAGAGTTGTGATTTCAATACCTGGCCACAGCAGAGGTGAGCAAAAACTTGGAGACTTAAGTTACTAAAGGGAAATAACTGAAACTGAGATATCCAGAAAAGGCATGGAATTAGGACAATCTATCCCAGTTGATAAAAGTGTTGGTTGAAGTAATCCAGTGACTTGACCCAAAGAGTTGTGAGTTCAATACCTGGCCAGAGCAGAGGTGAACAAAATCTTGGAGACTTGAGTTACTAAAAGGAAATAACTGAAACTGAGATATCCAGAAAAGGCATGTAATTAGGACAATCTATCCCAGTGAATAAAAGTGTTGGTTGAAGTAATACAGTGACTTGACCCAAAGAGTTGTGAGTTCAATACCTCGCCAGAGCAGAGGTGAACAAAATCATGTTGACTTGAGTTACTAAGGGAAATAACTGAAACTGAGATATCCAGAAAAGACATGGAATTAGGACAATCTATCCCACTGGATAAAATCGTTGGTTGAAGTAATGCAGTGACTTGAACCAAAGAGTTGTGAGTTCAATACCTGGCCAGAACAGTGGTGAACAAAATCTTGGAGACTTGAGTTACTAGGGGGAAATAACTGAAACTGAGATATCCAGAAAAGACATGGAATTAGGAAAATTTATCCCAGTGGATAAAAGTGTTAGTTAAAGCAGTCCAGTGACTTGACCCAAAGAGTTGTGAGTTCAATACCTGGCCAGAGCAGAGGTGAACAAAATCTTGGAGACTTGAGATGCTAAAGGGAAAAAACTGAAACTGAGATATCCAGAGAAGGCATGGGATTAGGACAATTTATCCCAGTGAATAAAAGTGTTGGTTGAAGGAATTCAGTCACTTGACCCAAAGAGTTGTGAGTTCAATACCTGGCAACAGCAGACGTGAACAAAATCTTGGAGACTTGAGTTAATAAAAGGAAATAACTGAAACTGAGATATCTAGAAAATACATGGAATTAGGACAATTTATCCCAGTGGATAAAAGTGTTGGTTGAAGCAATCCAGTGACTTGACCCAAAGAGTTGTGAGTTCAATACCTGGCCAGAGCAGAGGTGAACAAAATCTTGGAGAGTTGAGTTACTTAGGGAAATAACTGTAACTGAGATATCCAGAGAAGGCATGGGATTAGGACAATCTATCCCAGTGGATAAAAGTGTTGGTTGAAGTAATCCAGTGACTTGACCCAAAGAGTTGTGAGTTCAATACCTGACCACAGCAGAGGTGAACAAAATCTTGGAGAGTTTACTTACTAAAGGGAAATAACTCAAACTGAGATATCCAGAAAAGGCATGGAATTAGGACAATCTATCCCAGTGGATAAAAGTGTTGGTTGAAGTAATCAAGTGACTTGACCCAAAGATTTGTGTGTTCAATACCTGGCCACAGCAGTGGTGAACAAAATCTTGGAGAGTTGAGTTTCTAAGGGAAATAACTGTAACTGAGATATCCAGAGAAGGCATGGGATTCGGACAATCTATCCCAGTGGATAAAAGTGTTGGTTGAAGTAATCAAGTGACTTGACCCAAAGATTTGTGAGTTCAATACCTGGCCACAGCAGAGGTGAACAAAATCTTGGAGAGTTGAGTTACTAAGGGAAATAACTGAAACTGAGATATCCAGAAAAGCCATGGAATTAGGACAATCTATCCCAGTGAATAAAAGTGTTGGTTGACGTAATCCAGTAACTTGATCCAAAGAGTTGTGAGTTCAATACCTGGCCACAGCAGAGGTGAACAAAATCTTGATAAGTTGAGTTACTAAGGGAAATAACTGTAACTGAGATATCCAGAGAAGGCATGGAATTAGGTCAATCTATCCCAGTGGATAAAAGTGTTGGTTGAAGCAATCCAGTGACTTGACCCTAAGAGTTGTGATTTCAATACCTGGCCACAGCAGAGGTGAGCAAAAACTTGGAGACTTAAGTTACTAAAGGGAAATAACTGAAACTGAGATATCCAGAAAAGGCATGGAATTAGGACAATCTATCCCAGTTGATAAAAGTGTTGGTTGAAGTAATCCAGTGACTTGACCCAAAGAGTTGTGAGTTCAATACCTGGCCAGAGCAGAGGTGAACAAAATCTTGGAGACTTGAGTTACTAAAAGGAAATAACTGAAACTGAGATATCCAGAAAAGGCATGTAATTAGGACAATCTATCCCAGTGAATAAAAGTGTTGGTTGAAGTAATACAGTGACTTGACCCAAAGAGTTGTGAGTTCAATACCTCGCCAGAGCAGAGGTGAACAAAATCATGTTGACTTGAGTTACTAAGGGAAATAACTGAAACTGAAATATCCAGAAAAGACATGGAATTAGGACAATCTATCCCACTGGATAAAATCGTTGGTTGAAGTAATGCAGTGACTTGAACCAAATAGTTGTGAGTTCAATACCTGGCCAGAACAGTGGTGAACAAAATCTTGGAGACTTGAGTTACTAGGGGGAAATAACTGAAACTGAGATATCCAGAGAAGGCATGGGATTAGGACAATTTATCCCAGTGAATAAAAGTGTTGGTTGAAGGAATTCAGTCACTTGACCCAAAGAGTTGTGAATTCGATACCTGGCCACAGCAGACGTGAACAAAATCTCGGAGACTTGAGTTAATAAAAGGAAATAACTGAAACTGAGATATCTAGAAAATACATGGAATTAGGACAATTTATCCCAGGGGATAAAAGTGTTGGTTGAAGCAATCCAGTGACTTGACCCAAACAGTTGTGAGTTCAATACCTGGCCAGAGCAGAGGTGAACAAAATCTTGGAGAGTTGAGTTACTAAGGGAAATAACTGTAACTGAGATATCCAGAGAAGGCATGGGATTAGGACAATCTATCCCAGTGGATAAAAGTGTTGGTTGAAGTAATCCAGTGACTTGACCCAAAGAGTTGTGAGTTCAATACCTGACCACAGCAGAGGTGAACAAAATCTTGGAGAGTTTACTTACTAAAGGGAAATAACTCAAACTGAGATATCCAGAAAAGGCATGGAATTAGGACAATCTATCCCAGTTGATAAAATCGTTGGTTGAAGTAATCCAGTGACTTGACCCAAAGAGTTGTGAGTTCAATACCTGGCCACAGCAGACGTGAACAAAATCTTGGAGACTTGAGTTACTAAAAGGAAATAACTGAAACTGAGATATCCAGAAAAGACATGGAATTAAAACAATCTATCCCAGTGAATAAAAGTGTTGGTTGAAGTAATCCAGTGACTTGACCCAAAGACTTGTGTGTTCAATACATGGCCACAGCAGAGGTGAACAAAATCTTGAAGAGTTGAGTTACTAAGGGAAATAACTGTAACTGAGATATCCAGAAAAGGCATGGAAGTAGGAAAATCTATCCCAGTGAATAAAAGTGTTGGTTGAAGTAATCCAGTGATTTGACCCAAAGACTTGTGTGTTCAATACCTGGCCACAGCAGAGGTGAACAAAATCTTGGAGAGTTGAGTTACTAAGGGAAATAACTGTAACTGAGATATCCAGAGAAGGCATGGAATTAGGACAATCTATCCCAGTGGATAAAAGTGTTGGTTGAAACAATCCAGTGACTTGACCCTAAGAGTTGTGATTTCAATACCTGGCCACAGCAGAGGTGAGCAAAAACTTGGAGACTTAAGTTACTAAAGGGAAATAACTGAAACTGAGATATCCAGAAAAGGCATGGAATTAGGACAATCTATCCCAGTTGATAAAAGTGTTGGTTGAAGTAATCCAGTGACTTGACCCAAAGAGTTGTGAGTTCAATACCTGGCCAGAGCAGAGGTGAACAAAATCTTGGAGACTTGAGTTACTAAAAGGAAATAACTGAAACTGAGATATCCAGAAAAGGCATGTAATTAGGACAATCTATCCCAGTGAATAAAAGTGTTGGTTGAAGTAATACAGTGACTTGACCCAAAGAGTTGTGAGTTCAATACCTCGCCAGAGCAGAGGTGAACAAAATCATGTTGACTTGAGTTACTAAGGGAAATAACTGAAACTGAGATATCCAGAAAAGACATGGAATTAGGACAATCTATCCCACTGGATAAAATCGTTGGTTGAAGTAATGCAGTGACTTGAACCAAAGAGTTGTGAGTTCAATACCTGGCCAGAACAGTGGTGAACAAAATCTTGGAGACTTGAGTTACTAAAGAGAAATAACTGAAACTGACATATCCAGAAAAGGCATGGAATTAGGACAATCTATCCCAATGGATAAAAGTGTTGGTTGAAGCAATCCAGTGACTTGACCCAAAGAGTTGTGAGTTCAATACCTGGCCAGAGCAGAGGTGAACTAAATCTTGGAGACTTGAGTTACTAGGGGGAAATAACTGAAACTGAGATATCCAGAAAAGACATGGAATTAGGAAAATTTATCCGAGTGAATAAAAGTGTTGGTTGAAGGAATTCAGTCACTTGACCCAAAGAGTTGTGAGTTCAATACCTGGCCACAGCAGACGTGAACAAAATCTCGGAGACTTGAGTTAATAAAAGGAAATAACTGAAACTGAGATATCCAGAAAAGGCATGGAAGTAGGAAAATCTATCCCAGTGAATAAAAGTGTTGGTTGAAGTAATCCAGTGACTTGACCCAAAGACTTGTGTGTTCAATACCTGGCCACAGCAGAGGTGAACAAAATCTTGGAGAGTTGAGTTACTAAGGGAAATAACTGTAACTGAGATATCCAGAGAAGGCATGGAATTAGGACAATCTATCCCAGTGGATAAAAGTGTTGGTTGAAGCCATCCAGTGACTTGACCCTAAGAGTTGTGATTTCAATACCTGGCCACAGCAGAGGTGAGCAAAAACTTGGAGACTTAAGTTACTAAAGGGAAATAACTGAAACTGAGATATCCAGAAAAGGCATGGAATTAGGACAATCTATCCCAGTGAATAAAAGTGTTGGTTGAAGTAATACAGTGACTTGACCCAAAGAGTTGTGTGTTCAATACCTGGCCAGAGCAGAGCTGAACAAAATCTTGGAGACTTGAGTTACTAAAGGGAAATATCTCAAACTGAGATATCCAGAAAATGCATGGAATTAGGACAATCTATCCCCGTTGATAAAATCGTTGGTTGAAGTAATCCAGTGACTTGACCCAAAGAGTTGTGAGTTCAATACCTGGCCACAGTAGAGGTGAACAAAATCTTGGAGACTTGAGTTACTATAGGGAAATACCTGAAAGTGAGATATCCAGAAAAGGCATGGAATTAGGACAATCTATCCTCGGTGAATAAAAGTGTTGGTTGAAGTAATCCAGTGACTTGACCCAAAGAGGTGTGAGTTCAATATACGGCCACCACAGAGGTGAACAAAATCTTGGGGAGTTGAGTTACTAAGGGAAATAACTGAAACTGACATATCTAGAAAAGGCATGGAATTAGGACAATCTATCCCAGTGGATAAAAGAGTTGGTTGAAGCCATCCAGTGACTTGACCCAAAGAGTTGTGAGTTCAATACCTGGCCAGAGCAGAGGTGAACCAAATCTTGGAGACTTGAGTTACTAAAGGGAAAAAACTGAAACAGAGATATCCAGAAAAGGCATGGAATTAGGACAATCTATCCCAGTGAATAAAAGTGTTGGTTGAAGTAATACAGTGACTTGACCCAAAGAGTTGTGTGTTCATTACCTGGCCAGAGCAGAGCTGAACAAAATCTTGGAGACTTGAGTTACTAAAGGGAAATATCTCAAACTGAGATATCCAGAAAATGCATGGAATTAGGACAATCTATCCCCGTTGATAAAATCGTTGGTTGAAGTAATCCAGTGACTTGACCCAAAGAGTTGTGAGTTCAATACCTGGCCACAGTAGAGGTGAACAAAATCTTGGAGACTTGAGTTACTATAGGGAAATACCTGAAACTGAGATATCCAGAAAAGGCATGGAATTAGGACAATCTATCCTCGGTGAATAAAAGTGTTGGTTGAAGTAATCCAGTGACTTGACCCAAAGAGTTGTGAGTTCAATACCTGGACACAGCAGAGGTGAACAAAATCTTGGAGACTTGTGTTACTAACGGGAAAAAACTGAAACTGACATATCCAGAAAAGGCATGGAATTAGGACAATCTATCCCAGTGGATAAAAGAGTTGGTTGAAGTAATCCAATGACTTGACCCAAAGAGTTGTGAGTTCAATACCTGGCCAGAGCAAAGGTGAACAAAATGTTGGAGACTTGAGTTACTAAAGGGAAATAACTAAAACTGAGATACCCAGAAATGACATGGAATTAGGACAATCTATATAGGTGGATAAAACCGTTGGTTGAAGCAATCCAATGTCTTGACCCAAAGAGTTATGAGTTCAATACCTGTCCAGAGCAGAGGTGAACCATATCTTGGAGACTTGAGTTACTAAAGGGAAATAACTGAAACTGAGATATCCAGAAAAGACATGGAATTAGGACAATCTATCCAGTGAATAAAAGTGTTGGTTGAAGTAATACAGTGACTTGACCCAAAGAGTTGTGTGTTCAATACCTGGCCAGGGCAGAGGTGAACAAAATCTAGGAGACTTGAGTTACTAAAGTGAAATAACTGAAACTGACATATCCAGAAATGGCATGGAATTAGGATAATCTATCCCAGTGGATAAAAGAGTTGGTTGAAGTAATCCAGTGACTTGACCCAAAGAGTTGTGTGTTCAATACCTGGACACAGCGGAGTTGAACAAAATCTTGGAGACTTGTGTTACTAACGGGAAAAAACTGAAACTGAGATGTCCAGAAAAGGCATGGAATTAGGACAATCTATCCCAGTGGATAAAATCGTTGGTTGAAGCAATCCAGTGACTTGATTCAACGAGCTGTGAGTTCAATATCTGGCCAAAGCAGAGGTGAACAAAATCTTGGAGAGTTGAGTTACTAATGGAAAACTGAGATATCCTGAAAAGGCTTGAAATTATGACAATCTATCCCTGTGAATAAAAGTGTTGGTTGAAGTAATCCAGTGACTTGATCCAAAGAGTTGTGAGTTCAATACCTGGCCACAACAGAGGTGACCAAAATCTTGGTGAGTTCAGTTACTAAAGGGAAATAACTGAAACTGAGATCTCCAAACTGGCATGACACGTGGAACTAGAATAATCTACTTCCGTGGACTAAATAAAAGGTTCTGTTCGAAATTCCAAAGTATATCACCTGAAGAAATGTCGTGAATATGACAGATGAGGACAATAGTCTGAACAATGTAAATAGTTACAATACCTTGTCTCAGAAATATAGACAGATAATGACAATAAACAAGATGAAAACATTGATTTAATACATCCTGCTGACTCCTTAACTTCTATCCAAAACAATTTGTTCAATCTTAATAATATCGAAATAATTACAACCAAATCCAAAACTATTATGGATATGATTAAAACGTATCCATACCAATAATAATTCTGAATTAGGTATATATAAAATAAACTGTCACATTTGTTCCTTACATTATATAGGGGAAACTTGCAGAAATTTATAACAACGTGTCTATGAGCACACAAAGGGATTTTATACACAACAATATGAAATGTATTAGTCATGCATGGAAATAACTTCAACCACAACTTCGATTTATCGAATTTTACCAAAATATAACGTCCTATTTATTACGATAAACTACATCCGCCTCCTGGGTCTAACGACAAATTACATCCAACAGCAAGGCCTCTGATCAGGAGGTTTTGAGGAGCGTGGAACCACCTCTTAATTGCTGCTGTTCCCAGGTCCACCCTGACCCGGGGTGGTAGCACCTGTTAGGGTCTCAGCTATGGACAAATAGTTAACCCCCAAAATGAAGACAAAATACCGTGAAAGTGTAAAAATAAGTTTTAATAACAGACATTTTTGTTTTAAATTTATACCAGCAATAAATTTTTGAAGGAAAAACTTATTACCAGCAATATTTTTTAACAAAAAAAATATTACCAGTGATGTAAACAGGTATATATTTTTTGAAAAACATATTACTAGCTATACATTTTTTGAAAAAAAAATATTACCAGCAATAGATTTTTGAAGAGAAAATATTCCCAGAAACATATTTTTGAAGAAAAAATATTACCATTAATACAGTTTTGGAAAAAAAAATATTACCAGCAATAAAAATCTGGTCGGTATGAAATAACCCGTTGAGGTTGATATGCCGCAGAACAAAACAAAACAAAACAAAATATAAATCTGTACCCCCAATTTTTTTTTCAAATCTCTCCCTTCCTAAACAAAATATTTCTTTCTCAAGCCAACATACAGGATTATAAACATTTTTACAAAATTAAAAGGAACCGGTTAAATTCAGTTATTATATTGTTTAAAATATATAATATACGCAACTTAATTTCTCAAACTAACATAATATATATAATAATTACATTTAAAGAAAAATCAGCTATAACAAAATTTATTCACTTTCGGTTATTAGATATTAAATTACAGTGTAACCCGGATATAAGTATCTTATATCCGGGTTTCTCTTATATCCAGGTTTGGTCTAATTTATATACATTAAAACAGTCTCTAATTTGGGACCAGAGAGAATGTCTCTTATATCCGGGTTTCTCTTATATCCGGGTTTGGTCTATTATATATACATAAACACAGGCTCTAATTTGGGACCAGAGAAAATATCTCTTATATCCGGGTTTCTCTTATATCCGGGTCTCTTATATCCGGGTTACACTGTATATCACTTAGCATCCTCCAAAATTTATTTTCACTTTTAGTTAAGCTGAAGTATATTTATGAGCGTTCTTAACATTTGCCTTGATAAAGTCCATCAGAGAACGAAACGCAACGGCTAAGATGAGTTTTCCTATTGTCTTTATTCGTAAATAGGTATGTTTAAGTGCATAGGTTATTAGTCACCTGTAAAAATTGTTACAGACGATTTAAAATGAATTGTATAAAATTATATGGCGGGTGTAACAGCAAAATCGTGTAACAATATGGGACATTTGTCCATCCCACAAAATGTTTAATATTACCCCCCCCCCCCAAAAAAAAAAACAATAGACTAATTGAGTTTCATTTTCCAGCTTTTCAGATAAGATATTTAGCCATCTTGGCACCATTTTTTGTAAGTGTTATGGTCCAAGTTCCTTGTACCACGGTGATGGTCCAAGGTAGAACCAATGAAGAATAACTCGAACACAGGTATGGAATAACACAGATATATTACTGTTGAGATCAATAAAACATCCTTCGTCGCCACTGTTGAGATGTTGAGTGTTTCCACGTGAATATATGGTAATAACGAACAAACACAGTCGTAGGGAAAAATACTGGTATATTCAGAGAGGTATTTACATCAGGGAGATTAGTAGTGGAACGAACGTAGGTTAGTAGTAACAATAAGTAATAGTAATAAAGTCCAACGGTATCTTCCGGTCGAGAAACGGAAGTGTAACTGATCACTACAGAAGTCTCACTCTGCACTGCACTACACTGCTACACTACTCTCAGTCTCTAGAACTACTGTTCTATTTATAATAATAGGATCAGTCTACTGTGGTTGTGAAGGTGGGTGCGCCCCAACAATTACAAGCAAAAATAACAAAGAAGTAGAAGTATTAGTAATGACTATCAGATTTGGTTAGAGTGAACTATGTTGTCTCGACAAGTATCACTATTCCAATGTCTTACAGTAATCGTCTGACGCGACTCTGTCTCTGACTGACTCTGAACTGACTGTGACCTGCTGCTCCCTCTTGAGGCGCAGTATTTATGATGTACGGAATAGTCCATTATTATTATGGGTAAGTTCTCAAAACACCCCCCTTCCGAGGCTTTTGCGTAGAAGGGGTTTTTAATATCTTTTTTTCTTTGGATCTATTTCCAAAGGTTCTGTGAACTTTCTTTTTTTTTGAAGATTTTCTTGGTTCTGGCATTGTTTGTGGCCTTTTTATATCAAATGTATCGAAAATCGTGTTCATTACCTCTTCCTGAGGTGGACCGTTAGCATCCTGTAACAGTCTCTTCCTTATTTGGTTTACGTGTCTTCTGTGTGAGAATTTTTGTCCCTGTACTATGTAAACCATATTGCCGATTCTTTTCTCAATTGTGCCTTGCTCCCAGTAAGATGTATTATTTTTATATGCTTTAAAAAACTTTTTCTCCTGGGAGGAATTTTCTTTTTGGTGCGTAGGACTGTGTTACTTGTTTCGTTTTACTTGGTAGCAATTTATCAAAAGCTGATCTGATTTTTCTAGCAAACATCACTTCTGCGGGTGATAATGTCGATGGTGTAGCATTATTTGGCGTTATTCGATATACCTGAAGGAATTGCTGTAATGCTTTTTCCGTAGGCACATCGTATGCTTTTCGTAACGCTCTTTTGTGTAATCTTTGGTATCTGTACAATCCTTTGTGTGTGTTTATGCATAGTAGTTTTGAACTTTCCTCGTCGACTGGAATTTGCAGGTACGCTTCACTTAAATCAATTTTTGAAAAAGTTTTTCCGCCATTTAATTTAGTGAATACTTCTTCTGGACTGGGTAGAGGATAGTGGTAGTCCTTTATTACTGCGCTCAAACCTGTAGAAAAATCAGCGTCGGTGCGGCCCATTTACTGTATTCTACTTGTGTCAATATGCTAGTGTTTTCGAGTCTAGTTAATTCTTGATCAATGTTTTCTATTGACGCAAACGGTACGCTCCTTTTTTTTCTTGAAGATAGGTTGAACGTTTCTTTTATTTCGATATTATCTGCCATTTTCTTACATCTTCCTAGACCTGCTGAAAATACTTCGGGGAAACTCCTTTTAAGTTTTTCTTTTAATTTGTCTGCCTCCGTTGGTAAACTTTTTACATTTTGGAAGTACGTACTTATTGGTAAGTCCCACAGTTCGAATTTTTGCATCCAGTCCGTTCTGAATATGTTTCTGTATTTCTTAAGACGTACATTTTTAGTTTTTTCGTCATTCCATTAAATGTTGCATTTGTAATTACTTCACCCTCAAATTTTATCTTTCTCCCCGTAACTCATCTAGCAATTTTATCCGTTTTTAACATGGCAGGTTTGTTCAGTTTTCTCCATGTTTGTAGGTTTATAATAGTTAAGTCTGAGCCAGAATCCAGCTGTAGCCTGACTTTTCTGTTTTGCATTTCAACTTGTACGTATTTCCTTATGTTAGTCTCATCTACTTGGTCAGTCCTCGTAATTCTTATTCTGCTTTTGCTTTCTCTTCTATTCCAACAATGCGAACTTTTATGGCCTATTTTTTTACATGATAGACAAGTTTTAAAACGATATGTACAGTCTTTAAACCAATGCCAAGTCCCACAGCGATAGCATGAACTGGGTGGTAGTTTTTTCTGATATTGATTTTTAGAGTTAAAAAATTTTGTTTTACCTGTTCTTGAGTGGGGAAAATCGGTTTGGTTTGTTTGTGAGGAGGGAAAGTTGGTTCGTCTTCGTACTTTATGTATGTGCGCGGTGCCAGCTTCTTCTATGTCTTTTGAGTCTTTCTTCACACTGATGCATCTCTGGCAGTCTTCGGCTAGTTTTTGAAGTGTCAAATCTTGTTCACTCTTCAATTTAGTAAGGATTCTGCGTCTCATTTCCGCGTCTTTGGTTGAGACCAGACCTTGGACGTAAATTAAGCATTTGAAATTGTCCGCGCTGAGTTCTGATAATTCGAAGTCGTCACAATATTTATTAACAATAGACGCGAAAGTTATGTAATCTTCGTTGTCCTTTTTTGTTGGGTTCATGCATTTCCATCTTTTGTGGAATAGTGAGGTATTATGGCTGAAAAGTTCTGTTAGCAGTTTTATGGCTTCTTTGAACGTTAACTCATTTGTTTTTCTTAGAAGGATATAATCTACGAATTTGGAATATTCACATGTGCCTAATTTTCTTAGTAATAGACGTACTTTACGTGCGTCTGACCAATCTTTGCAGTCAAATTCATATAGATCTTCGTACCTTCGGAAGTAATTTGCAAAAGTTTTATCTTCGTCGGGTGCGGATGTGAAATCTTCGATAGTTCTCCAAATAGCGTCTTGTAAGAGAATTGTTTTGTTTTCGCAGATTTGCTCTTTATTTGACATTACACGTAGCAATAATTCTTGTAATTCCAGATGTTTCTGTTCGTACTTTTGCTGCTGTTGAAATTGGATTTTGATAAGTTCCATAATGGTTGACTTAAAATATTCCATGTTGACGTATTTTTGTGTACGTATTTTACTTTAGTGTAACCTGATATTCTGAAACCTGTGTACGCCAAAGACAAAATTTCCTTTGTTGCCAGCAAATTTGATATCCAAAAAGAAAATTCTTTTTATCATGTGTTTGCGTAGAACTATTCTTTTTTGTGTTTTTTTTAGAAATCTCGCGTACAACTCGTTTTTTTTTTTTTGTTTTTTGTAGCGTTTACTTGTCGACCACTGTTATGTGCGACAGATAGCAAAAAAGGTATGTCCTCCGCGTAGAGAATTCGTTTTTCTTTTGGGGCGTTTCCTGATCGCCACTTGTTATGTGTGACGGATAGCAAAAAAGTACGTCCTCCGCGTATAGAGTTCGTATTTCCTTGGGGTTACCTCGTCGCCACTTGTTATGGTCCAAGTTCCTTGTACCATAGTGATGGTCCAAGGTAGAACCAATGAAGAATAACTCGAACACAGGTATGGAATAACACAGATATATTACAAACAGAAATATGTACAAAGAAGTAGAAGTATTAGTAATAACAATCAGGTTAGGTTAGAGTGAACTATGTTGTCTCGACAAGTATCACTATTCCAATGTCTTACAGTAATCGTCTGACGCGACTCTGTCTCTGACTGACTCTGACCTGAACTGAACTGACTCTGACCTGCTGCTCCCTCTTGAGGCGCAGTATTTATGATGATCGGAATAGTCCATTATTATTATGGGTAAGTTTCCATAACAGTAAGAATCAATGAAAAACCCTTTGATTGTCAGATAAAAAAACAGGTTAAAATTGTTTTGTGTCAGACCCACTGTCTTCACAACTGAACAATGATGAGAGGAAAAAGATTATTCAAAACTTCAGTAATGATACTAATATTCATACTGCGGATTCCATCTTCAAAGTCCATTCAAGAACCATCAAGATAATGGTGAATATGTTTAAAAAGGAAGGAACAGTAGAGAGGAAAACTGGATCAGGAGGTCATAACAGCAAGAGGGATCATCTTTTCAATTTAGAGCTAAAGAGATCCATTAGAAAAGATCCAACTCAATCCATAAGACTTTTGGCACGTGAGAGAGGAGTTTCACCTATATTTTCACTCAATCGAAACCAACCGATTTTGTGTCAGTCAGAGTTTCTACCACAATCGACAGAGAGAAACAGCCAAATCTAGCGTATTGTTTTTACGAATGTAAACAAATGCCAATCAACCAGAGTGCTCCAATTCATTTTACTGAAGAGCTTTGCATTAACGCAGGTAGCTGTTGTTTATATATATATATATATATATATATATATATATATATATATCATCTTGAATAAGTTGGAAAATGATCCTGAAATGATATATATATATTTGAACTTTATTTCAAATATTCATGAGCTTCCGATACTTATCTATGATTAATTAATGATGAACATGTCATTTTTCATCACGATTCTGCTGTTAAGCTTGGAGAGTAATTATACATTGTTATTGCTCAATGTAGAATCCAATAGTGTCATAAAAAACTCGGAGAAATCCAGTAAGATATCATTAATCATTTTTAAGAGACAACGGTTCAAATCTTAATCTAACAAATGGACAATTTTACTGTTACACCCGGTCTGTATATCTGTGTGCGATTAAGTGTATTGCGCATTTGTGTGAGCAATTTGAGGTCTGTCATGTTTTACGATGACAACCAGCTCCAGTGAACGGATAGAAATAATCTCGCTGAAATCTAGCTGTATTGCTCTTTCGTATATATCTGGAGACGCTTCATAAATTCCAAAGATGTTATGTTATCGTTCTTAGCCTAGCATCTCGACTTCACTCATTTTCTATGTGTCTTTTCTATAAATATTTTCATGGTAATTGTACTGATGAGTTTTCATCTTTGGTACCTTGACCGCATGAATTTAAGCCTACTACAAGACTTGGCAACTCAGTTTCATCGTTTTACTGGTGAAATAGCTAGATGCAACCGTAAGTTATACTCTAATAGTTTATTTTTCTCTTGTGGAATTTTCGTCCAACTTCTTGCTTTCCTGTAACATATGATCTTCAAACGTTTAAATGCAACATCAATTACCAGTTTCTATCTTCTTAATACCTCTTCTTTATTGCCTTTTCTCCTCACTAACGTTCTTTTTTTCATATTTTTCAGTCTCAGTAATCCCTTGAGTCTCAGCGGCATTATCGCCTTACTCGGGAAGAAGCGATTAAAAAAAATAGATATCTTGTTGAATAATAAGTTCCATATCTTTCTATATTTCCGAGATGAAGTATTGTAATTATTTATGTTATTTACATTGTTCGGACTGTTGCCCTCATCTTTGTTGCCATATTCACGACGTTTCAGCTGTTGTGCGCTTCGGCCTTCTTCAGGTGATTGGAATTTCAAACTGGACCCTCAAGAACACATGGTCCAGTGGATAAAAAAAAAGTTGGTTGAAGTAATCCATTGACTTGACTCAAAGCGTTATGAGTTCAATACCTGGCCACAGCAGAGGCTGAGTTACTAAAAGAGAAATAACTGAAACTGAAGCTGAGATATCTGTAAGAGCATGGCACATGGAACTAAAACAATCTACCCCAGTCGACGAAATAAAGGGTTCGGTTCGAAATTCTAATCACCTGAAGATGGTCGGAACGTACAACGGCCGAAACATCACGAATATAGCGACAAAGATAAGGATAATGTAAATAGAGAAGTTCCAACTGAAAATTTCCGCTTTGCTTCTGATTGTCTTGTGTCTCTCTGACTTTGTATCCTTGCTGGAAGCAGATCTTGATTCTAATTGGTTTGTAGAAGTATGACGTCATGGCCTAGCGATTTTCTTTGTATACAATGAAGTAGTCATACCGATTATTGAATACAAAGAAACTTAAATCTTTCATATTTAACATTACTTTTTTTTAAATTCTAATTTCTTTCGGCCAGTATACGGACGAGCGACTGCAGTCCTATCGTCCGAAACGTGATCCTTACATTCTTGTCTGCGATATCTGAAAGACAGACCAACTTCTCTCTTGGTTGGTTGTTTAGATATTCACCCATCTAAATTATTCTCACACGTACACATATTAGGCGCAGATAGGTCCACACATGTTCATCTCTCGTGGTCGGCAATGACATAGGGTGAATCGTGAATCTGGCTGGTAGGTCGTTTCAGGTCAATCTATCATTTAGCTTCCTTGATGGCCTCGGTTCAAATTAAATTTTGGCATAAAACGGAGAGAGACCAATGTTATATGTATATTACAAATTTTGTCTAATTTTAGCAATCATGAAACTTGTTTTAATTTTCTCGTTTTAATCACCACTATAATATTACAATTGTCATCTACAGTGTAACCCGGATATAAGAGAGTTGTCGGGACCGGAGAAGAAGTATCTTATATCCGGGTTTCTCTTAAATCCGGGTTTGGTCTATTTTGTTTAGGTAAGTATGGCTCTAATTTGGGACCAAAGAAAATCTATCTTATATCCGGGTTTATCTTATATCAGGGTCTCTTATATCCGGGTTACACTGTACTAATATCAGATATTACAACCGCACCTACTTTTACTATGTTTTACTACAGCTTGAAAGATGGAGAGCCTAGAAACCATGACTCACCACCAGTTTCGACGTGCCGGGCACCTTGTCTGAATGCCAGAAATCCGCCTCCCCAAACAAATCCTCTTCTCAGAACCCGCATCTGGCAAGATGCCGTACGGCGTCTATTCAATGATCTGCTCAAAAACGCCTTGCTGAGGACAGAAATCGATCCGGTCAATTGGCAGACGGAAGATTCAGAAAGAAACAACTGAGTCCACAAAAGAAAAAAAACACAACATTCTTCGAATGTGATTGGCCCTGATCTGTCATCTCGTCTGCAGTCGCTCTTTCACAGACGCGATGTTGCCTCGCTCTGTCTTTTTTACAAATACTTTCACGGTAATTGCTCCGAGGAGCTGCTTTCGCTTGTCCCTAGGCCTCATGAATTTAAACGTCCTACGAGGCTGGCATCCCGTTTCCACCCCTTCACCGTTGAAACTGTTAGATGTAGACGTCTCTTCTACTCCAATAGCTTCATGTCTTGCACATCTCGCCTGTGGAACTCCCTTCCCTATTCCTGTTTCCCTGACAAATACAATCTTCAACTATTTAAGTGTAACGTCAATCGACATCTCCAGTTGCCTTGATCTATCCACTTCCCTTCTCCACATCCTTTCACCTTTCATTCCTATCTGCTCTCGCTCCAAATCTTCTGTAACCCCCTTGCCTTGATCGATCCACTGTCTTTCTCTTTCTCCACATCCTCTCCTTTACCACTCCTATCTGCTCTTCCTCCAACCCTTCTATAACCCCTTGCGTGATAGTGGCCTCCAACCTTGCTTGGGGTGATACGCTTAAAAACAAAAGAAAAGAAAGAAAACAACAGAAGTCAAATAGTAGAGAGGAAAAGAGACCAAAGATAAGCCGGAGCTCTCCATCAACTGAACCCTCCTAACCAGCCATGTGGTGGCTGCGGACGTCTTTTCAGACCTAACATAGGATTCATTTTCACACGGAAGCAAATGTCGATGAGCACCCCATTACTAGGCAACGAGTTCCGCCAACGACGGCAACGATACTCGGCTTTAATGCAGATACATGTTTGTATAGACATGATTATTAGAGGCGATGATATATTGAAGTTTTGCTGAAGTGATATTTTGGAATACAGTTTGAGTTAAGAAACTGTCGCTTATTCTGTGGCTTGATGTCATGAAAGTGTTTTTTCACTTTGGTTGTTATGTCGTATTTAAAACCCGTTTGGGTGAAGTCGCTACAATTTGTTAGTAAATATGTATTGTTGGTAATGTTTGGTTGATTTTGATGTGTCAGTTTAACGGCATATCAACCCCTTATGGGTCATTTAATGCGGAAATTGTTTTGACGAGGAACTTTGGAGCAATAAAAATATTATATATTATATTATTATATATATTATATACTATTATATTATTCTACTTTCACATTTGAATACATGGTAGATGATACTCAGCTTTTACGCGGATACATGTTTGGGTGGACAGGATTACTAGAGGCGGTGATGTGTGTTTTATGTTGTAGTTTTATGTTAAAGTTATATATTGGAATACAGTTTCATTTAAGAAATTGTCGGATATTATATGGCTCAAGGCCATGAAAGAGCAAAATGGAGGAGAGTAGGCTGCACAAAAAAAACATCCTTCGAAAATACTAGAAGACAAATAGTAGAGAGGAAAAGAGGCCAAAGATAAGCCAGAGCTCTCCATCAACTGAACCCTCCTACCGTACCATGCGGTGGCTGCGGACGTCTCTTCAGACCCAGAAGGAAATGTCTATGAGCATCCCATACTCTACAGCGAGTTCCGCCAAGGAGAACGACTACAGTTTGTAACTAATTAGTTTACCTATTTAGTGTAAAACACTAATCCATCCTGGGTTGTAATTATAAAAATTCATTGGTTACACCAAATTATCGCATTAAGATCTATTCTGTTGACAGGATTGAAATCTTTTTCTTAATTGTTCACCGATGCGTTTAGATATTGGGACAGCTGGATATCATTAACGGTTAGGATGTTAACAAGCACGAAAATCGTTATCCTAACCAAGCCAAGCCAAGCCAACCGAAACGGGAACCAATTGATGCGTATTTACGCTAGACAGACGAAAATTCTTTTTTATCTTAATAATCTTGAGGAATTACCCACTGTCCATTGTATAAGATTAAATAGGAACTATATTGTGCAAGAAAGGAACAAATTTGCGGAGGCTAAACTCTCCCTGTTCTTTGATACTATTTATAATAGCATTGTTTGAAACAGAAGCGAATCAATCACAGTGGGTGGAAAAATAAACAATACAAAACCTATGACTATTTACGATCATTTTGATTAGTGGGGAACCTATTCTCGCTTGTTCACTCCACTCTCTTTCTTTCAGATAGGTATGTTGATTTTCTAGGCGGAGCTTAGGTGTAGCATAAGGCGGACAATATCGGCATCCGTTGATAATTATTTATAATTGTTTTAGCGAGTCAAGCTTGCTAACCATTATACCATGTTGAATTGGAATCAAATATTGGTTTTCCAACATAATGATAGAATAAGGAACAAATAGGAAACGTTTATAAGTTTCACGTTTCACTTTTATTTAAGCTTCAACAGAATTTTTGTTAGCAAGGTCTGTCCGTTTAAGATTTTATTGTATATATATATTTCTGAGATGAGGTATTATGTACATTATTTACATTATTCGGACTATTGTCCTCATCTTTGTCGCCATATTTATAACAACGTTTCGGTCGTTGTACGCTCCGGTCTTCTTCAAGTGGTTAGAATGTCGAACTGAACTCACTGGGGGTAGGTGCCCTAGTTCCACGTGCTATGTTTAATGGATGTCAGTTATCAGTTATCTCCTGTTAATTTCCCTCTGAAATCACTGGATCTAACTAACGCCTTTATCTTTGAGGACACATGGCACAGTGTGTCAGTGACAGGACTCAAAGACTGTGAGTTCAATACCCGGCTAAGGCAGTGGAGAACTTTCGGAGGGGAATTAACAGGAGATAACTGATAACTGGCATCCATTAAACATGGCACGTGGAACTAGAACAGTCTACCCCAGTGAGGGAAATAAAGGGTTCAGATCGACATTCAAACCACCTGAAGAAGGCCGGAGCGTACAACGGCCAAAACTTTGTAATAAATATGGCGACAAAGATGAGCACAATACTCCGAATAATTTAAATAATAATAATAATAATAATAATAATAATAATAATAATAAAATATTAAACGAAGAAACTTTAATTTAAAAAAATTTCTTTAATTAAATTTTTGCTGCCAATTATATATATATTATTAATTGGAACCAAATATGAGTTGCATCTAATAAATTAAGGAATAAGGAATAAATGGGAAACGTTTATAAATTTACCATGTTTCGCTTTTATTTAAGCTGCATCAGAATTTTTTGAAAATGGGTTAACGAAGGGAATTTTCCCATTGTTTGCATTTGATTTGACAGGTAAATCTCACATGTTTTTTCTTGGGATGTGTGTGTGTGTGTGTGTGTGTGTGTGTGTGTGTGTGTGTGTGTGTGTGTGTGTGTGTGTGTGTGTGTGTGCGCGCGTGAAAGTGTCCGTGTATTTAATTCCTGAAAATGATAGTAGAAGGAAGACAGAGAAGGGTATTCCCTTGTATGTGTGTACATCGTATTTCTAGTTGATCTTGCAGGAGTTGGTGGTGTCTTTACGGGTGTTGGTTGTTTGTTAAATGTATGTTTCTAGTGTTGGGCTAAATTCTATAGGGTAGGAAAAAAGCCATGTGTGTCGGGTAATTTGAAGGTAATTGAACGCGTTGGTGTGGGTATGTATTGGTTTAATTCCATTAACGTACATCTAACACTGTCACACTGAAGATTAATTAGGACTATTAGATAATTTTGATAATTTAGCAAATTTACGTTTACCTTGAACTTGAATTTTGTATGACAAAGTAACCCATCTTGCCCTCAGAAACAATGCGTTCATTAATCCAGCCTGTTAACCTGAAGATCTACTCGACTACGGGAGAATTTGATCATTGTGTAAAAGAAAACTTGTTCATTGTTCCTTGAGAAGAAAATGTGAACCATTGCGCAACACCCGCTGCACTGGGAAATACTGTGAGTTATCCATTATGCTAGCTCCATGGTCTGTCGGTAATAAGTCATCCTGGGTAAGACGTTAAACTACATCCGCGTCCTTGATAGAAAAAATACTAAAAGTAGCTACACCTACAAATAAAAAAGAACTGGAGTCTTTTTTGGGATTAGTGAATTTCTACAGGCGATATGTACCAAAATACACGGACTTGACTGAACCGTTTGCAAATTTAAGAAAAAAGAACGTTGAATTTATTTGGTCAGAGGAACAACAAAAAGCTTTTGATAGATTAAAAGTAATTATGGCAAAGAAACCAGTAGTGAAAATGTTTCATCCAAAAAAGACATGACGTTAACCACAGATGCAAACGAACATTCAATATCGGGAATATTATCACAAGAAGGACATCAGATAATGTATTTATCAAGAAGACTAACGAACACCGAATTTAATTATTCAAATATAGAGAAAGAAGCACTGGCTATCGTGTGGACAACTACTAGAGCCCGACAATTTTTAATTGGAAAAATATTTCTGTTAAGAAGTGATCATAGACCATTAGAGTTTATATTTAACCCAAGGAAAGAATTACCCAAAGCCACAACATCGAGGATACTAAGATGAGCAATAAGATTAATGGCATTTGACTTTGATATAGAATATGTCAAAGGAAATTCAATTCCACACGTAGATGCACTATCAAGATTGCGATTTTACAAGGAGTCAAAAGATAAAACAGAAGAAGAATTTGAAGATGCATTCTTACATTGGGTAGAGACTGATGTTTTGTCTTTAGATAGAATGGCTGCGGAAACTAGACATGATCCAGTACTAAGTAGGATAATATCGAGAATAAGAAAAAACTCATGGGGAAATTGTTCTAAGGCGGAAAGACCCTACAAAGAAATAAGTCAGAAATTAACGATAGAACATTGAGTGATTTGTAATGGGGATCTGGTAGTTCCCCGAGAAACACAAAGAAAATTGGCAATAAAAAGTGTACATGATGATATACACTGTGGAGTAGCGGCTACACGAAAAAAGGATAAAATTAGAAGCATGGTGGCCGGGATATTCAAGAGATGTCGAAGAATATATAAAAAGGTGCAAAAAAATGTAAAGAATTAAGAAACTTTACACAGACTACTTTACATTCGTGGCCTAGAGAAGTGGAGCCATGGAGTCGGGTGCATATGGATCATGCGTATATTAATGGAGTGGGACTCTTATTAATTCTAGTAGACTCTTTTTCAGGCTGGCCCGAAATAATCCGGGTGATAGACAAGAACAGTTCTACGATAAAACAGATTCTAAGGGTCATATTTTCCAGAAATGGCATACCAAAAACCCTGGTATCTGACAATGCACCAGAATTTTGTGACGAAGATCTTAATTTATGGTCAGAAAAAATAGGATGTAAACCGTATAAGACACCCCCATATCACCCTCAGTCGAACGGGTTAGCGGAAAGAATGGTGCAGACCGTAAAAACGGGACTAAAAGCATGCTCTCAGCAAAAAGAAAAAGTAGAAGTTTTTCTACCGAGGCTGCTATTAAGCTATCGCACAATACCACGCGCTGGAAGACTAGAAAGCCCATCAGCTTTAATGGGAAGACAAATTAGAGCTAACGATGTCGTACTCCACAAATGAAAAAATGTGGTACAAAAAGAAGCAAATCCGGAAAGGGCAGAATTTATCATGCAAAAAGGCCACAATACAGCCATAATAAATAGAGAAAACGGCAACAGTGTATTAGCCCATGCAGATCAAATAAGGACCCAGGGTGAATATGAAGAGCAAAATGATGAAGAAATGTCTACGTTAATGATTTATTAGAACAACCGTTACAGAATGAAACATCAGAAGACGAAATAATGCAGGATCAAGTGGGTCAGAATGAGTTTGAAAGTTCGGCCGAAGATCAAATAATGCAAGAAAATGCCTATGATTACAGCTTAGCGCGGGACAGATCTAGGTCTCCCAGAGAAAGAAATACGGGAGAGAGAGAGAGAGAAGTAGGGCAAAGTAATGAAACTATCACGAGAAGAAGTACAAGAACTACTAGAGGTATAAAACCTATACGTTTCAGGGAGATGTAATGACACTGGCAAATTAATATGCCTAATTTGCATAAGTGCAAGAGAAAGCCTATATAACTCGTCACTGAGAATAACGTGGGAGGACAAGCTTAGCGACGGACTAGTGCTAAACCTCGTCATCACATCACTTCTCTTTCACCTCCGGTAGCCCCTTGGGTTTTGGCGGCATTATCACCTTTCTTGGGGTGATGTCACTTACTCTGTAATCCTCTACATTGATTGGCTCTTGGGGCTTATACAAGTGAACATCATTGTAAATATTCCCTCGTGCTCTGGCGCGGTTCTTCCTTAATCAGCGCGGCCAAAACGTGACGTATTAGAACCCCCCTCCTCCTTGAGACAGGGGAACAATTTCTGTGCCATTCTATCGATAATGACGTCATCTTTGCACAGAGCACAAAATGTCTCGTGCAGCTTTGTGACCTTGAGAGATGTCGAACATGCTCGTTCTTGTCGACTTGGTATTCCATCTCAAAGGGGTGTCTAATCTGAAATAAAATTTCAATAATGTTAGACAACAGTTTCAGAGAACGGCCAGAGTTACTCAATTAAGTGATATACGTATAGGCAATCATGCTTCTTTCGATTCATGACTGACTAGGCAAAAGATTTGCCCGCAGTAGGTTACCATTTCTTTCTGCGGTAGACTACTTGCCGACCAAAGCTAAAGGGCCCAGTCTCTTCCTGGAGGAAAAATAGATTCATAGCTTTCCCAAGGGTATTTGCGTTTAAGTGAATATAAAGAACTTGTCTGGGATTTGAACTCGCCTCTCCGATTTCTTATCACAATTCGATATCATTACACCACAACGCATAAACTAGCTAAGAGGAAGCAAAAAAAAAAATGTTACTAAAGATTATTTTTCAAGATCATTCGTAGACGATCAGAGAAAACGAACGAATAAATGAAACAACCTAATAGTAACGATGACGAAAAAAGTGGTAGCGCAGAGTTGGCGTAACGGTTAACAAGAGCAGGAAATGGAATTAGCAATAACCGAGTTCAAATTCTGGTTGTGGAAGTCTGTGTTCACTTCTCACATGTGGGTTTGTGTTTTTTTCCCAAGATGAGATCAGGTCAGCCTTTATTCTCGGCTACTCGTATCAAGTTACTACCAACCACATATTGCTTGGAATGAAAGATGAGTGACCTTATTGTCCCAATAAATAAATGTTATTCATTATACCCGATTAATCATTTGGTTATAGGATAATCTAGGTTTTACTTTTAACACAGCGAAATTCACCGATAATAGCGGATTATCACTGATCTCAATCACTTCAACATCTGTCTATATTTCTAAGATGAGGTGTTGTAACTATTTACACCATTTATATTGTCGGGACTATTTTCTTCATACTTACTTTCACATTCAAAACGTTTCGGCCGTTGTACGCTCCGGCCTTCTTCAGGTGATATTTATTTGAATTTCGAACCGGAACCTTTATTTGGTCCAGTTTATTGGACTAAAACTGATATATCCAAAGATATGGCACGTGGAATTAGAATAATCTACCTCCATGGACTAGATAAAAGGATTCGGTATCTGTCTATATTTCTGAGATGAGGTATTATGTACACTATTTACATTATTCGGACTATTGTCTGTTGGAGTTTTGGGGTACTCTAGTGTACTAGTGAGCCAGCCAAAATGAGCTGACTCATTTGATAGTTCACCAATAGGAGCATAACCAATCAGAAGGCTCAAAATATTCAATACGACGTGTATAAAGGCTGCCCTGTTTCCCGAATATGGACTGCCAGCCTTTGATATTGAAGACTGAAGAATTACGGAACAGCTGCTGGTGGTATTGGCGATATAGTCAGATTCAGTAGAGTGTCTGACCCGTGAGTGTTAATCTTTAACGTTGTTTCATTGAACAGATTACGTACTGCGCTGTATTCTATATTCATAGACTATGGTGAACATGGTCAACAAAAGTTATGAACCCAGATTACGACTGTATTTTGACGGAGACGAGTCAAAATACGAATTATGGGAAGTGAAATTTCTAGGCTACCTTAGAATGCAAAAACTTCATGACATCATTCTTTGCCAAGATGATCAGAAAGAAGATGATGATTTTGTGGAAAGAAATGCGACCGTGTTCACCGAATTAATACAATGCCTGGATGACAGGATTTTGTCTTTAATAATGAGAGAAGCCAGGGACGACGGCCGCCAAGCTTTAAGAATATTGCGTGAACATTACTTGTCAAAAGGTAAACTCAAAATTATTGCTTTATATACTGAACTAACCTCGTTAAGGAGACGAGAAATTGAATCTGTAACAGATTATATTATACGAGCTGAGAATGTCACAAAATTCAAACACATATCACCTGAAGAAAGCCGGAGCGTACAACGGCCGAAACTTAGTTAATGTGACAATAAAGATGAGAGCAACAGTCCGAAAATTGTAAATAGTGTAAACAAATTTCAGTCTACAACGCTAATATAACAATTACAGATTTTAAACATCACGCAAGTGTAACAGTATGACGAAATAAAATAATGGATGACGTTAGCTATAATGGACTGACATAAAGGGGAATTTTATAGTAGCTATAGTCCAACATATAATTTGTAGCTAGAGTTTCTTTTATGCTGCTACCTGAGGTAGGCTGAAATCAGAGAGACAACATTTGGTGCTTATTAATCCTTTACTTCTTAATGAAGATTTTCTTTTCTTTTCCTCACTTCTTGCCCTTAGACAAAAGAAGTCGTCAGTTGGGAGAATAGAGACGGAGTTCGCTGCAGATGATTCTAATCGAAGATTGCATCTGCCAAGAACCACTGTTTCTTTTCCCTACTAGTGACTATCCTGATATAAGCATACAGGAAATCACACTTACTTAACAAGGAGAAAAATACAAAATTTTGTTACACGGTGTTATCGTATTTGGGGAAATTGTCCTTAACTAATATTTGTTGTATAAGTTTAAGCTTACTGTTTAATGCTGAATTATATGCTTATTTTGTTTAGAATTTAATGCCTAAGCTTTTTTCTAAGCATTACACCCCAAGCAAGGCGGGAGGGCCACTAGCAAGCAAAAGGTTACAGAGAGTGAGAGCAAGAGTAAAGAAGCGTGATAGAGGAAAAGATGACGAGAAAGAAGGGGAATAGATCAAGGCATCTGGAGATGTCGATTGACATTACATTTGAATATTTGGAGGTTATAGCTATCAGGGAAGCAAGTAAGTAAAAGGGAGTTCCACAGACGTGAAGTGCGAGACATGAAGATATTGGAGTAGAAGAGACGGCTATATTTAACCGTTTCGATAGTGAAAGGGTTGGACTGAGAAGCAAACCTAGTGGCAAGTTTAAATTCATGCAGTTTAGGAATCAGCGAAAGCAGCTCGTTGGAGCAGTTATCGTGAAAGTATTTGTAGAAAAGGCAGAGGGAAGCGACAGCAAGTCTGTGAGAGAGCGACTGTAAACGGGATGCCAGATCACTGCTAATGACATTGCATATCAGTCAATTTTGTTAAGGATCTTAAGACGAACAGCGGTGACTCCAGATCATATATGGCAGCAGTATTCCATGCAAGGGCGAATGGTTGATTTATAGGTGTCAAGGATGGCCTCAGGCGAGGAAAACTTTCTGGCGCGACACAAAGAACCAACTTTCCTTGCGGTAGATGAAGCTATTGATTCAATGCATTTGTTCAATCTCGTGTCAGTGGACAGTGTGAGACCAAGCAGTCGCAGAGAGGTGCTCTCGTGGAGTTGAGTATCAGACATTCTGATGGGAGGCAGGGAGGGTTATCTGAGGTGGGTAAAAGAGATCAGTTTTGTTTTTGAGACATTAAAGTTAACCAGCCATTTCTTGCCCCAGTCAACAACAGATTGGAGGTCCTTTTCGAGATCAACGGCCAGGTTAGTTTTGTCAGCGATACCGGATTTGCCATTGAGGCAGGAGTAAATAGTAGTGTCATCTGCATAGATGCCTATTAGGGAACTGATGGCATCGGAAAGATCGTTAATGAAGATCAGAAACAGTGTAGGGCTCAGGATAGAGCCTTGGGGAACAGCTGCGTTCGTGAGAAAGGAACTAGAAGAGAATCCGTTAAGGAAGACCTTCAAGCATATGCTTACGTTTAATGTTTAAATTAGTTTAATTTTAATGTTTAAGTATAGATTTAATCTTAATGTTTAAGTATAGATTTATTTTTCAAGAATTCAACTTTATATTAAAATAAAATGGATTTAAAATCATGAATTGAATTTAGCTCATAATTTGAGGTTAATTGGTCAACGTACGACAGGGCCATCTTCCAGCTCTTCATCGACGCGACAATGAAGCCCTACGATTCGTCTCTATTCTCTATTGCATCGGTGTGCACAAAGCTGTGAAAGGCCTACTTTCTTTTGTAAATATAGTGTATCAACCGGCATATTGCCTAGCTTTCGCCAGCTTTGTATTGCGTAAGGGACAGTTGAACGATTTTTTTAAAAAAACTCATGTGAAATAAATTAATACTTTCAAAAGCTTTTAATGAAATCTAACTCTAATTACTTGTTTATAGAAGTCTGTATCGCTACTTTGATGAAAACCAAATCGTATTGAATTGTAATTCAAAATTTGCATAGCTGAACCGTAACTCTTTCTAGTTCAAATCCAATATCACTTTTTTAATGAAATTAGGTCTTAATGACTTGTAGGTCGAATTCGATATCAATATTTTTATTAAACCTGCCCCAAGTACGATGGGTTGAATGTTGTACCATTTCTTTCATGAAACCCAGCTCGAGGAGTTGTATGTCAAATTCAATTAATCTTATTTGATGAAACCTAAATCTTAATGATTGTTAGTCAAATTTCACTATACAGGGTTATTCAAAAAGAAAGAGCATTGATTAAAATATGTTAAGAGACAGAAAAACATTAAACATTAAAAGATAGGAAAGATTCAAAGTTATTAAAATAAATGAAATGTGTTCAATCTTGTTTAAATGCTTCTTTTTGTTGTTTTTTTTTTTTTAGATTTTGTATAAATTTAATTTGTTATAACTTGTGTCAACACTGAAAACGGCTACACCACAAGAAAAGTCATTTTGTGTACTGCAAAGCTTTCTGTACTGCGGTTTTTATCTGTGGGGGTATATAAAAGCGGAAGTGTTCGTTCCACCTATCCCTGCTACTCTTGAAGATTTCTGACATCGAATTGTTGAAGCTGTGAAGACAGTATTCACAAATCAATTCAAACTATTTACACTACAAGGACACATGGCACAGTGGATAAAGGCGTTGGTTAGTGACAGGACACAAAGAGTGTGAGTTCAATACCTGCTTAAGGCAGTGGATAACTTGGAGAAGGGAATTAACAGCAGATATTTGATAACTTACATCCATTAAACATGGCACGTGGAACTAGGACAGTCTACCCCAGTGAGTGAAATAAAGGATTCAGTTCGACATTTCAACCACCTGAAGAAGGCCGGAGCGTACAACAGCTGAAACGTTGTAATAAATATGGCGACAAAGACGGGGACAATAGTCCGAATAATGTTTATAGTGTACATAATACCTCATCTCAGAAATATAGACAGATACTGAAGGATCGCATAAATATGGCGACAAAGATGAGGACAATAGTCCGAATAATGTAAATAGTGTACATAATACCTCATCTCAGAAATATAGACAGATACTGAAGGATCGGATAAATATGGCGACAAAGATGAGGACAATAGTCCGAATAATGTAAATAGTGTACATAATACCTCATCTCAGAAATATAGACAGATACAATTAATTCGATTGTGGCAAGAAGTGGAATACTGTCTCGACGTTTGTCGCGCAACACACGATGCTCATGTTGAGTGCATACAAGGTGAGCAACTTTAAAGGAATACATTTTGAACCTTTTCCTATCCAGTAATGAATTGAATGTGTTTCTGTCTCTTAGCATTTTATTAAGGTTTCGAATTCTTGTACCTGGGTGAAACCTAAATGTTGTGGTAGGATCCACCTAATCTGCATAGCGGAGTACCGACGAGATAAATATGGTTGGTACCGGAAGACAGGAGGGGAATCACGAGATCCAACTAGAGACTCTGCCCGACTGCGACTTAGTCAACACATTCTCCAGGAACGGTCTTCCCAGAAATATACAGAAATACTATATGTAAATATTGTGTACACTTTCTTGTTATAATACATTCTTGTTCTAAGTACATTTTGTGTTGCATTATTATTCCATGCATTAGTCGAGATTCAACAATGAGTCAAGACTCAACAATGGCGACGAAGTAGAACGAACCATACGGAAAAAACAAAGAATTAATAGTGAGAGTTTCAACAATTGGAACAAGTCATTGAAGAACCCAGGCTGAAAAAAAAAACTATTAATTCAAAGTCCAACGTTAACGTAACGACAAAGGATTCTGAACTTCTGGATATGTAGAACACGTTAAAAGACGACTAAGCATAAAGGAACGTTCACTCAGAAAAATTGAAAGGTGTCGTAAACGAATAACGGTAATTTTAAATTAAAAAATTATCTACAACGAGACACCCGCTAAAAAGAAAAATTGGCCGACTACAAAAACATGCATGGATTTAAAAGGAGCACAAATACACCGTGTCGACTTTGAAAAAATTGTTTTTTGTTTAACAATATAGTGACGAATTACCTCTGATAAGAAAATCAGACGTGTCAGTGAAATACGCGAACAGAAGTCGAAAACGAAAAAAAAAATGTCCGACGCTCTCTGTTCACAAAATAAAAAAATAAAAAATATACCAAAGTTGATTAGCACGGGCGTGAATATAAAAGCAAGACATAAAATTTAAAAGTCGTACGTTGTTTCGATTTTTTGGTCAGCTTATATGATATTCGTGGATACACAAATTAAAAGTATATTCCTTGTTGCATGAACACTATCAGCTAAAAATGGAGGAACTATCCAAAGTCATATCTGAATTATTCAAAAGACAGCAAGAACAACAGATAGCGCTGCAAAAATATCAAGAACGGCAAGAGGAAAGACTTTTAGAAATTCAAAAGTTAACACTGGAGAAATTAAACAGCTATCAGGCAAATGAGGGAAATTCTTCATATTCTAATAACACCATATTTAATTCGCTGGAAACTTTCAACTATGTGCCAGACGAAGAAAAAACGTTTGAAGCGTACTTTAAACGATATGAAGATATTTTCTACACAGACTGTGAAAACTGGTCGAATTCAAGAAAAGTAGAAAGTAATACGCAAACAAGACAGAACATTAAAGATGAATTAAAGAAAAAGTTTCCGGAAACCTTCACACCTGGTCTTGGAAGATGTAACAAGTTTGAAGCTAAATTTGAATTAAAGGAAAATACTATGCCTATTTTTAAAAAGAAACGTAACGTGCCTTTCGCAAGTGTAGAGAAAGTTAACGAAGAACTTGATAGGTTGGAAAAAATGGGAATTATTTCAAAAGTAGAATCTAATTCATGGGCTGCGCCGATTGTGTGCATAAAAAAGAAATCAAACCAAATCAGAGTCTGCGTTGATTTTTCGACAGGGTTGAACTCGGTAATTAAGGACTACCATTACCCGTTACCGAATCCGGAGGAGATTTTTAACAAGCTAAATGGCGGAGTGATTTTTTCAAAAATCAACTTATCAGATGCCTATCTCCAAATTCCCGTCGAAGAAGAATGTTCGAAGTTACTAGGGATAAACACGCATAGGGGTTTATTCAGGTACAAAAGGCTTCCTTTTTGGTATTAAAGTGGCACCAGCCATTTTTCAACAAGCTATGGACGTCATGTTGAATGATTTAGACTTTGCGTGTGCCTACTTAGATGACATTATAGTAAGGAGTGCAAACGTCGACGAACATCGAGAGCACCTCAATCAAGTATTTAAAAAGATTCAGGATTTTGGATTTAAAGTCAAAGAATCAAAGTGCGAATTTGGTTTGGAGGAAATTAAGTATTTAGGTCACATAATCAACAAAAATGGCAGATTTCCAGATCCGGAAAGGTCCATTGCGATTAGAGACATGCCGACGCCCACTAATGTGGCGACGCTACAGAGTTTTCTGGGGCTCGCAAACTATTATCAAGCGTTCATTAAAGGAATGTACAATCTAAGAGCTCCGTTGAATGAAAAAAAAAAAAAAAGATATTAAAATTAAACAGATTTACATATACATATGAACTATGCAAAGGGGATCTACAATGAAATAACCATAATCATCATCCCATATAGGAAGCCAGTTTGAAATCCAAAAGGGATTCCAAGGCTTGGGAGGAGGGTGTTGTGGTAGGATCCACCTAATCTGCATAGCGGAGTACCGACGAGATAAATATGGTTGGTACCGGAAGACAGGAGGGGAATCACGAGATCCAACTAGAGACTCTGCCCGATTGCGACTTAGTCAACACATTCTCCAGGAACGGTCTTCCCAGAAATATACAGAAATACTATATGTAAATATTGTGTACACTTTCTTGTTATAATACATTCTTGTTCTAAGTACATTTTGTGTTGCATTATTATTCCATGCATTAGTCGAGATTCAACAATGAGTCAAGACTCAACACTAAATCATATTCTTTTTGAATAACCCTGTATATCTCGAGATTTTTGACAAAGAACGGTTTGTAATATAATGGGTCCTGACATGGCATCAGGACTTCCGTCATTTTCCCACTGTATGGACGTGGCTTCCTTCTGTCTTTTCTATAAATATTTTCATGGCAATGATGAGTTTGGTGTGGGTTTAAATCCAGTATCGTGCGTTTGATTAGCGTAAATGTAATCACTTGTCAGTCAAATCTGTCATTTCTCCTTGAGTGAAACACAACGCTTAATTACACATAGTTCCAATCTAGTATCACTCTTTTCATTCAACTTAAATCTATAGAATTTTAGGTGAAATTTTCTATCGATCCACTGATGGAAAGTAGTTATAAAAACTTATAGACTGAATTAATTAGTGCTCCTTTAATGAAACCTTACTCTAATGACCTGTGGGGCCGAATACAATTTTTTTTCCTTTGATAGAAACTAAAGGTAATTACCTATATGGAAAAATCAGTGTGGTTATTTTGAAGCCTAAGTAAAACGAGGTTGTAAGTGAAATCAAGTATTACGCCTTTGATAAAATCTAACAACTAATGACTTGTAGGTCGAAATCAATATCACTCATTTGACGGAAGAAAATCTTTATTGACATTTAAATCAAGTATTGCTGTTTTGATGAAGCCTAATCCTTAGCGAATTCTCAATCGCATACAGCATCGCGCATTTAATGAAACCTAAATGGAATGATTGGAAGGTCAAATCCAGTATCATTCCCTTGATGTAACCTAACTCTTAGGAAATTACGGGTCAAATCCATTATCGTTCCTTTGATGAAACATAAATCTTAAGGATTTCTAGGTCAAATTCATTATCGTTCCTTTGATGCAACCTGACTCTTAAGGATTTGTAGGTCAAATCCATTATCGTTCCTTTGATGCAACCTAACTCTTAAGGATTTGCAGGTCAAATCCATTATCGTTCCTTTGATGAACTCTAAATTTTAAGGATTTATGGGTCAAAGAAATACAAGATTTTTGACCAGAATTTCCCAGGTTCTAAAAATGTTTTAAAAAAAATTTTTTTTATCAAAATCTTTTGGTATTTTCTTTTAATAATAATATAAATATTTTGACGATAAATTTTTTATTATGTTTTTTATTATTTTATTTTTTTTAATTTTTTGGAGTAATGGATAGCGGCTCGGATTGAGGAATTGGAGAGCCGAGTTCGAATTCCAGTCGAATCCATTCCATTCACTTACGTGCTATTACATTTGAGGAAGGTATGAATCCTCTTCTTCTCCCCCAGCTATGGGTAAATAGCAGGACAGACCGGGTTCTATAGCCTTGAATGGTAACTAGTCTACCGAAGAAAGAAATGCTGCGGGGAAAAATCTGCCTCGTCAGTCATATATCGAAAGATACATGATCGCCTAAGCGTGTATCATGCATGGCACATAACTGACTGACTGATTGCCTTTTTAGCGAATTTTGAAATTTGGATTTGCAAGTCAATCTATGTTTAATGGAAGTGGGTCTAATAAAACATCGCTCATTTGATGAAGGGTAATGGTAACCGTAATATTAGGCGTTTCCTTATCAGGAAACATTCGGTATTCATTGACCGAGCAGCCAATACCACTCTAAGTTGAAATTTATAAAATATATTTATAAAATATTTATCTTAAAACAATTTTTCAGGAAAATAGGATCCTCAAGTCCAGTAGCTGTTATCGCTCTTTCCAGTAATGGTGGAGGGTTTCCTTCCTAACCTTCTATTTGAAGTAGTGTGGAAGGTCAACATCTTGATTATTTTCTTTCCGAATTACATGTAATATCCATTTTAGTTGTTGCTGCTTTTGAAATTCTTTAAGTGATGTGGTTTCCCTTATCTGGTTGGTTGGTTGATTTTGTTTAGTGGCATATCGACCTCTATGGATTATTTAATGCCGAAATCTCATTCATTTGAACGCAACTGTAAGCCTTCAGCTATAGATAAAATGTATTGATGGTCATTTTACTATAAATATGTATTGTTCGTCCTTTTGCATCTAAAAATGTATTGCTGGTATTTTTACTATAAAATGTATTTTTATACTATCATACGGTTTTGCTTTTGTTTTGGCGGGTTCACTATTTGCCTATATCTGGGGCCATAAGAGATTATACCACTCCAAATCAGACCGGACCTGGGAACAACAGCAATTAAGAGGTGATTCTACACTCCTCAACACCTAAAGTAAATTGGTCCTGTTACATTGAAAGCTAATTTTAATTAATTAATTCGAATAGAACATCACTCATTTGATGAAGCCTTTTACTTTTAAAGGCTTGTAGGTTTCTCCAAGAGATGCTGTATTTGATTTGTTTTTGTTGTTCACACATCAACTGACCAACACGCCATATCTGGCAATATGAGTCAAGCTGAGGTCATGTTAAATTTAAAACAACACAATGCAGAACATTTACTTTCGACCGATGGCTATCAATAATTGAGGTCAACTTCAAAATGCATGAGCAAAGTGATGGGAGGAAGATTAATTACTTTTTAGACGAAGATGACAGGACAAAGAAAACTGTTGCCTATAAAACTGACCACCCTGCACAAAGGAAAACAGAAGGAACGAAGCGGGCCTCGGAGAAAGACGGACAGGGACGACGGCCGCTGAACTTGCGCCTCATCTCTACTTCGTTCGCTTATTTACGTAAGTTACTACCTAAGAATAAAATCTCGTTTACTGCTTGACAAAACCCAGAAACGAATATACAAGATGATAGGTCCTGATCTGGCTTCTAATCTACAATCGCTATCCCATAGACGTGCTGTGGCCTCCCTCTGTCTCTTCTACAAATATTTTCACAGCAACTGTTCCGACGAGCTACTTCCGAGAGAATTTAATCGTGCTACCAGGCTGGTATCTCGGTCCCACCCTTTCACTATAAAAACGGTTAAATGTAACCGTCTTTTCTTCTCAAACAGCTTCTTCTCCCGCACTTCACGTCTGTGGAACTCCCTTCCCCTTACTTGCTTCCCCGATGACTATAATCTTCAAATGT